>OZ007570.1:67821045-69021045 GCA_963931925.1 Onchidella celtica | reverse complement strand
AGACACATTTTTGAGTTAACCTGTTTAACCTTTGAAACACCTGAGGCGCGTCCAGCTACGCTAGGAAAGTTAGCTCCTACGTAGAAAAGGTAGCGAAACCGTCCAGTACCGCGTAGGGGTAGGTAGCCCCTAGGGTAGGAAATTGAGGACCCCGCAGCGGTGCTATCTTCCGAAATCAAGATGGCGTCGATGAGAGTCGCGTTTCAGTTTGTTGACCATTCTTTTTTCAACTGTACGATTTCTACAGCACAGTGGAAGAGCCTTTTCCACATGCGCCTCAGGATTGCTTTCCTTCGGTTCCTTCCATTCACCAAACACACAGGCACGCTTGTCCAAAGTTGCTTTATTATTTGCAATCGTCTGTTCGACCGTATCACCACACAGTTCTTGCAAGAGAAGTGCTTTCAAGCTTCTTTTGTTCATCCTTGCCGCAATCTTGAAACTGCTAGCCTCGTTCAGTTGGCCGCTACTCTTCCCTTCTTTCCTAACCCTAGGGTGACCTAGATTTCTACGCGAACTGAACGCAGCTCTGCACACAAATCCGACCACCGGTGTATACCTGTTTATTACGCCAGGCAAATAGCTCTCGGGGAACGGGCGAGAACATAGCAGGTGATTTACAGATACAGGCTAAAGTATGCAGACTGGGCACTTTTATTGGGCAACAATATGTCGCAATATTAACTAGGGTAACTGATCGAGGCAAACATCGAACATAATGATGATCCATCTAAAGTGTTTGCATGTGTAGAAAATGAGGCGGGGGGCGGGGGCGTGTAGTTTATTATTATAGCAGTATACAAGTACGTACGTCGCCTAAGTTTGTGTTGTTTTTTTTCTTTTACGTTACGGTACGTATTTAAAAGCCTTCAGTGACTCCAGAAATAGAGAGCTCCTCTGAAATACTCCTCATAACAGAGTTAATTAACTATTATTACTGTTTTTCTTTTTGTTTCCTCCTGTTTTTTTAGTTGAAAGGGTAGGGAGCAGGGTTAGGAATTCGACAAGATTTAGAGGAGGATAAGGTAGGGATTATGAATAGGTAGGTATGCGTACGGGCCCTAGGGGAAGGAGGTAATGAAATCACGGTCTCTTGTGAACGTGTAACGGAGAACTGGAGACGAAATGAACGACACAAAACAAACAAAAGTACTCTCTCACTATATCACGTCTACAAATATGAAAAAGCCCTCTGCGGATCGGAGGAAGGCACAACTACAATGCAACCAGCAGCAATTTAACCGCTTAGACATACATGTATCTCGAAAGTACACTCATTAGCTGTGTCACGAGTGGAGTGAGCGATAGTTAATAATTACGGGGGGAAAGGAGGAGAGTAAAATTAACGCACGGAGACAGGGAAGAAAAGTCGTGCATGTCATGAGTGCGGGGTCTGAATGAGGCGAAAGCGCGGTATTACTATCACTGCAAGTTAGAAGGTCCTAGGGATCGGACCTGTGAATAAAAGCCCATCGGGCGGACATAAAGGGAAGCAGTCGAGAAGACTAGTGAGAGTCTTTCCAGTTATGACTGGTGTCGGGGACGGGCCGCAGAGCCACCTCGATGAGCACAGGGGATAGGCCAGCATAGGGCCGGAGGCCACACATAGGCCAGAAGTGAGGCTGTCAGTGCAGGACAGTAGAGGCACATAAAGTCGTGGCAGTCAGGCCACGGACAGGGACATAGATATGAGAGTGAATGAGATACTATATTGTTGCCATGTTGATAGGCTAGTGAACTGATATTATGTTGTTGCCATGTTGATGGCTATGGAAATAATAATGTGTTATTGCCCTGCTGAGGTGCTAGGGGAGTGCTACGGTGTATGACAATAGGAAGGTGATGTTGAGAGACTGCGGTGCCAGTGAATCATTAATGTACTATTAAGACCCTGAAGGGAGAGGCTGAGGCCGAAGTGCCTTTAGGAGTAACTACCGGATTGTGGATCCGAGGGAGAGTGTGTGTGAGAATAAGGCCGTTGTACGGCAGTTCATTTCAATGATATAATGTATGTAATTGCGCTATTATATGTATAATTAGGTTTAATAAATGTGTGAGTCTGATGGATTGTTCTGTTAAGTGTTAACTTGTTTGTTCGTGATTGTTGTCCTGTCATAACTTATTACATCTCCCAGTCTGGGATTTGTGACATTGGGGGCTCGTCCGTTGTGACATTGGGGGCTCGTCCGTTGTGACATTGGGGGCTCGTCCGTTGTGACATTGGGGGCTCGTCCATTGTGACTCGTCCATTTTCGTAATATTTAGTTGTAGTTAGTTAGTAGGTAATTGTGCTGTCTTGTTCGTTGGATGAATGGACATTTCATGATATGATTTATGTATAATAATGAATGTATATTGATGCATGTATTGCTATGAATAGGTATTAATGTGTATTTAAACTTTCCAGAGTGTGTGCGTGCAGCCTGAGGAGACGAGCAGCCAGAGCTCCGATTGAAGGGAGAGGTTTTACTCAAAATTTCAAAAGTTAAGTGAAAATTTTGTGCCCTGGATTAAGGGCTGTCTCTTCATCTGTCTGTTTCCCGGTTTTTGCTGTTGTTGTCGTTATAGGTTATACGGGCGGTGGCGCGGGTTTGCTGTGTTGAACTTAGTTTATCCTTTTAAAAAGGTGTGGTAAACTTTGGAACTTCGTTCATCACAGTGAACAGTTCTGTAGGGACCTGTAATATTGTTTAGTTGTAGCGTCGATATCTTCTCTGTTCGGCAGGAAGACGTATTCTCTTGTCCCTCTTTCTTCCCTATCTGTAGATACGTTCTTTTTTTTCAGACTCTGTTCTTGTTGTACCGTGTAGTGTAATCGGCGTAGTTAGGTTGCATTTTTTTTTCCAATATATTTTTTTTTTGTAGAAGCTTTGTCCTAGTCTGGTTCGTTGTCTTTGACGTCCTTGTGGTCTTACTACTAAATTTCCTTATTCTTGTCTTTTCTATTCTTTTTATAATTAATAGTGCTATACATTTTGTAGATATAGAAGTAGTTGTGCTGTAAAGGTAAATTTCTGAATTGTATTCTGAACTGGGTATTGTTATATCTGGTGTGATCTCAGGTCTCTGGTCGTATCGTTAGTGATCATACCGACAGGTTGGTCGTTCGCATAATAGATACCATAACCATAAATCTGTGAAATGGCGGAACTCCAACAACTAATGAAGTTGGGTAAGGAACTTGGCCTGGAGGGAGAGGAGCTACGCGGCTGGATTAAAGAACAACAGGCGGATTTGCGCGATGAGCGTGCTAAGGATAGAGAGCGACAGAGAGAAGAGGAAAGAGAGGCTAAGGATAAGGAAGAGGAAAGAGAGTTTAAGTTAAAGGAGTTAGAGGCTAAGCAACAGGAAAGAGAGGCTAAGGCTCAGGAGCAGGAGAGGGAGTTAAGGTTAAAGGAGATAGAAGCTCAAGAGCGGGAGACAGACGCGCGAGTAAGAATCGCGGAATTAGAACTCAAAAAGAATGCGCCAACAGAAACAGTTGAGCGGCAGGTACCCAATAAAGGTGGCGTTAGGATTAAGCTCCCTACGTTCGACGACCGGAAGGACGACATAGACGCCTTCCTTTACAGGTTCGAACTGAACGCACAATTGCAATGGGGGGAAAATAAGGAATTATGGGCCACGTACCTGGCGTCGCTATTGCAGGGGCGAGCGTTAACCTACTTTAAAGAGCTACAGCGCGAAGACGTGCAAGACTACGATAAGCTGAAGGCTTTGCTGCTTCGCCGATTTGCGCGTACCGAGGAATATTTCCGGGAGCAGTTTAGGCGGGCACGTGCAGATACCAGGGAGGACTTTGCTGCCTTCGTCGCGAGACTAACGGAGTATTTCGCGAACTGGGTAGACTTGGCGCATGTGGGCACGGATTTTGCCAAACTGAAAGACTTAATGATCCGTGACCAGCTGTACGCGTCGTGCCACAAAGATCTGGTGGCTTTCCTGAAAGAGAACGAACCCGCGACGGTGCAGGAGGCGTCTAGGTTGGCGGAGGCATACCGTACGGCGCATCCGTCCAAACCAGTCGCCAGGGCGTACGTCCAAGATGCTGGGTACGTCGCCGTTGTCGAGGGGTCGCCGGCAGGACTTAGGGACAGGTCGCGTCAGCGTGGTGCCTATAGCGGGCAAGCCCAGGGGCAGCGTAGGGGCTATCACCAATCACCGGCATATGGACCCGGTAAGTTTGACCGAGCAGGAGGGCTAGGTCGCGGTAATGGCCGGGGCCGACTTGTGACCTTTGCCGATGACCGACGGCATAGGGACTCTAGTTCCGGTCGCGAGGGGTCACGGGGACCCAGGCCTAGAGCAGCACAGGGAGCGGAGTGTTGGACTTGCGGACGCGTGGGTCACTTTTCGCGCGAGTGTAGGGCCGCGAAGTGTTGGAACTGCGGAAGAGCAGATCACATCAGCGTGAACTGCCCGGCAGGTAGGATAGCGGCGAACGTGGACAGTAGCTCCAGTCCATGCTCCCCAAATAAATTTCATCATGCGGCTGCGTGTGTTACATCGGACAACGGAGGCGGACAGTATTCTAAGTGTCCCAGTTGTGAGAAGTTATTATCTTCCGGTGTTTTACCTTGTGGGAGAAAGATCCCCGTCATAAATTCATGTCATACAGGAGGTGGTCTTAGGGTTTATCCGGGGTTTGTTGGGGACGAACCGGTCTCGGTTTTACGAGATACAGGATCTACCGTTGTGGGAGTGCATAGGGACTGCATTCGGGATTCACAGCTTACAGGTGAGACTGTCCCGTGCATCCAATTTTCGGGGGCCATTGAGAAATTACCCATGGCAAGAATAATGATAGATACACCTTTCCTTAGCGGGGAAGTCGAAGCAGTCGTTGGTTGTTTTCCAGGCGCCCAGCTCATCATTGGGAATGTATCACGGGTAGTTTCCCCTTCCGATGAGAACGTGCAAGCATGGTCGCAATCAAAAGGTATTGACTTTTGCGCCGCGGTCGAAACACGCCGACGGGTAGCCGATAAAGATAAGATTAGACCTTTGGCTACGCCAGCGGTCAACCTAGATATCACGCCAGAGCGCTTGGCGAGATTACAAAGGGAGGACCCATCATTAAACCCATGTTTTGGGGAAGCGCGAACCGAGAAAACGAGGAGATATAAGAACGGGTCGTCCTCCTTTTTTGTCCAGGGGGGCATTCTGTTCCGTATGTACGTCACAGTGGCTTCCGTTCAAAAGCAGGTCGTCGTGCCACGGTCGTTAATTGCTACAGTATTGCGTCTGGCCCATGATGTTCCATTAGCGGATCGTATGGGAAGTGCTAGAATCAAGCAGAGAATTCTGAAAGATTTTTATTGGCCGTCAGTATACAGAGATGTACGTTTATATTGTAAGACGTGCAGTGCGTGCCAAAAGACGACGCATAAGGGTCGTTCACCCCAGGCTCCTCTTCAGAAGATCCCCACGGTTTCGGAACCGTTTAAAAAGGTTTCAGTACCTTGTTGATTTAAGAGAAAGACTATCTTCAGCGCGCACTATGGCACAAGAAGCTTCTGGTATCGCTTCGAAAAGAGCAAAAGACTATAAAGATAGAGGGTCCAAACTGAGAATTTTTAAGCCAGGAGACAAGGTTCTGCTGTTGTTACCTACGGACCATAATAAGTTATTGATGACATGGAAAGGCCCTTATGTTATTGAGCGAGTTGTTTCAAAGGTAGATTACGCTATCCACATTGATGGAGCGAGTAAGGTTTTCCATGTTAACATGCTACAGAGATTTTATGAAAGACCACAGTATCTGTGTGCACAGACAAGACCAGAGGAGACTGTCTTCTCTATTGCTTGTACGGGGGTCGTAGACCAGTTGGACTGTGACGTAAGCGACACCGAGGCGCAGGAGGAGTTACAAATTCAATTGCCGGAGTTAACTCCGACACAAGGTTACAGGGACGTAAAAATTAACCCTGACCTTACGAGTTCAAGGAGTAGGGAACTTGAGACCCTGTTAGCGTAATTTCCGGATGTTGTTACGGATTTGCCGGGTCGCACTACGGTGATCCAGCACCAAATAAAGTTGACTTCGGATAAGCCAGTATTTCTTAGACCGTATCCGTTGCCTTTTTCTTCGAGAGATAGAGTCATAAAGGAAGTGGAGTCAATGCTGAAGTTAGATGTGATAGAACCATCAACATCGCCGTATTCATCACCCATCGTCCTCGTGAAGAAACTTGATGGATCGGTGCGGTTCTGTATTGATTTTCGAAGATTGAACACTATTACGGTAGGCGATAGGGAGCCTATTCCGTTTCAGGAGGAATTAATAGCTTCATTGGCCGGGTCCACGTGGTTTTCCAAGATAGATTTGACGAAAGGGTATTGGGAAATCCCGCTTACGGAGGAGTCTAAACAATACACGGCGTTCCAAACGCCCATTGGATTATTCCAATTTAAGGTCATGCCATTTGGGTTGGTAAACGCGCCAGCGACGTTTGCACGATTAATGAGATTAGTGTTGAAGGACATACCTAATGTCGTGTCATTCTTTGACGATATAGCATGCCATACGTCGACATGGTCTGATCATATTCAGACACTAACAGTAATTTTTCAACGATTACGCCAGTTTGGGCTAACTGCTAAACCCGCAAAGATGGATTTGGCATGTCCAGAGATAATATTCTTAGGACATATTGTGGGTAGAGGTGTTCAGAGACCTGAAGAAACAAAAATTGACAAGTTAGTAGGGTTGCAAATCCCAAAAACAAAGAAACAAGTCAGAAGCTTAGTGGGAATTTTAAATTATTACAGAAAGTTCATTCCAAATTTTTCCTCCTTGTCATCTTCTCTTACTGACCTTACTAAGAAGGGACAACCCGATAAGGTCCAGTGGACGTCTGAATGTCAGACAGCATTTGATAATTTGGTGACAGCATTATCATCGTCACCCATTCTGATATTACCCGATTTTCGATCTAATTTTATCCTCAGAACGGATGCGTCGGACTCTGGTGTCGGCGCTTGTCTTCTACAGGAGAAGAACGAATGTCTCCATCCTGTATGTTATGTCAGTAGGAAGTTATTGCAGAGAGAAAGAAAGTATTCTGTGATAGAGCGTGAGTGTCTTGCCATTGTCTGGTCCGTCCAGAAACTAGGACGTTATCTCATGGGACGAGAATTTTGTATCCAGACAGACCACAAGCCACTGACATTTTTGTCGAAGAATCGTTCGTCCAGCCCACGCTTGTCTAGATGGGCATTGGCTTTACAGCCGTACACCTTCGTTATTCAACCAATTCCAGGAACCAGCAATCATATCGCCGACTACCTTAGTCGAGCCTAGGGCAAGATTTCAGGAGCTTATACATCGGAGGACAGGAACATTGACGGGATCTGTGTGAATGAGTCGACTTTAAAATATTGACAGTATAAATATGATATGAAGAATGGTTGATAGGTTGAGTGGTTTTTGATTCTGTATTAAGTATTGTGATTAGTTAGCTATTCATGATGTGACACATATATGCATATTGCAGGCCATACGGATCCCCATATTTTTCCCTGATTTCGGTATTTTATATACTGGGGGAACTGATAGGTCATTTTTCTAGTGTAGGTATTGCTCACGCTCACTCGTTGACAGTCATCTTGATGCGATTTGAAATTAATTGCATTAATTTTTTTGGGGTGGGGGATGATGTCACGAGTGGAGTGAGCGATAGTTAATAATTACGGGGGGAAAGGAGGAGAGTAAAATTAACGCACGGAGACAGGGAAGAAAAGTCGTGCATGTCATGAGTGCGGGGTCTGAATGAGGCGAAAGCGCGGTATTACTATCACTGCAAGTTAGAAGGTCCTAGGGATCGGACCTGTGAATAAAAGCCCATCGGGCGGACATAAAGGGAAGCAGTCGAGAAGACTAGTGAGAGTCTTTCCAGTTATGACTGGTGTCGGGGACGGGCCGCAGAGCCACCTCGATGAGCACAGGGGATAGGCCAGCATAGGGCCGGAGGCCACACATAGGCCAGAAGTGAGGCTGTCAGTGCAGGACAGTAGAGGCACATAAAGTCGTGGCAGTCAGGCCACGGACAGGGACGTAGATATTAGAGTGAATGAGATACTATATTGTTGCCATGTTGATAGGCTAGTGAACTGATATTATGTTGTTGCCATGTTGATGGCTATGGAAATAATAATGTGTTATTGCCCTGCTGAGGTGCTAGGGGAGTGCTACGGTGTATGACAATAGGAAGGTGATGTTGAGAGACTGCGGTGCCAGTGAATCATTAATGTACTATTAAGACCCTGAAGGGAGAGGCTGAGGCCGAAGTGCCTTTAGGAGTAACTACCGGATTGTGGATCCGAGGGAGAGTGTGTGTGAGAATAAGGCCGTTGTACGGCAGTTCATTTCAATGATATAATGTATGTAATTGCGCTATTATATGTATAATTAGGTTTAATAAATGTGTGAGTCTGATGGATTGTTCTGTTAAGTGTTAACTTGTTTGTTCGTGATTGTTGTCCTGTCATAACTTATTACATCTCCCAGTCTGGGATTTGTGACAAGCTGATCCAACGACCATCTTGGGTGTCGGAAGAACAAAACAAAGACACTGTGAGTGTCACAAATCCCAGACTGGGAGATGTAATAATTATAACAGGACGACAATCACGAACGAACACGTACAACACTTAACAGAACAACCCATCAGACTCACACATTTATTAAACATAAATATAAAGATAACAGTGCAATGACATACAGTATATTACTTAATCTAACTGCCGTCCCATGGCCTTCTATCCCTCAAGCACTCTTCCTCGGGTCCACAACCCGGTAATTACTTTTAAAGACCTTAGGCTTCAGCCTCTCCACTCAAGGTCGTAATGACACACTAGTATTCTTTCGCACCACAGTCTCTCAATAGCGCCTCCCTATGGCAATAACACCTTAGCCTCCTATAGCACCTCACATGGCCATAGCACGTTAATAATTCAATTCACATGAGTATCACAATCGCACAGTAGTACATCCATGTCACAGTAATACATCTTAATAGCACATTACAATCATATATACATCCCTGTCTGTGGCCAGACTGCCACGACTCATGTGCTGCGACTGTCCTACACGACAGCGTCCCTCCTGGCCTATGTGTAGCCTTCGGCCCTATGCTGGCCTATCCCCTGTGCTCACCGTAGGCGGCGCTTCGGCCCGACCCCGGCACCTACAAAAATAACATTACATTGGTATAATACCATACCATTTCTATTCACTTCACCCCTCATTACAACTCATGAAGCGTACACACTATAGTTCACATTTCACTCACCAAACATCCTACGGTAACACACCTCCACCGTATTCCACCCTACTCACTCTCGCTACAAATCCATGAAGCTAACTTCCATCTATCGCTCATGGCGCACATTGCTATATATACAGTATCAAGGACTTCCACATTCCTCACATATACTTATTTACATCACGGTCATAGGCGAATATAATACATCAATCATCATAATTATCAATCATCGTTCCACCTACCAGTCATCACTGGAAAACACTGTCACCATCTCCCGACTGTTCTCACTCACGTCTGTGCCCTGGGACCTTCTAACTTGCAGTGATAGTAGTACAGCGCTCTCGCCTCATGCAGACCCCCCCACTCACAACATGCACGCTTTTCATTACCCGTGGGCCGTGGGTTAACTTTACTCTACCCCCTTCTCCTCGTAACTACTGATCCCCGCTCACCCGCTCGTGACAGTGAGGTCATTCGCAATGGGCCTATATTGTGAAACTATGGTGATGAAAAGGTAATTAGGTAGCCATATTACAACTACATGTAACGTAGCTCCAAATCTTTTACTGGGCAAGACGAAATCGTTCAAAAATATATATGTAGATTTTATTTTTAAATACCACTACGTCCCTATGTTCATCACCTCTGTAAAACTCGAAATATTTATGTACTATTTCTTTCTTTCTTTTTTTCTTTCACGAGGAGTGTTTAAAACTCAACATTCATCTGATAAGGTGTGTCTGTGTGAGAGCAGGGAAGCATCAATAGTTAACACATTTGTGAAGGCGTTCACACCTTTCACTCGTGGGTTGCGCAATAGATAGAGCTAGAGACTCAAATCCATGTGTGCGTTATCCCGGGTATTTGGAAGTAAATTATTGTTTGTTATCATGGACTCGCAAAGTCCATCTGATAACTGCAGTAACTCACTGTGCATGGAAGGATGGGAACATGAGTTGAAGTCTTAGAATTAAAAACCTTATAAAATGTAACAGAAAACATATGAAAAAAAAGGTAAATACTTTCTTATGTTTTCTCCATGTGTTAACAACCCATGCCTATAGATGACATGTACGTGGTATTCTATTCCTCACCATGTAATTTTTTTTTTGGTCAGCTTGAACCTTTTATGTTTGGTGATTTTTTCATGGATTTTTTTTTTTTTTTTTGTACAGGGTTTGGGGGGGGGGGGGGGATTTCCCTGAACAATCAGAAATTTCTGATGCAACTGACAAGTACATATTAAGTAAACGAGAGAGATGCTGTTTCCAAGCTTTGTATTAATGTTATGTAATTCATATTATCTGTCATGTTTTGCTAGATTTCCGTCATAGTCTCAAGAATTGTTTTCATCCATTGTTCTCATCTCTGTTTCTATGAGTGCGTTTAAAATGTCTAAACTTATATTGTCGGCGATTTCATGTCGGAATTCGTAAATTGAAAAGCAAGCAGAAAATTACAAGGTGTCCACTATTGTACGATTGTGAAGAAACATAGACACTACCGGCAATTACTTCTCAGGACTAATTGATGTATTCAAGCAGCGAACGTGCAAAAGACTTCCATACCTTCAGTGGCTGTGATACTCTGTTCGTTTTTCCAAATGCATCAGAAACCATTAACAAACTGTTCTCCTATTGAAGATGGAAAGTACAAGTGCAACACTTTAGTTAATTATAATTACAAAGCATTTATGATAAGGAATGCACTGGATAAAACAGACATGGGTGGATGTAGGGAAACGCTGGTCTAGAAGCAAAGTGCTCGCCTCTCATGCCGAATGAACCGAGTCCGATTTTGCGGTTGGCACAGGCATGTTGGAATTATTTGGGGGTGGGGAGGGAGGATAGGAAAATTCCAGTCCTTGATCCTATGGCAGGTAGGATCGAACACATAGTCTTCTCGGATAAACGAAGAACTCGGCAGGCTTGTTTGCATGCTTGCGCACATTAAAGATACCTTGGCAGATGAGAGCCAAGAAGGGAGGAAACGATTAAAAAAACAACCCCACTAATTCCTACTACAAATACACACACACACATGAGCAAGGAAAATGAATAGAAGAAAAAGAGAGCGGCAAATGAGAAGGGCGGAGATCCTCCGAAAAAAAAAAAGACATTAGCCCACGGGTCGGTGTGGTGTGTGTCAAATACATGTATTGGTGTCAACACTTTGCCAACGACTAATTTCAGTACCCACCTCACTGCAAGTTGGTCAGTTAGTTCATTGTCTGCCTGTTGATTAGAATGGTCTCATTCAGTGTTTCCTGAATGTGTTGTAATAGTGTCGGGGGCCTGAAGACATCGGGCTCATTGATGTTCAGCATTGATATATTGTGACGTCATAAGGAAGCATGTTAAAGGATCGCTACCAGGACCCTGCACCCAGAGTGCCCAGTACTAACGCTGTTTAGTGTATTACTCAACTCTTGATAGCGAAACATATCCGCCTCTCAAGTTCAAATAACATCAAGTGGCATCAAAGTAGCCACCAATCTATTCAAATTAGCAATGCAAATGGCTATATTACAAATCCTGAAACAAGATGTGATGTAATGTAATAACTAACCTGTATAGCGCTCAAATCCACAAAAAATGATGTGCTCTAAGACGCTGAATTAAAATAAAAATCAGGATTTTTTTAACCATTGTTCCGCTTATCAAACATTGATGAAATTATTAGAAAACTAAACTGTACGAAACTTTATGTGTGTTCACCTTGAAGGGGAGAAAGACATGGGACATTCATTCAAAATTATACTCCACAAGCTAAGTACACCCACGCCGAAGGCATTTTACAGGTGCTCTACACATATCTGTCAGGGCTAGGGCCTTTTTGTCTGGAATGATGTCTTTTGTCTTTTACTGTTCTTAGATACATGTAGTTGATAATTGATAAAAAGATAGATATATAAATAGAGGAATGAATAAATAAATGCATAAATAAATAAAATAAAATAACTCTTCACCTTTACCAGATGGAGTTATAGTCTTCTGAACCAAATCAGTTCATGGCAATTTGATGTAAACCGTAAGGAAACATTTCATATGGGCTGACTGAAAACTTCCTGTTCGTATTTTTCATCAGCTTCTTTTCAATAAGGATCAGACAGCATACGATGAATTCAACACAGCCTGGGAAAGGTTACATTCGAACGGATGAGGTAAAGTACATTGGATTTTACTGGAAGACAAAATCACACCACCCATTGTTATTGTCCTCGCCTTAGACAATCTAGCTGCTATCATCGTCATTTCTCGTCAAGGACTTCACAGAGTGTCAAATATATTTCTTCTGGCGCTCTCAGTGTTTGACTTTATATTCCTCATTAGTGCCATAAATTTTGTTGCTTATATTTTATCAAGCGTTGATCCATGGGGTTTCTATTTTTCTAAAGAAGTTAGTTGGATATAGTTTTGTACATTTTGCTTTTTAATAGTCACGGAAACTGCAGCATTGCTGTATTCTGGCACTTTACCTGCATTTATAACTGTTGAAAGATTAATTGCTATTCTTTTTCCTCTGAAATTTCATTTGATTTTGACCCCAGTTCGTGCATACATTATGATAGTTTGTATTTGCATTCCATGCATGGCGGTACCGGCATATGACATGATCTTCTTCACACTGAATCAAGTTAACAATTCTGAGTTGATATACTTCGCAATTACAAAGAAACGGAAGCTCTATAAAGATCACGAGGAAACTGTTTACAACATAGGCAAGATGACAAACGAACTCACAGGCTCGGTTTCGCTTACCATTGTCATTATCGGTTCTATCTTCATCAGGGTGCTAGTCAACAGACAGTCTAACAGGCGTAAAAAAAATGCAGTCTACATCAAGAAAAAATGGAAATGAGCAAATTAAGAAAATAAGCAAAACTATCAAGACTTTGTTATCTATTTGTATATTGTACATTGTGTTTAATGGATCAGTCTATTTGATGGTTATTTTCTGTACTCGATACAAGGATGTTAACGTGTATTGTAATTATCTTTTGCAAACTATACAATGGCTTTTGTTTTGCTTTAACAGTGCAGGTAACTTGTGTGTCTATTTTGTCGTCAACAATAACTTCAGGAAAGGTTTCAAGGAACTATTCAACTGTTTTTTCCATCATCAACAACAATCTGGTCGAGGAACTGAAAAAAAAAAATGTTGGTAATGTAAGGATACAGGCAATAACAATACTGTCATGAGCACAAAATCACCGACTGCGAAAAAAAAAATAAAAAGTAACTTTCATGCAGTTTGACTGTTATAATGAAAATACTATCATTCCATCTTGTCGATCATTCTGAAAGTTCTCACCTTTCTTACAAAGAAGTATGGTATCATGCAATGTTACTCTATGGACACAGTATACATGTACAAGGGAACTGATCAGCCTAGAGAAATAAAATACCATTACCAGAGATGACTGATTTCTGATCTCACATAAGAAAACAAAGTGATGCAAACGCCTTATTTCTGATATACATTATGATAGAACTAATAAAGTTTGATGGCCACTCGATTTTTTGTACTATTTATCTGTGTGTTTCCCTGTTTTCATGACATTGATCTGTAGCCTGGTGGTGTAGTTACAAACAGAAACCGTTGGATATCTCGCCTCACAACATGATAATTATGTAGTTCAAGTGTATTAAGTAATGCATATAATTATGTCCATTGGGAAAAAAAAAAACAGGAGTTTGGACAGTCTTCTATAACACTTGCAGTCAATATTATAATTCGCAAAAAAAACAACAACAAAAGGAATGGAAAATTTGAGTTTGAGTTTGACTTTGGTTTTATGGCTCGTCGGCACGATAACGGCCGCTTTGAGGCTTTCGAGGTCTTTTCGTTACCCCATTTCGGTTATATTATGCAGAGCTCCATGATTTCAAGTTTCACAAATGAAATTTAATAGTTGCTTATAAAATTGATCACAATTGACACTTGGAGCATTCATTTAAAATACACAAAAATTGATACACATACCTGAAGAAAGGAAACAATTTATCGATTGTGGAATTTTAATTTTTTTTTTTTTTTGAGTTACGCCATACACTGTGGACAGCAAATACAAAATGACAATACATGAATCGTGGTGTCGGGTGTGATGTATACAGAAGCAAAAAAACCATTCTCTACGGTAGACCGAGTTAATATTTAATTACGACACACACAAGTTTATATTATAAAACGGGCAAGATAGTTAACATCACAGCAACGATGTTCTATACTGTGTTCAAAAAGATACGGTTGGTCAATTTCTTTAATGTCTACGGTTGGCCTTGATGAATTCAGGCCAAATTTTGCATAACCTCCTGTTTCAATTTGTCTTTATTGCGAACTGTTTTTTCACTAGTAAAACATGGAAAACAACACCATTTTTTTTTTCCTAACATATATAAAAACACAGTAAGGCAAAGAGCAGAGTTTTTACCGTGTGCACAGAAATGTCGTCATGTCTTCGTAAGACCATATCCAAACATTTCAGCAAAACGCAAAAAGCTTTTTTTCGCAACTAGTGACTTACAACTCACACCAATTGCAGGCGACTGCGCAGCAGAAACAACGGGAATATCAGTGAATTTCATGATTTCACCCATCTTTGCATACCTCAAAAACATATATTTTGAACAAAGTAAACAAATATTCAGCCTTGCTTTCGAATGACAGTTCAGCCAGTGTGAGACAGCGTGAACCAATCCAACTAAAACATTCATGTCTGAAACAGTACTAGATTATCACTCTGCGCCGAGAGCATTACCCCGAAGTAAAGAAAATTGCCCTGAGAACACTAAACTTAATATCACGCACGCGAAGCTCAAAAACAAAGCCTTCAAATGTCTTTAAACTAACCCCTAAAAAGCACCTGTGGATGCTTGGGTGTAAAATCCAATGCCCTCAGATGTTGGCAGAAAGAGCTGCCCGATATGAATAAAGATAGTAGAAAAGGCCGAAAGCCGATCTTGGACACCTTCGACTTTGAGACTGTTGACAGATGCATATTCAATCTGTTTGAAGGCATCTTTTGCCTTGCTTTATAGTTACTGAGTCAAAGTCTTAACATAGAGAATAGTATCAGCGTCAAGAGAAGAACTTTTTATTCGGCACTGAAGACCGTGGGTTCCAGTCCGTAAAAAATGGGAGAATCATATTATAATGGAGCTAGCGCCAAAACATTGTGGCACCTAAGGCTCAAAAACTAAGAAACGGACACAAACCAAATTTGCCATGTTGATTTGGACAAAAAAAAGGGTGTGAGTGACACTTTTTGTTTTTCAAAATAATCTTTGGTTTGATTGCAAATTGACTTAAAACACAAAATAATAAAAGCAAAAAATGGATTTTTCGATATGCCATTAAAGTACGAACTGTTTCCTGTTTGATACGTTTCCTGTAATCACTAACAACCTGAAAGCAACAGTATCAGTACTCGAGTATTCATATTTTTCGTTGCCTTTCTGTCTGTTCATTAAAAAAATGTATTATCATTTGTGTCATTAATAAATAAAAAATTGAACTCTCTCATATCTGAACAATTGTCGGAGTCACTGGGAAAACATAAAACTGAAGCTAAAAGACCTATAACCTGAGAACTATAAATACTCAGATATTTTTTTTTTGTATCAGTTTTAAATTCGGACAAATACGATTATTGACACATTACTATCAGCTGGAACAAAGACAACAATGGAAGCGCGGCGATTACAGTTGCAAAAATTAGCAAAAGTGAAGTTTTTCAGTTGGAAAAGCAAAATGCAGACGTTATAGATTTAATAAATATCTAGATCTAGATAGTTTCGTGTGTGCAGTTTAACCTCAGTAAGAAGCTCAGATCTAGAGAGTAGATTTAAAGCTCTGCAAATTTTCTTCCACGTATGTGTAGTTTAACCTCAGTAAGAAGCTCAGATCTAGAGAGTAGATTTAAAGCTCTGCAAATTTTGTTCCACGTGTGTGTAGTTTAACCTCAGTAAGAAGCTCAGATCTAGAGAGTAGATTTAAAGCTCTGCAAATTTTGTCCACGTGTGTGTAGTTTAACCTCAGTAAGAAGCTCAGATCTAGAGAGTAGATTTAAAGCTCTGCAAATTTTGTTCCACGTGTGTGTAGTTTAACCTCAGTAAGAAGCTCAGATCTAGAGAGTAGATTTAAAGCTCTGCAAATCTTGTTCCACGTTTGTGTAGTTTAACCTCAGTAAGAAGCTCAGATCTAGAGTAGAGAGTAGATTTAAAGCTCTGCAAATTTTCTTCCACGAGTTTACCTTTCTTTCTAGCAAATAAAGTACATTGACATTGTGAAAATTAATCGTCTTGGAATGTCCTGAAATAAAATTTGCCTCATCATGCCCCGCTCAAAAAAACGTTCATCGTTAACTAGCAGAACTACTCGACAGTTACGAAAGAGAGAGCAAACTAGAATTGTCAGAGATGTAGGAAATAATGACATTGAGAATGAAACAACTGTAGAAGTAGATCTAGAAGATGCGGATAGAATAGGAGTGGCAACTCAAGCTCATGATGAAACACCGTTACAACCAATCATTAATCAAGCCATTCTGGATGGAGACGATGATGATACAAATCAAATTCAAAGAGAACCTGCTAGAGCACGACGAAGAAAAAAAGATTATGTTGGGTTTGGACGACAAGTAGACAGCGCAAATTTTGATGAGAACATTCATCGTGTAATAGAACAACACAACGATGGGCAAATGGCTGTCATCTGTGAACATCGTCGTGCGTTACGATGGTCGTCAGAGCGCTCTTCTTTCTGCTGCGGAAATGGAAAAGTTGTGATTGAATTTCCTCCACCACCACCAGCAGTTTTGATGACGTATCATAATGTCAACAAGAGAGAATTTATGACAGTGTAGATTCGGTGGAAGAGAATGAACATCAGTATCCATTAGAATTCATCAACAAACTTTGTCCATCGGGGCTTCCTCCTCATCGTCTATCTCTCAAACGCCACTGTATTGGGATGCTGCTTCATAACCTGGACCCTCACAACGGTCATTGCAATGGAACTCGATATGTTGTAGATCAACTCCATGCTCACGTCATTGATGCCACCATTGCATCTGGGCTACATGCTGGGAAAAGAATATTTATTCTGCGCATTCCTCTGATACTATCGGGAAAAAAAAATTCCATTTCAAATGAAGAGAAAACAGTTTCCAATTCGTGTTGCATTTTCTATAACTGCTAACAAAGCACAAGGGCAAACATTACAAAGAGTTGGTGTGGCCTTGAACACACCCTTTTTTAGCCATGGGCAATTATACGTCGCTCTGAGTAGAGTTGGAACAAAAGAAAATCTGAGAGTGCATGCACAACAATTTCCTGATCATCCCGGAGTATATACAGACAACATTGTTTACAGTGAGATTCTCCGCAACTGATGTGGTAAGTGATGTTTGTACCTTTTATTATATGGCGCTAGCTCCTTTATAATATGATTCCAACATGGCTATTTACATCAGATCATTTCTTCACTCCACTATACCTTTTTTTTCATCTTCTCAAAAACAAAAAAACAACAACCAAAAAACCCCACTACATTTTGTACTTAACTCACGTCTTTTTCAGGAGATATTTGTGCGGCTTATTATACACTAACATTTTTTTTTCAGTTCATATATTTGCGTCTTCTTTTTTTTTTTTCGTTATATGTGGTATTTCGTTATAGCTTTTTAGGTACTCAACTAACAAGTTTTTGTCACCGTGTCCGTTCGTAGAACGGGTATACTTGCTAGTATTCCTAATGGAGAAATCAGGTCTTGTTTGGGGGAAAATGTAAATAACATCTCGACTTTTCTTTTGGCTCGCTCATTTCACTCGATCAAAAGGAACAAAATTTAGATTGTCCCGATATACCACTGTTATAAATATTATACTACTTTATTTGTTTCTAATAAGAACGGAAGATTTTAAAACATACAATAATTGTTTCATAAAGAAAGCAAAGTTCCCGATTCTCATAAACCAAATATAAAGAATGTGTAGAACCAAGAAAGCAATAACATTATCGAGGAAACAGCTACTTTAAAAGTACATGTATTGATATTTGGTCGTCAAGGATCTCTCTTCTAAGAGCTACCCATAGCAACGAGGATTGCTTCTTTCATTTTAGTGGTGGTTTGTTACTTGTGCTTATATGTTTTAAAATATTAGGTAAATAATTACTGCAAAATATCATAAATTCTTTTCTTTTGAAGATGGACATAAAAGATTTTTCTTGAAATGAAAATTTAAGTAAAAGAAATAATAATCCTTAATTATCTAAAAGCATAATGGGAATCATAGTAGGGAAAATTGGTTGTGGAAAAACAAACCTGTTATTGAATCTACTTCATAATGAAAGGTGTTTTGATTATGATAATAATTTTGTTTTCGGAAAATAATTATTTCAGCCCGATTATAAGAATGTTAAAACATGTCTAGAACAAAAGTTACCTACAGAGGCAAAGATTACTGTCTTGAAAAAAAAAACAACAAAAAAAAAAACATGGTAATATTGATTGTTTTTAATCTGGCGCTAAACTATTTCAAATTACCAAGACAAACGATAAGACAGAACTCAAACTTTCTTTGTCTATTGAAACAAGATGCTAAAAATCTTAATCATATTTAAACTAGTGGAGTAATCATATGACAAACGAATCATTCCAAATGCTTTGTAAACAGTTTTGGCAAAAGCCCCATTGATTTATTGTTATAGATCATTCCTGTTATAAACACAATGGAAAAAATATATCTTAAAATATATCTTAAGAATGGAAGATATTTTTTTTAAAAAAGCTAAAAACACAAGACCGAAATGGTCAGATCAAATCATTGTTAACTGTAATGTCCTTTGATATCGTGTATAATCCGCCTTTAGAATTAGATGAAAATTTATTAGGCTTTCATCATGCATGAAATATATGAGCTGGAACTCACGAATGTGAAAACATTGTTAACATTCTCAGGGTTAATAGTATTTTTTTTTTTTCATTTGAATATTATCAATGGAAAAATAGTCAATGGTGCATTTGTCCAGGACGACATCCAAAGAACATTGACACTAACAGGACACCAGTTGACGATGACAACGACAAAGGGGAAAACATACCAGTGACACACAATGACATTCCAAACACAGAGCACGACTCAGACAAGCACACAACAAACACAAGTATTCGCTCACCTACTTATGCAGATACAACTAGCCAGGGAACACACAACAGTAGGCCAAAAACAAAAGACAGAACAGGTGAACGAGGAACAGGTAAACAAACAAACATTAAACAAATGATGTTAAACCGCTCACGGAGTATGTAGTGTCGAGAACAACAACGCTCACATAGCCTACAGAACAAAAGAGCCGGCGACACAATTGATTCACCAAATGAAAAAGTGAGGAGACAGGAGGAGGAGGAAACAGAAGGCTGCGAGCACAGCCAGCAGGGAAAGGAAACCTAATTTGAACTCCCCTTGTGTGTGACCACCGGGAAACGACAAGGACCGATAAAGGACTACGCTTTCAGAAAAACCCCCATGCTTGTATTGTCTCTGAACTGCAGAGGCCTAAATAAAAAAATTAAACGTACAATTATTTTTTTAAAATGCAGAAAGTACGATATCGCATGTTTACAAGAAACGCATGTTACGGATGACCAGGGAGAGGAGTGGAAGAAAGAATGGGGAGGAGAGATGTTCTATTCCGCTGGTACAAACAGAAGTAAAGGCCAAATCATACTGGTCAATAAAAATCTTAGTTTCGAAGAAATCAGACTGGTGTATTCATAAGCGCGGGTTTTAGGTATCAATATTAAAATACGGGGATCATAATTCTCCATCTTCAACATATACGGCCCAGTAATGAAAGCAGAAAAAGTATCTTTTATATCTCAGCTGACCCAAACACTGTCTTTATTTAATAATAAGATAATATGTGGAGACTTTAATATCGTTCGGGATAATAACCTAGATATTGTAGCTGGAGAGCCACGTGATCGAAAAGAAATCCTCGAGCTGCACAAAATGGCTAACATGCTAGACTTGTTCGACGCGTGGCGTTGCTACCATGAGGCTGAAAAGGACTACACTTGGGCCAGAAAAACACCTTTCATAGCTAGAAGGTTAGATTACATATTTTGTGATAACAACCTATTAGCCCACATCGAAAATGCTTATCATGAAATTGTTACACTCAGCGACCACAAAGGGGTCATAGCAAAAATATGTACTGCTTCATTTAAAAAAGGACCATCAATCTGGAAATTCAACAACTCACTGCTGGAAGATGATAATTTCATTCTGGAAATGAATATGCTCATTGACGTTTTTATTCGGGACAACTTAGAGCTTGAACCAACTGTTAGATGGGAACTTTTAAAAACTGAGATGAAATCTTTCTGCATACAATATTCGAAAACAAAGAAACAGCTCAGGAAAAATAAAGAACGAGATTTAGAACTAGATATTGAAAGGATAAATAAGCAGCTACTCGCAGAACCGAGTAATGAAAATCTACAAAAAGAAATGGCAATCTTAAAACAGAACTTAGAAGTATTTCTTTTATACAAAGCAAGGGGGGCTCAGATAAGATCGAGAGTTAAGTGGATAGAGGAGGGCGAAAAGAACACAAAATACTTCCTATCATTAGAAAAGAGAAAGGGGATTGCAAACACTTTATACGAACTAAGAGTGAATGATAACGCCCTCAAAAAACCATTAGAAATATTGAATCAGATTCGACAGTTTTTTGAAAACTTGTATAAGAAACAGAGTGCAGAAACCGATATAAAGTCATTATTGAATAGCTATTTAGAAAATATTGAATACCCAGTATTAGATGAAAGCGAAAAAGAAATAATGGAAGATTACGGTTACGGAAAATCAGCAGTATACGGCAATGCCTAACTACTGAAGTAACAAAACAGCTTGTAACATCGCTGTTTCTCTCTAGGCTGGACTATTGTAACATACTGCTAAGTGGTCTTCCAAAAAGTAAAATCAATAAGCTTCAGTTAATCCAAAATAATGCTGCAAGACTAATAACAAGAAGAAAAAGGATAGATCACATAACACCAATATTTAAGGAGCTCCACTGGCTACCTATTGAGCAGCGAATAAAATATAAATTGGCTTTATTTTGTTATAAATGTGTCAACAACATGTCGCCAGAGTATATTTCAGAACTTATAGAACTGCATCGCCCTGGAAGAGCATTAAGATCATCTTCTGACAACCTTAGACTAAAAGTACCCGTAGTGAACCTAAAAAGTTTTGGTGAAAGGGCTTTCAGCCATGTTGGGCCCAGGGTGTGGAATGAGATTCCTTTAGATGTCCGCAGTTCGCAAGTATTTTCACAGTTTAAAAGGATGTTAAAATGTCATTTGTATGAGAGTTTCTAGTCTATGTAAAAGCTATCTATTATTATTATTATTATGTGTGTATCAATGTGGGTTGTGTGTGTGAGTTTACCCATGTATTTTTTGACATGTTTCTGTAAAGCGCATAGAGCATTTTTGTAATGGATATGCGCTATATAAATGCCATCCATTATTATTATTATTAAGATAAGATTACAGTAGAAGAACTTGGATATGCACTATCTAAACTTAACAATGAGTCAGCACCTGGAAGTGATGGACTGACGACTCCCTTCTATAAGTGTTTCTGGGGACGACTTAAGACATTGTTGTGGGAAAGTCTGTCCGACTCAGTGATAAAGGGAGAGCTTACAACAACGCAAAAAAGGGGCGTAATTACACTGCTGCATAAGGGAAACAACTTAGAGAGAAATAATATAAATAATTGGAGACCAGTGAGTCTTACTAATACAGATTATAAATTTTTCTCTAAATGGTTAGCACTGAAACTTCAAAGGGTTATGGAGAAACTTATACATAATAATCAGGTGGGTTTTATCAAAGGCAGATCGATCTCAAATTTGATTCGTACTATAGATGATTGTATGACCTTAGTCAGGAAGGAGGAAGATGGGGCAGGTATCTTAGTCTCGCTAGATTTCCAAAAGGCGTTCGATAGTATTGATAAAAAAGCAATCATATATGCACTTGAAGCTTTCAATTTTGGCAATAACTTTATTCAATATATTAAAACATTGATACGAAATACTGAAAGCTGTGTAAAAAATGGAGGCTGGGTCTCAAACTGGTTTAAAACGGAACGCGGAGTGAGGCAAGGCTGTTGTGTCAGCCCTCTACTTTTTATTTTAGTGGCAGAAATTATGGCCATTAAGGTAAGATATAATCCGCATATAAAATGCATACAATTGAAAAATACCTTGGATAATAAATTATACCAATATGCAGATGATGTAACATTGATGGTAAACCATACTAATGATTTGAAAGAAGCTCTTAGGGACATCGAACGATTCGGGGAATTCTCAGGGTTGAAATTAAATAAAAACAAATGCAAGGGGATGGAAATAGGTGATAGGATTGTGGGAACTAGTGATATGGGAATATCGTGGCTTAAGTAAGGAGATAATATGAAAATACTGGGCATTTTTTTTAATGCTGATCAAGAAATATCATGCGTAGAAGAGAACTGGAATGAAAGGATAAGAAAAATTGAAGAAATTATTCAAAGATGGAAAAGACGTAATTTATCATGTTATGGTAAAATAACTGTGGTAAAGAGCCTTCTATTGTCACAGTTGAGCTATATAATACAGTCCCTGAGTTTACCGCAAAATATATTGCAAGAAATAGATTCTAAGATATTTAAATTCATTTGGCAGAAAAAATATTCAAATAAGAAAGCATTTGAGAAGGTAAAAAGAACTGCAATTTGCAAAGAATTCTCTAAAGGGGGTTTAGGTATGATTAGTTTAAAGGATCAGCAGAAAGTGTTTCTAATGAAGTGGATGAAATGGGTGACATCGAAAAGTAATACAACGAATGAAGGCTGTGTAAATACTTCGGAACACTTTTTCTCACAATTGGGAGGGAGCAAATACTTCGTAGAAGGTAATTTTAGCATCAAACGTAAGGTAAAAATAAATACTATCGCATCTTTATTCTGGAGAACCGTAGCTAGTACCTGGATAGAGGCCAAGGATACAAAAGTAGTAGAATACTTCTTCTTCTTCTTCTGCGTTCCCCATCATGGCGGACGTCAAATCTTTACTCCAATCCTCTGCAAGAAAGCAGCTGTTCTCTTCAATTGTTCCAAGCTGCCATACAGCTTCTCCCTGACAGGCGTGGCCTCAGGCCAATGGGCTTCCCTTTGCATGTTATATTTTGGACAAGTCTGCAGGATGTGTTCTGCATTTTCTGCTTCTAAGCCGCATTCGCATACACTGCTGTTGCCAATTCTAAAGATGCGATGCATGTGATCCTTTAGCAGATTGTGTCCTGTGCGAAGCCTGAATATCATAACCTGTTCTGCTCTGTTCAGTTGTCTTATTGAGTCTTCACCCTGGAATTTTGGATGGTTATTTTTCCATTGCTTTTGGTATGTGGCTTTTATGATGGTCTTTACTTCTTCGTGGGAGACACTTCCATCTGGTTGTTGCTGCTTAGCTCCCTCCTTGGCCAGATTATCTGCAGCTTCATTGCCATATATACTGCAGTGTCCAGGAATCCATTGCAGGTAAACTTCTCTGGCTGAGTTTTTCAGTTGCATTAGCTCTGTAATAAGTTCATTGTGTATCATGCAATCTGGATTTTGGAGAGATTCGAGCACAGACCGTGCATCTGACAGGAATACAACTTTGGAGTCATATGTGTCTTCTTCCTTGTAGATGGCCTTTGATCCCTCTAGCAATGCCAGTGCCTCCGCTTTGTAATGGCTGCATCTCTTCCCTCCAGGCATTCTGATTTTCTTATTAGTTCCATTTGGCCATTCAATGAATATGCCAGCTCCTCCGTCGGTGACAGCTTCAGTAGCCGATCCATCTGTATATATTCTGACCCATTCGTCTCTTGGGTATTTCTGGTCAAGGTACTGCAGTGTCACTCTTTTCAGTGCCTCCTGGTTTAGGTCTTGTTTGGAGGAAATGCCCTTCACACTGGTTATAATAGGTGGCACCTTTGTTCTTGCCCATGGTGGACATCTGTTTGTTACTTCTCTTACTTCCTCCACCGATAGTTTTGTTAGGTTGTGATTTTTTTCTAGTCTTTGTGCATTTTCCACAAAGTTTGTTCTCTTCAGCCTGTCAGTGCCTTTCTCTTTGGATCTCGGGTGGAGTGGTTGATGGATCTGTGACTTTATTTTAGAGTACTGGTTTAGTATCTTCTTGTCTCTTCTTTCAGGTAGAGATTCCAGTGTAGTAACTGTTTCCATTTCTGTGATGGGTGTTGATTTTATGCCTCCCGTAATGATTCTCAGGCTTTGGTTTTGTACTTTGTCAAGTTTTCCCATTTGGCTTTTGGCACATGTACCCCAAGCAGCCATTCCATATTCTAGTGCTGGTCTGACATATCCCTGGTAAGTATGCTTTAGGATTGTCATACTTGCTCCCCATTTTGTTCCTGCTAATTTTTTCATTAATCTGGTTCTTTGATATCCTTTTCTTTGGCATTCTGCTATCTGGTTTTTCCATGTTAATCTGGTATCAAAGTGCACACCAAGGTATTTGGGTGATTCATTTTTCTTAAGAGTGTGTTGGCCTACATTTAGCGTGATGTTGTCCAGCTTTGGAGAAAGGCTGAATACAGTGTAGTTTGTCTTGTGAGCATTTAGTTTCATACACCATGTTTCTGTCCAGTCTTGTAGGTGGTCCAGGGTGATCTGTAATCTCTGTCTGGCCGCTCCCGCATTACTATCGGAGGAGAGCAGAGCAAGGTCATCTGCGTACATCACTGCTTTTACTTCTCTGCATAGTGTTCCTTTCAGGTCGTTGACATATAATAGGAACAATGTTGGAGATAAAACCCCTCCCTGTGGCACTCCATGCCTCAATTTGGCTTCTCTGCTTAGGGTTCCTTGAGATGACACTCTAGCTTTTCTTCCATACAGGTAGCTGCAGATCCATTTTAGCATATTGTGCGTCACTTTAGCCTGCAACAGTTTCAGTATCATTCCATCCCTCCATACTCTGTCGAAGGCTTTCTCCATATCGACCCATACGGCTACCGTCTTCTTTCCTTCTTGGAAGCCGTCTTCTATGACCTGTGTGATATAGGTGATCTGGTCTTCTGTACATCGACTTCGTCTGAACCCGGCTTGTTCATTCACAAGGATGTGATTGCTTTCCAGATACCACATGAGTCTTGCATTAACAATCCTTTCTTGTAGTTTGCACAGACAGCTGGTTAGACTGATGGGTCGGTAGTTTTCTGGTTTATTACCTGGTTTACCTTCTTTTTTGATGGGGATAACGGTTGCTTTTTTCCAAGTGGCAGGTATTTCTCCAGTCTTCCATGAAGCATTAAAAAGTTGGAGTAGTTTTCTTTTGGCTGTCTCTCCCAAATGAATAAGCATCTCATTTGTTATTCCATCAGGTCCTGGAGACTTTTCTGTGGTTAGGGCTTTTAGCGCTTGCTCTAGCTCTTCTTTCTTCAGTGGATCCGTCATGATTTTATCCTCTGGTTCCTTGTGCTTGTTCTTTAGGGTTCTATTATTTTCCTTCACCTCCTTGTCAGAATGTTTTTCCACTGATATGTTGCCAGTCTCCTGAAATTGTTTCATGAATGAGTTGGCTGCCTGTTGTGTGGTTTGCAGGTTACCATTTTCTGTTTCAAGGGCTGGGGGTGCAAAATAGTTTGGTTCTCTATTAAGTGCTCTTGTCAGTTTCCACAGTTTTGTCCCGTTCTTGTCCAGGTCCAACCTCTGTGTTTTCTCTTGCCATGCAGTCCGAGAAGTATGTATTGTTTCTCTTTTCAGTCTGGCCTCTGCTGCTTTGAAGGCGATCATGTTTTCATCCGTTGGTTCTTCTTCTGCTGTCTCTCTTGCCTGTGTTGCTGCATTAGTGAGATTCTCAAGCCCATCAGACCATAGGGGGATGTAGTTTTTTCTTGCTCCTCTTGGTATACTTTCCCTTGCGGCTTTCAGTATTGCTTCTGTGAGTTCCCTTGCAGATTTATTAACATTCTTGGACTTGCAATTTGTTTTGGTGGAATAAAGGTTGGTGCTCCTTTGGAATTTTTCCCAGTTTGCTCTTTTGTAGTTCCATCTGGGGACAGTTGGTGCTTGGTTGCAAGATTTATTTGAGTCTATTTCAGTGAGTATGGGTCTATGGTCGCTACCTGCAAGTTGGGGAAGCACTGCTCTTCGTATTTTCCCAGTCAGGTCTTCTGACGCAAAGGTGAGATCTGGGTTTGTGGCAGTTCTCCATGTGCGTGAGAAGAATGTGTCTGGGTCCTCTTCATCGTAGAGTAGTTGTAATTTAGTTTCCACTTGCCAGTTTTCCATTTCCTCTCCTCTCTTATTCAGATCATCGTATCCCCAGCTTGGGGAGTGGCTGTTAAAATCACCCAGTACTAAGCATGTCTCCTCTCCTATATCTAGTTTCTCAAGTGATAGTTTCTTGTTGGGTGGGCAATAGCAGTTGTAAATACTGATTTCAGAGTTGTCTTTGTATAACTTGATACCCTGTAGTTCTGACTGGTTGTCCGTGTCAATCACTATATCTTTTATGGTGTAGTCATTTTTAACTAGTATGATGATTCCACCCTTGTGTCCCGTTATCCTATCTTGCCTCAAGCACTGGTATCCTCTTATTGAGAAGCGTATGTTGTCCGTGAGATGGGTTTCCTGTATGCAGGCGACATCCACTTTTTCTTGATACAGCTTTCGCATTAATGGCAGCTTTTTCTTGGCTACTCCTTCTGCGTTCCACTGTAGCACTTTAAGATTGGTTCCAGTCGTCCGTAACCTCACACCTCTTCCCCTGGTTCCACAAGAAGAGGGTAAGGCACCACCAGATCGCTTGGGTGGGCCCTTTGGGCCCGGCGCTACACCTGTCCGGCGGGAGTCCACAGGCTTCACACCATAACTTTTAGTAAATTTTTGGTGTCCGTCCATGATTTTTAGGGGGTTGGTGCGTGTCACTGCAGTTTTCAGGCAAGGTTGTTACACCAGTCTGGTCTATCTGCACCTTTCGGTCCAGTGACTCCGGCTTTGGCCTGCTTTTCTGTCAGGATGTGCTTCCTTAGCCTTTGATCTGTCAGGATCTTCTGCAAGGCAGCAGAGGTTTAAGTTCGGAGTTTTCCATCTCCTATTTAGACTGCCTTTCGGTGCTTACGGTCTCTATCTAGCCGGGTTTGGAGTCAGAGTTTTCCTTCTCTTAGATAGGTTGCTTGACATTGCTCACGAGCCCCATCTGCCCGGGCCATGTTGGTCCACGGCACCTTCTAGGTGCAACCCCTTTTTTTTCGGGGCTCCTCTATCCGCCACCCAGGGGACGCGCCCCTGTGCTGTATGGCCCCAGCACGGGGTAGTAGAATACGATATGGATAACCTTTCAAAACAAGATTTATTAAATCAACCTTTATTTAATAATACACTGTTTCAATATAAAAGAAAACTCCTTTTTTTCCCAAAATGGGTTGAAGCAAATGTTAGATATGTACATGACATATGGAATGAGGAAGGGGTAATTAGAAGGGAGATAATACAGGAAAAGACAGGAAATTATCCAGGACTACTGTTTGAATATAATGCAATGACAAATGCCTTTACAGAAAACCAGAGGGAATTACTAAACAGGGTCACAAAGGACATGATTAAGGAAGCCATAGAGAGAGCTCGTAAGCTGCCTGAACATGTAGAATCTTTCTTTGCCAAAACTAATAAGCAGATACGAAATTCGTTTTTAAACACGAGAGATGGCACTATTTGTGGAGTGAGCATTTGGAAAAGAAAGTTGGATATAGATATAACAAAATATTTTATGATAGCAAAAAATGCATCTCGTGAAAGTAGACTTAGGCTTCTTCACTTCAAATTAATACATAATATCTATCCCACCAACATACTACTTACACGAATAGGAATAAAATCATCGGAAAACTGTGCATACTGCAATGAAAGAGACTATATAGAACATTTCTTCTATCGTTGTAAGAAAGTCAGAGAATTTTGGTATCATATTGGCCAGATGATCTTCATGAAAACAGGATATAAATTAGACATGGACGAAGTGACAGCACTCTTTGGGATAGTTAAAGAAGACCATAACGAATGTACAAGTAAGAGGATAAATATTATAAATCACATTATACTAATAGCCAAATTATGTATAAGTAAGATGAAATATGGAACCATGAATAACGTTTTCCACATCTTCGAAATAGAATGGCAGCATAGGGAGCATTTAATGGAATAGCCATTCTGTACAGACAAGTGATTTTTAATTGTTGGCGTGCCATGAGAGGTTTTGGTACCCCGAACTCAACTTGGGTTTCATCAGACTGATGTCATTTGATATGACCGGATAATCAGCCACCAGTATCTAGAAAGTGATCATCGTCTATGGCATATTAAAAGTTGTGTCTTGCAGAGTGTTAATTGAGAAAATGTAGATGGCGGATGAAAGTGAAATAAAAGCAAAAAAAAAAAAAAGGGCAATGACGAAAGGTGAAAAATGCGAAACCAATTACATTCCATAGTGCATGAAGTAAAGTTAGATTAAATACAGGTGCTCCTATTGTCATTATGATACTGATAGCTTAGACAACATAAACACCTTGTTTGATGTCTCTGTGTCATTGCATCTTTACCAGTAATTCATACACCGCAGTTTTCCTTCTTGGCCAGTTTTTGAAAAAGACAGTTATTATCGTTATTTTTTTATTTTTTTTCTTATTGCATCATGTACCCAGGTTCGATTTTGTTTAAACAGTTAATTTCTCTGAATGTTCAGAGTTTGGGGTTTAGGATTTGTTGAGACTGGGACTATTTTCCCCTACCTTTTTTTTTTTTGCTGAATTACAAACTCGTCAGCTGGTAATGAAAAAAAACCTAAAGGGTTCGAGAACAGCCGACAACAAAGTATTCAGTACTGTCATGATTCGGATGTTGTTAAAACTCACGCAGAGAGTGAGTTGTTGTTGTTTTACCAGGGCCATGAGAAATTGGCTGGTGGCCTTGAACGGTCCTCGCCAAATTATAGTTGGTGAGTAAATAAATGTAAAGTTAAACGGTTAGATTCACGCTTGTCGGTTTTAATGTTCGTGATTAATAAGTAATGGAGTAGGGGTGAAACAAGGTGGGGACAGTTGACATTGTTAAGTATGACTAGACAAGTTTTTGCACGTTAACTGGCTGGTAGAATAGTGCAGACGTATTACTACAATTAAAATGGTGGGAGGTTTCGACCTATGAGATAGCTGAACAAATTGGGCCAGCGGACTAGCACGCTGGGTAGTTAGATAGTATATAACATCGTGTAACGTTCAGATTAGGTGAATACAGGCGAGCAGAAGCATCGTGTCGTGAAGTATCTCCGGTTGACCAGTACCTGAACTGTGTGCTTTGAAGACAAGAAGTCCTTGCTAACGGGCTGACTGAGCTCTAGAAAGAAAGGTCTGAGTGGGCTGACCTTTGAAAGCCCACGCTGCGCTATTTTGATGTTCGCGCCTACCCGTAGGCGTGAGCAATGGTAATATATCTTATTTGTTCAAGCATAATAGAGATCGGAGATAGAGAGAGAACTACAGCCTCATAGGAAGACTAAGGAAACCCCAGCTGGCACTCGACCACGAGTGTCCTGTATCATAGATCTATTGCCATAGTATGATTGGAATAATATAGCACATTGTTGATGAATTGAATAGTGATTGTGCATAAAATATAGTCTTTTGGCAACTGCTTAAATTACCTACAAGCCGAAGAGTGCTTCTGTAGGCTTTGAACGTACTGGGCTCTCCTAACATTTAAGCCCATATGATTTATGGAGAGTTTGCCTGGCGACTGGCCAGTGGCGACTCAACTGTCACTTTAAATTGATATCTAGTTTCGTATAATATACCTATTTGCTATTGATTGCATTACCTCCATAGTTACATGAATATCATTGGTTAAGTTATTAATTAGAGTTTTTTTGGTTTGAATATATACCTCTATTGTCTTTTGTTTTGTTATTAATATTTATGTAAACTATGGCCTGACCGGCCTGACATATATACGCTCTAGTTATTTAATACTTTTCTTCTGTGGTTGTGTCCGAGTGTGAGTTAGCTGCCTCTCGTGCAGTCGTAACATCCCCAAGACCCTAACTCTGCTCGTGACAAGTACACTATTATTTATTATCTATACTTTCGGTGTATCTTAACAGATCTTTTATTTAATCTATAATTCATTAATATTTTGTCTTATTCATTCAGTATTTTTAGTTGCTGGAAGCACATGTACGTGGAAAACTGCATGATTATATATCAGCGGATGTAACTGAATGACAAAACTGTCAGCTGATAATGAAAAAACCTAAAGGGCTCGAGAACAGCCGACTACAAAGTATTCAGTACAGGACAATACTAGAATACATGGCAGAAGCCCAATAGGTTTGATCTCTCTCTTACCTAGGAATATTTCTATTTCTGTAAATGTAATTCCTATTTAATCTTATCTACTTTTTCAATTACTAGACTTGCAGAAAAAGTAACTTCATAATAATCTGAGCAAACTTAATAGCAATATCTAATTTCTGAGTCATGCACAAAATGAATGCATTAAAATTCGCAAAAAAAAAAAAAATCAAAAAAAAATAGACGAGAGCGAAATTCTGTTCCGAGCATTGATTCATTTCCATAGCTACCACTAATAGCGCCGGACCTAGCGATTTAACGGGCGCAACCGTAAACGCGGCAGCTCCACCCTACCGTGTTCTGCCGCATTGCGTGTTCCCGAAGTCGCAATAACTTTCGTCCCCCCGCTGCGGTCCCGCTCAACTAGGCATTAGTAATGTTGCATAATAAGTTGTCGCGGCACACAGTGATACACCTTCGCCCGTGTCCGCTCGGTTCGGCCGTTCATACGAGCTCGAGTAGGTAAGCACGTGTAGGTCACACATTATCGATTTTTATTGTATCGTAAATGATGGCGGTCATTGAGTAGGAACAGTGGACACATTTTGTGAAGGGGTTTCATTTTATTTCGCTGTTGTGTTTTTTTTTTTTAATTTTACACAGCTTACAATCTTCTTTGGCGGTGGTAACTCCCGGTAGATCTAGGTCGGCAGACTTTTAGAATCTTCGAACGTAATTGATGATCACGGATTATAACTAGATCTAGGCAAAGGCGTACACGTGTTTCAGCGACGTTAGAAAGATTTATGTTCCATACAAGGAGGTTATAACCTCCTTGGTTCCATAGCATATTTCGTTTCATACGATTGTGGTTGTTTCGTCATGTTTCCGAGCATGTTCATAGGGTTTTAAAGGAGGCGCACATTTTCATGTTTTTAATGTATGTAATTTTTGTGAAATCCGACGAGACTCTAGTTATAGGCCAAGTCTACTGTCTGGCCTAGTGAAGATTCGCACGTCATTTCAACTTTCAAATCTTGTCAGTTCCGTGCCTTGGAACAACCGATTTTGTTACACATACGCTTCTTCAAATTCCTGGATTTCTCAAAGAATTATTTAGATCTATATCGTTTTAATTTTTTGATTCTATAAAGATATAGAAATATTGAGTGTGGTAGCTGATCTTTGCTTTAAAAATTAATATAGGTCTACTCTAGATCTAAATCTTCTATAACCGGTCTGTTTTGAAAAGTTCTTTAAGTGACAGAATGTTGTGATCAAGGAGCAAGTGATGGCTTGTGATACACAGAATAGATCTATATTGGTCTAGATTATGTAGATATTATGTAGATCTGTACTTTGCCAGTGAGATCATGGACTTAATAATCAAAGCCCAAAAAGGTATGATACTTTAAATATTTGATGTAAAACTGTAAAGTTAAGTTTATTAGGTTGTTATGTGTTATGTTTTCCATCATAGTTCATTAAAGTTAGACAAATAGCCTGCGCGCCGCAGTGTCAGAACATGTTTCAAAGAACGCGGCGTTGGTTTCAGAGAATTTTTCAGGAGGCCATTTACATCCCTGATTAAAGGTTTCAAATAAACTTTTCTTAAGATCAGCAAAGCTTCGACTCTGTCGATCAGCGATCCTTCGCTATTGCAATTCTGTCAATTTCTTTCTAACATAATGCTTAAATTTATTTACTTTATCATAAGGAAGAAAATCTTTTATTTTCTATGTAAAGCCATTTATAATTTTTTCTGACATTTTTGAAAGACAGTTTTTTCCGTAATTCCTTTTCATAAAAAGAGCCAATAACTTCTTCATCATCTAAATTTTTTATCCTGTAAGTAACAGGCACTGTATATAAAACTTTATGTATTGTAAACATTTCTTTGTCCATTTTGGTGTGTAACTTTTTTTTCAATAGTCTTTTTCTTCCTGGTAATTCTAATTCTGTCATCTATTTTAAATTTAGGCGTCAGTTTTGTTGGTCCTGCTGGATACCGACGGTGCTCTAAGCAAACATCATAACCCAAGTTGAGAAAATTTTACACGAGAGACAAAAAACTGAATGCCGGAAACCCTAATCAATAAAATGGGCTAAATGTCCGATGCTATACCTATTAAGTAATGCCAAACACGTATATGATGGCAAGTACCATTATATGTAACGATAATTATCATTTTGAAGAGATCTGAGTTTTGCTGTCGCTTAATAGCTCTAAGCGAACCTCTCAAAGGGGTTAAGAGCTTCGCTCGAGGCAGATTTGTCGGTCCGCCGACTCCGTGACCAGTGTCACAAATCCCGGACTGGGAGATGTAATGATTATAACAGGACAACAGTCACGAACGAACAAGTATAACACTTAACAAAACAACCCATCAGACTCACACATTTATTACACATAAAGATAAAGATAACACTGCAATGACATACATTATATTACTCTATTCAACTGCCGTCCAACGGCCTTCTTCCCTCAAGCACTCTTCCTCGGGTCCACAACCCGGTAGTTACTTTTAAAGACACTTCGGCTTCAGCCTCTCCACTCAATGTCTTTATAACACACTAGTATTTCTTTCGCACCGCAGTCTCTCAATAGCGCCTCCCTATGGCAATAACACCTTAGCCTTCAAATAGCACCTCAACATAGCCATAGCACGTTAATAGTTCAATTCACATTAGTATCTCAATAGCACAGTAGTACATCAATATCACAGTAGTACATCTTAAGAGCACATTAACAATTCTATACACATCCCTGTCTGTGACCAGACTGCCACGACTCATGCGTTCCTCCTGTCCTGCTCGACAGCTTCACCACACTGGCCTATGCGTAGCCTTCTGCCCTGTGCTGGCCTATCCCCTGTGCTCACTGCGGGTGGCGTTTCTGCCCGACCCCGGCACCTATAAAAATAACATTACATTGGTATAATACCATACCATTTCTATTCACTTCACCCCTCATTACAAACCATCAAGCGTACACACAATAGTTCACATTTCACTCACCACACATCCTACGGTAACATACCTCCACAGTATTACACAGTACTCACTCTCGCTACGAATCCATGAACCTAACTTACATCTATCGCTCATGGCGCACATTTCTATACACAGCAATCAAAGACTTCCACATTCCTCACATATACTTATTTAAATCATGGTCATAGGCGAATATAATACATCAATCATCATAATTATCAATCATCGTTCCACCTACCAGTCATCACTGGAAAACACATCACAATGTCCCGATTGCTTTCATTCACGTCTGTCTCTTGGGACTTTCTAACTTGCAGTGATTGTCAGTACATCGCTCTCGCCTCATGCAGACCCCCCCCCCCCACTCCAACATTTCACGCTTTTCATTACCTGTGGGCCCTGAGTTAAACTTATTCTACCCCCTTCTCCCCGTAACTATTGATCCCCGCTCACTCGCTCGTGACAACCAGCTCGGCGCGAGATGCGTTGCTTGTGGGTGGTGATAGGACTCGCCGAGACGCACAGGACTGACAGGTAGTAAAAAATGATTAGCCTATTCTAACGTGATTTGACAAAACGCCTTTTTTCATTTTGGCGCGAATTTTTTTTATTTCATTATCTGATTCTCATAAACAATCCTCATCTTATGAACTTAATCAGGTTTTGAAAAAAATTAGCCATTTTAAAATTATTTTAAAACAACATTTTTTCAAAACGCCTTTTTGTCTGCTGAAACGCGACAAAACGCCTTTAATTTGACAGAACGCCTTTTTTTCGAAATAAAGGCGTTCGCCTGAGTCCGAGTGAGATGACAAAACGCCTTTAATTTAACAAAACGCCTTTTTTTCGAAATATATGCGTTGGCCTGAGGCTGAGTGAGATGACAAAACACCTTTATCTTGCAAAACCGTCGTTATATAAGTAGAATAAAAGGCTTTTTGTCTACATGATTGGTTACTGGGACAACAGGGGCCTATATCTTTTCATTAAGAATCCTCCCTGGTAATCATTCAGTCCAGTCTTCCTTTCACTATCCTATTACATTAGGCTGTCTTGAGTTCAATAAAACTATCTTCTGACAATTTTTGTCTCTCACAAATCTTCATTTAACTCAATAATTACCTACATTGTATTAAGTGACGTTAACATTGTTAACACTTTTGTGTATAACGATCATCCAAAATTGGTTTTAGTACCTCTCAAACCAAAGACCGTCTCCTTGTCCTTGTCTACGTAACATTGCCTAACTTTCTCCGCTGGCGCACGCACAGACGATCATCGAATCTAACGGTATTTTCCCCCACCGAGGTCATCCCTTGACCATCATCGGAAGTTCTGTGATCCACGATGTCGTTTGATGTTCCAGTGAGGGCCAGAATTATCGGTCAAAGTCGGGGACGTAGTTGTTCCAATTATTACTCAACTTTTCTTGTCGCGAGACTTTATAAGCAGCAGAATTTTGAAAACTAAGGCAGTTCCAGATTTAACTTCAAAGTGAAATCTCTCTCCCTCTGCCCTACTGCATTCACAGCATCACCATCTCTCTTCCCATGAACCCTCAGGACTTTTCAAGGAGCTCATTAAGCAGTAAGTTAGTTTTTCTTCTTCTTCTGTTACCTTTGTACATTTCATGTGTCTGAACATCAGGGCATAGACTTGTATCTAGTAATGAACGTGATGTATCCATACGGAGTTTTGAGCCTCTGCTGGTTCTTGTGACAGCGAAAGAAAAATCATAGTCATCATCATTTTTCAAATGCCTTGAACATGTAGACATAGACTGGAGCAAGCAACTAGCTCTCTGTATCCAATAATGGCATGAATGTTCATAAATCATCAATTGAATTTCTGGAAAAAACAATTCCAGTTATACCATAACCATGCTCGTTTTTGTTTTCATTGATATTGAGATGACATTCGCAGAGTACATGTTTTATTCATGTTTAGCTTTGACCTCATTCGTTATGCCTTTATCATTGCTGCAAATTACTGTATAGTTGTTACTGGTCACTTTGTCGTATTTTTCTCTTCAAACCAATCAAAATAAGAATTCAGCCATGCAACTTTTGTTTGTTTAATCCAACAGGAAAATAATTCGGCCGCACTCAGATTCAAGTGGCAGCTGTGATGAAGGTCCGTTGGTAAAGCCTCACGCACAAGGCAGAACAAGAGTAAGCAAAATCACCCAAAGTGCCAGCCTTCTATGGTGTGGAGGACACTGATGGTCCCCCAGATCCTCAGATTGCAAGGCCTTTGACAGCCAAACCTGTTCGTCGCCTACTCATTTTTATTGACGTCCCAGTTCAACATGCTGTGCCTACTCACTCCAAGGACTTGTCATCAGATGACAGTGACAGTGTAGAGAATCCATTTACTTCGGATAGTTCTGATGGTGACGTTGCATCAGACAACGAGAAACAGAATAGTGAACTTTCTCCTACTTCTGTGTCAACTCCTGCTGCTACTGCTCCCTCTGGGGCACGATTTGATTGTTCGTGGTCATCCAGCATTCACCCTGAACATCACCCCATTGAATGTTTGGACATCTCAGAACCCGATCATTCTGTTATCTTCCCCTCCAAAAGATTCCATTGACGGGATTGAAGAACAACCAACGCAGAGTGCAACACAGTAACTTTTAGATTTGCTTGCCGGTATTCATCATTCCCAACTTGAACAATCAGATGTTTCCATTGGATACTCTTTGTCTGCAAGTTCGTCATATCTGTGCGTGCTCGTCGAACTATCCCCGCCTCCGATCTCACCGTTACCTATCACTCCATCACCAATTTTCGGCTTGTACGACAGCAAGAACGGAGAGAGAACCTTGGTCTCAGAAAACCAAACACTCAACACTAGAAAGTTGCAATTGCCATAACCATTGTTTGGAAAAAATCGGACACCGACAATGCTTTTGCTATTTATCAAGAATACTTGAATCATACCTACAACGAGCAAAGAAACTGGCTGTTCTGTCATCGCATTAAACTAGAGCCATCAGGAAAAAGAAAGCATTGTCGTTTTATGGATGAAACAGGAACAGCCGTCAGCAAACGCGTTTTTTGGTCTGACACAGAAGAGTTTTCCCCTGGAACCGAGTTTTTGAACATGTCATTGGACAGAAAAAGGCGAAACAATGCCCTCTCTGAACAAAAAAGGCGTTTTGTCGTATCAAACATAATCAGAGCAATGCCTATCTCTTCAGCAAGGCGTTTGTGTGATTAGGTCTGATGCGACAAAACGCCTTTTTTTCTGAAAAAAGGCGTTTTACGTTTGGCCATTGATTCGACAAAACGCCTTTTTCATCACAGTTTAATTAATTCATCACCAATTCAAATAAAACTTTATACAAAGTTAAAAGACATCATAACGTGTCACTTCAGTCTAGAAAAATTGCATTGTGTTTGCTAGATTTAAATTTAGAGACCGCAAAACTAAATCGCGATTTTCTCGAAACAGCATTTTTTGGAAAAAGGCGTTTTGTCAAATCACGTTAGTATTGTATACATCAGTCAATGGGTTGTATGCGATATGACGCGTTTCCGGTTGTTGCGAACAGCTGTCCACCATTTTGGCGGATGTGGCAACAGAGTTGTTTACATCGTATTAGGCCCAATATTAAATTTCCTTAGAAATGCCTGTCTTTTGTTGTATTGTGGGATGCCACAATAAGAGATCAAAGTAGAAGGACCCCATTTGTTGTTTTTTTTTCGGATACCCAAAGTGGTGACTGGAGGAGGCCAGGCAACCGAAGATTTGACTAGGAAGAGGCGCCTAGCATGGTTAAAAGGCATTAATCGAAAGAATTTAGGAGACAAGGAAGCGACAAATAAGCCCTGGCTTTGAGTATATGGGGAACATTTTGTATCTGGTACTCTCAATGGCATTTATTTATTTTTTATTTCACAGCGTAGTTTCTGTATAACTCGCACTTCGGTTGAGGCATTTTCTATCTAACTATTCCAGTATAGACTCGAAATAATTTTACTACAAGTACAAATGCTATAGATCTAAATGAACCAGGATCCATGACGAAATTCCTAATTTAAGGTTGTCAGGGTAGATTTATAAAAAAAATGAGAAGACAATGCAGAATACAAAATGTTGTAGAGTGTAGACTATAATAGAGCTATTACATGTAGCCTGTACACCACGACATCACTGAAACACATCTTGTTAAATACATTGTAGCTTTAATCCAGATTAATTGAGTACCAACGAGAAGACAGCATCCTCCCGTGGACCAGAACTAAGCGAAACGTAGACAACGTGTATGATTGGACTGAAGAGCTGATAGAGAGAAAGAGCTCTAGAGGTATGGGTGGATGGACCAAAGAGTCCACACAGCGATATCCCGAAACCACACTCACATTTCTGTGAGTGTGCCAATGGTAATTATCCGTAACTGTCTGGTTGCCAATGCACGGACATTCAAAGAGAGAGAGAGAGAGAGAGAGAGAGAGGGAAGGAGGGAGGTAGGGAGAGAGGGAGGGAGAGAGAGAGAGAGAGAGAGAGAAAGAGAGAGAGACAGAGAGACCCCACAGCTCTGAACTGCGAAGAACAAGTTCGGAAAAATCATTGCTCTTGCAAGAACTATTACTAGTTTGTGGCTAGTCAAGGCAGTAACACGCTGTGATTAAGATATTACATTGATTCATTGATTTTCCATTTATAGTAGTTGTTCTTAAGTAATTATAAAGCAGAAATCGTGCTTCTTAACACTCACCCTGCACGTTACCCGTAAAGCCCGCTGCCCCGTCAGTGACCTTACTCATGGAGAATCTTATCTGGGGTCACTGACCCGGGCCGCTAGACGATGACCACATACGCTGTCCACGTGGTTCGGTTTTTATTGATCGGTATGAAAACATTCGCTGCTATTTATCACGCTTGATAATGAACCAACAAAACCTTAGTCTGTCAGTCTCTAACCAATGATCTGACTTATGATTCCAAACTGACAGCTGTAGTTTTCGTGAGAACGAAGCATGATAACTAGCCACGCCCTCCCAAGCCCTACACAAATGGTTTCATCCTGATTGACACATACTAATAAACCAATGTGGGCATTTGGGGCAAAGATTATTTCAGAGCTTGTTTCTGATTGGTTCTTAGATACAGACAACTCCAGATGGTGGTCAGCTTGTGAGAAAATGAGATAATATTGCAAATTTGTTGAGCAACAGTTCTCATGTCGATGTTACATCTTTTGAAAGTGTGGGGAGAGCCTTTGAAAGCTTAGTCTTTGTGATTCCGACCAGTGGTTCACTGGTTAACATGTCCATGTCACAATGTCTTTGATTTAGAAGAGATACAGTGAACAATAACACGCTGGTTGCGTCTCAAAAAGGTCAGTGACCCGACACGTGAAAATACGGCTTGCGCGTGGCGCGGTCAGCTTGACCTGGGCGAATTTTGCCGCCCGTGCGGCGTGAGCGCTTGCAAGTCAATACCGACTATTGCCGCCCCGCGCAGGGTGGGGGTTAAGCTTGATAACGTATTGGGACCATCCGTGGATCTACATTGTGCTATCGGAACCCTATAATTCCTGGAGAGTTAATCTGGTGACTAGCCAGTGACGACACGTTATTAGAATAATTAGATACCATATTCACATAATTATAGTTAGATTATTTGTAGATTAATTGCAGTCTAATTAAGATAATGAGTTACAGTTAGTTGCAGATTAGGATAGTTAGTTACTTGGAATTTCTGCATTGAATATATCTTTTTTGATTTGTAAAGTTATAGATTTTGTAATAATATTACGGCCCAGCCAGCCTGACCAAACGTATATGCCTTTGTTATTCAATAATTTCTTGTGTGTTTGGGTGTACTAATCTGGGTGTGCGTTAGATGCCTCTCGTGCAGTCGAGAGCTATATCCTCTTAAAGATCTATCTCGTGACAAAGGGGGTTCGAATTAGTTCGAGCAACCTGTTCAGCTCATTCTTGCAAACTACATTTACCAGTTGTGTTCCTGCACACAGTCACAATAATTGCTAGCACTATGCTACTTACTATTCCTTCAGTCTTGCTGGTAAACCCTTGCCCAAATATCTGCGATCACACCTGTCACAGAATAACCATTGTAATAGTGATATAAGCGGTATCATTCAAAGACGTGCATGTTGCCACAGTCTGAAACCTATAGGGATGAAGGAGCTTTCAGTACTCCAAAGAAGAAAGTAGCATGGAGTGGAGCACAACCATCCAGTGGTGAAGATACTGTGAAACTAATGAAGCTTAAGCTTCAGGGTCCCTAATCCCGGAGTGGCCTTGAGGAAACTTTGTTACTAGTGAGTGAATTTTGGATGTTGCCCTATTGTTGGTGGTTGCAAAGGGGCTCCAGAACAATTCAAGCTTCAGGCTCCGAAAAATGTAGGTCCGCCTTAGCCACTGACAACGTGGAAGCAGAACATTAGAAAATCTCTTGATTTTCTTGGTAAACAATGTACGAGAACCTATCAAAGCAGCAAAGGGGTTCCTTCTAAGAACTTGAAGTAGGTGATAATACATGACACTTGTTTTGACCCAGGAAATGAATAGCACACCCAACATGCAGACAGGACATAATGAAAAAGAAATGAGACTCCATGCATCTAAGTATTGGCTCTTCTAAGCAACACAAATCCGCCCATGTCCATACTTAGTGAGTGGGGCAGGGTTCTCTGTATGGCATGGGGATTCAGCCTTAACACAGTAATCCTACTGAAGCACACATACATCACATCTCAGACACGTTGATCACTCATCAAAGCGCCAAGTCAATGGATCAAGTCGGCCTTGAGCTTCAGAGCTTTGTATTTCATAAAAGGAGAAAAGTTTGAGAAAGAAAGAACTTGTGTCCTTCAGGTACAAATTTGATCAGATGCTCGGCCCTCTGGGTGTGGTGGAAACGAACAGACGTGGGTATTCCTCCCTCTGAACTATCACTACAACGACAAATTGCTATAGCCCAAAACTCATCATCATTGCCTTTTTCACCCTGGATCAGGGTATAGGCCACCAACAAACACTTTCCATCCCTCTCTGGGCCAGCCTCTTTACATTATTCCAAGTCTTTCCGCTTCGTTGCACATCATTTTCTCTGGCTCTTCTCCACGTTCCGCGCGGCCTTCCTCTTGATCTCTTGCCCTGGGGATTCCAATCCAATACCTTCTTCGCGATGCTGTTTCCTGGCCTCCTGAGAGTGTGGCCGATCCATCTCCATCGCCTCCTACCAATTTCCTCTCTGACTGGGCTCTGTCTTTTTCTTTTCCAAACAATTTCATTGCTGACCTTGTCTGTCCATCTGATCTTAAGTAGCTTCCTCAAACATCTGTTGATGAAAACTTGGATTCTCTTTATGCCGGCCTGGGACGCATTCCAAGTCTCGCATCCATACAACAGGACTGACTTCACTGTCACAAATCCCAGACTGGGAGATGTAATAAGTTATGACAGGACAACAATCACGAACGAACAAGTTTAACACTTAACAGAACAACCCATCAGACTCACACATTTATTAAACATAATTATACAGATAATAGCGCAATTACATACATTATATTATTGAAATTAACTGCCGTACAACGGCCTTATTCTCACATGCACTCTTCCCTCAGATCCACAACCCGGTAGTTACTTCCTAAAGGCACTTCGGCCTCAGCCTCTCCCCTCAGGGTCTTAATAGCACATTAATAATTCACTGGCACCGCAGTCTCTCAATATCACCTTCCTATTGTCATACACCTTAGCATTCCACTAGCACCTCCGCAGGGCAATAACACATTATCATTTCAATAGCCCATCAACATGGCAACAGTACATTATCATTTCACTAGCCCATCAACATGGCAATAGTACATTATCACATTCACGCTCATATCTACGTCCCTGTCCGTGGCCTGACTGCCACGACTTTATGTGCCTCTACTGTCCTGCACCGACAGCCTCACTTCTGGCCTATGTGTGGCCTCCGGCCCTATGCTGGCCTATCCCCTGTACTCACCGTAGGCGGCAGACCCCGGCACCTACAAGAATAACATTACATTGGTATAATACCCTACCATTTCTATTCACTCCACCTCTCCTTACAACCCATGAAGCGTACACACAATAGTTCACCTTCCACTCACCAAACATCTTACGGTAACACACCTCCATCGGAGTACACAATACTCACTCGTGCTACAAATCCATGAACTCACTTTCATCTATCGCTCATGGCGCACATTGCTATATCCAATATCAAGGACTTCCACATTCCTGACATATACTTATTTACATCATGGTAATAGATGAATATAATATAATACATCAATCATAATTATCAATCAACGTTCTACCTACCAGTCATCACTGGAAAAACCACTCTCATCCGTCTTCCGACTGCTCCCCTTATGTTCGCCCGCTGGGCTCTTACTAGCGTCCGTTCAGTAGGACCTTCTAGCTTGCAGTGATAGTAATACAGGGCTTTCGCCTCATTCAGACCCCCCACCAATCATAACATGCACGCTTAACTTACTTGTCTACGTGCGTTAATTTTACTCTCCTCCTTTCCCCCCGTAATCATTAACTATCGCTCACTCCACTCGTGACATTCACGTTCGAGTTGAATATCCTCAGCTTTGTTTTTAGAGATATATCCTTGGTTCTCCAAATCTTGCTTAAGGACGTGAAAGCTGCCTGTGCCTTTCCAATTCGTGCTTTGACTTCTGCCTCTGTTCCTCCCTTATTGTCAATGATACTACCAAGATAGCAGAAGGACTCTACATCTTCCAGTGGTTGATATCCTACTCTGACTTGTTCGCTTGGGGGTGCAACAAGTTTTAGGACCTTCGACTTTGCAGGATGTATCCTCAATCCAATAGATTCTGAAATGTTGTTTAGAGCTGTAGTCTTTGCTTGCATCTGGTCGTGTGTGTGCGACAATAGTGCCAAGTCATCTGCAAAATCTAGATCGTCCAGCTGTGTCCATGGGGTCCATTGTATGCCATTTCTTCCTCCATTGGTGGTTTCTTTCACAAGCCAATCAATCACCAGGACAAACAGAAATGGGGACAGCAAACAACCCTGCCTAACACCAGTCTTGATATCAAAGCTGTCAGTAAGCTCACCATCGTGTACGACTCTGCAACTCGTCCCCTCGTACATGCTCTTGATAAGATTCACCATCTTCTCTGGGATTCCATAATGTCTCAATATTCTCCACAGCGTTTCTCTATCGATGCTATCAAAGGCCTTCTCGTAGTCAAGGAAGTTCACTATCAGTTGGGAGTTCCACTCTAGCGACTGCTCTACTATAATTCTCAGCGTGGCGATCTGGTCGGTGGTTGATCGATTACTCCTGAAACCAGCTTGCTCCTCATGAAGTTTTGGGTCTGTTGCATTCTGTATTCGCTTGAGAATAATCCGATAAAAAACCTTTCCTGGGATGGAGAGAAGTGTGATTCCTCTGTAGTTACTACAATTGCTGAGGTCCCCTTTTTTTGGAAGCTTCACGAGGTGTCCTTCCTTCCAGTCCTTTGGAAACTTGCCTCCAATCCAAATCCTCAAGAATAATGAGTGCAGACCCTCTGCAGCCCCAGCAGCATCTGCCTTCAGCGCCTCTGGTGGGATCTGGTCTGGTCCAGCTGCCTTGCCTCGATTTAACTGCTTTATGGCATCATTAATCTCTGCTTTAGTCGAAGGGTCGCAACTGATCGGTAAATCATTTCTTGCGGGTAGAATGTCGGGTGGGTTGCTTGGTGGAGGTCTGTTCAAGAGGCTACTAAAATGTTCTATCCATCTTTTTGCCTGAGCTTCCTTTCCAAAAATAGCCTTCCTGTTGTAATCCTTGACAGGAATTTCCGGTTTTCCATATTTTCCAGCAAGAGTCTTTGTAGTCTGGTAGAGGATCCTCATGTGTCCTCCTGTTGCTGCCTTCTCTGCTTTCTCTGCTAACATTCCTATGAACTACTCTTTGTCTTTTTTAATTGATTTTTTGACCTCTTTAGCTGATGCTCGGTACTCTTCCTGGTTACCAACTCTTGAGCTTCTTGTACGACTTGCATTTACCTGTTCTTTTAGGTCTCTTCTTATCCTTATCAAGTCCAGTGATTTTTGACTGATCCATTCCTTGTGTTCCACTTTCTTTTCCCCAAGAACATCCTGACATGTAGATGTAAATATTCCTTTTACCTTAGCCCAGTGAGTCTCCAAATCTACTGTCTCTTCGAGGTCAACAAGGGGTTTGAATCTATTCCTCAGTGTCAGCTGGAACTCTTCCTTCTTGTCTCCATCCAGAAGGCTCACTTGAAACTTTCTCCTCTTTGTTCCTGCTCTGGTACCTTGTTTCTTGAGGCGGAGTTTGAGTCTTGCCAGCAGCATGTGATGGTCAGGTCCAACATCAGCTCCTCTCTGTACTATGACATCCTCCAGTGAGCGTCTGAATCGTCGGGTGATGCAAAAGTGGTCAATCTGGTTTTCAGTTACTCCATCCGGTGAAATCCAAGTGGCCTTATGGATCCTCTTGTGTGGGAATACTGAACCTCCAATCACATAGCTGTTAAATACGCAGAAACTTGCAAACCGCTCTCCATTCTCATTCATTTGTCCCAAACCATTGCACCCCATAATGTCCTCATACCCTGTATTGTCCTGTCCTATCTTGGCATTGGCGTCTCCCATTATAATGTTCACATCTTTTCTTGGCAATGTGTCAACTATTTCCTGAAGCTGGTTGTAGAAATCGTCCTTGTCCTCATCGGTTGCTTCATTTGTTGGGGCGTATATCTGCACAATGTTCGTGTTGATGTTCTTGTTCTTTGTAGTAAATGATGCCAATATAATTCTCCTTCCGTAGGGTTCCCATCCCCTCAGTGACCTCTGGGCGTGCTTGCTCAAGATGATCGCTACCCCTTCTGTATGCTTTTTGTCCTCCCTTCCAGAATACAAAATCTTTTCCCCAGAATTAAGTTGTTTCAGTCCGGACTGTATCCAGCGGGTCTCGCTAACTCCAAGTATGTGCAGTCTGTATCGCCACATCTCCATTGTAACCTGGGCACTCTTTCCTGCTTCATACATGGAGCGGACATTCCACGACGCAATCCGGAGTGACTTGTTTGATGAAGGAGCAGTCGGGCCAGTGGAGTCCTTTCGGCTTTGTCCATTGTCCTTCATTGAATCTACAGGTGCAGATGCTCCCCCTTCTCCCAAGATAAAAGACTGATTTAAAGTATTTGCTTGTGTTTCTGTAACTGGTTTATTTTTACAGGGTGGGTAGTTGGCCCACCGCCAACTGGCTCTTCTCGGGAGACCAGGACCTTTGCACCTTTAGTCGCCTCTTACGACACGCAGTATCACGTCAATAGCACAAAACTACTTGTGGTTTATTGTAACTGTGTATCTATTGCACACTACCCAAGGACCATTGTAATTAATACAGCACCCTCTCCGCATCTACGACAGGCAGATTCCCTGAGCTAGATGTAACAGATATGGACTGGATTAAGAGGGGAAACGAAACATTTTATACACACTGCAATGTTCCTATTTTTTTATTTTTTTTTCCAGGACGGTCTACTATTACCTACTTTGCCAAGGAATTTTTAATATCTTTGGGTTTCACATATTTTGTTCCTGCCACCTTTACGAAATAATTATCATATGCGATCCGCACTCTTTTAAATTTTGTCATTTTCTCTTAGGGTAAACGTATTACCGTATTTATTATATTATTATACAGAAACACGACGATTGAAATATTCACTGTTGTACATAATAAGGGCCATGTTTCGCTGAACATGTGTATATCGTAACCACTGTTCTATTTTGTGGTAATATTCCTCATTTTCATAGCATTAAAAGTATATCCGGCAATGGCAGAGGCTTTTGTGACGTTCTGTAAGAGATATTGAAAAGTCTGGGCAGCAGCACGAATAGGTAGAAACAGTGCGAGACCAACAGAGAGCGGAAGAAGGAAAGAAGGAGTAAAAGATTAGGAAGACAGGTGAAAGACAAGATAGAAGGGAGGGGAAAGAAGAAAGAGAGAGAGGGAGAGAGAGAGGGAGACAGAGAGAGAGACAGAGAGAGAGAGGGGGAGAGACAGAGACAGAGAAAGAGAGAGAGAGAGAGACAAAGAAAAAGAGAGAGAGAGAGAGAGATAGAATCTTTTCACGGCATAGTACATAATAATTGCCTGCTCAGGAAAAAACAAAAGTTCTGCTTCAAAATAATACAAGCTTGCATCATCTATACTTTCCTTTTTTCTTGTTATTTTATGGACCAGAAACTGTTGATAATGTGCACATGCAGTGCTGTACAGTAACAGTAATGTTGGAAGCTACCTGCGGAAAGGCCGTATCCAGTGTCACGGCCTTTGCGCAGGCACAGATCCCAACACCTGCGTCCTTTTTCTAGGCCGTGTCGCGAAATACGGTCTTTGCGCAGCCTCTGAGATGGAGTTACCTTTGCTTGTTGGTAAGCGTAACTCGAATTACAGTCTTTTTGCTGCCTTGACGGCAAGACAGATGTCACTTTTTTGGTAGATATAAATTATATAGTGTGCAAGGGCGCTAAAACGATGTCTGTGCAGGTAACAAAGCAGCACTAATTTTTAAATTATGTTACTGCTCAAAAGTTGTATAGTATTCCTGTTCCAAAAACATACAATTTTTTGTTGAAGATAAAGTTTTATCTTGAACACAGTTTATTAGTATGGCCATTGTCAAAGTTCGAGGTGAGTAAGGTCTTGGGGATAATAGCGCATTCGACTAATCGAAAGGCCACTCACACTCGTCCAGGCACAATCATAATAATTAATAACACATTCGAATATATATATCAGGCCTGAAGGGCCATACTACTTTATTACTACGGATACAATAGGTATGATTGCAGATACAATAAATATGGTTGCAGATACAATAGATAGGATCGCAGAATACAATAAATATGGTTGCAGATACAATAGATAGGATTGCAGAATACAATAAATATGGTTGCAGATACAATAGATAGGATTGCAGATACAATAAATAGGACTGTCTTAATTAGTGGCTACATCAAAACCCCGTTGTGGGAACTCCAGCTTGTCGCTGAACTTATTAACTGTAATTCAAAAGTTCTAATCTCACATGGGATACAACTAAGGCATTCAATATAACATGAGATACAATATCTACGTACTACGTCTACAAAAGATTATTTTTCTATGACTGACTTCAATACTTCTTTCTTTCCACACACACTATCATTCTACACTGTATTAATCCTGTTTCTATTGTGAGGATTGCCAGGTGGCTTTCCCACTACTCAGCTTCGTCACTGGGCTGATCTAGTAATTCCTGTCTCTATTGTGTGGACTTATGAATTGCGTACCATTATACGCTCGTTGCCAAGTACGAGCGTAGATCCAAAGGACACGGTTCGCACTTTTGGCCTAGTGCGACGAGGCGTTTATCAATTCTCTGGATGACGACACGGTCACTCCACTTCGACTTCACTTGTGTCTATTCTGTCTGTGCTCGACTCCTATTATCAGGCCCTGGAGCTCGAGCCGAGAGGAACCTCACTGGATCGAATGATTTCCACAGCCGTTCTCTGCTTAAACAATGGCGACTTAAGCTTATATATCTCCAGCCAAACCCCGTGAAAGTTTCTTGTCTCACCTTCCGAAATCATGCCGGGTTCACGTGCCCCGTGCATAGCTTACACAACTCACCGCCTTAAGGCGTGAGTCCACTAACCTATAAAATCCCACCTTTTTATTCTAAGGGTCGGATCACCCTAACACTACTCACTGGATCCCAAAAATGAGATCATGACACATCCCCCACCCCAGTTATTTACAATTTTAACGATAAAAATTTTTTTTGGGGAACTTAAAGTCATGAGCACCCGATATAACCGAAGATTCACGTAACTGAACTTATATTAAAGGAGAAAACTGAACGTGCATTTTTGATGGACAAAACTTGCATGAGAAATTTACATGCATCGTTCTGTGGCAAGGTCCGTCTGTAAGAAAATAATGAATCACAAGTTTATCCCTACGGAATATACATCAATGCATATATCACAATTTGAATGCACACATGGTCATATCCACAAACATCCGTTCCTAATACATTTAACAATCAACAATGAATAATTCTAACAAAATTTTCATTCGCTGGCATTTGTGGCTCTGGATGCCTGGTCTGCCATGGATTTTTGTCATCTGACCCGTGGGCAACAGCGTGTGGGTTGTCCAACAATCCGGGTCCTGGTCAGTCGTTACACTGTTGGATAAAGGAAAGCACGGGAGTGGTTTAAAGTGTACCAAAATCAATGGACAATAGTATGTGATTCCATCCCCGGTCTCCGAATGAGATATCAACAGTTTCTTTAACCCCAATCTTCACAGAGTAGTCGTGATAGTAGATCTGGCTGGAAATTTTCTCCTCCAGGAATGGCCTTTATAATAAATCTATATTCCTGGAGTGCCAGGCTCCACCTAGTGAGCCGAGCGTTTTTGGCTCTGTTTGACTTGAGAAACAATAATGGCTTGTGTCGCGATGTGGGTTACATGGGGATATTTCGACTGACACTCTTTCGAGGTCCTCTCCCCACAATCGACCAACACACAAAAATAAATACTTGCACTCTAAAAGCTAAATAAATCAATTGCTTTCAATTTTAGCAGAACTGTAGGGCAGTTTAATTACAGGAATTAATGTAACAAATATAATTATAAATATAAATATCAATTCAAAGGCAACTGAATCTAACTAATGGAACTACAGCTTTTATAAAGACTAACCTATTCAATCTAACTACTTGCAGGTCATATGAGTTATATGGCAAAAAAATCCGCGCACGTGGCGACGGATCTAACAGTTTAAATTCTATTAATTCAATGAGACATGTTAGGATATGGACATTTCCTCTAGACACGCCATGGAGAATGCTTGTACAACCATGCGTTGTCTGGCGGTAGCTCTGAAACTGTCTTCAAAAGTAAGTAGAACGGTTCACTTTCATCATTACAAATTAGTATGGACTCTCACCATGCGGCCCTCACTAGGAGTGAGAGCGCTGGATGTAAACGCTTTGGGTTTATATCAAACCAAGTAGCTTAGGCTCTGGAGCTTTAAATCAGGCTCCTCACAATGGACTGCTCAACTGCGTCTCTATTTCTCTCATCTGGCTGAGGACTATCGCCGACCACCTCGTAAATGGATTGTCTACATGTGGCCCAGAACTAAGTTCTGTATGGCCTTAAATACTGGACTGCATCTGCAGCTTACCGTCTAATTCCTGGATTGTGATTGGTGCAACCACTTCTAGCTCAGCTGCCGAACTGAGTTATTTTAAGTAACAGCCCTACGCAACGACCTTGGGTCGACATCAAAGGTCGAATTACTTCAATACAATATAATGTAAATTTTATAGCAATAAATTCTTAACATGTTCAAAACCCCGAGCTTTTACTCTGGATCACGGTTTTTCTGTACGTCAACAGAAGTCTCACTAACATTTAATTCCTACTCACCCCTTCCCTCTTTACTAACCCTAGTTCAAAACACGAGATACAACAAGTGCTCAGTCATGCACACCTACGCTGTCCGTCTATCCTTCCCCACATCTTCTGTCTATCTATTATAAAAAAAACTGTTCAAAACAACTTGTTTACGAGACCAAGTTATGCTGGCTCGCACAATAATTACGTTTGTAAAAATTACTCACTGCTCTCTCACAAAAATTTACTCAGTGGAAACATTTATGAATTAAATCTGTTCTTGACACATCCCCCACCCCAGTGAAAACTTAGGGTTTGAACGACATAACTGTCTACTAACGTTGCTATGTACTAGTACTTTGGAAAGGGCTATATAGTAAAGAAATATATCGTTACTGAAAGTCAAAAAAAAAATTCTAAGAACGTGCATTATCGATGGACAATAGCATATGTATATTTATATGCGACGTTCTGTGATAATATATAATTATTGTAGCACTTAAGAATTAAAGTGATAAACTTCTCTCACACAGACATACTGTAAAGACTGAAATATTGAGCAACTAGCTCATCGCTTCATTGAGCGTAATTAATAGATTCATAGAACATGAACGAACAATAGTTAATTAAAGTAATGGTATCCTGGCAGCAGTAGGTCTGGTCGCTCGGTTTGCCATTTCCTCATCTCATTGACCCGCAGACAATGGCGTCAAGGTTGTCTGAAAATCAGGTCATGGTCAGGATGGACGCTAATGGAAAAAGGAATCACATGGAAATTTTGAGAAAGAATGTCCATAATTGGTAGGACAATATAATGTGAAACCATCCACGGTCTCCGAAAAAGGTGAAAAATGCTCAACCTCAATGTTCAACAGACTATTTTAGAATACTAAATCAAACGGGACAATACATCAGCTTGTAAATTATCCTCCCCAGGTATAGCCCGAATAGTAAATTTGTATTCCTGGAGCGCAAGGCTCCATCTGGTTAGTCGAGCATTCTTGGCTCTGTTCGACTTAAGAAACAGTAATGGTCAATGATCCGTTTCAATTATAAATTCGGACATTAATAAGTATCGAGAAAATGCATCTACCGCGTAAACAATTGCGAGGCACTCTCGTTCGACAATCGCATAGCGCGTCTCTCGATCAAGTAATTTTCGGCTTGCATATAAGCACGGTCGCAAGAAACCGTCACGCTGTTGGAGTAACACGGCGCCTATTCCTTTATCTGATGCATCCGTTCGGACGACGAATGTCTGGCGTATATCGGGTAAAACAAGCAGAGGGAAAGTAGAAAATAAATTCTGAATAGTCTGAAGGGCATCAGCGCACTGATGCGTCCAGACGACTCTATTTGTCTCGCGACCAGTCAAAATGAGACGTTTGTCGATTTTTACTGTAACTGAGCTTTTGGTGTCATAGGAAAGCTTATTTATTGTACTTTCATATGATGAAAAAAGTTTTGAGCTAGCTTAATTGTAGCCCGAGATATAGCAGTTTAAAGAGACGGGGGGTGGCCTCCATGCAATGGCGGAAATTCCGAGAAAATCGCGATTAAAGATCGGGCATGTTTAGAACAGGTTTTTCCTTAGCAACCATGCATAAAAGTGTGAAAGTTGAAGTTGAACTGCTAAAGTAATATATTTACTAACTGATTTTTAGCATTGGCAGTAGAAATCACCATTCACACCTTAAAAAGCAAAGCAGAATTGAGAGTACCCCTTCCCCCTGTCCATCCATTTTCTAATGGTAAAATTGAGGAAAATAATAGAGGATGCAGACCACCTTGGTAGTAGTAAACTATAGTAGTTAGCAAAGCATGATAAAACAATGATCCAATATAGATCTAGAGTAGATTTAAAGGGATTTAAATGCTAAAAGGGATAGCAGTTTTGTCAACGCGCAATGCAAGTAACGCAGGAAGGGGACGAAAGGTGGAAGATTAGTGCAAGGGAAAAGGGAAAGATGTAGGAAAGAAAGTACTACTTGCAGAACTTAAAAAAGTAATAAAAGTAGATCCAACTTACCCCTCAGTGAAAAACACCTCAGGAAGTACACAGCAGTAATTACAAACTCCAAAATCCAAAAATTCACATTCTCACCACTCAGCGTAAGTTAAAGATCATTGAAATAACACAGTAGTTTCACCAACAGTGCAAGTTAATGATTATTAAAATTATTGTCCTCATTCCCACTGACTGATGAAGTCAACAGTTTGGCTATCGTCTCCTCGCGTGAGGCCATGATCAAACTCGATAAAATAAGTAAGAGCGTATACAATAAGTCGTGTCGCAGTGAATGAAATGGCTGAATGTGGGTGAAAACAAACCCGAAACAGTGGAGCGGAAGTGGTCAAAACGAAAAAGATTGGAACTCTTTTTGGTCATGTGACACGATCCAGCCAATCAAAGATCGCGTTGCTAGGGCAAAGACCCAAGGTCCATGCTTTTTGTTTATGCTATAAAATCGTTTTCCATTGGCTGGATTTGGACTTGGCTCCTTAACAAAGCCAATGAGATGAAAGTACAGTAAATAAGCTTTCCAACGATATCCGTTGTGTTAGGGTAGCGGATATGTGAATATCGAATACAGCTGATTGAAATGAGTCAAAATGACGGCAAAAATGAACAGTTTGGCAACACTAGGAGTTATAATTACCTCAGTAAAACCTTAATTTAACCAATTTCAAGTCATAATTCGCCAACAAGATTAACATTTTCTTGTTCAGAAATGATTGTACTTTTCATTTCGAGAATAAAAAAAAAATCGATATCTGACTCATTCGTTATGTTTATATCCGGATTCCTCCGTTCCAGACCAGCGACTTACGTCTCATAATCACTGGTCGCAAGACATTTGGAAGATTCTTCCTCGTTAGATCAGATAACGGGGCTGAGAGAGAGGAAAAGTTTGGTATAAATTTCCTGTAATAATTCAAAAGTCCCAACAAGCTACGGACTTGCTTTTTAGTTTTAGGGGGTTGTAGTTTCAAAATACTGGATATCTTGCGATCGTCTGGAGTCTGAACCCCGTGGGTTATGGTATGACCCAAAAAGTTTATATGGTGATATCCTAGGAACACTTTACTGGGTCGCGCGGTAAGGCCAGCTCGGCGAAGAGCGGCAAAAACTTCACGAAGGGCCATTAAGTGGCCAGCCCAATCAGCCTGAAAAATACATATATCATCGAAATATGATAGAACGCAGCGCAATTCATTTAGTATGATGTTCATCATGCGCGCGAACGTGGCTGGTGCAGTAACCAGTCCAAAAGGCATATATTTCCATTGCATTAAACCCAAAGGGGTTTGAAAAGCTGTATATTGTCTACTTCCTTCTTCGAGAGGAATCTGCCAATATCCTTTGGATAAGTCTATTTTCGAGAAGATACTTGCAATGGATAACCTCGCGAATAAGTCTTCCTGATTGGGAATGGGTTCGGCATCATAGATGGTTATAGCATTGAGCTTTCTATAGTCAATACAAAAACGCACGGTATCGTCTTTCTTCTTGACCAAGACAATCGGCGAGCAATACGGACTTGTTGATCGCTCTATGAGGCCTAGCCGTAGCATGGCACGTACTTCTGTAATTATCGTTTCGTGAGCGTGCATCGGGCGCGGGTACGGTTTAACAAACACTGGTACGTCTGTCTGAAGTCGTATTACATGTTGGACTAAAGACGTAGAACCCGGCAAATCCGTGAACACCGTGGCAAATTCTTGGAGCAGGTGTGTAAGATCCTATTTCTGCGACGGCGCAAGCTCATCATTGATATTAACATCGTTTATACTCTCGGTGGCCTGTAATATGGGCAACGATTTGTCGATACTCAAAGGGTCCTCGTCGTCGACAGTAACTAAAGCCGCGTTGGCCCTTGGGACGACATGAACGGAGTTGTTACGACGATCATCGCTAGGCAGGTACTTTTTCAGCATATTAATATGAAATATTTTCCTCTGCCCACGAATATCTATCAAATAATTCACTCTGGAGAGTCTCTTAAGGACTCTGTATGGTCCCTTCCAAGTTAGAAGGAGTTTGTTTTGCGTTTGCGGCAAAAGAACGAGTGTCAGATCTCCGACGGACAAGGCGCGCATTTGGGCGCCCTGATCGCGATAAAAATTTTGAAGAACTCGCTCTAGCGCATGCAAATTGCAGAGCGGTTTTGCATGCATTAATAATTCGTTGTCGGAGATCGACAACATATTGATACGCGCATCGCGCATCATAATCGTCGGTTTCAGAACCGGCGAACAATTGACTAAGTATGGCCATCGGGCCACGTGGTTTACGTCCGTATAATAACTCAAATGGGGAGAAACCCGTGGACGCGTTCGGGAGTTCCCTATAGGCGAAGAGAATAGCGGGGAGCTGACGGTCCCATTCTCCAGGTTTGTCGGCGGATACGCGTGCTAGCATAGACTTCATGCTCGCATTCCACCTCTCGCAACAACCATTTGACTGCGGATGATAGGGGGACGTTAATTTCTGTTTAATTCCCGCTAATTCTAGTACCTTTTTGTATAGATCAGAGGTGAATTGTGGTCCTCTGTCTGAAAGAATCTCGGTCGGAAATCCGACTCGCGAGAAAATAGTAACAAGCGCCTCAGCGACATGGTCAGCCGTAATGTCTCTCAAAGGAATAGCCTCAGGCCAGCGCGTCGCGTAGTCGATTACCGAAAGGATGAATCGATGGCCTCTGTCTGATTTACTAAGAGGACCTACTATGTCAACCGCGACACGCTCGAATGGTGTTGAGACTGGAGGCATCTCCTGAAGGGGTGCGCGTGATGCTTTACCTTTAGGTGTACGTTTTTGACATACATCGCAGCGCGCCACAAAACGGTTCACGTCCGCGTATACACCAGGCCAGAAAAAATGAGCCAATATCCGTGATTTGGTTCTGGCTGAACCTTGATGGCCTGAAAATGATGTATCATGCGCGAGACGCAGAATGTCGCGACGGAACGACTTAGGCACCACGAGCTGTCCAATGGTCTCACGTTTATTTCGGAAATTTCTGTATAATAATTCATTTTTAATGATAAACGGAGAGGCATTTCGGTTCTGAGGCTGAACTTTCGCAAACAGCGGTTTTAGTGATGGATCGCTTTGTTGTTCCTTATAGAAAACTGTAGGCGTGACATTAAAATCAAACGCAGGGGTTTGTAAATTACCATCCGGTGGACGTTTTGACTGTTGTCGTGTGTGACACACGCAACGTTTTCGTTCCAAACTTTTAACTGGCCGTCAGGTGTATCATTAACCTGTGGTAAATTACCAATAATTAGATCGGCAACCGGATTTGGTAATACGCATGCCGTTAGGACACCTGTAATGAATGGCGTGTCGATGTATATCTCCGCGAGACGGAATCGCTCGACGGAGCCCCCGAAAGTAATGCAAGTTGCCTGTTGTTCAATCAGCTGGGTCGGTCTGACCAGTGATTCCCTAACACCGATATTGGTGCAACCTGAATCGAGTAAGACAGACGCGGGTATGGCGTTAACATGACCCTCATATAAGGTCAATGACCCGTGTTGATGGAGGGCCGACATAACCGGAACGGTGCCCGTCATGGGCGACGTAATTTCAACGGTACGGCTACTCTGTGCAGCCGGAACAATGACGGTGCAAGCATTTGCAGCTTCAAACTTAACCCTACAATATTTTGAAGTATGACCTGTTTTATTGCACCGATAACACCTAATGCTGTCATATATATTACGTCTGGGTTGCATTGGAGGTGCATTATATGGATTATTATAATATGCCCAAGGAGGTGGACATGGTGGGCTCTGATAATGGTAGCCCTCGTTAACTTCACGACGGGGTGGACCTGAATAGCGAATAAAATGTCCCCGAGTGGGAGGTCCAGCACGGCTTGGAAAACCGCGAGCTTTATTGGGCGGCGGTTCGGAATATGCACGCGGAGGCGGCGTCTGGCGATGAACTGGTCGAGAATTCGGTTCGCTAGTTTTGGCTTTAGCCAGCGGACGGGTATTGTTCTACTAAGGACGTGATTTCCACTAACGTCTTAGGTGCCCACTCTTTAATGTGGGAGACTAGTTCTGAATGGCACGCGTTAAATATTTGGTCCTTCAGAACGAGCTCATAAAGCCCTTTAAAATTACCGTCAGCGACACCAGCCAGCTGAATCCAGCGGTCTAAGTAGTGCTTTAGGCGGTCGACGTACGCTGAAAAATTTTCGGACGGGTCTGGCTTACAACTCCGGAATCTTTGGTGAAAACCGTCCTCGGTGTGTTGAAAACGCTTTAAAAGAGCCTTTTTAAGGATGTCGTAATTTTTAGAATCCTCGATGTTGAGGCCATGGAATACTTCAAGTGCACGTCCCGTTAATAAATTTGCAAGGCACGAAGTCCATTCAGTTCTTTCCCATCCGGCGGCTACCGCGTGGAGCTCAAAACGATGAATATAAGAATCGATCTGGTCGACCTTATCATTATAGGTTGGAAGCTTTGGTTTTGCTTTAACATTATTCGTTGGAACACTTGGAACCGCGGTCGGTTGGTTTCCTTGCAACTCTAATTTCTTTAGGGCAATTTCGTGCTCTCGATGAGCCACTTTGTCGGCTCTTTCTTCTATTTCTCTTTGTCGTTCGCGTTCCGCGGCCTTCTCGGCTCTTTCTGCGGCCCGCTCTTCTCTAGCTAGGTCTTCTTGTAGTTTACTCTCGCACCAAGAAGCCAGCTGGTCCTCGGGTATGCCTAACAGCTTCGCTGAATTTATATAGGAAGTGTAATTGGCCATTCTGATTAGTTACACTCACAATAGGTCTCTGCAGGAGATCTAGTAATGTTATTGGACAGGTATCCGGATAAATTCACGCAATAACCCGTCTGGCAATGTACTATGTTATCACTGTAGTATTTACGTTAATCCGATACGCGATAAAAAATATTTACTTATTTAACTCCGCGATTATTAATCCCTGAGGCAATTTGCACTCGTCGGGTCGACGTCCCCAGTAGACGACAAAATACAAACAATGTTCCTTCTTCAATGAAATCGCAGTGTCCTTAGTGTTATCACTGCCGATGTAATATATAATTACGCGTGAATCAACCCCCAAACGTAAGAACGCCCTCGCCACCGCCCGTGAGTTCCTAAACACAGAGAAAAAGTAAAATCAGCCTGTAAAACAGAAGGAGGAACAATCAACTCCTTAACGCAGAAAATATTAAGGATGGAATCACTTAACTCAAGGAACTGGTGGAGATTCCTTTAGCCCTTGCGTACACCACAGTCAGTACGTTTGTCTTTCTTCGTTCAGTTATGTTGAAGTCTCCTTGGCCTCGATCCTCGGGTCAATGGGAGAGCCGGAAATATGTGGAACAAATAATCAAAGAAAGCAGTATACAAAACTAAATACAATGAAGTAATTAAAGTAGCTCAACGTGCAGACCACGTGAGCACTGAAACTGAAAAGAAACAAAAGTTAATCAAAGAGAAAAACGATATTATAATCTAATCTAAATAAACTATAAATTAAACAATGTCGTGTAGTGTCCCCTCCAGTGTCGCGGATCGGGATTTTGGGGAATATAGATCGAGAGGTCCGCTTCCCAATCACACGAGCACAAAAAAAAAAAACAATTAAACAACTTTCACTCTAAAAACTAAATAAATCAATTTGAGTAACAGACTGTAAAGTTTATATATCTAACAAATTCAAAGATAAAATATACAATAGATAACGAATACAATAGCAACTGAAAATGATCAGCTAAGCTGAGGAGCAACTATGAAGTACTTAAGGCAATGTAATATGAAGTTATCTAAGTCACAATAAATTTACATTCAAAAGAATCAGCGCCCGAGGGCGACGGATCCTGTAAGGTTTAAAGTTCTATCTCTCTTCATACTAAAACATATCTATATAGCGTCTCTGCCAGGCGCGCTCTGGTGTAGTTCACACGTGGTCGCGGGAAATGCATGTGGTCTGGCAGTACTGGTCAACAGTCTACATGTGTAGGTGGCTGTAAATCAGCATGGAATTAAAATCTTTAGCTCACCATTCGGCCCTCACAATGTGAGGGCTGTTGATATTAGCGCTGTGGGTTTAATGCTCAAATAAGTAGGCTTGGGCTCAGGAGCGTAGATTTCTGACGATGCTCCATCACTGTACATATCAGCTCAATCGCTGCGTCTCTATGACTTCTCATCTGGCTGAGAGCTCGCCGTCCACCTCGTAAATGGATTGTCTACATGTGGCCCAGAACTAAGTTCTTTATACACACTTACTTTGCCCCATAAATATGAAGACTTCAATGTTGCATCAACAATCTGAGGTCTGGCTCCATGACGAACAACAGGTAGTATTTGGCGCCAATCACCGGCAAGCAGCACTGTGTTACCCCCAAATGGTGACTCATTCCCATGTAGATCCTGCAAGAAAGTGCAAGGTTCTGTCCACAGCTTCAAAAATGTGCTTATTTCCCATTGATATTTCATCAACTATCAGCAGTTCAGTTTTGCGAAGTAACATGCCAGTCGCATCACGGGGAGAAACATTGCACATTGAGGTTTCATTGATGATGAGTGGAACTTTGCATCTGCTGTGTAGTGTTCTCCCATTTGATAACAAAGTTGCTGCAATTCCTGACAGAGCGGTAGCCAGAGCAATTTTCTTGTGTGCGCGCACAGAATCAAGAATCAGGTTAATAGTATGAGTTTTTCCAGTTCCTCCACTGGCATCCAGAGCAAAGATCTTTCCATATCTATTGAGAACTGAGTCCATTACTGCATCAAAAACTTCTCTCTGTTGCCTATTAAGTTTTGGATATTCATTGTGGACTTTGTCTCTGAGCGCATCACAATTCTGATTCATTTCCTCGAAGATGATTGTCGGCATTCCATTTTGATCTCTTTCTATCTCTGCTTTCGGCAGCTGAAAATCCTTGTCGAGAAGTACTCCTTCGTGATCAAGTATTTCTTGAAGGTAGATCAGTACCTGATTTTCAATGATGTTGCTGAGCTGATCAGTTTTGTGTTGCCTCATAACATCCCTACACAGTTCCATTTTATGTCTGTTCCAGAACTCTAGAGAATTTGCTGGTTTGTTGTAAATTAAGATTGTAGCCTTGGGTCAACAGCACCTTCCACAAAAGTAGTAGCATTAAGAGCAAGTCCACATGTTGGCTCTCTTTTTCGTTGTCGAGGTCTATTTTCTACTATTTCAATCTCATTTTCTAGGTGTTGACGATGCCTGACCCTCTCCTCCTCCTGAACTCTCCGAGTCTCTTCTAGCCTATCCCTCTCCTGAGCTCTTCTGACCCTCTCCTCCTCCTGAACTCTCCGAGTGTCTTCTAGCCTATCCCTCTCCTGAGCTCTTCTATTGTCTTGTCTACGCGTTCTACCCAATCTAGGAGAAAAGCAGGTACGATTGCTCTTCCTAGGCATTATGCAACATTTATCTGGTCTATCACATGTTGCCACTGTTATTTACTAAATTTTATAGAGTAGATCTAACTTCTGAATAACACTGTCACGAGCAGAGTTAGGGTCTTGGGGAGCATTCGACTGCACGAGAGGCAGCTAACTCACACTCGGACACAACCACACAAGAAACGTATTAAACAACTAGAGGATCTATATATGTCAGGCCGGCCAGGCCATGTTTTACATAAATATTAATAAACAAAACAAAAGACAATAGAGGTATATTCAAAGCAATAAATTCTAATTACTAACTTAATCTATGATATTCATGTAATTATGGTTCCTTATTGGATGTACTGCAATCAATAGCAAATAGGTATATTATACGAAACTAGATATCAATTTAAAGTGACTGTTGAGTCGCCACTGGCCAGTCGCCAGGCAAACTCTCCCTAAATAATATGGGCTTGAATGTTAGGAGAGCCCAGTACGTTCCAAGCCTACAGAAGCACACTTCGGCTTGTAGGTAATTATGCAGTTGCAAAAAAAAAACTATTTGTATTTAGGCACAATCATTATTCAATTCATCAACAATGTGCCATATTACTTCAATCATACTATGGACATAATTCTATAACACAGGCCACTCGTCGTCGAGTGCCAGCTGGGGTTTCCTTAGACTTCCTATGAGGCTGTGGTTCTCTCTCTCTCTGATCTTCTATTATGCTTGAACAAATAAGATATATTACCATTGCTCACGCCTACTGGTAGGCGCGAACATCAAAATAGCGCAGCGTGGGCTTTCAAAGGTCAGCCCACTCAGACCTTTCTTTCTAGAGCTCAGTCAGTCCGTTAGAAAGGACTTCTAGTCTTCAAATCACAGTTCAGGTACTGGCCAACCGGATATACATCACGACACGATGCTTCTGCTCGTCTGTATTCAATAAATCTGAACGTTACACGATGTTTTATACTATCTGGCTACCCAGCAGTGCTAGTCCGCTGGCCCAATTAGTTCAGCTATCTCATTGGTCGAAACCTCCCACCATTTTAATTGTGGTAATACGTCTGCACTATTCTACCAGCCAGTTAACGTGCAAAAACTTGTCTAGTCGTACTTAACAATGTCAACTATCCCCACCTTGTTTCACCCCTACTCCATTACTTATTAATCACGAACATTAAAACCGACAAGCGTGACTCTAACAGTTTAACTTTACATTTATTTACTCACCAACTATAATTCGCGAGGGCCGTTCAAGGCCACCAGCCAATTTCTCATGGCCCTGGTAAAACAACAACAACTCACTCTCTGCGTGAGTTTTAACAACATCCGAATCATGACAAACACCACTGCACGCCTCACATTCACATGCAACCAAGTTTACTTGAAAAAAAGCTAACACCACTGACGCGTGCAAGAAGTGATACAATCTCATCCACATTCAGATTTCCTGCCTTTTAGAGAAAGATGTCTTGAAAAAAAGCCAAATTTTAATTTAACAGAGGCCAAAAATAAGCCATACAGTTTCTTTTGTAGGCCATTATAAAATTCTTTTCCTGAAGGTAGGAAAGTCTATTTTTCACAAACTTAAATTTGAAAATAAGCTATGCTTGTTATTCTGCTGTCAAACAAAAAGTCGAAGGGTAGAACAAACATTACTTATATCACAATTTTTGCAGACCAGACTTAATTATGTGGAGGCCAATATTTTTCTTTTTGGGTGAAAAATATGCTAACTTGGCAAGTACTGAAATAAATTACTGTCCCGGGCAAAATGACTTAAAAATAGGTTCGGTGAGTCATGGTGAATTCTCACCATTTCTATTCGCGATAAAAGCAGCAAAATATGATATTTTACCAAGCATAAAATTCCTTTCTCATTAGCATCCTGCACATTTCCACTGGTCAACTAATGTAATGCATATTTTTGTATAATTTTTTGTTGTTTCTGTGGATCAGTAAGTGTGTCAACAGTTAGAGCCCTAGCTCCATTATAGTATAATTACGTAATGCCGACAAGCAATAAAGTTTCAGGTCACAGCCATGACATACTAAAAGAAGAAAGTTCCACACGCGCCATTGCCTCCGTCCACCTTCTGGTGGGCGAGAATGTAAGTCCATTGTATTAGAGCGAAATCGTAAGCAGTTCGCACTGTCAGGGAGAGCGAGCTGTCCTCTACATACTGATACTTTTATGAGTTTTGCATTTGTACTGAACCTTAGCATTTAGTAGTTTTCGGGTGTATTAATAATTACTGTTTATATAGCAGGGCATAAGCCTGACCATTGTAGGAAAAGTATATCAGTAACGACGTAGGGTTTAGTTATTAGTTTCTTTATCCCGACATAAGTGCATTATATTTTATGCATAATAGTATTGTAACTCTATATTTTATTCATAATACGTTAGTGTAATTATTATTATATGGCCCTGCAGGCTTCTCCAAAACAATATCTTTCGTTTTGTTGTTTTCTCATCTTCTTTTGCTCGTTGCGAGGCAGATCGTGTGCCAGCAAATGCTTGACAACACTCAGCAGTTCGCACCCGACTCGTGACAGTCAACACACCACTAAACCATGAAAAGGGAAAAGCTACGAACGAGAAGGGATGATGCCCATGGGAAAGGTCGCCGAGTGCGGGGAGAACAATAAAGGGTAGGGGGGACGAGGAAGGTGAAACAAGAAGGGCCGAGCTCGGCTGTCGTCCCTGAGAATAACAAGCGGAGGGGGATGAGAGGGTGACCTACATAGGCTACAATCTATATTTTGCATTTTCTACAGCAGTGGGCTTAATAAGTCATTGTTTTGGGTATATTCGTTAAAAAAAATGATAGGAGCATGAAAATTGGCATAGATGTTATCCATAAAGATAACATAAGAATCAATTTATTATCCCACAAGGGAAATTCTCTTTTATAGAGCGTTTAACAGCACACACGCGGTGCACATATCTTACGCATCACTATATAACAAAATCAATAAATCAATAACAGGCATACATGAAATGGCATGGTAAAGGACCCCAGTGAAATGTGACACTCATTCAGTTAAAGTGACTTGCTGAAGCGAATGCGTAAGGCAAAAAACGACCTTCTGTATCTTTCCTGTTTATTTCCATGTGTATTATTCTGCTGTTCGTGGATGATATAGAAATTTGATGAAACAGGGGATGGTGGCTGTCATTTTCATCACATAAGCATTTGAGTATAGATGGTTAAAACTGAACAATACCGTGTCTGTCAAGTTGCATAATATTTTCTTGATGATTGTGTTGTTAAGTTTATTCTTGTCAATTTCTCTTGCATTTGCTCAACATCCTGTAATATCAAAAGTTATTATGCTTTCAATGGCAGGTTTGTAGATTAGGGAAAGCAGTGTTTTATCAACACTAAAAGATCTTAATGTTGGTAAAAAGTACATTCTCTGGCAGGCTCTTGAATGGACATTTGAAATATGTGTATACCAATCTAGATTGTGCCATATATTTATTGTCTCCTATCGCTATGAAAACATGCAAAGTTCTATATATGTATACGGCGAGCGCAGAATGGTAAGGTCCAGCGATTAGCCAATGAAGACAGGGCTACCCTGACAGAGAAGAAATCCACTGTCAGCTATAAGGACTAACTCCCCGAGTCCAGAGATCTCGTTCAACAGGATTGATCGTTTGACATCTAAGGAACCTTTACCCGAGTGTAGTGGATGAAGGCAGTAGCTATAGTGTTGTGATTAATAGAGTGGCAAGGAATGTGAGGAATTGTTAAATATCCATGTCGAGTACTTCGACATAATAAGTATTAGTAAGGAATTGTGCTGTATAAGTTAGAAGGCCATAACGGCTACAAGTTCAGATGTATAGCATATTTGCTTGAATTTATAGGTGTGGTTGCGAGTTATAATTAGAAAAGTGCTAGTTAGTTAATTGGAATTATACCCTGGATGCTAATGATTACTATTATGTATTATGCAGTCAGAATTGTCCTATTGTAATAATAAGGCCCATCAGGCCTGACTAAATATATAACTTGTGTTATTTGAGTATTTATGGTATGCCTGTGCGAGTGTCAGTTGGCCTCTTGAACAGTCGAAGGGCTAACTTCCCCATATCCCGACTCACCTTGCCCTTGACAGATGGTTCTGATTTTTTTCAAAGCAAAGGTGAAAAAATACAGCTGTGAATGAGAGAAAAGTAGTAGTGTTGTGAAAAAAGTCGATATTTACCAGATTTGGGCAGTGGTGAAATTTTGGCATGCGGGAAAAGGATGGAATGCCTGGGAAGAATGTTTAGATCATTCTCTATACTGGGTGGACGAATGGATGGGATGGATTGATGGATGGATGGAGGAATGGGTGGATGGGTGGATAAGGGAAGGAGGAGGGACAGAGGGAGGCAGGGAGTTAGAGAATGATCTATAAAAGATGAAGTGGATGAATGGATGGGTGGATAGATGGAGCGAGCGAAGGAGAGAGGGAGACATGGAGAGACTGATCGATGAAAGGTTGCATGGGTGGATCGATGGGAATAAGAAAAGAAGTCGATGCTTTTTCCTTTCTTATTCTCTGGCTGGGCAAAACATTGTTTTGTAGATTGAATAGAATAATCAACAAACTGAACTTCAACTTGCTCTGGAAAAGAAAACAAAATCAAACAAAATGTCAAGCTAAATATATCTAGTGCGATGATAACTTGTGTAGGCAATGTGAGGCTGAAAATCATAATTTTATGCTCCAGCCTCTGCAAATAAGATCACTCATGAGAACAAGATTTTCTGTGAAGCACCCAGGGCAATTGGTTGGGATTGGGCGCTTTATTTTTATGATCTTCATTATTATTATTATTATGTAAACTGTGGCACAGGCTAGTACATTGTCTAAAATGTTAACTCGAACTAATGGGAACATAAAAAATAATGTTCACAAGACACATTGTAACAAATCATTGTTTCCATTTCCCATCAGGATCTTGGAAGAAATCCAGATGAACAAAGAATATTTGTTTTTTTTCTTTTGAAATTTACAAAAGCACACTTTGAAGTAATCAAATTTGACAAAATGTACAATGGCCTCAATTAGATTTTTTTATACAGGACTATATCTTTTTGGTCTGTCACGATTAAGGTTGATGACCTTGTACGCCACGAGTATAGAGGGGGTAAACTTAGTAAGGGAGAAGGGGAGTTTATTTTAAGTTGTTGACTAGCATGAAAGATTACTATCACGAGGAAGGTCGGTGGCCTTGTGCGCCACGAGTCTAGGGGGGTGAGCTTAGCAGGGGAAAACACGGTTTTTAACATTGTTGACGAGCGTGGATAGATACACACGACTCGCTTTAAACTAGTCGCGTGTGCAAAAACCTCGGGAGTATAAGTAGAGGAGAAGCTCGACACACGTGGTTCCCAAATTATTCGTTCCTAAAGGAAGACGCAGCGAGAAGTGGTCCGGGCGACAGGTGGAAGGTCGTGCCATGGGGAGCAGGGGTGTTAAGTATGTGAGGGATCTATGAGGTTTCCAAGTTATTCATTCCTAAAGGAAGACGCAGAATTTATCGGTCCGGGCGACAAGTGGAAGGTCGTGCCAGTGGGGACCAGAAGTGTTAGGTGTGTGAGGGATCCATGATGTTCGCATGTATTTTCCAATAAGAAGAATTTAATCGGTCCGGGCGACAAGTGGAAGGTCGTGCCATGGGGACCAGAAGTTGAGGAGTTCTGATGATAGGATGGGAACCCATCAGAAGCTAGTGATTTGCGATGGCGGGTGTGAACGGTCGATGTGCTGTGTGTGTTTGCAGAAGAAGAGTCTTTGAGGACGGGATGTCGAGAACCCCTCAAGGACGGGTGTGAACTGTGTGTTCTTATTTGTGTGAAGCCAAGGACGTCGTCGAAGTTAGAGATCTAGAAAGGATCGTGTGAACTCTGGAGAAGTGAAACTGCATCAAAGAGGAGGGCAGCTGTTGACAGAGACTATTAAGTATACGTAGTTAAGTTTATAGACAGAGGGATTAGATCTAGATGTGAAACGGGGAACAGATAATAACCATGATCCCTAAGAGTAAATTTGAATTATCTCTGTTTTTGTGATTATGTATGTGGTTATCATGAGTTGAATGTTTTGACATAAGTTTTGTCATGCATTTATAATTAAATATCGTTTAATTTAAATCTCACTCCATGTGTCCGTTGATCGCTGGTCTGCTTGCTTGGCTTGTTAGCTGGGTTTGAAAGGTAAATAAGTTAGGTACTCATCACACACGTGGTCGTGACCATCTTCACGCACGTGATCGTGACACTTGGGGGCTCGTCCGGGATTTGATCTTTTATAAACTGTTGGGACGTATATAAGTCGTCCGGGATCTGGATTTGATCGTAAATTGATAGGACGTGAATCGCCCGGGATGTGAAATTGGAAATTGATATGAAATTGATTTGATCTTATATAAACTGTTAGGACACAAACGAGTGTTTTCCACGATTGTAGAAATATTTTTGTAAGTCAGACCAGCGGCCATGGAGATAAATACCTTTCTAACGTCACCGAGACCGGAGGATTTGTTAACCTTCAGGAAACCGGAGTTATTGACGATTAGTAAGAGATTAGGACTCGATTATGTGAAAGCTAGCTTAAGAAAAGCAGAAATATCCAGATATATTGCTGAGTATTATGTGGATGATGATGTGTTCGAAGAAAACGACCTAGCTCAGTTTGAAACTATGGCATCAGTAACTGAAGTTAATATTGAGTTACAGAAAGAGAAGATGCGGATCGAGCTAGAGCAGAAAAAGCTAGAACACGAGGCACGAGAGAAAGATAAAGAAAGACAAGAGAAAGATAAAGAAAGACAGGCGCAAGAAAAAGAAAAAGAAAGAGATAGACAGGTGCAAGAAAAAGAAAAAGAAAGAGATAGAGAAAGACAGGCGCAAGAAAAAGAAAAAGAAAGAGATAGACAGGCGCAAGAAAAAGAAAAAGAAAGAGATAGACAGGCGCAAGAAAAAGAAAAAGAAAGAGATAGACAGGCGCAAGAACAAGAAAAAGAAAGAGATAGACAGGCGCATGAAAAAGAAAAAGAAAGAGATAGACAGGCGCAAGAAAAAGAAAAAGAAAGAGATAGACAGGCGCAAGAAAAAGAAAAAGAAAGAGATAGACAGGCGCAAGAAAAAGAAAAAGAAAGAGATAGACAGGCGCAAGAAAAAGAAAAAGAAAGAGATAGACAGGCGCAAGAAAAAGAAAAAGAAAGAGATAGACAGGCGCAAGAAAAAGAAAAAGAAAGAGATAGACAGGCGCAAGAAAAAGAAAAAGAACGGGAAAGACAACATGAGCTAGAAAAAGCCAGATTGGGTGTTACTAGTAGATCACATGAACCTAGTTTTCTAGCGAGTAGAGAAGTAAGGTTGGTTCCCCCCTTTAATGAGAGGGAAGTGGATAAATACTTCCAACATTTTGAGAAGGTGGCCCTTAGTCTGAACTGGCCCAAACAACATTGGCCATTAATGTTACAGAGTGTAATAAGGGGTAAAGCACAACAGACCTTTTCGGCCCTTTCCATGGAAGACGCGGGGGATTATGACCGTGTGAAGGACGCAATATTAAAAGCCTATGAATTAGTGCCTGAAGCATATCGGCAAAAGTTCCGATATTATAAAAAAATTGACAGTCAAACCTATTTTGAGTTTGCTCATGAAAAAGAGGTATTTTTTGAGAGATGGTGTTCCTCGATGGAGGTATGTAAAGATTATGAAAAGCTTAAACAGCTCATATTACTAGAGGACTTCAAAACGGGAATCCGTGATGAAATAAAGACGTACCTCAATGAGAAAGAGACAAAGACGTTGCAAGATGCCGCAAAACTGGCTGACGAGTTTACATTAACTCATAGAAGTAGATTTGGGCTCAGTAGACCGGGTAGAGTTCAGGATAGGAGGTCCGTAAATGATATTGCTGGCGATCCGAGGGGAGTCAAGATTGAATTCCCGCGGAGATCCAGTAGTTTCGATGGGAGAAGACCTGGTCCTAGTGGGAAAGATTATCATTTCCAGAGAAGAGATTGGAGGAACGAGGGATCAAGATGTAATAACTACGGGAGATTGGGCCATAGAAGCTGGGATTGTCGTGCTCTTGGAAAAAAGAAGACTGGCCCTATAGCTTTTGTGGGAAGACCGAAAGTTATAAACGCTCCACAGCCTCGTGACCCAGTGAAGTTAGAGACCATAAGGGAAGAATTTCTACCATTTGTGTCAGAGGGTCTAGTGTCCCTTGGGGAAAATTCCACCCCCATACCATTAAAAATATTGCGGGATACTGGATGTTCCCATTCCCTCCTGTTAGATAATGTTCTAGATTTTAATGATGATTCAAATATTGGAGAAGTTAGTCTTTTACAGGGTATAGAGGGAGTCTTTAGCTCTGTACCTTTGCATAAAATTTATTTGAAGTCAGACTTTATAACAGGTCGAGTGGTAGTTGGACTTAAGTCTGGTTTGCCAATAGAGGGAGTATCTCTATTGTTGGGAAATGATCTTGCCGGTGCTAGGAAAATACCTATTGTGCAGTTGACTTCAAAACCTAGTACTGATGACGAAAGTGAAGATACAAATATATATCCTTCATGTGCGGTGACTCGAGCTATGGCTAAAAAGGAAGAGCAGTCAGATGACAGTGAAGAGATTTGCAAAGAAGATAGGTCGACGGAATCCAGTGTAGATAATTCTTATGATCTTTCTAATACTTTTCTAGGATCCATATTACATGAAGAAGATGTCAGTCATTCCGATGTTATGCCGGAAGATAAGAATTTATCATAATTATGATAGAGACCAGTTAATTAAAGAACAAGGCTTAGATCCTAGCTTACAGCCATTGCAGGATCAAGTTCTGAGCGACGAAGAACTTAATAAAGTACCAAAAGGGTACTTCATAAAAGACGCAGTACTTATGAGAAAATGGAGACCCATTGATGTCCGCGCAACGGAAGAGTGGGCGGTTGTTTATCAAGTTGTGGTTCCAAAACCATATAGGCACGAGATACTTGCCATGGCCCATAATTTACCTCTGGGTGGCCATTTGGGTATAAGGAAAACAAATGATAGGATAACGAGACATTTTTTTTGGCCAGGAATTAACAAGGATGTGGCTTATTTTTGTAATACATGTCACACATGTCAGATAGTGGGGAAACCAAATGCTGGAAAAAGAATGGCCCCTTTACAGCCAATTCCAATTTGTGGGGAGCCCTTTTCTAAGGTTATCATTGATTGCGTTGGTCCTTTGCCAAAGATCAGCTCAGGAAATCAATATTTATTAATCATAATGTGTACATCCACTAGATTTCCTGAGGCGATTCCTCTTAGGAATATTAAGACACAGAGTATTGTGAAAGCTCTGGTAAAGTGTTTTACTTTATTTGGATTGCTCAAAGAAATAGTCTGATTAGGGCAGTAACTTTATGTCGAGACTGTTTAAACAAGTTATTGGTGAACCGGGGACAAAACAAATTAAGTCGTCTGCGTACCACCCACAATCTCAGGGAGCTTTAGAGAGATTCCACGCTACTTTAAAGAATATGATGAGAACATATTGCTATGATAGCGAGAAAAATTGGGACGAAGGAATACATTTGCTGTTGTTTGCAGCTAGAGAGTCAGTTCAAGAATCACTAGGATTTAGTCCTTTTGAGTTAGTGTTTGGACATAATGTTCGTGGGCCGTTGGCTCTGTTAAAAGAAAAATGGATCGGTGATGATCCTCAAATGAATGTATTAGATTATGTGCAGAAGTTTAGAGATAGGCTGCATAAGGCTTGTGAATTAGCAAAAGAGAATTTGGGATGTGCCCAAGAGAAAATGAAATTTTGGTATGACAGGAAGGCCAGGACAAGAAGTTTTAAACCTGGAGATAAGGTCCTTGTTTTATTTCCCCTGGATTAAAATCCTCTCCAGGCTAGATTTTATGGACCCTGTGAAATTGAGACAAAAATTAATGATCTCAATTATATTATACAAACTCCAGATAGGAGAAAGAATACACAGTTGTGTCATATTAATATGTTGAAAATGTATCATGAAAAGCCAGTTGAGATTGTTGCTGTAGTGAATGAAGTAGATAATGATATGGAGTCACAAGAAGAGACTCAAGATGTACATCTCAGACATGATGTGATATCCCCTAAGTTGTCAGATTCTGAGATTTTACAGAATATGGATGGGAAAATATATTATGTGAAATTGCGTCCAAGAGAGCGGTTGAAAGATTTGGTGTGAGGTATCCAGATTTATTTTCTGATGTTGCAGAAACATGATGTACGTATTATACATGTGAAAGAGAGAGAGAAAGTGATGGCTGATTGCCTTTCCAGATGTCATTGATGTTATGTATTTGGATTGTTTACCCTTCTTATTTGAATGAAATTTTGTTGAAATGAATTTCTTGTAAAAATTTTGCTCTAGGGATCAAAATTTTGTTTTGTGGGAAGGAGGTGTCACGATTAAGGTTGATGACCTTGTACGCCACGAGTCTAGGGGGGTGAGCTTAGCAGGGGAAAACACGGTTTTTAACATTGTTGACGAGCGTGGATAGATCCACACGACTCGCTTTAAACTAGTCGCGTGTGCTGATTTGAGGTCTTTATTTTAGGAGGTTCGCTGCCCTTGGCATTTACACCTCACTTTACTTGTTTTATTATTTCTTGTTCTGGGGGGGGGGGGGGGGAGGAGATGATATAGATAAATTTTAATCTATTAATTTCAATTTTGCCCGGGCAGCGGCCTTTCGGCCTGCTCTTTACGATTTCCAACTGCCAAGGTATCTTTAACGTGCGGAACGTGCACACGGGCCCTACGAATTTTTTCGTCCTTATCCGAGAAGACTAGGTACTCGATCCTACCCCTCAATAGGACCAGGGACTTGAAAATATGAGAAAAATCCACTTTCCAACATGCCTGCACTGCCCGGGTTTAGAACCCGGGACCCTTGGCATGAGAGGCGAGCACCTTGCCTCTAGACCACCTTGTCCCCGTGGCCTCTAGACCACCTTGTCACACTCTAAATAGTCGCGTGTGCAAAAACCTCGGGAGTATAAGTAGAGGAGAAGCTCGACACACGTGGTTCCCAAATTATTCGTTCCTAGAGGAAGACGCAGCGAGAAGTGGTCCGGGCGACAAGTGGAAGGTCGTGCCATGGGGACCAGGGATGTTATGTATGTGAGGAATCTATGAGGTTCCCCAAGTTATTCATTCCTAAAAGGAAGACGCAGAATTTATCGGTCCGGGCGACAAGTGGAAGGTCGTGCCAGTGGGGACCAGAAGTGTTAGGTGTGTGAGGGATCCATGATGTTCGCATGTATTTTCCAATAAGAAGAATTTAATCGGTCCGGGCGACAAGTGGAAGGTCGTGCCATGGGGACCAGAAGTTGAGTTCTGATGATAGGATGGGAACCCATCAGAAGCTCGTGATTTGCGATGGCGGGTGTGAACCGTCGATGTGCTGTGTGTGTTTGCAGAAGAAGAGTCTTTGAGGACGGGCTGATAACCCCTCAAGGAGCTATTAATCTACGGTGGCGGGTGTGAACTGTGTGTTCTTATTTGTGTGAAGCCAGGGACGTCTGTTTCCCCTTTTATCGTCGAAGTTAAAGATCTAGAAAGGATCGTGTGAACTCTGGAGACGTAAAACTGCATCAACGAGGAGGGCAGCTGTTGACAGAGACTATCAAGTATATGTAGTTAAGTTTATAGACAGAGGGATTAGATCTAGATGTGAAACGGGTAATAGATAATAGCCATGATCCCCAAGAGTAAATTTGAAGTATCTCTGTTTTTGTGATTATGTATGTGATTATCATGAGTTGAATGTTTTGACATAAGTTTTGTCATGCATTTATAATTAAATATCGTTTAATTTAAATCTCACTCCATGTGTCCGTTGATCGCTGGTCTGCTTGCTTGGCTTGTTAGCTGGGTTTGAAAGGTAAATAAGTTAGGTACTCATCACACACGTGGTCGTGACCATCTTCACGCATGTGATCGTGACACAGGGCAGCCACTGATTTTGGTCAAAAGTACTGTGTAGGTGTTTATATGAACAAAAAACACCTATTTTTTTCAGTGCATTTGGGATGTTGCCGGCATTCGCACAGACACTAAGCTGAAAGTGTACAATGCTGTGGTCCTTCCCACCCTACTCTATGGGGCTGAAACCTGGACAGTGTACCAATCGCATGCCAGAAAGCTAAATCACTTTCATCTGGCCTGCCTTAGAAAGATCCTAAGGATCAAATGGCAGGATAAAATTCCAGACACTGAGGTCCTCAATCGTGCCAAGGAATTGAGCATCTTCTGCCACCTGAAAAAAATTCAGCTACGTTGGGCAGGACATGTTGTCAGAATGCCCGACTCCAGACTCCCTAAGCAAATCTTCTTCTCTGAGCTCTCCAATGGAACGAGGAATGTTGGGGCCCCAAAGAGACGTTACAAAGACACTCTCAAGCAATCAATGAAGGCCTTTGCCATTGATGTGAGTGAATGGGAAAAGCTCTCGCTTGATCGTGCAAATTGGAGGGCGGCCCTTACCAGAAGCAGCAAAGCATGGGAAGCTGACAGAGTCCAGCAGGCTATCAAAAAAATAGAACGGCGCAAGAAAAGGCCCAGTGGTACTGAACCAACGGAGCACTCTTGTCATTTATGCGGAAGGGTCTGCAGGGCAAAAATAGGACTTATCAGTCACATGAGAAGCCATAAGTCATGAAAGAACAGTCTTTCCATTCTGTCCTCTGTGTCCTTTAGTTCTCTTTATTGTCCATGTGTTGAAATTCTCAACAATTTCTGTTCTTTATTCCTCTGGTGTTGTTAAGGTCATCATCATACCTGATGGACGAACTATTATTATTATTATTATTATTATAGTCCAGTAACAGAAGAAGAGTACTGATTATGTTCCATTGCTTTTATTGTGGATAGCTGAGATGAGCTGTAATGTTTTCAAAAGCTAGTAGAAATGGAAGAGTTTTTTCATTAGTCCTTTTAGTACATATTGCTGCATAAGTTCATATGATACAAACCCGTCCGCTCCCTCCCTCCAGTGTGTCCCCTATAACTTATACTATTTCTCTCCCCCCCCCCCCCAACCCCTTCTATCCCCTTACTCCACTGTACAAAACTGTCATAAATCTTTGATCGTTTGCAAATCATTGTTGAGGCATAGAATGTCACAAATCCCAGACTGGGAGATGTAATAAATTATGACAGGACAACAATCACGAACGAACAAGTTTAACACTTAACAGAACAACCCATCAGACTCACACATTTATTAAACATAATTATACAGATAATAGCGCAATTACATACATTATATTATTGAATTTAACTGCCGTACAACGGCCTTATTCCCACATGCACTCTTCCTCGGATCCACAACCCGGTAGTTACTTCCTAAAGACACTTCGGCCTCATCCTCTCCCCTCAGGGTCTTAATAGCACATTAATAATTCACTGGCACCGCAGTCTCTCAATATCACCTTCCTATTGCCATAACGCCTTAGCATTCCACTAGCACCTCAGCAGGACCAGGTGCTAGTGCAAGGCAATAGCACATTATCATTTCAATAGCCCATCAACATGGCAATAGTACATTATCATTTCAATAGCCCATCAACATGGCAATAGTACATTATCACATTCACGCTCATATCTACGTCCCTGTCCGTGGCCAGACTGCCACGACTTTATGTGCCTCTACTGTCCTGCACCGACAGCCTCACTCTTGGCCTATGTGTGGCCTCCGGCCCTATGCTGGCCTATCCCCTGTGCTCACCGAGGTGGCTCTTCGGCCCGTCCCCGACACCTACAAGAATAACATTACATTGGTATAATACCCTACCATTTCTATTCACTCCACCTCTCCTTACAACTCATGAAGCGTACACACAATAGTCCACCTTTCACTCACCAAATATCTTACGGTAACACACCTCCATCGTAGTACACAATACTCACTCGTGCTACAAATCCATGAACTCAACTTTCATCTATCGCTCATGGCGCACATTGCTATATCAAGGACTTCCACATTCCTCACATATACTTATTTACATCATGGTAATAGACGAATATAATACATCAATCATAATTATCAATCATCGTTTCACCTACCAGTCATCACTGGAAAAAACTCTCTCACTAGTCTTCCGACTGCTCCCCTTATGTTCGCCCGCTGGGCTTTCTCTTGCGTCCGTTCTCTAGGACCTTCTAACTTGCAGTGATAGTAATACAGCGCTTTCGCCTCATTCAGACCCCCCACAACTCACAACATGCACGCTTTAACTTACTTGTCTTCGTGCGTTAATTTTACTCTCCTCCTTTCCCCCCGTAATTATTAACTATCGCTCACTCCACTCGTGACATAGAATACCAAGCAGGGATGTTTTGAGGCAAGTGTGACACTTTTCAATAACATTTTTATTGAAAAACAACTTTCAAATGCGATTTTCTTGACAATTTTTACTGATTTTGTGACAGAAAATTGTGGAAAATGGAATTCCGCTACATAAAGTGTTCAAAAATTTATAACATGAGATCATTAGAAGATCTCAAAAGTTCCTACTGCGTGAACTTTTTAATTGGATTGAATAAGACATAAGAGACGTTTTAAATAAATCCAGTACCATTTGGCGAAGATTTTCTATATTGAAGTTGACAGTTTTTTGGAGAACTCAAAATCCAAGATGGTGGCGTTTCCATGGCAACCATTTATGACAAATTATTTCTTTTTTTTTTTGTGTGCAATTTTCTTCTACCAATTCAGGCATCCTGAATTCGATTATGATAGTTAATAGTGTCTATTTCTCATAATAACAAAAATCACTTTCAGGACATCTTCTACAGCCCTTAAGAACATGACTCTCGCGTTAGCTTATCATTAATAGTAAGCATTTTGTCAATTTTTTTTTTCTTGTATGGGTTTCCTAATTATAATTTGAAATTAAAGACATGCTCACTCATCCTATTTCCGGCCTCTGTTTTATTCAGAGTGCCCACGGCTTATTCCAGTAATGATACAAAATCCCTTACAACAACAACAACAATAACAACCAACAAATGGAGCAAAAGTCAGAATAGTGCCCCCCCCCCTCACCTACCTCCCCAAATAACAACGCAAGACAATCAATAATGCTATGTGGTAATGGCCGGTCCTCGTAGAATGAGAGGTTTTATTCTGAGCACGGCAATATTGTGGGCCATGTTACGGCCTGATACCTGGGCATTATGTGCATAATTTGCAATGATAAAGATATATAATTATGTACATTGTATATCATAAGGCGTGCTTTGAGATACCCCCCCCCCCACCCCTTATATTTTTTCTCTTTTGCCCGATTGCCTTCATACACTCGGATATGCGATATTCATTATTTCTCAGTTGTTTTTTTTCTATTTTTCGGCTCTGCTCTGTTTCGATAAATGTTTTCAGCAAGGTTTTCATCTTTTCAAATTTGAAATATTGTAGAAAAAAAAAAAAATATATATATATATATACATGAATTTTTGCAAAACTTCCACGAGTCATAAAGCAGTACAGACGTGACCGTAAGCCTAGGACGGCATTTTCATGGCAGGTGACAGAATCCAAACCTTGAGGTCGTAAACTTGATTAAAAGTAAGGTATTAAATAAAAAATGCCAGGGAGAGAGAAAGACTTAGAGCTGAATGTGAACGAACTCGTCCCTGATTATACAGAAACTAGGGCTGAAAAGGCGCACCTTCCAAGTAAGTCATTTCATAAATTATCATTAGTAATGAAATAACTTGTATCTCTTTAAGATCTACATGTTTGCCTACACTTGTGTTCCTTATCCCATCCCCCTCCACCTTACACCTTCACTTACAAAGTAATGTGTTCTGCTAGGGCTCCATTGAAGATTTTTGGGAATAGGGAGGGCCCAACGAAAGGGTCACGCCAAGGGCGGCATATTCTCAGCTGGCCTATTAAGCTGGTCGAACAACAAGGAAGCCATACAATAAACCTCCCAAAACAGAGGGAGATAAAAGAAAATTATGACGTGGCAGCTTTTCAAGAGATCCACTCCGCTCGAGTGATATTGTGATGAGATTTGACAGACGGACTCAGCCTGCTAGAATGACGAGGAAAGCAGTCACATTTGTCAAGTTCAAAGTGAGACCAAATTTATCGGAGATGAGTGTCACGAGTGGAGTGAGTGCAATTAAGGGGATTGCTACAGAGCGGGTGTAGAGTAAAATTAACGCACGTAGACAAGTAAGTTAAGCGTGCTGTTGTGAGTAGTGGGAGGGTCTGAAGGAGGCGAAGTGCTGTATTACTATCACTGCAAGTTAGAAGGTCCTACGGAACGGACCTGTGAATAAGAGCCCATCGGGCGGACATAAGGGGAGCAGTCGAGAAGACTAGTGAGAGAGTCTTTCCAGTGATGACTGGTATGTAGAACGTTGATTGATTATTATGATTGATGTATTATATTATATTCGTCTATTACCATGATGTAAATAAGTATATGTGAGGAATGTGGAAGCCCTTGATATTGGATATAGCAATGTGCGCCATGAGCGATAGATGAAAGTGAGTTCATGGATTTGTAGCGCGAGTGAGTAGTGTGTACTCCGATGGAGGTGTGTTACCGTAAGATGTGTGGTGAGTGAAAGGTGAACTAGTGTATGTACGCTTCATGAGTTGTAAGGAGAGGTGGAGTGAATAGAAATGGTAGGATATTATACCAATGTAATGTTATTCTTGTAGGTGTCGAGGACGGGCCGCAGAGCCACCTCGATGAGCACAGGGGATAGGCCAGCATAGGGCCGGAGGCCACACATAGGCCAGAAGTGAGGCTGTCAGTGCAGGACAGTAGAGGCACATAAAGTCGTGGCAGTCAGGCCACGGACAGGGACGTAGATATGAGCGTGAATGTGATAATGCACTATTGCCATGTTGAGGGGAGAATGTACTATTGAAATGATAATGTCTATTGAAATGATAATGTGTTATTGCCCTGCTGAGGTGCTAGGGGAATGCTAAGGTGTATGACAATAGGAAGGTGATATTGAGAGACTGCGGTGCCAGTGAATTACTAATGTGCTATTAAGACCCTGAGGGGAGAGGCTGAGGCCGAAGTGCCTTTAGGAGTAACTACCGGATTGTGGATCCGAGGGAGAGTGTGTGTGAGAATAAGGCCGTTGTACGGCAGTTAATTTCAATAATATAATGTATGTAATTGCGCTATTATATGTATAATTAGGTTTAATAAATGTGTGAGTCTGATGGATTGTTCTGTTAAGTGTTAACTTGTTTGTTCGTGATTGTTGTCCTGTCATACTTATTACATGTCCCAGTCTGGGCTTTGTGACATTGGGGGCTCGTCCTGTTTACCTGTGGTCATTTTGACATTGTGTATTCGTTATATCTAGTTGTTTTTCTGTTGTGCTAGGAATTCATGCTGTTGTCTTTGTTCGTGGGATGAATGGAATTTTCATGATATGATTTATGTATATTTATGAATATGTAGTGATGCATGTATTTTGATGAATATGTATTAAGGTGTACTTAAATTTCTGCAGAGTGTGCGTGCAGCCTGAGGAGACAAGCAGCCAGAGCTCCGATTAAGGGGAGGAGTTAAACTCAAAATTCGAAGTTAAGTGAAACTGAAATTTTGTACCCTGGATTGGGGGCTGTTCCTTTAATCTGTCTTTTTCTCTGTTTTTGCTGTTTTCGTTTGCTGTGTTGAACCTAGTTTATCCTTTAAAAAAAAAAAGGTGTGATAAACTTGGAACTTCGTTCATCACGGTGAACATTCTGTAGGGCTTTGTTAGTGTTTAGTTGTAGCGTCGATATCTTCTCTGTTCCGCAGGAAGACGTATTCTCTTGTCCCTCTTTCTACCTATATATAGATACGTTCTTTTTTTTCAGACTCTGTTCTTGTTCGTACCGTGTTGTGTAATCGTCGTAGTAGGTTGCATTTTTTTTTCCATTATATTTTCTTTTTTAGGTCTTTGTCCTAGTCTGGTTCGTTGTCCTTGACGTACTTGTGGTCCTTCTACTGAATTTCTTCATTCTTGTCATTTCTATTTTCTTTTATAATTAATAGTGCTATACATTTTATAGATATAGAATTAGTTGTGCTGTAAAGGTAAATTTCTGAATTGTATTTGAGACAACTGGGTATTGTTATATCTGGTGTGATCTCAGGTCTCTGGTCGTATCGTTAGTGATCATACCGACAGGTTGGTCGTCTTATAATAGATACCATAACCATAAATCTGTGAAATGGCGGAACTCCAACAACTAATGAAGTTGGGTAAGGAACTTGGCCTGGAGGGAGAGGAGCTACGCGGCTGGATTAAAGAACAGCAGGCGGATTTGCGCGATGAGCGTGCTAAGGATAGAGAGCGAGAAAAAGAGGCTAAGGCTCAGGAGCAGGAGAGAGAGGCTAGGGATAAGGAAGAGGAAAGAGAGTTTAAGTTAAAGGAGTTGCAACAGGAGAGGGAGATTAAGTTAAAGGAGATAGAGGCGCAAGTAAAGATTGCGGAGTTAGAACTCAAGAAGAATACGCCAGCGGAAACGGCTGAGCGGCAGGTACACAATAAAGGTGGCGTTAGGATTAAGCTCCCTACGTTCGACGACCGGAAGGACGACATAGACGCCTTCCTTTACAGGTTCGAACTGAACGCACAATTGCAATGGGGGGAAAATAAGGAATTATGGGCCACGTACCTGGCGTCTCTGTTGCAGGGGCGAGCGTTAACCTACTTTAAAGAGCTACAGCGCGAAGACGTGCAAGATTACGATAAGCTGAAGGCTTTGCTGCTTCGCCGATTTGCGCGTACCGAGGAATATTTCCGGGAGCAATTTAGGCGGGCACGTGCAGATACCAGGGAGGACTTTGCTGCCTTCGTCGCGAGACTAACGGAGTATTTCTCGAACTGGGTAGACTTGGCGCATGTGGGCACGGATTTCGCTAAACTGAAAGACCTAATGATCCGTGACCAGCTGTACGCGTCGTGTCACAAAGATCTGGTGGCTTTCCTGAAAGAGAACGAACCCGCGACGGTGCAGGAGGCGTCTAAGTTGGCGGAGGCATACCGTACGGCGCATCCGTCCAAACCAGTCGCCAGGGCGTACGTCCAAGATGCTGGGTACGTCGCCGTTGTCGAGGGGTCGCCGGCAGGACTTAGGGACAGGTCGCGTCAGCGTGGTGCCTATAGCGGGCAAGCCCAGGGGCAGCGTAGGGGCTATCACCAATCACCGGCATATGGATCCGGTAAGTTTGACCGAGCAGGAGGGCTAGGTCGCGGTAATGGCCGGGGGCGATTTGTGACCTTTGCCGATGACCGACGGCATAGGGACTCTAGTTCCGGTCGCGATGGGTCACGGGGACCCAGGCCTAGTGCAGCACAGGGAGCGGAGTGTTGGACTTGCGGACGCGTGGGTCACTTTTCACGCGAGTGTAGGGCCGCGAAGTGTTGGAACTGCGGTAGAGCAGATCACATCAGCGTGAATTGCCCTGCAGGTAGGATAGCGGCGAACGTGGACAGTAGCTCCAGTCCATGTTCCCCAAATAAATTTCATCATGCGGCTGCGTGTGTTACATCGGACAACGGAGGCGGACAGTATTCTAAGTGTCCCAGTTGTGAGAAGTTATTATCTTCCGGTGTTTTACCTTGTGGGAGAAAAATCCCCGTTATAAATTCATGTCATACAGGAGGTGGTCTTAGGGTTTATCCGGGTTTTGTTGGGGACGAACCGGTCTCGGTTTTACGAGATACAGGATCTACCGTTGTGGGAGTGCATAGGGACTGCATTCGGGATTCACAGCTTACAGGTGAGACTGTCCCGTGCATCCAATTTTCGGGGGCCATTGAGAAATTACCCGTGGCAAGAATAGTGGTAGATATACCTTTCCTTAGCGGGGAAGTCGAAGCAGTCGTTGGTTGTTTTCCAGGCGCCCAGCTCATCATTGGGAATGTATCACGGGTAGTTTCCCCTTCCGATGAGAACGTGCAAGCATGGTCGCAATCAAAAGGTATTGACTTTTGCGCCGCGGTCGAAACACGTCGACGGGTAGCTGATAAAGATAAGATTAGACCTTTGGCGACGCCAGCGGTCAACCTAGATATCACGCCAGAGCGCTTGGCGAGATTACAAAGGGAGGACCCATCATTAAACCCATGTTTTGGGGAAGCGCGAACCGAGAAAACAAGGAAATATAAAAACGGGTCATCTTCTTTTTTTGTCCAGGGGGGCATTCTGTTCCGTATGTACGTCACAGTGGCTTCCGTTCAAAAGCAGGTCGTCGTGCCACGGTCGTTAATTGCTACAGTATTGCGTCTGGCCCATGATGTTCCATTAGAGGATCATATGGGAAGTGCTAGAACCAAGCAGAGAGTTCTGAAAGATTTTTATTGGCCGTCAGTATACAGAGATGTAGGGTTATATTGTAAGACGTGCAGTGCGTGCCAAAAGACGACGCATAAGGGTCGTACACCCCAGGCTCCTCTTCAAAAGATCCCCACGGTTTCGGAACCGTTTAAAAAGGTTTCGATAGACCTTGTTGATTTAAGAGAAAGATTATCTTCAGCGCGCACTATAGCAGAAGAAGCGTCTAGTATCGCTTCAGAAAGAGCAAAGGACTATAAAGATAGAGGTTCCAAACTGAGAATTTTTAAGCCAGGAGACAAGGTCCTATTGTTGTTACCTACGGACCATAATAAGTTATTGATGACATGGAAAGGTCCTTATGTTATTGAGCGAATTGTTTCGAAGGTAGATTACGCTATCCACATTGATGGATCAGTAAAGGTTTTCCACGTTGATATGCTGCAGAGGTTTCATGAGAGACCAGAGTATCTGTATTCTCATACTGGTGTTGAAGGACATACCTAATGTCGTGTCATTCTTTGACGATATAGCATGCCATACGTCGACATGGTCTGATCATATTCAGACACTAACAGTAATTTTTCAACGATTACGTCATTTTGGATTAACTGCTAAACCCGCAAAGATGGATTTGGCATGTCCAGAGATAGTATTCTTAGGACATATTGTGGGTAGAGGTGTTCAGAGACCTGAAGAAACAAAAATTGACAAGTTAGTAGGGTTGCAAATCCCTAAAACAAAGAAACAAGTCAGAAGCTTAGTGGGAATTTTAAATTATTACAGAAAGTTCATTCCAAATTTTTCCTCCTTGTCATCTTCTCTTACTGACCTTACTAAGAAGGGACAACCCGATAAGGTCCAGTGGACGTCTGAATGTCAGACATTTGATAATTTGGTGACAGCATTATCATCGTCACCCATTCTGATATTACCCGATTTTCGATCTAATTTTATCCTCAGAACGGATGCGTCGGACTCTGGTGTCGGCGCTTGTCTTCTACAGGAGAAGAACGAATGTCTCCATCCTGTATGTTATGTCAGTAGGAAGTTATTGCAGAGAGAAAGAAAGTATTCTGTGATAGAGCGTGAGTGTCTTGCCATTGTGTGGTCCGTCCAGAAATTAGGACGTTATCTCATGGGACGAGAATTTTGTATCCAGACAGACCACAAGCCACTGACATTTTTGTCGAAGAATCGTTCGTCCAGCCCACGCTTGTCTAGATGGGCATTGGCTTTGCAGCCGTACACCTTCGTTATTCAACCAATTCCAGGAACCAGCAATCATATCGCCGACTACCTTAGTCGAGCCTAGGGGAAGATTTCGGGAGCTTATACATCGGAGGACAGGAACATTGACAGGATCTGTGTGAATGAGTCGACTTTAAAATATTGACATTATAAATATGATATGAAGAATGGTTGATAGGTTGATTGGCTTTTGATTCTGTATTAGGTATTGTGTTTAGTTAGCTATTCATGATGTGACACAGATATGCATATTGCAGGCCATATTGATCCCCATATTTTCCCCTGATTTCGGTATTCTATATACTAGGGGAACTGCTAGGTCATTTTTTTTTTAGTGTACGTATTGCTCACACTCACTCGTTGACAGTCATCTTGATGCGATTTGAAATTAATTGCATTAATTTTTTTGGGGTGGGGGATGATGTCACGAGTGGAGTGAGTGCAATTAAGGGGATTGCTACAGAGCGGGTGTAGAGTAAAATTAACGCACGTAGACAAGTAAGTTAAGCGTGCTGTTGTGAGTAGTGGGAGGGTCTGAAGGAGGCGAAAGCGCTGTATTACTATCACTGCAAGTTAGAAGGTCCTACGGAACGGACCTGTGAATAAGAGCCCATCGGGCGGACATAAGGGGAGCAGTCGAGAAGACTAGTGAGAGAGTCTTTCCAGTGATGACTGGTATGTAGAACGTTGATTGATTATTATGATTGATGTATTATATTATATTCGTCTATTACCATGATGTAAATAAGTATATGTGAGGAATGTGGATGTCAAGGGTTAATCCTATAATTGTCGTGCTGGGTCACGACTCGATTTTTCACGTTCTTGTTGATTATAACCAGCGTAAATTGTCCTTGAACTGTTCTCGTGAACAGTTTGTGTTGTAACACTTTTTCTTAGAGATGGAAAGAAAGTGGGGCAAGATAGAATAAATGGATAAGTTAGGAGTGACAGTGCAATTCTCGACCCCGTGATTTTGATGAACTTTTACAAGGGAAGAGAAGGGGTGAATAAGGGGAGATAGTTTAAGACGCTTAGTCGCGTTCAGAAATTCGTACATAAAACGTAGAAAGCACGAGGGTTTAGAGATTTTAGTAATGGTTTTGACATTTTAATTTTGTCACGAGTGGAGTGAGTGCAATTAAGGGGATTGCTACAGAGCGGGTGTAGAGTAAGAAAGGCTCACAGTAGACAGCAAGTTAAGCGTGCTGTTGTGAGTAGTGGGGGGGAGTCTGAAGGAGGCGAAAGCGCTGTATAACTATCACTGCAAGTTAGAAGGTCCTAGGGAGCGGATCTGTGAATAATAGCCCATCGGGCAGAGATAAAAGGAAGCAGTCGAGAAGACTAGTGAGAGTCTTTCCAGTTATGACTGGTATGTAGAATGTTGATTGATTATTATGATTGATGTATTATATTATATTCGTCTATTACCATGATGTGAATAAGTATATGTGAGGAATGTGGAAGTCCTTGATATTGGATATAGCAATGTGCGCCATGAGCGATAGATGAAAGTGAGTTCATGGATTTGTAGCGCGAGTGAGTAGTGTGTACTCCGATGGAGGTGTGTTACCGTAAGATGTGTGGTGAGTGAAAGGTGAACTAGTGTGTGTACGCTTCATGGATTGTAAGGAGAGGTGGAGTGAATAGAAATGGTAGGGTATTATACCAATGTAATGTTATTCTTGTAGGTGTCGGGGACGGGCCGCAGAGCCACCTCGATGAGCACAGGGGATAGGCCAGCATAGGGCCGGAGGCCGCACATAGGCCAGAAGTGAGGCTGTCAGTGCAGGACAGTAGAGGCACATAAAGTCGTGGCAGTCAGGCCACGGACAGGGACGTAGATATGAGAGTGAATGAGATACTATATTGTTGCCATGTTGATAGGCTAGTGAACTGATATTATGTTGTTGCCATGTTGATGGCTATGGAAATAATAATGTGTTATTGCCCTGCTGAGGTGCGGGGGGAGTGCTAAGGTGTATGACAATAGGAAGGTGATATTGAGAGACTGCGGTGCCAGTGAATCATTAATGTACTATTAAGACCCTGAGGGGAGAGGCTGAGGCCGAAGTGCCTTTAGGAGTAACTACCGGATTGTGGATCCGAGGGAGCGTGTGTGTGAGAATAAGGCCGTTGTACGGCAGTCATTTCAATAATATAATATATGTAATTGCGCTATTATATGTATAATTATGTTTAATAAATGTGTGAGTCTGATGGATTGTTCTGTTAAGTGTTAACTTGTTTGTTCGTGATTGTTGTCCTGTCATAACTTATTACATCTCCCAGTCTGGGATTTGTGACACTGGGGGCTCGTCCGTTGTGACATTGGGGGCTCGTCCATTGTGACTCGTCCATTTTCGTAATATTTAGTTGTAGTTAGTTAGTAGGTAATTGTGCTGTCTTGTTCGTTGGATGAATGGACATTTCATGATATGATTTATGTATAATAATGAATGTATATTGATGCATGTATTGCTATGAATAGGTATTAATTTGTATTTAAACTTTCCAGAGTGTGTGCGTGCAGCCTGAGGAGACGAGCAGCCAGAGCTCCGATTAAAGGGAGGAGTTTGACTCAAAATTTCAAAAGTTAAGTGAAAATTTTGTGCCCTGGATTAAGGGCTGTCTCTTCATCTGTCTGTTTCCCGGTTTTTGCTGTTGTTGTCGTTATAGGTTATACGGGCGGTGGCGCGGGTTTGCTGTGGTGAGCGTAGTTTGTCCTCTTCGGGAGGTGGGCTAAATTTGGAACTTCGTTCATCACAGTGAACAGTTCTGTAGGGACCTGTATTTGTGTTTAGATTGTGCCGTTCCATCTTCCTCGTTGTTTTAGGAAGACGTTTCTCTTGTCCTTCTTCTCCCTATCTGTAGATACGTTCTTTTTTTTCAGACTCTGTTCTTGTTCGTACCGTGTTGTGTAATCGGCGTAGTTAGGTTGTATTTTTTTCCATTATATTTTCTTTTTTAGGTCCTTGTCCTAGTCTGGTTCGTTGTCCTTGACGTACTTGTGGTCCTTCTACTGTATTTCTTCATTCTTGTCGTTTCTATTTTCTTTTATAATTAATAGTGCATACATTTTATAGATATAGAATTAGTAGTGCTGTAAAGGTAAATTTCTGAATTGTATTCTGAATTGGGTATTGTTATATCTGGTGTGATCTCAGGTCTCTGGTCGGGTTGCTAGTGATCATACCGACAGGGTAGCCGTTTTCATAGTATACATACCATAACCATAAATCTGTGAAATGGCGGAACTCCAACAACTAATGAAGTTGGGTAAGGAACTTGGCCTGGAGGGAGAGGAGCTACGCGGCTGGATCAAAGAACAGCAGGCGGATTTGCGCGATGAGCGGGCTAAGGATAGAGAGCGAGAAAAAGAGGCTAAGGCTCAGGAGCAGGAGAGAGAGGCTAAGGATAAGGAAGAGGAAAGAGAGTTTAAGTTGAAGGAGTTAGAGGCTCAGCAACAGGAAAGGGAATTAAAGTTAAAGGAGATAGAGGCGCAAGTAAAGATCGCCGAGTTGGAAATCAAAAAGAATGCGCCAACAGAAACAGTTGAGCGGCAGGTACACAATAAAGGTGGTGTTAGGATTAAGCTCCCTACGTTCGACGACCGGAAGGACGACATAGACGCCTTCCTTTACAGGTTCGAACTGAACGCACAATTGCAATGGGGGGAAAATAAGGAATTATGGGCCACCTACCTGGCATCGCTATTGCAGGGGCGAGCGTTAACTTACTTTAAAGAGCTACAGCGCGAAGACGTGCAAGATTACGATAAGCTGAAGGCTTTGCTGCTTCGCCGATTTGCGCGTACCGAGGAATACTTCCGGGAGCAGTTTAGGCGAGCACGTGCAGATACCAGGGAGGACTTTGCTGCCTTCGTCGCGAGACTAACGGAGTATTTCGCGAACTGGGTAGACTTGGCGCATGTGGGCACGGATTTTGCCAAACTGAAAGACTTAATGATCCGTGACCAGCTGTACGCGTCGTGCCACAAAGATCTGGTGGCTTTCCTGAAAGAGAACGAACCCGCGACGGTGCAGGAGGCGTCTAGGTTGGCGGAGGCATACCGTACGGCGCATCCGTCCAAACCAGTCGCCAGGGCGTACGTCCAAGATGCTGGGTACGTCGCCGTTGTCGAGGGGTCGCCGGCAGGACTTGGGGACAGGTCGCGTCGGCGTGGTGCCTATAGCGGGCAAGCCCAGGGGCAGCGTAGGGGCTATCACCAATCACCGGCATATGGATCCGGTAAGTTTGACCGAGCAGGAGGGCTAGGTCGCGGTAATGGCCGGGGCCATGGCCGGGGCCGACTTGTGACCTTTGCCGATGACCGACGGCATAGGGACTCTAGTTCCGGTCGCGAGGGGTCACGGGGACCCAGGCCTAGAGCAGCACAGGGAGCGGAGTGTTGGACTTGCGGACGCGTGGGTCACTTTTCACGCGAGTGTAGGGCCGCGAAGTGTTGGAACTGCGGGAGAGCGGATCACATTAGTGTGAATTGCCCTGCAGGTAGGATAGCGGCGAACGTGGACAGTGGCTCCAGTAGCCCTAATAAATTTCATCATGCGGCTGCGTGTGTTACATCGGACAACGGAGGCGGACAGTATTCTAAGTGTCCCAGTTGTGAGAAGTTATTATCTTCCGGTGTTTTACCTTGTGGGAGAAAGATCCCCGTCATAAATTCATGTCATACAGGAGGTGGTCTTAGGGTTTATCCGGGGTTTGTTGGGGACGAACCGGTCTCGGTTTTACGAGATACAGGATCTACCGTTGTGGGAGTGCATAGGGATTGCATTCGGGATTCACAGCTTACAGGTGAGACTGTCCCGTGCATCCAATTTTCGGGGGCCATTGAGAAATTACCCATGGCAAAAATAATGATAGATACACCTTTCCTTAGCGGGGAAGTCGAAGCAGTCGTTGGTTGTTTTCCAGGCGCCCAGCTCATCATTGGGAATGTATCACGGGTAGGTTCCCCTTCCGATGAGAACGTGCAAGCATGGTCGCAATCAAAAGGTATTGACTTTTGCGCCGCGGTCGAAACACGCCGACGGGTAGCCGATAAAGATAAGATTAGACCTTTGGCTACGCCAGCGGTCAACCTAGATATCACGCCAGAGCGCTTGGCGAGATTACAAAGGGAGGACCCATCATTAAACCCATGTTTTGGGGAAGCGCGAACCGAGAAAACGAGGAGATATAAGAACGGGTCATCTTCTTTTTTTGTCCAGGGGGGCATTCTGTTCCGTATGTACGTCACAGTGGCTTCCGTTCAAAAGCAGGTCGTCGTGCCACGGTCGTTAATTGCTACAGTATTGCGTCTGGCCCATGATGTTCCATTAGCGGGTCATATGGGAAGTGCTAGGACCAAGGAGAGAGTTCTGAAAGATTTTTATTGGCCGTCAGTATACAGAGATGTGCGGTTATATTGTAAGACGTGCAGTGCGTGCCAAAAGACGACGCATAAGGGTCGTACACCCCAGGCCCCTCTTCAAAAGATCCCCACGGTTTCGGAACCGTTTAAAAAGGTTTCAGTACCTTGTTGATTTAAGAGAAAGACTATCTGCAGCGCGCACTATAGCAGAAGAAGCGTCTAGTATCGCTTCGAAAAGAGCAAAAGACTATAAAGATAGAGGTTCCAAACTGAGAATTTTTAAGCCAGGAGACAAGGTTCTGTTGTTGTTACCTACGGACCATAATAAGTTATTGATGACATGGAAAGGCCCTTATGTTATTGAGCGAGTTGTTTCAAAGGTAGATTACGCTATCCACATTGATGGAGCGAGTAAGGTTTTCCATGTTAATATGCTACAGAGATTTTATGAGAGACCACAGTATCTGTGTGCACAGACAAGACCAGAGGAGACTGTATTCTCTACTGCTTGTACGGGGGTCGTAGACCAGTTGGACTGTGACGTAAGCGACACCGAGGCGCAGGAGGAGTTACAAATTCAATTGCCGGAGTTAACTCCGACACAAGGTTACAGGGACGTAAAAAATTAACCCTGACCTTACGAGTTCAAGGAGTAGGGAACTTGAGACCCTGTTAGCGTCATTTCCGGATGTTGTTACGGATTTGCCGGGTCGCACTACGGTGATCCAGCACCAAATAAAGTTGACTTCGGATAGGCCAGTATTTCTTGGACCGTATCCGTTGCCTTTTTCTTCGAGAGATAGAGTCATAAAGGAAGTTGAGTCAATGTTGAAGTTAGATGTGATAGAACCATCAACATCGCCGTATTCATCACCCATCGTCCTCGTGAAAAAACTTGATGGATCGGTGCGGTTCTGTATTGATTTTCGAAGATTGAACACTATTACGGTAGGCGATAGGGAGCCTATTCCGTTCCAGGAGGAATTAATAGCTTCATTGGCCGGGTCCACGTGGTTTTCCAAGATAGATTTGACGAAAGGGTATTGGGAAATCCCGCTTACTGAGGAGTCTAAACAATACACGGCGTTCCAAACGCCCATTGGATTATTCCAATTTAAGGTCATGCCATTTGGGTTGGTAAACGCGCCAGTGACGTTTGCACGATTAATGAGACTAGTGTTGAAGGACATACCTAATGTCGTGTCATTCTTTGATGATATAGCATGCCATACGTCGACATGGTCTGATCATATTCAGACACTAACAGTAATTTTTCAACGATTACGTCATTTTGGGTTAACTGCTAAACCCGCAAAGATGGATTTGGCATGTCCAGAGATAATATTCTTAGGACATATTGTGGGTAGAGGTGTTCAGAGACCTGAAGAAACAAAAATTGACAAGTTAGTAGGGTTGCAAATCCCTAAAACAAAGAAACAAGTCAGAAGCTTAGTGGGAATTTTAAATTATTACAGAAAGTTCATTCCAAATTTTTCCTCCTTGTCATCTTCTCTTACTGACCTTACTAAGAAGGGACAACCCGATGAGGTCCAGTGGACGTCTGAATGTCAGACATCATTTGATAATTTGGTGACAGCATTATCATCGTCACCCATTCTGATATTACCCGATTTTCGATCTAATTTTATCCTCAGAACGGATGCGTCGGACTCTGGTGTCGGCGCTTGTCTTCTACAGGAGAAGAACGAATGTCTCCATCCTGTATGTTATGTCAGTAGGAAGTTATTGCAGAGAGAAAGAAAGTATTCTGTGATAGAGCGTGAGTGTCTTGCCATTGTCTGGTCCGTCCAGAAACTAGGACGTTATCTCATGGGACGAGAATTTTGTATCCAGACAGACCACAAGCCACTGACATTTTTGTCGAAGAATCGTTCGTCCAGCCCACGCTTGTCTAGATGGGCATTGGCTTTGCAGCCGTATACCTTCGTTATTCAACCAATTCCAGGAACCAGCAATCATATCGCCGACTACCTTAGTCGAGCCTAGGGCAAGATTTCAGGAGCTTATACATCGGAGGACAGGAACATTGACGGGATCTGTGTGAATGAGTCGACTTTAAAATATTGACATTATAAATATGATATGAAGAATGGTTGATAGGTTGATTGGGTTTTGATTCTGTATTAAGTATTGTGATTAGTTAGCTATTCATGATGTGACACATATATGCATATTGCAGGCCCTGATTTCGGTATTCTATATACTAGGGGAAATGCTAGGTCAGTTTTTTTAGAGTAGGTATTGCTCACGCTCACTCGTTGACAGTCATCTTGATGCGATTTGAAATTAATTGCATTAATTTTTTTGGGGTGGGGGATGATGTCACGAGTGGAGTGAGTGCAATTAAGGGGATTGCTACAGAGCGGGTGTAGAGTAAGAAAGGCTCACAGTAGACAGCAAGTTAAGCGTGCTGTTGTGAGTAGTGGGGGGGAGTCTGAAGGAGGCGAAAGCGCTGTATAACTATCACTGCAAGTTAGAAGGTCCTAGGGAGCGGATCTGTGAATAATAGCCCATCGGGCAGAGATAAAAGGAAGCAGTCGAGAAGACTAGTGAGAGTCTTTCCAGTTATGACTGGTATGTAGAATGTTGATTGATTATTATGATTGATGTATTATATTATATTCGTCTATTACCATGATGTGAATAAGTATATGTGAGGAATGTGGAAGTCCTTGATATTGGATATAGCAATGTGCGCCATGAGCGATAGATGAAAGTGAGTTCATGGATTTGTAGCGCGAGTGAGTAGTGTGTACTCCGATGGAGGTGTGTTACCGTAAGATGTGTGGTGAGTGAAAGGTGAACTAGTGTGTGTACGCTTCATGGATTGTAAGGAGAGGTGGAGTGAATAGAAATGGTAGGGTATTATACCAATGTAATGTTATTCTTGTAGGTGTCGGGGACGGGCCGCAGAGCCACCTCGATGAGCACAGGGGATAGGCCAGCATAGGGCCGGAGGCCGCACATAGGCCAGAAGTGAGGCTGTCAGTGCAGGACAGTAGAGGCACATAAAGTCGTGGCAGTCAGGCCACGGACAGGGACGTAGATATGAGAGTGAATGAGATACTATATTGTTGCCATGTTGATAGGCTAGTGAACTGATATTATGTTGTTGCCATGTTGATGGCTATGGAAATAATAATGTGTTATTGCCCTGCTGAGGTGCGAGGGGAGTGCTAAGGTGTATGACAATAGGAAGGTGATATTGAGAGACTGCGGTGCCAGTGAATCATTAATGTACTATTAAGACCCTGAGGGGAGAGGCTGAGGCCGAAGTGCCTTTAGGAGTAACTACCGGATTGTGGATCCGAGGGAGCGTGTGTGTGAGAATAAGGCCGTTGTACGGCAGTCATTTCAATAATATAATATATGTAATTGCGCTATTATATGTATAATTATGTTTAATAAATGTGTGAGTCTGATGGATTGTTCTGTTAAGTGTTAACTTGTTTGTTCGTGATTGTTGTCCTGTCATAACTTATTACATCTCCCAGTCTGGGATTTGTGACAAATTTGACATTGTCTGTTTCTGGTACAAGGCCGTGACCAACTTCCATGCAGAATCTATTAATACTGCGAGCTGGGCTCGAATGGATGCACCAATCAAATCTAGGCATTTGGACGGTAATTTGCAGCTGGCCGCACAGTATATAAGCGTAGCCATTCCTATGTTTCATTACTCCATACAGAAAATTCCATCTGTGCAGGCGTCGGCGTGATTCTGCCAGAAGAATCAGAAGACTGTTATTTTCATGTCTATGTCCATTATAGACACTGAAATGAGGCCATATGCTCCATTGTGATATATACCCACTGCTGTTGTCTACTGTTCCCTGATTCTTTATCAGGGACCAAGTGTAAGTGTTTGTCTGTTGATGATTCAACAATGAACGAGGAGCTGAACGTAACTTTTCCAGTAGGACAGGATTGCCTCATATGCTAGGAGTGCTACCCAACAATGCAAGACAAAGATGTATATTAACTTGCAACTAGATCTAGTATGACTGTTTGGCATACACATTTGTGAATTGAGATTGATTTGTCTGGATGAGGCTGGGGATTGCCAGCCCATCCTAGAGTAGATCTAGATCTAACTTAACTATGTCAGTTTGTATTGACGAGTTTGATCCATTATAAGCGGTAGGCACAAATAGCTGAGATGACATTGTCGTCAGAGACATTAGAATATTACTTGATAGATAGTAGGTAGACTATATCTGAGAGATAGATAAGTAATACTTCAATTGTGAGTGAGTCCGAATGATATAAGCTTATAGGAATCTAGAGGAGACTTCTAGTGACATATTATTGAATTTTCATTTGATGCTGCTGATGTTGTCTTTTAGTATGTAAGAGATTTAGACAAAATTGTTAGGGAATATAAAGTAATTAAATTTGTGGCCCTGCAGGTCTGTTGATAAAACTCATTCAGATTGTTATTAGTATGTGGCATGGTATGAAAGAATAATTCATAAATACCTCTCGATTTTTAAATGCAGTCGTAACACCTATAATTTCATAACACCCGCTCTGTAATACTATCACCCAGACCAGACTCGTAACACTGGAGAGGGACCCCTTAAAGAACTTAAATAACGCCATGCCATTTACATAAATTATTCTAAAACCTGTTGCATTTTATTCCATTATTTAATATTGTACTGTTATAACATTGTGATTTCAGGTCCTTTTTATTTTAGATTATAAGCAATTTGTATTAATATAACATTTTGGTTCAATTTCATATGGTGAGCTCATCATCCCATTGACCCGACGACACCGGCGAGGGACACCATTCACCTTACAGATCTACCTGAGACAGAAACACATTTTTTTTGGGCTTGGAACGAGCTATGGATTGAGGACATTACCATCTGAATTCCTCAAAAATAAAGTTAAGTGAACCATCTGTTTGTCAGTCTTGAGGAGGGCGAAGTACTTTCCGCTCTGTGTTTCCAGGCTTTTTTCCATTTACTATATGTTTAGTTTAAGAGCGGGAGGTTGGTTGGGATCATAGTTTAGCATATCTTCTTTGCCATTACGAAGGATATTGGAGTGCCTTGGTGGCTATTGATAACTCGGGGGGATTTGCTTCACTGTGAATAGTTCTATTAGGGATCCATTATTCGTATAGATTGTGGCGTTTCTCTTGCTTCCTTACATTTTTTTAGGAAGATGTCTCTCCTGTCTTTTTCTTAAACTTTCTGTAATATAAGTTAGGACTTGTAGGGTCTGTTATCGTTCGTCTTTCTTGTGAGTCTAGCGTCCTGTTTAGTGTATTTCTTTTTTTCTTTCCTTATAAACTTTAAACTAGTATACTAACATTGCTATGTTTACAATATATGCCTGAGGTGTTTCACGTGCTAAAACCACGTTGAATTGTAATCTGGTATTGATATGTGAGAGAGAGAGAAATAATAAATTTTTGATCACGTGATAATTTCACGTCGAATATAGAGAGAATAATTTTGCAGTGGTAACAGAAGACACTGCGTGTGCGCGTTTTAAGAAGAGAGAGATATTTCAAATTTGTCGCGTTGAGAGAGAGATATAATTTTGATTCGTCGCATTGAGAGAGCGATACAATTTTGACAGTGATAACAGAGGACACTGGTTCGTCGCGTTGAGAGAGACATAAATTTTGAGAGTGATCAATCAAGACACTGATTTGTCGCATTAAAGGCGATACATATATATTTTATTGCAGTGGGAGCAACGGATAGACGGCACTGCCTTACTAGAATTCATATTCAGAGAGAGAGAGATAAAGTTTTTGCAGTGGAAGAGACACTGCCTGCAATTTACAGAGAGAGATAGAACGTTCTTTTCGCGAAGCAGTGCTAACGTAGAACACTGAATTAATATTGACAGAATAACTGTTAGACATAATAAAATTGATACCGCGATATACCGTAACAGTAGGTAAATACTTACTAATTGTGCACACATTAGCGTGCCAGTGTTTTTGATTCTATACGAATCTATACGGGTAACAGATTTTAATACACATCATGGCCGAGTTTCTCAAATACATTGACTCTGCCAAAGCCCTGGGTATACCAGAAGAAGAACGCGCCTCGTGGTGCGAACGACAAGTACAGCAGGACCGAGACCGTGAGGATCGGTTAGCAGCAAGAGAGAGAGAAAAAGAAGAAAGAGAAAGAGAAAGAGAAAAAGAAAGAGAGAGAGAAAAGGAAAGAGAAAGAGAAAGAGAAAAAGAGGCTGTAGAGAGAGAAAAAAGGGAGCATGAACTCGCAATAAAGAAACTAGAGCGAGAATCGCTTATAGCCCCCACTGCTGCCAGCAATACATATGCTACAAAACCGAAGCTTCCGACGTTTAATGAAAAACTCGACCGGATCGACGCATATTTGCATCGGTTCGAGCTACACGCTAAATGCGTCGGATGGCAGCAGGCGATGTACAGTTCATGCCTGTCTAATTTACTAACAGGTAAGGCTCTAGAAGTATTTCATAGCCTCAAAGTAGAGGATGCCAACGACTATGACAAGCTTAAAACAGCACTGCTTAAGCGATTCCAGCATACCGAGGATGGCTTTCATCAGAGATTTCGCGCATGTAAACCTGAGCCATCTGAAAATTTCTCAACTTATGTGAATCGGCTGAAACATTACTTAGATCGCTGGATCGAACTCGCGAATGTGACTACCGGAAATTATTTCCAACTTTATGATTTGGTCTTAAAAGACCAAATCTATACGGCATGTCATTCTGATTTGGTTGCCCACCTTAAAGAGAGGGCACCGACATCCTCTGAAGAAATCACATCGTGCGCGGAACGTTATGCGTCCGCCCACCCAAATCGTCCTTTGGCAAAGCCTTCAACTACAGCACCGTGTTATGCCAACGTGGGCAAAGCAGCACCAACCGGACACGATCGTTCAAGGCCGGCTCGTCGTCAGGCCCCAAATCCGCGCTCTCAATCAGAGCCGCCTTTTAGACAGAGGGATTTTCCGAATCGAAGTAATTTATCCCCGCGTCGAGGATACCAGAGCTATTCTTTTTACGAGCCTCGCCCATATTATCGTGGCAACTATCCAGGCCAACAATATAACCGGCCTCAGGGACCGCCGCGACGAGTGCATTTTGATAATAATCATGATTATGATAGACCGCAGAGTCTTCCTTATCGTGGAAACGATCCTCATCGTATTATGTGTTTTAGGTGTAATAGGGTAGGCCACATACAAAAATTTTGTAACGTGAAAATGGAAGCGGCAAATGCCTGCTCTGTTAAATCTACACCTTATGAGACTGACGGTCATTCTGAATCTTCATGACAATCAAAGGCTATTCCAGTCATGTCCGCCCTACATGAACTGGGTGAATTAACATTTTACCAGGGCCGCGTGAACGCGATTCGCGCTTCCGTTCTACGTGACTCCGGATGCACGACTATCGGCGTTCGACAGTCACTAGTCCGTCGAACACAATTTTTGGATAAGGATGTAACTTGTATTACTTTTGGCGGATCTGTAGAGCGATTCCGTCTTGCAGAAGTTTATATTGATACACCTTTTCTCACAGGTATTGTTACCGCATGTGTACTGCCTAATCCGGTGGCTGATTTAATCATAGGGAATGTACCTCAAGTAAATAAGTTTCCTATCGGTAATTTGGAAATTTGGACTGAGGATGAGAGTGTTGCTTGTGCGACAACACGCCTACAATCGAGTCGACGAGCAGACAGTGCATTGAGTAACCCCTACTATTGAAGTGAACATAACGTCTAATGCATTCCATGATGAGCAACATTCAGACCCCACATTGAAACATTTGTTTGCTAAGGTTGATCCTACCGCGCCGGATACCTCTAAGTTTCTTATTAAAGATGACTTATTATATCGTAATTTTCGGAATAAGCGAGAGGCCGTTATGCAGCTTGTAGTACCAAGATCTTTTCGTCGCGACATTATTCGTCTCGCGCATGACACTTCCTTGGCGGGTCACCAAGGAAAGGCCAGAACTAAGTCTCGAATACTATCGCAATTTTTTTGGCCCAGTATTTACGCAGATGTAAACCGGTTCGTATCAACATGTGACGTATGTCAGAGACGTACTCCTAAAGGGAGAGCATCGCTGGCTCCTCTGCAGGAGATGCCTATGGTCTCCAGACCATTTGAGCGCGTTGCCGTAGATATAGTTGGACCTCTACACAAGTCAGACAGAGGACATCGTTTTATACTTTCTGTCATTGACTACGCAACCCGTTGGCCAGAGGCCATTCCACTAAAAGACATTTCAGCCGATCATGTGGCTGAAGCCCTTATTACTATTTTTTCGCGTCTTGGATTTCCGGTTGAAATTTTATCGGACAGAGGTCCACAGTTTACCTCTGAGCTTTTTAAGAAAGTCTTGGAATTGGTCGGGATTAAACAAAGATTGACATCTCCATACCACCCACAGTCTAATGGCTGCTGTGAACGGTGGAATGCTACCATGAAAACTATGCTTGCGCGAGTTTCGGCCGACAAGCCGTGTGATTGGGATCGACAACTCCCCGCTATTCTCTTTGCATACCGAGAACTACCGAATGCATCGACGGGGTTTTCCCCCTTCGAACTATTGTATGGTCGCAAGCCGCGTGGTCCAATGGCCACACTCCGTGATTTATTCGCCGGATCAGACACCGACGACAACGATATGCGGTCTGCATATCAATACGTTGTAGACTTGCGCCATCGAATTCTTAACGCATGTCAGCTCGCACAAAAATCTTCGGCTCCGCATGCGAGTCTTTATAAACTATATCGTGATCAGGGTAGCCGATTGCGAACCTTGGCCGTCGGAGACCAAACTCTTGTTCTCCTTCCGGAGACGAAAAATAAACTCCTTCTTACATGGAAGGGACCTTTTAAAGTCCTAAAGAGACTTTCTCGAGTAAATTATCTTATCAAGATTCGGGGACAGGACAAAGTCTTCCATATAAATATGTTAAAGCAGTACCTGTCCGACGATGATAATCGTCAGAATAATCGCCGAAATGTGGTTGCTCAGGCCAATGCGGCCTTAGTTTCAGTTGACGATGATGATCCTATTAAGATAGAGCATTCAATCCCCGCACTTCGATCTTCTGAAAACACTTCGGATGTAAATATAAATCCAGATCTGCCTGAATCGCAAAGACAAGATATAAGAGATTTGCTTAACGAGTTTACTACGGTCTTTACTGATCTACCAGGTAATACTTCATTGGTACAGCATGTTATAAGATTAAAGACGGATATACCCGTCTTTGTTAAACCATACCCACGTCCGCTGCACGCACAGGAGACTATAATAACCGAGGTACGTAACATGTTTCACCTGGGAGTGATAGAGTGATCAACGAGCCCATATAACTCACCCATCGTCTTAGTGAAAAAAAAAGATGATACAGTGCGTTTTTGTATTGACTATCGTAAACTTAATGAGGTTACGATATATGACGCTGAACCGATTCCCAACCAGGAGAATCTTTTTGCGCAGTTAGCGAGGGCAACGATTTTTTCTAAAATTGACCTTTCCAAAGGCTATTGGCAAATTCCGCTTGATGAGAATAGCAAGCAATATACCGCTTTTCAGACCCCGTTGGGTCTTATGCAGTGGCGCTATATGCCTTTCGGATTAGTTACAGCCCCTGCCACTTTCGCCCGTATGATGACAATATTGCTCCAGAATATGAATTCCGTATTGTCGTATTTTGACGACATTTGTATTTATGAAACCAATTGGTCGGGCCACCTCGCAGCCCTACGACAAGTTTTTATTGCTCTTCGTCGAGCTGGCCTTACGGCGAAACCCAGCAAGGTGTTTTTAGGATATAATGAAATTAATTTTCTGGGCCATACAATTGCCCACGGCGTTCAGACCCCTGATGACAAGAAGATAACTACCATCTTAAAGCTCCAACCCCCTCGAACTAAGAAAGAAGTTCGTAGTTTATTGGGCTTTCTTAACTATTATAGGAAGTTCATTCCAAATTTTTCTTCGCTTACAGCCCCGTTGTCGGACCTCACAAGAAAGAATTTTCCTAATAAAGTGAAATGGACAACCGAATGTGCTGATACACTTCGTACCGTTCAACGACTGTTTTCGACTTCCCCCATTCTCATACTGCCATATATAAACCAAATATTTATTGTCCGCACTGATGCGTCGGACAAGGGATTAGGAGCTGTGTTATTACAGGAACGAGACGATATCTTGCGGCCATGTCTATACGCCAGCCGCAAGTTGCTAGATAGGGAATGCCGCTATGCAATTATCGAGCGAGAGTGCCTCGCTATCATTTTTGCTGTAAACGCATTTTCGCGATATCTACTCATGTCCGAGTTTATAATTGAAACGGACCATCGTCCGTTGCTATTCTTGAAGGCTAACAGGGCTAAAAATGCTCGATTAACGAGGTGGACTCTTGCACTCCAGGAATACCGGTTTGTTATCCGGGCTATCCCTGGCGGTGACAATTCCCAAGCTGATGTTTTGTCACGTCTAATTTAGTCCCCTATTAAAGAGTGTTGTGTCTTGTATTGGGGTTGGATAGTACTTTTCCCCCTCAATTCTAGACGGTGGATGGATTCACATTTATCTTGTTCATTACTTTATGAACCAGTTTTACAATCCTTTTTTGTGAATGTCCTCTTTCCACCAGCGTCATTCCGGACTGTGACCTGAACTTCTGACAAACCTGACGCCCTTGTCAGCGGGTCAATGAGATGGAGACATGGCAAACCAAGCTACCAGAGCTACTGCTGCCATTGGATACCACAGTATTTTAATTAACAATATATTGTGTGTGAATGTGTATATAAGCAGCAATTATGTGTGTTGACTAGATAATTATGGGCCTATTCCTTCAGTAAGGCTTGATTGTTTGATAGTAATTATACTTTAATTCAACAGTATACAGTGATATACTCATTGTTATTATAAATGTTCGTGAGACGTTTGTTTGTGTGCAGTAAGAAAGTTTCGATAGACTAGATTCTATAGAACGTGGCATCATTAATTGTATGCTTTTTGTCCATCCAATATGCACGTTCTTAGTTAGATTTTTTGTTCTCAAGTTTAAGGCTCCTTTTTCTACAGTAGTACTTAAGCCCCTACCACAATAACTTTGGGGTTTCTGGATTCTATCGTGTAAATTTTTCTTAAAATTTCCACTGGGGTGGGGGATGTCAAGGGTTAATCCTATAATTGTCGTGCTGGGTCACGACTCGATTTTTCACGTTCTTGTTGATTATAACCAGCGTAAATTGTCCTTGAACTGTTCTCGTGAACAGTTTGTGTTGTAACACTTTTTCTTAGAGATGGAAAGAAAGTGGGGCAAGATAGAATAAATGGATAAGTTAGGAGTGACAGTGCAATTCTCGACCCCGTGATTTTGATGAACTTTTACAAGGGAAGAGAAGGGGTGAATAAGGGGAGATAGTTTAAGACGCTTAGTCGCGTTCAGAAATTCGTACATAAAACGTAGAAAGCACGAGGGTTTAGAGATTTTAGTAATGGTTTTGACATTTTAATTTGACCTTGTCTGTTTCTGGTACAAGGCCGTGACCAACTTCCATGCAGAATCTATTAATACTGCGAGCTGGGCTCGAATGGATGCACCAATCAAATCTAGGCATTTGGACGGTAATTTGCAGCTGGCCGCACAGTATATAAGCGTAGCCATTCCTATGTTTCATTACTCCATACAGAAAATTCCATCTGTGCAGGCGTCGGCGTGATTCTGCCAGAAGAATCAGAAGACTGTTATTTTCATGTCTATGTCCATTATAGACACTGAAATGAGGCCATATGCTCCATTGTGATATATACCCACTACTGTTGTCTGCTGTTCCCTGATTCTTTATCAGGGACCAAGTGTAAGTGTTTGTCTGTTGATGATTCAACAATGAACGAGGAGCTGAACGTAACTTTTCCAGTAGGACAGGATTGCCTCATATGCTAGGAGTGCTACCCAACAATGCAAGACAAAGATGTATATTAACTTGCAACTAGATCTAGTATGACTGTTTGGCATACACATTTGTGAATTGAGATTGATTTGTCTGGATGAGGCTGGGGATTGCCAGCCCATCCTAGAGTAGATCTAGGTCTAACTTAACTACGTCAGTTTGTATTGACGAGTTTGATCCATTATAAGCGGTAGGCACAAATAGCTGAGATGACATTGTCGTCAGAGACATTAGAATATTACTTGATAGATAGTAGGTAGACTATATCTGAGAGATAGATAAGTAATACTTCAATTGTGAGTGAGTCCGAATGATATAAGCTTATAGGAATCTAGAGGAGACTTCTAGTGACATATTATTGAATTTTCATTTGATGCTGCTGATGTTGTCTTTTAGTATGTAAGAGATTTAGACAAAATTGTTAGGGAATATAAAGTAATTAAATTTGTGGCCCTGCAGGTCTGTTGATAAAACTCATTCAGATTGTTATTAGTATGTGGCATGGTATGAAAGAATAATTCATAAATACCTCTCGATTTTTAAATGCAGTCGTAACACCTATAATTTCATAACACCCGCTCTGTAATACTATCACCCAGACCAGACTCGTAACAGTGGAAGTCCTTGATATTGGATATAGCAATGTGCGCCATGAGCGATAGATGAAAGTGAGTTCATGGATTTGTAGCGCGAGTGAGTAGTGTGTACTCCGATGGAGGTGTGTTACCGTAAGATGTGTGGTGAGTGAAAGGTGAACTAGTGTATGTACGCTTCATGAGTTGTAAGGAGAGGTGGAGTGAATAGAAATGGTAGGATATTATACCAATGTAATGTTATTCTTGTAGGTGTCGAGGACGGGCCGCAGAGCCACCTCGATGAGCACAGGGGATAGGCCAGCATAGGGCCGGAGGCCACACATAGGCCAGAAGTGAGGCTGTCAGTGCAGGACAGTAGAGGCACATAAAGTCGTGGCAGTCAGGCCACGGACAGGGACGTAGATATGAGCGTGAATGTGATAATGCACTATTGCCATGTTGAGGGGAGAATGTACTATTGAAATGATAATGTCTATTGAAATGATAATGTGTTATTGCCCTGCTGAGGTGCTAGGGGAATGCTAAGGTGTATGACAATAGGAAGGTGATATTGAGAGACTGCGGTGCCAGTGAATTACTAATGTGCTATTAAGACCCTGAGGGGAGAGGCTGAGGCCGAAGTGCCTTTAGGAGTAACTACCGGATTGTGGATCCGAGGGAGAGTGTGTGTGAGAATAAGGCCGTTGTACGGCAGTTAATTTCAATAATATAATGTATGTAATTGCGCTATTATATGTATAATTAGGTTTAATAAATGTGTGAGTCTGATGGATTGTTCTGTTAAGTGTTAACTTGTTTGTTCGTGATTGTTGTCCTGTCATACTTATTACATCTCCCAGTCTGGGATTTGTGACAATGAGGGTGTGGGGGATGGGGGGGGGGTGGGGGATCTAGATCTACTAGTGTTTACTGGTGTAAGTAAAATAAGGGTTTGGCCGGGGGGGGGGGAGGCCGAACGGGAGAAGAAAGGCGAAAGACAAAGCGCGAGATACAAAGAAAGCCGGAGAGATGCGTGAGTGAATGAGAGAGAGGAAGACAAAGAGAATGATTGTCCCTTGAACTGAAACATGAACTACTGATGCTTACATAATCTAAAGAAGCAAAATGCGATTTGAAAGGACACAAAATTATTTATTTAGGCCCTGAAGATCGTTAGTCCATATACGAACTCTCAACACATACAGTCAAAGAGCTGTAAAGTTATAGCCTTCAGAAGAGGGACACACATTTCTGAGTGGACTACTATAGTCCCTAGCACCTGTCATGTTGTTAATCAAATTGGCACTTATCTCATTAAAATCTAATAGTTCTTGCACAAATCCTTTTCTATAAACCGTATCAGTTATCTGGAAAGGATTGTGAAATGTGTATTGTGCAGGTTCGTGACATTCACCACACTAATGTGTCCACTGGATAGTTGCATGCGCAAAACGTATGCAGAGAGCCAAACTTCAACCGAACGACATAAATACGTGTCGGAAACCTCTATACCATAGCTAAACTGGCATACACATTGTGATCCACGGCAGTTTTATTGACTGCCCGGTTTACAAAGAGGCAATCGTATTTCTTTTTACATGCAAACACCGATGGGGACGCCGACACACACATAGACACACACACACACACAACAACAACAACAACAACAACAAACAGGTAGACGGGACACAGAGACGAACATGATGCCATCCAACCCGAAAATTCCAACTGTAGTCAGTTGGATGATGTGGCGAAAAAGTATCAGATCACCGTACAATAATATGATTATTGAGATTCTCTCACTGCTGGGGTAACGAAAAACAAAATCTTCTTGCTGAGCTAACAAAAATGATCATACTTAAACAGAATACAAAACTCAATAAGAATGAGCAAAAAATAAAGTGTTTCTCTGTCACGAAAGCGCTTGATCAAAATTGAATTTTTCCTCACATGAAAAGATTATAATGTGTAAAAGCCCGGTTCTTATATTTCAGTTCAACAGCGTTAAGTCTGGATTATAACATGTAATTTATGTCCAAAAGGCATTTTACTATCGGATTCTTTGGGATCGATGAATCTTGTTGGTACGCATGCTTGGTTTCCTTGCTTGCAGTGTGCTATTTAAGTGTGCTCGACGGCTCAGAGTTAATCAATATTTATATGAATACTCACCCGCGCTGGTCGTGGACGAGTGCCCTATTGATAACCATTGATACCGATCCTCCGAGCCCACAGAGAAAGTTTTTTTGTTTTTTTTTTCGAAAAGATTTCTGAAAAACACACAATGTGTTACGATTGTTGAAAGTTGTACGTCATACGGTAATATGCACGGCAATTTTAGAACTAGTATTTTCCTAACTAGCCACATGGCTGCGCACAATTTCCTGGAAAAAAAACAACAACACAACTATTCTGCAGAGCTGAGGTGCTCGTAGTTGTTTGAAAAAGACGTTAATGTTATACAATGTCAGACCTACATTTTTGGGACCCTGAAGCTAGAATTGTTATGGGGCCTCTTCGCAATCAGCAAACACAGGACAAGGTCCAAAATTCACTCATTAAAAAAAAAAAAAGCTTCTTGAGGGTCCCACTGGGATTAGGGGTCCTAAAGCTTAAGCGTCATTAGTTTCATGGTGGATCCGTCACTTTGTAAAATACACTGTATAACACATACACACACTCAAATATATTGCCAGTTTGAACCCAAGGGGGAAAAAAAAATATCGTTATTGTGTACTTCTCTTGTTTCTGTTAACGCGATGCTTTGCAAAATGAGGACATACACCCTTGCCACATGTTAATTTACCCTATCTCTCTCTCTCTCTCTCTCTCTTTCTCTCTCTTTTCTCTCTCTTTATCTATCTATCTTTCTCTCTCTCTCTCTCTCTCTCTCTCTCTTTCTCTCTCTCTCTCTCTTTCTCTCTCTCTCTCTCTCTCTCTCTCTCTCTCTGTCTGTGTGAGTGTGTGTATGTGTAGGTTTCATCTAAGAGTGAGGACGGGGCTCCAGAGTTCAGTTGATAGGGCAAGCAAAATAAATATTATTATTCACAGCAAATAAAAGTTGTGTCTTTTTGTAGGCTGGGGGTGGGGATGGGGAAAGGTAAAGTTTCTAGAATACGATCTGAAAATGGCAAGCAGTGTATCAGACCTGTGATGTACAATCTACTACCACTACTACTTACACTACTACTTCCACCACTACTGCTACTATTTACACAACTCTACTACTACTTCTACCATTACTACTATAACCAATACCATTGCTACTTCAAGAGTCTATCTATCTATCTATCTATCTATCTATCTATCTATCTATCTACCTATCTATCTATCTATCTGTTGGTCTGTCAGTTTGTCTGTCCGTCTGTCCTAATCTTTCGTTCTCTCTCTCCCTCTCTCTCTCTCTCTCTCTCTCTCTCTCACTCTCTCTTTATTTCTTTCTTGCCGTCAGAAATCAGTACTGCATTCTGATTAATTTGGAGCCTGAAAAATTAAAGGGAGAGGGAGGAGGGGGACCCAACGTTCTCAATTCTGCATTGTTGAAGGTTTTCACAGCATTAGGTCAAAGCACCCTTGGTGCTGACGAGGACATAAGTATTGTACATAGCACAGCTGTTCATGTGTCCTACATGCCATCTGAATCATAGCCACAGGTACCTTTCCCGAACAACACATGAGTGACGTGATGCACGCCAAACGCTAGTGTCTTCTGTGTGTGGAACTTTGTAGAATTTAATAGCATCACCCTTCGTTTATCTGCGTGACAAAATGGGGTGGGGCGGTGGTATAAGAATTTATTTTGTCGGGGGATATGGGAGAGTATTAGGGCAAAGCTTTATACTACAGTTACACGATAGTTATTTTATATGGAAACACAATCGATGTAGGCCGGGGTACGAGGCCGAAGAGTGGACAAAGGTTGTGAATATTTCTTTTGTACAAGTCATATCGCCAGCGCTTACATGCATCAGTAATTATGATTCTGCTAGCAATGTTGCACGCACACGGATTATATTAACAAATGTAAGTATGCTTTTTCGCAACTGATACATTCGACGTTAAACATTTGCGGATTTAATATTGTGAGACGGAGAAATAGTTGAATAAATTGGAAAAGTGAAACACCTTGATGTATGCCACAACGAATTTTAAACAGTTATCAAAATGTGAATTTTTTTTTTCAGAACACGGAAACAAACAAACAAGATCTAAGGTTGCGGTATTGTCCTTCAAAGGGTTCACAAGAACTAAATGTAAAATTAAAAATTTGCACTGGCGCGAAAGTTTTATGTTTTAGCGGTATTCCTCATGTTCTCCAGCAGGTGGGCTCCAACACGTGATAAACTAAACCAGTGCTTGTCACTGCGACAAAGTAAAATACTCGGTTTAATATCTGAGGTCTTGTAAGGAAAATGAACACATTTTCTCATTAACTGCTGTATCTATACTCCCAATATTGGTAGGAATCTTTCAAATTACTTGAAGTCTGACTTGAGGCCCTTGAATTTTACTTTCGCGAACGCAGTGATTACTTTTTTTTTTTTTTCGAAGATTTAACCCCGGCGGTGACACAAGAATCATCGATTGTATTTACCACGAACAATGCAATGAACACGAAAACTGAAAACAGCATTGAGGGGGTGGGGGGGGGGGGGACTTATCATTGAGATGTGTTCACATTTTGAATGTCTTTTGATTTTGGCTGTGGGGTGAATAAGTGACATTGAAAAAAAAAAAATCAGCACCAGAAATAATGTCCCTGCCACCAAAACTCCATTCGTACAAAATTACCTCCACGCTTGCAAGGGCTTCGCATTTGAACGTGCTTAAATTGTTTTCTTTTTTGTTTCGGATACATGTCAGTTTAGTTTTCTTGAACACAGATGCCATTATGAAAATGTCTATACCATTTTGCGTCAAATTAGTCGTTTTAATTAATCAATCCAGTAATCGATTCCTCCCACCCTCCTACCTACTTAACCATCTACCTAAATACTTACCTAACCACCCAACTACCTACTTATCTATCCACACAACTAAGTGCCTACCAACCCTCCTAGATAGGTACCTACCTACCCACATCTATCCACCCAACTACCTACCTACCCACCCCTACATACATACCTACCTATACACCCACCCACCCATCTGCCTACCTACCTACATACCTACCTACCTACCTATCTACCTGCCTACGTAACAACAGCCACCTACCTGCCAACGTAACAACAGCCACCTACCTGCCTACGTAACAACAGCCACCTACCTGCCTACGTAACAACAGCCACCTACCTGCCTACGTAACAACAGCCACCTACCTGCCTACGTAACAACAGCCGCCTACCTGCCTACGTAACAACAGCCACCTACCTGCCTACGTAACAACATCCATCTACCTGCCTACGTAACAACAGCCACCTACTTGCCTAGTTATTCGCCAACCTATCCACCCACCCACCTACCCAACCACCTACATATCTACCTATTTACTCACTTATCTACCCACGGACCCATGTACGTGCCCGCGTACCTACCTACCTACCTACCTACATACCTACCTACCTAACCTTCTTGTCTGTCTTCTGCCTCGCTGTGAAAAATATTTTTAAAAATAAAATCAAAACAAGAGAGGTAAATAAGTATAAGAATCTCTACACACTACTGATCACTAATAGTTCTGGTGTGCATCACAGATATTTTAATCAAAACAGTTTTTACTATCTCCTGTAAGATTTAGTCTGGTGGGATTACCCAATCTTGAACTCTCACAGGCGATGATAAGTTACTCTGCTTTATAATAATAGCTGTTATTGATCTATGGGCTAAAAAAAAAAATAACACCGAACACGGCACCAACAATAAAGTAACGTACTAATTCATAGGAGTATCTAATTACCTAAACGTAACTTGTCAGTTGCAATCTTTACACAGAGATAAACAGTTGTGTTGAAAAGGTAAAGAGGACCGAGTCGACTGTTGTAGCAGGGGAACTCCCTCTCCGGTTTCTCGTACGAAGACGAACGACCTGAAACAAAACAACATGCGCCTCTGTGGCACGTCCTGCCTCTCTTCTCCCTCATCTTGCGCGACGCTCGCCGCCACATCTAGGAAGGATTTGGCGCTTCTCTTTGACACACCTTCTATATTTTGTGGACGTCAATTAATTTTGCTGTGCTCAGTTTCGAATTCGAAATCAAGTTATCTCTAGCATTTTGCTATATTTCTGGGTGTGAATGTGTCGGAGGGGGAGGGAGGAGGGGTACCTGTCGCATTATGAAAAACTTACAAGAGGCATGGGGAGGGGGAGGGAGGAAGGTTGTGGGGATGGAGGAAGGTTGTGGGGATGGAGGAGGGTTGTGGGGAGGGAGGAAGGTTGTGGGGATGTGTGAGAGGATGAACGACTTTCTATTTTTAATGTGCTTTCATGGTAACTCTGGTGCGTGAGTGAGGGACGGCCACTCATAGTAGTTTATGGACACTTGGCCGAGTACCATTAATTGGATTATTTCCCTTGTAATACTAGCGCGGGACCCGTTATTCACATCACGGTGAAAAGCGCGCATTTTGATTGGTCAGTTGGAAATGTTGACCACGGGGCTTCCAACTCTTATATCATGGCTTTAAGTTTCTTACAACTCGCTCACTCGTTGTTATCCACCGACAGAAAGACGGGAACCCGAATTCATTTTTGAGAGTAGACAATACCCTATCGGTACAAAATAGGTACTCATGATAACGTTTGTTATCAATGGAGATACGTCGTATTAATGGACGAAAGTATCCCGCACAAAATTGTCGAATGTTGTTAGTCCTGACACTTTGAAAATTTATATTAAAACTACTACCGAGTTTCTGGTATAAGTAGTCAGTTAGAATTTTAGCAGCAAGTTTCCACTTTATAATGGTACCAATTTCGTTGTACTTTGATGCACGTGTCCTATTGAAATGATTAATAAGAGGATCTCGGATTTAAAGTAAACCACGAGTTAGACGCATGTTATCCCCGATAAATCCAACCTGGGTCAAATTTATTCAATTATTGCTGGAGGGGACGTTAGAGTAATTTCTGCAGTTTACCGGGATACCTAATTGACTTTTGTGTGCACCCTTTTAACCGTACTGTAAATTCGATTGTGTTAGGACCCTAACCGGTTATGTTGTTCGGCTGGACTCAATGTCCGAGCCTTTCACTTGTGCAACACGGGCTACGTAATAGCTCTCTCGGACGTCCGCGCGGGCTCATAAATAAGATGCGGTTCGAGTGGTCGACACACTCCATCAAAGACGCAGAGACAAGAGCCGACAGCACAGTGAGCGGCGGCCTGCCGTGGCGCGCCTCGCCCAAAACATGGCCTAGTCCAGTTGCGCCAGTAGCAGAGAAACTTTGGGTAAGTTGGAGACTATTATGTTAGAAGTGACTTTAATTTGCGCACCCCCCCCCCCCTTTCGGGGATGCCACGTAGAGAATGCTGATCTACAGAGACCATTATGAGTCCGGCTCAACGGTAATTGCCATTGTCATAAGACGTGTAAGATGCGCGATGCAGCGCAGTGTCTTGATATTGTGACTTTATTGTCAAAGTTAACGTTTGCGGTGCTAGATGATAATGATGGCTCGCTAACCAAGCTATCACGATTTGCTTGTGTGCATATATATAGTGTGTGTGTAGCATTGCCTTGTTGTGGTAGGCAGTGAGGATTTCCTGACATGTTGATGTGGATGACTTATGTTATAGCGAGCGGCACTCCACACTTGATTGTATTACGGGTATTTGTGTACCTTGCCAGTACCACTATGCTATAGAGAGCAGTGTGATTGTGATTGCGTGTTTAGTGTTTAAGATGTGTAATTAATTACATGTATTGGAGATGCATAATCTTAGTTGGGCCTCACATGGGTGAGCCCCAGGATTGTTCGATGTGCGGCGGTGGATGAACAATGTTTCAATGAGTCTACACATGTTGCAATGAGTCTCGCCGACATATATATATATATCATGTGCATGTATTATAGTTATCCAGATGTATTATGCTTCTATATGAGTTTCGTAAGTGTGTGAAGGACAGTCTCATTTTAAGGAATGTACACATTACTTTATGTATCTAGTGGTGTGTCATGCACATGTTAGCCTGGCGGCATAGCTCCGCGGCTAAGGTCAAAGGGCATGACCCTTCAGTATCGATTGGGAAGGGAAGTAACCAATACAATAGCCCTGGGGCGGGTTAGTACTAATAATGGGAGTGGGCCTATGAGGATGGCCTGCATTGGGATGCAGCGTCTGTGTTATGGACGGTCAGTGGGCCATGTTGGCCACTGCGTTATTAAATGGAATGGCCACTCTGGATGTGTTGTACACCGGCTCAGTGGAGCGAAACTATTGTGTTCTTGCCCCTTCATTTGTTATGTCCTTCATACTTTGATTAGTACATTAGTTTATGTTGCCAGTGTACTAGGAAACTCCTTGTGTATATGATATAGCCACTTGTAGTTGTTATTCATTAACCTTAGCGCTATTTTATTCCATGCATACATATCCAGTTGGTTATTGCTTAAATTCTATATTATGTTGTTGTTGCTTGATTTAATACTTAATACTATTAATATGTATGTCCACCATTGATTGCCTGATTAATGTTGTCATTATATCCTAATCATATTTTCGTCTTTTTCTCTTGTTCCAGCTTATGGCTGGTTGGGCTTTTTTTTTGTTTGGTAGTGATACCGTTGTTAGGCTTTTTGAATAAATAAGATTGCCAGCAGAACCCTGTGTTTGTTAATCCTGTGTATCCTTAAGGGAGTTACTATTGAACCCACGCAGTAACCACATTAGCCACTCGTAGTTCATGCAACAGATGGAGGAGGGTTGTGGGGATGGAGGAAGGTTGTGGGGATGGAGGAGGGTTGTGTGGGGATGGAGGAAGGTTGTGGGGATGGAGGAGGGTTGTGTGGGGATGGAGGAGGGTTGTGTGGGGATGGAGGAGGGTTGTGTGGGGATGGAGGAGGGTTGTGTGGGGATGGAGGAGGGTTGTGTGGGGATGGAGGAGGGTTGTGTGGGGATGGAGGAGGGTTGTGGGAATGGAGGAGGGTTGTGGGGAGGGGGGGAGGAAGGTTGTGGGGAGAGTGCGTAAGAACTTTATGGTTATGATTTTACTTTTTTTTTACTGTTGTTGTTTTGCAACAAAGTAAGTTGCTGAATCGGATAAAAAGCGAATATTGGCCATGTTACTAATGAAACTGCCAAGTAGTCCATATGAAACGCCTTTGTAAGGTTTCAGAACATCAATACCTTAACGCTGATACCATTCATTCTAATGGCCACCTGCTCCTGCGAGGTGGGGGTTGTAGTTTGAAGTCATGGCTTTGGAAAGCGTAAGCTACATAGCGGGGTGGGGGGGGTGGGGGGTGTGTGGCGGAGGATCTCGAAAATCGACGGATGGCCCCGCGGCAAGATTAGTTCAGATCAATTCTGAAACGAAGTTTTCATCTTGACTGTTTCATGTATCATTACATCTGAAAACTCCTATTGATTGGTAGAGTTTGTACAATAATGTAACTTTTAAAAACACTGGATTTGACAAAAAGGAGCTCTATGGTTATACAAACGTTTTCTTGTGTATGGTACCTCGTTGTATGTTCCTCCTTATTTTCATTTATTTATTTATTTATTTTTACTCTATATATCAGGGGAGGCCAAACTTGCTTCATGTAAGAGCCATATACGACAATGTTCAGATGTTCGAGAACCATAAGATAGTAAGGAACTTACGCACACGTTTTTATTGTGACTTACATAGTTTGTTCCAAGAATTTTACAGAATATTAAAGAAACAAGGTCATGTATGCAGCAGTATAAACTGTTAATTTGTATTGGTTTCATTAATCACAAAGTACACATAATGTACCAGCTGTTTTCAAAATCTTGACTGGCCATTGTTTTAACTATACTGAACATATTACACACCATAATGAACGACGGGAACATCAAGGAAAAACGTCTGCATGTGTGAAGATCAGAACATGTCCTTCGTGCCGGGGTTTGTACATGAAATGAGAAAGCTGAACCACTTGACTCAGTGATAAAAAAGGCATGTAAAACTCTTAAGACCCCCACACACGTTCAAGCCCGGCGTACGGCCTCGCCCAGATTCTGTAAAACGTATAAAAAACTGAACGTGTGTGGGCGATTCATACAGCCGGGCTCCGAGTCAGGACTTAAGCCAAAATATCAGGAGGCGCCTGAAAAATTATGTAAAGCCAATGGCTTGACACGGTAAACTCAAAATTAAAACGTAAATGAAAATCTTTTTTTGGCCATTTTGATGACAAAATTGGGAAAAGTAGTAAATTTACCATCGATTTGATACCAAACACCATTCTCGTACGATGGATAGAACGGTTTTTTATAAATTACTGAGTTTTCATCAATTCTCGCACCTAACCCCGTTCCTCTCTCTCTCTCTCTCTCTCTGTATCTCCCTCTCTCTCTCTCTATCTCTCTCTCTCTCTCTCTCTCTGTATCTCCCTCTCTCTCTCTCTCTCTCTCTCTCTCTCTCTCTCTCTCTCGTTCTGCTTGTCTGTGTTTGGTGGGGATAAAAAGAGAGATAGATATATACAGAGAGATATTTTTTTCTCTTAACCTGTGCGTCCCCGCGAAAACGACCGTGAGGCCTTGCTGATAAACAAAGTAAACTCATTGTATTGTTGTTACCTTTGCATTCTACTCATACCTAATCCTCGTCACATACATGTGACATGTATCGATAATTTTATGTTTAAATAAGTCAGTGAATTTGTTAAGTGAATGATTCAATCCGGTCAGTAAGGTGTGATTTTAAAAATCTTGCCTTGTCTCATTAAAAAAAACAATAGAAACTCTATTAAAGACACCAATGAAATATAGCTGATAGATACTGTTAAATATCCATATGTAATCGAGGGAAATTACGCATACATGTAATTACTTAGTGACTGCCATTGGTTAGACCGACACTTAATTACGTAGTAAGGGAAATAATTTACCTCTTATGCGTTGTGTGATTAATTAACACCACCACTTTACTTACATTACTTTTCATGTTGCATTACTCTCAGCAAGTTGGTAATACATTAGGTCACCTATTATAAAGTATGAAAGTATGTGAATGACTTTATCTTTATTGATATTTGGTGACGCTCATTACTCTATGCATTAGTATGTACATCTACTGCGATACTGTATATAACTAATGACCTGTAAATATTACCAGAATAAATTTGCTTATCTTCCCGGCTACAACTGACTTCTCATTGTTTGTTATCACCACATAACAGATACAATGTACTCAACCGGCTAGACCAGGGATCCCCAACTCCCTGTCCTTGGGCCGGTACCACCGGTTAGTGGATCACTTGGTACCAGGGTGCAAAGAAAAAATTTTGTGATTTAAAATATGTTATTTTTCTTTCATTAGCAGTGTCTACCCAATCTGCAGAAAAATTTCATGTATGAAACCGGTCCCTGGCCCAAAACGTTGGGGACTGCTGGGCTAGATGATCCAACGGTTAGAACCGCTATACCGGAACCGGGAGGTGGGGGGTTCGGACCCCGGTCGGGTCACACCTAAAATTGGCAATCCAGTGGTTTGTTTTGCTTCATCATCAAAGTGCAGGGATTGGACGGGTCGGTGTCAGTATACTGTGATTGGGAGGGATATGCAAGTTGTGCTACACTTCGTAAAATGTCCAAATAGCAACGTTACTTAAATAATCAACTTGTGGTGGAAGTGACCTCAAACCCAAGCCTAATGTGCTCATCCTCAAGTAGTCCTCTGCAAGGCAAGTATAAAATAAATTGCCCTGCATGTCTCTAGTATCAGTCCACCTAAAGCTTGAGGTGAGATGCAGGTTGAAAATTTCAGGTCTTAATATAATAGACAGCATTAAAAACGTACCACAATAAAACTTGTCTTAAAAGTTTGCATGTTGTCTTTACCTATGTTTTTTGATCATTTATGTTGATCCGAGGATGTTGAGATTTGTATGGCAGTGTTGTTTTGTTGACTTCACAGCAACTTTGCACTGCACGTGGGTCACGTGAAAAATAACATTTCAGTCGATTGTATCGCTATGAATTTAAAAAGGTCGCTGAAAATGAACCACAAGCAACCGCAAGTAACATGGGAACAAAACGCCAGTGTCAGAGTTTGATTCAATGTTGAATTTATAGTGATTCCACCATGCAGCTTTTCTTGCTCAAAGCGTGTAATCAAAGAATTGGCGGTGTTAGACCCTGAATGGCCACAGTAGCTGTGTTTTTGTGCTAATGATAAATGTCTTTATGCGTTCTTTGGTGTCCCATCGTCATTTTGTTGATTTAACGTTTGTCCGACTTTCCACGTGCCGCACGTGAACAATCTAACACCTTCAAGTTCTGCCCTTAATGAATGCTCGAAATTTATAAAACTTCTTTCATTTGCATTTAAAGACCTTCTAATAAAAGAAAGAAGAGACAAGATGCCGATCAAGATAATCCATTGGAACGCGGGGGGAATCCGAAATAAAAAACCGGAAATTCTAGATTTAATAAATGAACAAGATCCCACCATGGTACTAATCCAAGAAACCAAATTGGGGGGGAATCACAAATTTCACATAGTTGGCTATGAAGTAGTTAGGCATGATAACCCAAACTTTCAAGCAGGAGGGGGGCTAATCACTTTAATTAAAAAAGGAATAAACTACAGTGTACATAAAATTCATATCGGAATTAAACTTGAACGTCAGACATTCAGAATTATGGTAAATAGCCAAACACATCTTTATGTAACCAACCTATATATTAGGCAGCCCTCCGAAATCACCCTTGCAGACCTAACAGAACTGGACAGAGACGTAGACGCAAACCACATTATAGGGACTGACAGTAACTGTCATAACCGTTGGTGGGGGGGGGGGGTGAGAAAGAAGACACTGGGGGACTAGTGATAGAAAAATATATACTGGAAACCGATAAAATATTATTAAATAACGGGGCAGTCACTAGGTTAAGCCACACGCACACACAAAAGGACAGTGCCATAGATCTGACTATGGTAGATCAGGGAATTCGGATACCTATAGGTAGTTGGGAAGTTTACGCAGACACATTGACTTCAGATCACTTCCCAGTTATAGTTAAACTAGGAGTAGAAACTGAATATGAAAACAATACAACAAGTAAAAAATTCAACTTTAGAAAAATAAACTGGGAAATATTTAAAGAAGAAAGCAAAAAGATTATAGAAGAACAGATCTGGGACGACGACATAGACTTACATGCAGCCAACATACACAATTTTCTAGAATCTGCTATACGAAATGCCAATGGGGAAAATCCCCATTATGGCAAAGTAGTAGTTGCAGTAACCCCAAACCCAAAGAGACAGGTGCCATGGTGGGATAAAGACTGCAGAGATATTAAGAATGAAAGGAAAAATGCATTTAAGAAGTATAGAAAAGACAAAACTTTAGAAAACCATCAAAAATATCGAACGATTAGGAATAAAGTCACCGCAGTCTTTAGAAGAAAACAACAAATACATTTCGAAAATTTCTGTGCAAACCTCAGAATGGACACGCCGCAGAGCGAAGTATGGAAAAAGATTTAAAAAATGGAAGGGAATTACTCTTCTTTAAAAGTTGCCCCCCTTAAAGAAAATAATGCCTTAATATATCTTTCAAATAAAGAGAAAACAAATAAGTTGGCCTTATTTTACCAACAACTTAGCCAGGCGGAGGAATCGGATTTCGGAATTAACACATTATTATACAAGAAATTTGACCCAACCGATGATCCCTACGATGACCCATTGACCATGGGAGAACTCCAGGGAGCGCTAAATGGGAAAAGGGGAGACTCCGCCCCGGGGGGGGGGGGGATGGGATCACCTACACTGCCCTCAAAAACACCTCTGAAATATTTAAGGTCGCGCTCCTGGAGTTCTTTAACCGCATCTGGGAAACGGGACAGATACCCTTAACATACAAACACGCACATGTAGTGCCCATCCCAAAACCAAACAAGGATCCGCATGACCCGGCATCATACCGACCCATCTCATTAACTTCACACATAGGCAAAACATTAGAAGCCATTGTAAAAAATCGGTTACAATCCTTTATTGAAAGGGAGGGAATCATTTCAAACAAACAGGCAGGTTTTCGTAGGAACAGACAAGCACTAGATAATGTAGCCTACTTAGAACATTACATTAAAGCGGCTTGGGGAAGTAGACGTAGCACAGTAGGAGTCATATACTTAGACATGAAATCTGCATTTGATATGGTTAAGAGGGAAGGGATTTTACAAAACCTAAATTTATTCGGAATTAAGGGAAGGTTGTATAATTACATTTTAAACTATCTCACACACAGAACGTTCCAAGTTAGAATAGGACACACATTTTCTGAAACACATGTGCAGCTCCACGGGACCCCCCAGGGAGGAATTCTGTCGCCCATCTTGTTCAATATTGCAGTAAACCATATCCAAAACGTAAAATTACATTCTGAAACTGAAATACTGCAATATGCCGATGACATAGCCATCTTTAGGAAAGGTAAATTGGGCAAAGTAACACGCAGCTCATTACCAAAAGTTTTAGAAAACGAGGCAAACAATATTATTGAACAGTTAGGATATTTGGGATTAAAAGCAAACGCCTCGAAAACACAATTAGTCTTTTATAACTCAAAAAAGAATGGAAAAGTCCAAATTCAAGGCACCCCTGTACATTCCACGTCATCGGCAAAATTTCTGGGGGTCATTTTGGATCGAAATTTAACATATAGGGAGCAGATCGGTGACAGAGCCAGAAAGAGTCTGGGGGCCCTAAATGTAATGAGAAGGATTTCCGGCTGGAGGTATGCCGCCCCCTTCAAAACTAGGCTTCTCCTCTATAACAACTATATTAGGGCTAGATTTTCATATGGGGAGGAGCTCTATCATACAGGAAACAAAACTAGCTTAGACAGCCTGGATTCTATACAGTACTCAGCCCTTAAAAATATTTCACAAATACACAGTGGATCCAGTCAATTAAAATTAAATGCGGCTCTTAAAATACCCCCTTTACATCTGGAAAGAACCAAAAGCATCCTGAAATACTGGGCCAGAACAAAATTAAATCCAGGCAACCCTATAAACATCATCATTGAAAACTATGAAACTGAAATCAAACTTAAACGAAAGCCGCGACTAGACACATTAAGAAAAAAAAGTTTAATCCATAACATGATTGAACTATCCCACAAACTCGGGGGCGGTAATCTCCAGCTGGACTGCCACCTCCCACTTCCACCAACCTGGGGGCTCGCGGGACTCACCTTAGACACCGCCCTGGCAGATGAAATCAGTAAAAAACTAGATACACCTACCATTATGAAAGCCAGGGTGTACGAACACATAGAAAGATACTACAAACACACAGAGAAGATTTACACGGATGGGTCGAAGACAGAGGACGGGCGTGTGGGATTGGGCATCTACAGCACAGACACAGACTTAGATAGGTCAATCAGAATCACAGACAACACGAGTATATTCACCGCAGAGCTACACGCAATACAACAAACACTTATAGAATTGGACGCCCACCGGATCACGGACCGACGGGTGACCATTCTTACAGACTCATTATCAGCCATAAAGACAATACAGACAGAAAGCCAGTCTAACAGCAAACACAACATGATACACAGCATTATCACACTTGTAGATAGGATTTTCAGATGCGGTACAGACGTGGTCCTGCTATGGATACCGGGCCACGTGGGGGTCACCGGGAATGAACGGGCCGACCTCCTGGCTAAGAGTGCCACAACAAAAACAGAATTTTTAAATATTAAACTAGATAAAAGTGACATCTATAGTCTAATTAAAAAACATATAAATGAAATTTGGAAAACTGAATTTGAAGGATACCTAAATCAAAAAGTAAACATTATAAAGCAGATATATCAGAACTGGGAAACATTTGTCATGGATTTTAGCACTCCCAGCGAGCGAAGCCTAAATACCCTAAGAATAGAAACTTACAGACTTAGGGGCAACTTTAATTGTAATCTCTGCGACGTGCCCATGACGACAGAGCACATTCTTTTTAACTGTAAGAAAAATGTAATAGAAAGGAATAAACTTAAAAGGTTATTTAATGAAAGGAAAAAACCATTTACATTGGCCGGTGTCTTGTCTCTTGTAGACAATAGTTTTAAAAAAGAAAAAAGGGCCCTTGTCAACAAAATAAATCTATATGTTGACTGTAGCAAAGCTGGCACCCCGGACCTGGCAGATCATGGTAGCAATGGCACCACTCAAAATCCCATCGCGGAATAGCGTGCTGAGGTCGGCCACCGGTGGGGGCCGGAGGCTGGGTGACGCCGTTTCAACCGCGCACGGACTGACAGAAGGCTCGCCAGCCATAAATATAAAACAAATAAGTATATACGTAACTACAATATTTTAATAATAAAATCTTAAATAAATAAATATATTAATATACAAACACATTGTTTTGTAATATAAATTTATTTTAGAACAGTTATCCTTTTATCTGCCAGGGCCGACAGACTCTTTCTGCCGACCCAGCCATACAGGCAGAAACAATGGCCTCGGATGCCTATTGCACCCGGGACCACCCAACGCAGAGTTTTTAGTAAGATCCCTGAAATTATGCTCTGCTGCGGGACTAGTCTTGGTGCCGCCAGGCTCCCTGGCGGCACCAAGAACTAAAGACCAAAATTCAAAAACTCTAGAGCCCTGCTAGGTCTTAATATCTTATTACTTGTTTTAACTGGGGCTCTAGAGGAAAAGTCAATTAGTGACATGTTATATTGGCTATAAAGGGATCAAACTCCTGAAAGGGACAGGGAAATAGAACTGCTTTTCTGTCTTCCCCTTTTTCCTGTCTTGTCCTTGCCCTTACCTTGGCGCATCCCAAAAATTAATAAATAAAAAACCAGGAAGAATGAAGACAACAACAGAAAGAAAGAAAAAAAAAGAACAACCAACTAACAAGAAAGACCAAAGAGAGAGAAAATCAAGAACAGGCCAGGCCAACAGCACTATGCTGAGGCCCCCGAGAAACAAAAGAACTCATCGCCATGCCAGTGTTAATTTTTTCTGTGGTTTGAAAATTTTAACCATGCCTAGACTAACAAGTGAACACCCAGTTACACGTCTTCAGAAACAATGTAACTGCTGCAGTTTACGTCAATAACGTGCTACGACCAATCGCTGTGCCATTTTTTCAACAACACCAGCATCTGACGACTTTTCAACAAGATAATGCCAGGCCCCATACGGCGAATCTCACGACAAACTTTCTCAGACAGCAGCCGTTTGTTGTTATGGATTGGCTAGCTAACTCACCGGACATGAATCCAATAGAGCACGCGTGGGATGAATTAGGCAGAAGAATTCGACAACATCACATTAACACTGTCTTAGATTTGGAGCGAGTTATTCTTGCTGAATGGGATGCAATACCTCAAGTTTTTTTCGACAGACTTTGCAACAGCATGCGGAGTCGCTGCCAGGCATGTGTCGATGCTCGTGGATATCATACCCGCTACTGAAGATGGCTACGATTGTAAGTGTCATTTTTTGCACTACACCCTAACACCGATCTTTCTGGTTCATTTGTGTTTGAGTATTCATTTACCAAAATTTTTACTCAAATCACAGCAATAAATGGTTAGACAACACAATCTTAGTCAGAGTTTGTCAAGTTTCTGCAACCACATGTCTGAATTGTTGTTTAAAGTCACTGGTACGTTTTTAATGCTGTCTAGTATATTATGGCCAGCCTGTGACTAGTGTGACAAAAAACCTCAAGGTTGCTATCAGCCGTTCATGGGGGGACACTACTGTCCTCATCACTGTATTTTCCCTCTCAATCAACGGTGTGATAAGTCTCAAGAGTTTTAAATACGTGTCGTCGTGCATTCGCAAATTAAATAATTACGAAAACCACTTGGATAAAATCTCAACTCATTCAATAAATTGATGTGAATGTGGGTCGCTCGATCCAACAGCCACTGTTTGACTCAATATCTTTTTTTGATGCTCACTTTCCGATTGGGAATGGCTGAACATACGATTCCACATAGGGCCTGTTGGTTGTGAGACATTGTGAACGGGCTACGGTCCGAAATGAAGTGATAAAACTATGTACATCAAGAGTCGAGGGCAATGTTTTCAAATGTTTTGTGTATCAATGAAACTTCCGTTTTCGTACCTCTGTGCGATCAGTCCTCGTAGTGGCGGGAAAAAATTCTTAAAGCCTGGCCGCAACGTGTGTGTGCAAAATTGGAATTAAAATATGTTCCTAAAGCCCGGATTTGGGCGAAGCTGTGAGCCGGGCTTGATCGTGTGTGGGGGGCTTTACAGTATGTTGAACGGTGAACAATGTGAAGGGAGGACCAAAAAAAACAACAAAAACAAACTCAACATGGTTTAACTGTTTCTTCATTATCTAATATGTCCTTATATGAATGACAAAATAATATCTTCAGTCAGTAATCTGGACAGAATTGATTTAGCTACATAATTATCAACCTCAGTCTCATATTGTATTCAGCCATCCATTGGTTTATAACGCGGCATGATTAACATCTTAGCACATATTATTTCCACGAGCCGAGCCGCATACTGAAGGTCAGAGAGCCGCATGTGGCTTCGCGAGTCGCGGTTTAGCCACCCCTGCTATATTATTACGCAGTCTTTTATTTTAAGGTCAGATAGTAGGAAAGTGTTCTTCATTATTCATTTTAGCCCTGTCCACAATTTATCAATACAGTGAATGGTTAACGCACAGTAACTATAACTGTTCAAATAATTTGGCCTACGTGAACATCAGAAGGCTCGTTTCATTCAATCAAATTCTGTTATGAATGTGAGATTCAAATGTTAGCTTCGTTCTTGTTATATCAGATTATTTGATATAGGCCTATAAAATTCACATCAAATTGGATTCTTTAGTGTGAAGCTTAGTGAGCCTGTCGGTTCCATTTCCTTTTAAACAGCTTGCGTATAAAAGTCATTTTTTTTTCTGCCAAACTATGCTGCACCTTGTGGACCAAAAAGATCATTTTCTGCTTGCTAGATTATAAGTTTGTGTGTGTGTGTGGTGGGGGGGGTGGTTAATAAGTTTACTCGCATAATTTGTTGCGAATTTGCTTCCTCACATGCCAAATTGTATCACATTATTCTGAACTTTTGGACGTAGGGACATGATTGTATGCCTCGTGGCTTTTTAACTAGTAAACAAAGTACACGAAACACAATCAGTTTTATGAAGAAGGCTGAGGATGCCAAGACAGTCTGTTGTTAGCCCTTTCTGTGAAATTGTTTCTTCATATTTTGTCAGATTGTGCCAAATTTGATGCGCGATAGAGACAGGAATTTGATAGCAAAGACATGTATGTATGCAGGAAATACCTGCAACATGTTTGTATCATCTTTATTATTTGCCGTAGTTATTTTTGTTGTGATTGTTGCTGTTGTTGTTGCTGTGGAAAGACACCAATTATCTCTTAAGTTCCATCATGTTTCATTCTTTTTGCTGTCTGTGGTCTAGTGTATTCCTATATTTACTACGGCAAACACTGTTTGCACTTTATATATTGTTTGTGGGATCCGCCAGCGACTCACTGGCTAGGTCTAGGGTATTGATGCTACCCGCCACTTAAAGTTCATAGTAAACTGGGTCATTCAGTTGCAAGCTATCCTGTACGCTGCTGTACGATGGAAAACAACCACAAACCATAGGCCTACATGTACCTGCCAAAAACAAAAATGTACTTGAAAACAAACAGAAAAAAAAAATAATTCCGGTTTGTGTCCCGTTTTATTCTTTCTTCATTTTTCGTTTTGGATTGACCAAAATGTATTGACCGAAGTTGTAAGAGGTACAAAAGTTGATTACAAACAAGACAAAAACAGAGAGAAAAATATTATTAATTCATGCTGTTAAAAAGTGCATTTGATCTAAATAGGCCAATAGTGTCTTTTACCATGACATGCCAGCATGAGGAGGTGAAATGCTGGGTAGATGGGGAGGGAGGGGGGAGGGCGAGGATGACAAGTGACGTTTAATGCAAGGGTGAAATGTGAATTTACGTGTATTGTCCAAATCACGCAAAAATAAAAATAAAAATGAAAGAAAATAGAATAAGATTAAATCGTTTCTAACATAACACTTTTTGTGTGTACAAATTAGTGGCATAATAATGAGAAAGACAGATGGCTGGAGATACAACATATTGAGAAACAAATGAAATTAATACTATGACCATATCATTAAAATACTTTGATAATTATATATCTGGGATCAGAGAAACATATCCTGCGTTGGGTATTTGCGGTAATGTTTATTATTGTGCATTTTTGCCTTTTCCAGAAAAGGATGATTGAAATTTGCTCAGCAAAAGGGCTAAACACCATAAAACATTATGTCACAAACATATATCTCGAAACGTTTTTCACTGATTGGAATGACACTCATACCCAATGGAATTAGGAGTGAGAGAACCATTTTCATGACCAAACTTCCAAATTGGCGAAAGGTTTCACCCAACAATAAGGCAAACACCCCTCGACAAGTACAAAATAATTGCATAATGATGAGAAAGACGGATGGCTGAAGGAGGTACAATAAATAAAGGCACTAATGAAATCAATACATATCATACATATCGCATCAATCAAATAATATGAGAATTTGATCTCTGAATTCAGAGAAACAGCACTTTACCAAAATTACAACATATGTGCATAGAGTACATTACATAAATATTTTAAGAATAAGATAACATGAGAAAACATAATCATATAAGATATGACTTAATTATCCTGTTGTCAGGAAGTTTGTTGTCACAGCATCAGTCAGGGTACTATATTAAATACAGTATCAAAGACACACTGGTCCCTAACACATACCGCACACACGTACATTGCTTACACAATGAATGATCATGTTGGTGTGAAATAAGGATCAGGCTTAGGCGTTCAAAAATGTAATTCGAATGCCTAGGATCAGGCATAATTTTGACTGATCAACGTCACATTTTTTTGGGTGAAATTATTATAATGGTCAATCGTTTTCCTTAAAAACGACACAGAATACCAGGATCCTCGCAAGGCACAAAATGGATAACATTTTAAGTACATGAGGTTTGTTTATTGTGATTCATATCGTAGAAAGCCAGACTCATTGTATGTCTACAGTGTATATAACTAATCTATTCCTTCCATCCATCCATCCATCCACTCACCCATCCATCATCCATCCATCCACCTATCCATTAGCGTACATATGCATTCATCAATCCATCATCCACCCATCCAGCCAGTCATCCATCTACTCATCCATCCGTCCATCAATGCATTAATCCACCCATCTAGCCACTCATCCACCACCCACCCAGGCGATCCATTCAACCATCCATCCATCAATCCACAAATCCATCTAGCCACTCATCCACACATCCACTCACCCACCCATCCATTCATCCATCCATCCATCCATCAATCCATCTATCAACTCACCCACTCACCCACCACCCATGCGGGCCACCCATCCGTTCATCCATTTATGTTATGAGCCTCTTCACATCTTTTCTTGATGTGACTGTACCATTCATACAGAGCACATACACATCAATATGTTTTTGCCACATATTCCCAAAACTAGTGAGATCATCAGAGCTGCACAGGGATTTCACATGATCAACACTCTACACGAAAACACGAGCACTGCAATCACAGCTGAGGTCCTTCTCATTCTGGTCATTATACAATACCTCGCCATCTTTCCATATACTTTTTCTTACAAAACGATATTGTATCTTTCCTACATTTATCTTCAAAACGCTGTTGATGACCTCTGTAAACAGAGGGGTGGGGTTGGGGGGGGGGGTGCTGAAATGAGTGACCATCCCTTTTTGGTTTGTTACATAACAATATAAATCTATAATAATGATAATTATAATATAATTATATTATACGGAGCCGTATTTAGACTAGGCGATGTCCAAAGTTTGGAGGCCCCTTGTTAAAAAGTTACACCAAACGGTCTCACAAAAGTGCCTATTAAGTATTTTTACAGCAACCTGGGGGTCCACTATAGTATCGAAAACATTTATTAAAATGTTATTGTTGTTTTTTAAATTATTTAAAAGCAAGGTATCTAAAGTGCAAAGTACCAAACACAGAATATGACAGCATTTACTGGTTACATTTTTATAATTGGGCTGACTTGGTCTTGGCCTGACCAAACTCTCACTGAGAAATAACCATCGAAACAAACGTCACATTTCGCCCCAAAAGAATGATAAAATTTTACCTCCACGTTTTGCCTGAACCGAGTTACATACTACACACTACTTCTACACGCTATCTCTATCGTGTATCAAAGTATCAAGCGGATTCAGTGTGTAATTTGCAAGTACTTATATTACTAAAAAAAAATATAATATATATTGGTATCTCTAAAATCTATGAGCACATGAAACTTCAATCATCAATTTCTCAAAAGTTAAAAGAAGGGAGTTAGAACCTTGTCATTCCAAAGGGAGGATTTATTGTACACTATTTAACATTCACATTTACATAAAAGAAAATAACTAAATAGAAATAGCAGTGTGTCTATACTTATTCATAATAATAAATCAAGAAACATTACTTGTTCATTTTTTTGGTGGATGTTTGGATTGGCAAGACTACGCAATTCAGATTTGATTTCTGTGCGTGAATATGTTATGATACAAGGCGCCGACTTAAATATATAAACAAATAAATAAATAATAAAGGGAAATTCCTATACAAAAAAGTTTGTCAATATTTTCATTTACATGGATTTCGGTGCACACAAAACATTATGTGCATTGTCTTGTTTGTGTCTGGGCACCTTCTTGATCAGGGACAAGGTACTTCCCCCTAAAACCTTTTTACGTGACCCTAACACGGTGCTAAAACATATAATATACAGAAAATAAAATAAAATGTGAGCTACAATATTGACTATTATTGTAATTCATGTATATACTGCCAAATGTGAAATACAAATAAGACGTAGCTTTCGGCAAGAACTCCTTCTTGAGGCTGGCTGATGACAGATCCGAGTGGAGAGCCATGATCGCCAATGTCTGTTCCAGACAGGGCAAATAATGATGATGAAGAGGAAGGCATCGAGTGAAAGGCTAATGAACAATGAAAGGCCTTTAATCGCTGAGCCTTAAATACGATATTACGTATGGAAAGACGTAAAGGTGTAAATACTACTTGTCTCTTTTCATTTTGACAGACGGGCAGCAACTAAATTTACTCCTTTCTCCCACAGTTTCTCTCATGGCTTATCCTACCGATGTTGGATAAGCAGCTCCTATTACAGTACTGGCAGGTAAGAAAGGTGCCGCGAGATTGTAGGGGTGTCTCCTTTCTTACTTGGCGCTTCTCAGTTTGGCCTGAGATGATGTTCTCAAAGTGTTGGACTCCAGCTCTCACTGTGGAATTCCAAGCTGAACCGTCCTGTACTAGTTCTTCCCAAGTTCCTCGGTTGATGTTACACTTTACCATGTTGTTCTTGCACTTGTCCTTGAATCTTAGCTTTGGTCTTCCACGCTGTCTGACGCCCTGGGCCATTTCGCAAAAAAAAAAAAAATACTTGGGGATCCTGCTGTCGTCCATTCGTTTTACGTGACCTAGCCATCTCAGTCTTCGTTTGCACAAGATGGTGTACATGCTCGGCAGTTTTGCTTCTTCCAAGACTTGTGTGTTGGTATTTCTGTCATGCCAGCTGATGCAAAGGATCTTTCCTAGGCATCTGACGTGGAAAGTATTTAGTCTCTTCTCCTGTCCTGAATACAGTGTCCACGTTTCTGATCCGTAAAGGAATGAAAAGGAGGTCTCTAGTTTGAAAGCCAAGACTAAATTTACTTCATCTCTATGAAGTAAATTTAATCTTGGCTTTCAAACTTGTTAAGTTCAAGATGGATCCATCTGTTCTCCAAAGGAGGTAGACATCTCCAGGTGATGTCTTAAAGGCACCCTGTAGGAGTATTGCAAACTAGATGTTGAAGAGGTTAAGTGCAAGCACACAAAATACAACCCTGCTTGACTCCACTTCTGATGTCGAAGCTCTCTGATGTGCTGCCATCGAACAGAACAGTACCTTTCATATCTTTATGGAACGAGATGATACGGTTCCGTAGATTGGGGGGGGGGGGGCGCTTCAATTTTATGTTGTACCAAATACAGTCCTGATCTGCCGACTGTGTCAAACAAGGTCTACAAACGCCACGTGAAGAGGGAGATGTGGTTCCCGGCACTTTTCCTGTAGTTGGCGAAGGGAAAATATCATGTCCATTGTTCAGCGACTTGATCTGAAGCCGCACTGGCTCTCTGGCAAGATGCGATCTGCCATTTTCTCCAGGTCCCTTAGGGGGATCCGTGCAACTGTTTTTCCAGTTATACGTAAGGGCGATATGCCGCTGTAATTGTTGCAATCTCCTTTGTCACCTTCGTTCTTGTACACGGTTATTATGTTGGCATATCTCCTGTCGTGTGTTTTTTCCCCCTGTCTCCAGCAGACAATCAAGAACTTGTACAGGTACGGAGGGAGTAGCTCTTTGTTCTCTTAAAGTATTTCTGCTGGTATTTGATCTTTTCCAGGAGACTTTCCTCCCTGTAGATCGTCCATTGCCCGAATCAGTTCTTCCTCTGTTGGCTCCTCATCCAGTTCTGGCATTTCTGCAAGTTGTCGAATTAGTGCGTCAAGGCTGTTATCTACTGAACGATCTTGTGAGTGGAGTCCAGAATAATGTTCAACCCATCCGTCCATCTACAAGGTCTTATCTATGATTCGGTGGCATGTGGATAATTTGAGAGGTGTTGACTTATTGATCTGGGGGCCGAGGGCAACTCTGATTTTATCGTACATCCTCCTGATGTCGCCAGTGTCTGAAGCCTGTTGAATCTAACTACAGAGATTTTTCCAATGGTTGTTGGCCTGTATTCTTGATTCTCTTTGAAGATTTGCTTATGCTGATCTCAACTGATTCCTTGTACTTTCTGAAGGATGTTTGCCATGTGCCTTACGCTTCTTTTCTATTAGTGACTTAAGTATGGATGCGCTGGCTGCGATCCAATCTTCTCTTGAGATTTTGCCTGTGCCAAAAGTTTGGGAAGCTGCATCGTATATGGCCGTCTTCAGGCTGGTCCACATCTCATCAGGAGTGGATTCGTCAACGTGTGGGAGCAGTTCCTCAAGTTTGGTCTGAAATTTGGTCTCCAGCTCTGGGTTGCCGACATTCCTAGCACTTACTTTTGGTTTGTTGGGGGACCTGGATCTGAACCTTTTCTGGCAGTGATTTTCATGTTAGCTAGAACCAACATGTGATCTGTATTGCAGTCGGCGTTGTGGTGTGAGCTTGTTGATTTCACTGAGTTGATATGACTTCTTCTAACAATGACAAAGTCGATTTGATGCCATTGGCCAGATCTTGGGGGGGGGGGGGGGCGCCATGATACTTTGTGGTGGTCTTTTCCATTGAAGAAGGTATTTGTGACGCATAGGTCGTTATCTGCGCAGAACTCGAGTAGCCTCTGACCGTTCTAGTTAATCTTGCCAAGTTTAAAATGGCCAAAACAGGTTGGCCACGCTTGATGGTCAGCACCAACTCTTGCGTTAAAGTCACTGAGTATGAACATCTGGTCGTTATTTGGAATATTCCTTATTACCTTCTGCAAGTCCTCACAGAATGGGTCTTTTTTTGTCATTGTCAGCATTTAGAGTAGGAGCTGATGATGTAGGCTGTTCCAGTTTTTGTTGCTAGTTTCCTTTGAATTACACGCTCTGATGTTCCTTGAGGTGTGCTGATCTTGTTGATGAGGCTGTTTCTGACTGCAAATCCTACTCCACATAAACGATTCTCATTTGCTCCCAAGCCTTGGCAGTAGAAGATGTAATTGTTCTCTGTCACTGAGCCTGAGCCTGCAAGCCTGGTTCTTGTAAGGCAGCAGTGTCAACATTAAGTCTGGCAAGTTCCCTGTTTATAATGGCAGTCTTTCTTAGATCTTCTGTCTCTTCCAGGGCTTGGTCAAATCCGGTACACATTGTCCTTACGTTCCGTATCCCAAATTTTAGCTGGGAAGACTTTTTATTGTTTCATGCCTGGTGCGGGTTTTAACGTCCACACACCCATAGGAGCAGGCAGACGTGGCGGATCAGCACCCTGCTGGCTGGAGGCTGCCCAGCTCAAGGTGGGCGGTAGCTGAGCAGTGCAGCTGAAAAGCCATTCCCACCGTCGAAGACGACCCGTTGCGCTATCTCCTTACGCCAATAAGAAAAAGCTTTTAACCCGTAACTGTCGTTTTCCGTTTTGGTTCCCTACTTCACAGTAGGATGAAGTGTCCTCTCCATTATCCAAGTTGCTGCTATGGCTGTAGTTGAGCATGGGTGTGGACACTGGGCTGGCTCATATTTGCAGTGTCCTCCCTGTTTTGTGCTGCATACCTGGGCTGAGAATATGGAGAAGGTCCCTAGGCCATGGCGCACATTACCCCTCTCGACAGTGTTGATTTGATCCATCATGGAACCAACAGTGTTGCAGGAGCTGCCAGAATACAGTTTGGTGCATTCCGTATGCAACTACAAGGCAGTAGGACAGATCCAGGTAGTACCATCTACTGTCATATTGGTAGCAGCATTGGTGTAAGTAGTCATATCTTAAAAGGTCTTGAACTTCGCTATATTTTTAATATTTTCGTTGATTTTGAGCCACAGCCGAGTTGAACAGAAGAAAGTGTTCCGACATTTTGAACCGGAAAAAAAAAAAGACGCATTTTCATCGAGGAGAATTAAAAAGTATAACATTATATTCCGTTCCGCACCTCAGTTTACACAATGTGGGGCATTACTTCTTGTCTAAATAAAACGTCAAATGGAGTGACCATTTTCTTGCGACGTTAATGAAACATGAGGCTACAAGCATTGTGTGTAAAGGGCAATGATATAGATCTAACACATGCATTTTCTTTTCAGTATCATTTCTAACATAAGCCACCGATAGTCGGTAGTTTGATATAGGGAAGACGTTTGCTTCATACCAAGACCCGTTGCAGCCCGAGTTTTTCCTTATGGATTTAAATGTATTTAAATTTGAACTACATTTTGTTCCTGTACATTTCCGTTTGTTTGTTGTTGTTTGTTCTGCACGTCACCACGATTGTGTGAAGCTACTCAGTCTCCCTGGTTTTCTCTGAGAAAATGAGAATTATTTTTCATTATTTATTGTAATAACTCTGAGTTATGTAAGTGATATAATAATTTGATTGTAGGCGGTTGGACTACTTTTTAACAAATATGGCACGGGACTGACGCTGGACGTATTTCCTTTAGCCTATCTCTCTCCTCGATACAAAACATTAGAAATAATCATGACAGAATGCAGAAAAACTCTATTCATGACAATGCTTTGTACCAAACATTTTAAGCTAAATTCGGCGTCATCTAAACAGCTGTTATTTAATTAAATACAATGTTTAATACTCATACATTGTGTTTCCAATAGATACCAGTATTGGTATCCACATGTCTTTGGAGTCGTAGAAAATTCCATTCAAAATTGTGTGCATTTTTAGAAAATACTAATTAATCACAGTATAAATAATTATTATATAAATAATAATAATATAACACATTATAATACATCCTGACATTTCCAACCATAGTTTTGAAGAACATACGACTTTAACATGTTTTTTTAAATATTTTATTTTAATGTTATTATTACATTTTGTTGTACCTGCTATCTCCCCCCCCCCCCCGCCCCCCCCCACCCTCCTATTTCCTCCTCTCCCACATCAACGTTTCTTCATAGATTTATCTAAAATGGAAAACATATCTTTATTATAAATTTGAACTTGACTTTTTTTTGTTGTTCTGATTGTAGTTTTTAAACCGAATCTTTAAGTTTCGTGCCACCTCCCAAATTCACTAGGTGGTCCCGAAGTGCTTAGAGGTTTAGCCTATGAAATGCTCTCTCTCTCTCTCTCTCTCTCTCTCTCTCTCTCTCTCTCTCTCTCTCTCTCTCTCTCTCTCTCTCTCTCTCTATCTCTCTCTTTCTCTCTCTCTCTCTCTATAGTTGTATGCAATATAAATGTAATTTCAAGGAGGTAATTCAATTGAAACAGGCAAGAAGTAATGATGGATTCATTTTGAGTACAAAGACTAACTTTTGTCGCGAGCCTTGTTATGAAACCACACACTGTATTCACATAGCTGCCGATTAGATGACAGCTATTTGTGCCGGATTGTCAATCTATGAACTTCTTCAAGGATTTTTGTTTCAATCAAAGAGGGGTGCAGTATTTGAATTATTAACTGAAAACGTACTGATTTTTTTTCCGGTTCAAAATGTCGGAACACTTTCTTCTGTTCAACTCGGCTGTGGCTCAAAATCAACGAAAATATTAAGTGAGGTATCTTACTAAAGGTGGTATCATATTATCTTACTAAGGCAGGTGGATTACTAAGGGAGATATCATACTAAGGGGGTATCTTAGTAAGGGAGTGTCAAGATTCGAGGTGAGTAAGGTCTTAGGGATACTAGTGCATTCGACTAATCCGAAAGGCCACGCACACTCGTCCAGGCACAACCAGAATAAGCAATAACAAACTTGTTAAATATATATATATATCAGGCCTGAAGGGCCATACTAATTTATTACTGTGGATAACAATAGATATGACTGCAGATACAATAAATATGATTGCCGACACAATAGATATGTTTGCATCAAATAGTGGCTACATCAAAATTCCATTGTGGGAACTCAAGCTTGTCGCTGAACTTATTAACTGTAGTTCAAGAATTTCAGTATCACATGGGATACAACTATGGCATTCAATATCGCATGAGACACAATCTATGGCAGTCAATATCACATGAGATACAATCTCCACGTACTTCTTCTACAAAAGATTAGTTCTATGAATGACTTCAATACTTCTTTCTTTCCATACACACTATCATTCTACACTGCATTAATCACTGTCTCTCTTGTGAGGATTATCAGGTGGCTTTACTACTACTCAGCTTCCCGTCACTGGGCTGATCTAGTAATTCCTGTCTCGTTGGTGTGGACTTATGGATTGCCTACCATTATAAGCTAGTAGCCAATGTACGAGCGTAGATCCAAAGGACACGGTTCGCACTTTTGGCCTAGTGCGACGAGGCGTGTATATCAATTATCTGGGTGATGACACAGTCACTCCACTTCTACTTCACAACTGTCTATTCTGTCTAAGCTCAACTCCTACTGTCAGGCCCTGGAGCTCGAGCCGAGAGAAACCTCACTGGAGCGAATGATTTCCACAGCCGTTCTCTGATTAAACAATGGCGACTTAAGCTTATATACCTACAGCCAAACCCCGTGAAAGTTTCTCGCCTCACCTTCTGAAATCATGCCGGGTTCACGTGCCCCGTGCACTGCTTGCACAACTCACCGCCTTAGGGCGTGAGTCCACTAACGTATAAAATCCCAACTTCTACTCTAAGGGTCTGATCACACTAACACCACTCACTGGATCCCCAAAACCAGCTCATGACAATACTGAATGGGCAAGAGAAGTATCATACTAAGGGAGCTATGCGAAGGGAGGTATCTTACTAATGGGGGTATCATACAAAGAGAGGCATCATATTGAGGGAGATATTTTAGTAAGGAGGATGCCATACTTATCCCAGCTAGACACACTCAGGTGCTGCCAGTAAAATGTAAACCCAAGAGATAATGCCAGAATTTGGCCGTGTCTGACCGAGCTTAGTATGGTAGGGTCGACCTAAATTTACTAAGAAAATATAAGAACTTGTGGTGTGCACATCTTGCCTGCCAACATCTCACTGTGTCTGGCCGGGCTTAGTATGATACACCCCCGCCCCCCTTAAAGATGAGGAATGCAGAAGTATAACATATTTTGGTTCCCTTCTACCGTAAAATTAAGTCTTTTATATTAGTGCAGATTCATGATAAAACCAGCCTACTGTTGCTCGTTCCCTGATAAGTAACTGATGGGCAGATTTTAATGTATGCAAAATTCACACACTCACACACACACACAAAAACCACAAGACATTTCACCACTGAATTTGAAGAACAGACTAGTGGCGTGAACTAAATAAGGAAGAGGATACAACATTCTTCATGAAATGGAATCAACAAAATTCTAGCATGAAATCATAGAGGAATGAAAAATTTATAAGAAAAAACTTAAATGGTGGACATTTTTAGTTTTACTTTACTTTTATTTTTTTATTTTTTTATTTTTGTTGTTGTTGTAATATAACAGAAGTATTTTCTTTTTTTACTGGGTTTAGGTATTAAGAGTGCAATTATTGTTACTATTTTTTTGTTTTAATAGGGATGGAATTTAATATTGGAGTTACTATTACAACTATTACTATTTTAATGGAAATTGGTTTTAAAAGATGAATTACTTATTCTAATAAAGCACTACAATAGTAAAGTACTGCTGATTTTTTTTTTATTTCATTTTTTTTTCTCTGGAAATGGACTTTTACAATAAGAAATGAGCTCAAATGGTGGAATTATTATTATTTATTTTATTATTGTTATATTATTATTATTAAAAGTATTAAAGGAATCGACTTAAATAGGGGATTTTTTAAAATGTAAACGAATTAAACAAATCAATGATAAAAAGAGTTATTTATCTTTTTTTTTTCAAGGAATTAAAACTAAATGGTGTTTGTTTTGTTCTAAATTGAAATGGATTTAAATAGTAGATTAATAAAAATTTGTTCATTTATGGAAATGAACTTAAATGGTAATATAATATACATAATATATAATATTTTTTATATTTTTTTATATTTTTTTTTGCAGGAAATGAATGCAAATGGTGGAATTATTTGTCTAAAATGGAAATGGATTTAAAATTTGAATTATAAGGCAACTGAACTAAAAATTGTAGAATTCTTTAACATCGCTATCTTTTTTTTTAATCTATGGCAGTGAACCTAAATGATAGATAATTAAAATGTGAACAAAAAATCAACAAATAAACAAACAAAAACTGTGAAGGAACTGGAAGAGAATTACTTTAGACTAAAAAACAACAACCACACTATTTCAAACTCATGTAAGGCACAGTGTCCAAATGGCACTTGAAGAAATGGCACTTTGTGAATCACAAATCTTTTGGTTAAGAACAAAAATGACAGCAATAATTCTATACATTCTAATGGCGTAACAGCTGACTTACACTCAGGGGGACTGTAGCGTCCCACTAGTTGAACGATCGATATTTTTCTCCCCCCTGTATGACGCGGCGACCTTCCTCCCCCCCTCTCGCCAGCAAGGCCGGTATTTCTCTTTGATGTCTCGCTTGTTTGTTTCACTGTAGAAAATCTAGAAGATACTGCAGTATCCGAGATTACGCTAGGTCGACCCTGAGTGATGTAATACTGTGACGTGTCTGTGTACGATTGGGTGGCTTGTATGTGTCCCGAACGATCTAGGTCTGTCTCGTGCTTATGGGGCGGTTGAGCCGCTTCCTGAACGTTCCTGGACAGAATATATATAAGGAGGGCCAGGCGAGTAGGAGGAGTGTAAACCGTGGGTGCAGATCGTAGGTGTAAATCCAGTCGTGGTTAGATATATTATAGTGCCTTCCCTGATAGGTGTAAGTAACTTGTGGATATCAGCTCTTGTTTACAGTTATTAAACGTTAGTATTAATTGTTCATCGGATCCTGTTATTTATTTCTACTACAGTTCGAGACGATCAGTTCATCTGGCTCTCCCCATCATAACGTGCTGAAATTTGCATCAACTGTTACAGGGACAAATTACGATCGCAGTGATGAATCAGTCAAATTTTAACAAGTTTTCATCAAGTTCATATGCAACACAATGTTATCCAAACTTAGCTGAGAACACGTCACAATACTGATAACCTAAGCATGGCCCGATGTCTCCATAGATTGTAAAATCACAGGAGTACGGTGGGGTATGGTGGGAAGGGGTCGGAGGTGGGGCCAAAACACGTTTGAGAGCTCTTAAGACTCCTCTTCTGTGAAGATCCTCAGTGTCCCTCTCCCAAGCGTTTCATTTCTTTGGGAGTCTTTCTAGCATTAGTTGTAACACAATTGTATCTAAACTTAGCTGAGTGCACACAAGGCTGGTGGCCTAAGCATGGCCCGATCAACATACTCTGTACAAAAGTCAATCGGGATAAACACTTATTCATCAGCCAAAGGCCCCTTTCTGTGAACATCTGTAGTGTCTCACTTCTTGGGAAGTTTTTCTTGCAACACAATGACGATTTTTGATTTAAATATGTTCAGATCCATTGAAAAGAATCACCGACTTGAAAGCCATGGAAAATTGGTTGGCTAAACAAGAAATAATGAGTACTACTGTGGTTATATTGCTTAGTTAGTCTATTTTTTTCCCTCTCCTCACAAAGTGTCATACTGTCATACAATTAAGAAACTGCAAATAGCACAGAAAATGCAGCACAGTTAATCCTTAAGAAAAGGAAAAGAGACCATGCATCACCTCTATTGCTGTGCATGCATTGGCTGTCAGTGGAAAAAGAAATAATGTATCAGCTGACTACCCTGTGTCACAAATGTATGTACTAAAACCCACAGATTTATTTATCTCATCTTTTGACTCCCTACGTACCATCACGGCTTTTTGGATCATCTGCTGACATCAAAAAGGTTAAAATTCCTAAAATATCCCTTAAGACCATGGGTGAACAACATCGTTTTCTTTTCAAGGGTCTCAATGCCCTTTACAAGGCCCCTGTCTTTGAAAGAGACTCAAAATGTTATGAATTTTAACCATCAGCTGAAGAGTCATCTTCTTACAGTCTGAATGTCCATTTTTGGTTGTTGTTTTTTTTCCTGACTATGCCCGTGTATTGTGTGTGTGTGATAATTATGATAACTGTTGTAAAATGCTTAGAGCCTGGTTGTAAACGGGCTGAAGCACTATATAGATGCTGTGTATTATTATTATTAGTAGTATTACTGCAGTTACACTTTAATACCTCGCAATGTGTTGCAATGAAAAAGATATTTTTTTTTCACCTCAATTAGTTTCGTTACTGCTTTTTAAAAAAATGGCACAACCGGCCCCATCTTCACCTCAGTGTAGTTAACAATTAGTGTCTGACATAACGAACAGATATGCATGTGTTGGGAGCATTGTCTGCAATTGCAAAGGCATCGGCATGGAAAGTTCACAACCACTCTTCTGCGAACAAAACAGGTTCTACATCGACCTGGGGAAAACAAGAAACAAACATGGATGAAATGGGGAAGATACTAAATATAGAAAACAAGCAGAGAGCATAAACATATAAGAATTGAAAACGAAGTCTGTCAATAAAAGGTTCACTAAGAAACCATGGGACATACGTCTTGTATTTAGATACGAGTTGTATTGAACGTTTCAAGCGCTTGTTTTTTTTGTTTTTTTTGTTGTTATTTTCGTCTGACCAAGGTCATGGTGACCAAAAGCTTCCTGTAGAATTTTTTTGTATGTCTACTTTTTTGTTTGTATGTTTGTTTGTTAACAATGCCGGGAGCTGCAAAATGATTTGTTTTGTGGTGTGAGTTTGTGGTTGGGAGGGGGGGGGGGGGTTACATTAAACCAAGTTTATGCTTCAAGTGTTACGGTTCGGGTACTGGGTGGTAGTGCCCTCTAGCTGTTATGAAGAGGGTCTTCTCAAAGATCGTACTATGACTGCATTTTAAATCGAGAGGTATTTACTATTTACTCTTTCGTACCATGCCACACACTAAGAACAATCTGAATAAGTTTCATAAACAGACCTGCAGGGCCACAAATTTAATTACATTAATTACCCTAACAATTTTGGTATAGATCTATTACATAGTAAAGACAACATCAGCAGCATCAAATCTAAATTCAATAATAGGTCACTAGAAGTCTTCTCTAGATTCCTATAATAGTATGATAATTCTGACTCACTAACAATTTAAGTATTAATTATCTATCTCTCAGATATAGTCTGCCTACTATCTATCAAGCAATATACTAATGTCTCTGGCGACGATGTCATCTCAGCTATTTGTACCTACCGCTTATAATGGATCAAGCTCGTCAATATAAACTGACGTAGTTAAGTCTATTGGATCTACTCTAGGATGGGCTGGCAATCCCCAGCCTCATCCAGACAAATCAATCCCAATTCACAGATGTGTATGCCAAACATTCATACTAGTTGCAAGTCAATATAAGTCTTTGTCTTGCATTCTTGGGTAGCACTCCTAGTATATGCGGCAATCCTGTCCTACTGGATAACTTATGTTCAGCTCCTCGTTCATTGTTGAGTCATCAATGGACAAACACTTACGCTTGGTCCCTGGTATTAGAAAAACCAGGGAACAGTAGACAATAGCAGAGGGCATATCTCATTCAAGCATATGGCTTCATCTCAATGTCTATAGTGGACTAGACATGAATCAACAGTCTTATGATTCTTCAGGCAGAATCGTGCCGACGCCTGCACAGATTGGAATTTTCTGTATGGAGTGATGGACATGGGTATGGCTACGCTTTTATACTGTGCAGCCACCTGCAAATTACCGTCCAAATCCCTAGATTTGATTGGTGCATCCATGCGAGCTCATCTCGCAGTATTAATATATTCTACGTGAGAGTTGGTCACGGCCTTGTACTAAATACAGACAAGGTCAAATTAAAATGTCAAAACAATTACTGAAATCTTTAAACCCTCGTGCTTTCTACATTTTATGTACGAATTTCTGAACGCGACTAAGCGTCTTAAACTATCTATCCTTATTCACCCCTTCTCTTCCCTTCTAAGTGTTCATCAAAATCACGGGGTCGAGAATTGCACTGTCACCCCTAACTTATCCATTTATTCTATCTCGCCCCACTTTCTTTCCATCTCTAAGAAAAAGTGTTTCAAAAACAAACTGTTCACGAGAACAGTTCAAGGACAAAATTACGCTGGTTATAATCAACGAGACCGTGAAAAATCAACTCCTTACAAGTCGTTACCCAGCACGGCATTTATATTACTTAAACCCTGACATCAAGCACATTCAAGAGCTGGTAATCAGCAATTCAGCAAACACTGACCAAATTGTCATTGATATTGAATGCTTTAATCCAAACGAAATGTGAAAACTTAGATGCTAAAATAATAAAGTGAGACAATAAAACCATTTAGACCAAAACATGTCTTGCTGGCCATGGGATATTGTTATTTGGACCTAACTTATATGTGGACTGGAATGAAAGTGGTATCAAAGTGGTATCATCCCAAATCACGTCTAAAAAAGGGAGAACTAACCCCTATTCAGCATATAATAGGAGAATGAAACAGGATTTCGACAATATTTTTATTGTTCTGGTTCTTAGCTTCAAATTCACTGCCCCCCCCCCCCTCGGCTGGGTTAACCATTAAGCTAGATACGCATGTGCATCACAAAAAATTTTCATTGCCGGATTTGCCATGGACCATATGGTGCAAAACTGCAAAATGGTACAGCTGAACCAGTGTCCACACAAACATAATAGTTGAAAAAATTAAAGTATTTGCTGGCGGAAAGGAGCGGGTCAAAATATTGAATATTGGGACTAGACATTCAAAATCAGGTTTACAATTTCAATTCTTAAATTCTCCATAACAAGTGGACAGACTGACCTCAATTTTTGCGCACGTGTCATAGAATGTATTTTCTGTGTTCTTTGATTTTGCAATGACAAGTTTGGTATTTGTGATTATGTTGTTTTTTTTTCCGCAATTGGAAAGCCTTTAGGACCTGTTTGTTTTTTGCACATGTTTAAAATTTCAGTTCTTAATTTCTCCTCAAGTAGTGAACAGATTGCCCTCAACATTTGCACAATTGTTTATCAATGTCCATATGCATTGGGAGTCCAGTGTTAATAGGTTGGTCCAAATTTAATCTTACAAAGCCTTGAATTTTTAGCACATTTTGGGCACTTCAAATAACGTGTTAGTATCGTTTGAGTTGGAGTTATTGTCTGTCCTTATGCACCGACAAGGGAATGCATAAACTGATTGATTGATGGATGGATGGATGGATGGATGGCTGGATGAGCGGGTGGATGGATAGATGAATGAAGGGATAGATGGGTGGCTGGGTGGATGGATGGATGGAAGGGTGGGTGGATGGATGGATGGATGGGTGGATGAATGGATGGAGGGATGGAAGGACGGATGGACGTATAAATGGATCGATAGATGGATGGATAAATGGATCGATTGCTGGATGGATGGATGGAAGGATGGATAGATGGATGAATGGATGACTTTTCTTACTTTCGCTCCTTGTCCAGCTAATATCAATATCTTCGGCCCTTTGATGTATGGCAATGTCGGTTGGGAGGGGATATGGGTGGTTGCGAATGTCCCTGTCCTCTCCCGTGTCTCCCAGCTCCTGATGTTGTAGGAATACAAAACGTCTTAATAAACATGGCACCATGTGAAAAACAATTTATTCTCTTTTGCATGTAAAGGACACTCTTTTCTGTTAGCTGTCCTCTAATTTAATTATTTTGCCTGTGTGGTTAACAACATTCATTCTACAGATTATATAACTTGTATTGGTATACATGCTTCACATTTTCCTAATCCTTTGTATTTATCAAAGGAAATTAGGATTAGAAAAGTGCAAAGAATGATTATTTCAATAAAACGTATGACAAAATTGAGAAATACCTGATGGCCAAAATGGATCTGACGTTGTGGTTCTTCTGGTGGAAAATGATTATTTTCTGACCGAGCCAGCAGACGTTCTGGTTCTCCTGGTTGACATTGATCATTTTGTGTCTGAGCCAGAAGACGTTGTGGTTCTTCTGATGGAAAATGATCATTTTGTGAATAAGCCAGCAAACGTTGTGGTTCTTCTGGTGGACAATGATCCTTTTGTGCCTGAGCCAGCAGACCTTCTGGTTCTTCTGATGGAAAATGATCATTTTGTGCCTGAGCCAGAAGACGTTCTGGTTCCTCTGGTGGAAAATGATCATTTTGTACCTGAGCCAGCAGACGTTCTGGTTCTTTTGGTGGGAAATGATCATTTTGTGCCTGGTCCAGAAGACGTTCTGGTTCTTCTGGTTGAAAATGATCATTTTGTGCCTGAGCCAGAAGACGGTGTGGTTCTTCTGATGGAAAATGATCGTTTTGTGAATGAGCCAGCAAACGTTGTGGTTCTTCTAGTGGACAATGATCATTTTGTGCCTGAGCCAGCAGACGTTCTGGTTCTTCTGATGGAAAATGATCATTTTGTGAATGAGCCAGCCAACATTGTGGTTCTTCTGGTGGAAAATGATCATTTTGTGCCTGAGCCAGCAGACGTTCTGGTTCTTCTGGTGGAAAATGATCATTTTGTGTCTGATCCAGCAGACGTTCTAGTTCTGCTGGTGGACAATGATCATGTTGTGCCTGAGCCAGCAGACGTTCTGGTTCTTCTGGTGGAAAATGGTCATCTTGGGCCTGATCCAGCATGCCTTTTGGTTCTTCTGGTGGACAATGATCATTTTGTGTGTGATCCTGCAGACATTCTGGTTCTTCTGGTGGACAATGATCATTTTGTATCGCAAAAATTGCCCCTACATTTCCGCAGACATTAAAATCGGAAATATCGTATCTTGGTCTAGAATTGTCTACTGGTCTTTCTTCGCGCTTTGCTTGTACAACTTCAAGTCCTGTCATTCCTCCACCCGATGGCAAACCAAACAAGTCTGTCTGGCTGTCAAATTCTTGTGGAGCTCCCATGACCTGGTTGGCCGCTTGACCATATTTTCCAAACACTTTTGTTTTGCCTAGCGGAGCTTCCACGAGATTGTTGTCGGCTTTACCATTTTTCCCAAATACTCTTGGCGTGTCTTGTAGAGCTTCCATGAGATGGTTATCCGTCTGCCCAGTATTTTTAAATGCTCTTGTCGTGTCTTGTGGAGCTTCCATGAGATGATTGTCCGTTTGTCCATTTTTTCCAAATTTTCTTATCGTGTCAGTAGTTTCTGGAAGAGATGACTTAGACCCATTAGATTTCTGTCTGTGCATGTTCTCATGCTCCTGAATAAGTTCTGCACCATCTGATTTCTCGTCCGAAGTTTGATAATGTTTCGCTGCCATAACGAAGAGATTATTCCTCCTTGCCGGTAGTATGCAAAGGAAGTTGCCTGGGAAAATAGAAAACATTTTGTCTTTAAAACGGTCTCAGTTTCCAAACGCCTGGTAACGAGACAGGTGATTAGATTAAAAAAAGAAAAATTGTGAACTATGCTTTTGTAAGACGCTGTGAAAAGTGCTTGGACTATTAATTTCTTCCGTGATTGTCCAAAAACAGCCAACGAATTTTAAGTGAACTACCAAAACAGCCCGGGTTTCACATTATACCGAAATCGGCAAGTAATTAGTTCTATCGTGCATTTAGTGAAAGTGCATTCTGCACTCTAGAAGTTATGACAGGAATAGGCATTCTTATAAATATTCACTTACTCTCCCATCTTCCCATCACCCTGACCAAATCATTGCTCGAAATCCTACTGCAAACGCTGAGGGGGGGTGGGGGTGGGGGCGGTAACAGAGTTTTGCTTTATGCCAAGCAAAAAGTCTGGCTACTCGTATGCATTATTCAACAGTAACAATGATTTATTATGAAAAATGATTTAGCCTTTTCGGAATGTGAATCTTAGCGGTTTGGATATGCCTTGTTAGACATTTTTGGTTTGTATTTTGGCTGTTTTCGATTTTACCCGTTCCTTTCCCGCTTCTAAAATGTTCTTACGATTGCAGCCACCTGGCGTAAGTGACATTCGGGAGAATTCGAGCGTCGCTGAAGTTCCGTAGGTGGACCTTATTTCTAAAATTGACTTTTATCAAATTAAAGTACTGTGCCTTTCAAGTTAAATGTAGTTCTTGCAGATGTGGACACATAGTTTTATTGTCTTTCAGTTGAGAGAAAATATCGTCGGATATTAACCATATTGATGCATGTGCATTTTGCATTTCCGAGAGACTGAGGATTGAAATATGGTAGGCGAAAGGGTTAAAACGCATAAAACATTACGTCACAAAGACACATCTGGAAAAGTTGTTAACCAATTGGTATGGCATTTATACATTATGAAATTAGGAGTGAGGGAACCACTTCCATGACAAAACAGCAAAATCGGCACAATGTGGCATGCAACAATATCACAAATAATCCCCGATATAAACTGACTAAGTCTCCTGCAGTACACTTCTAAATTAGTCCATGCACTGTATTTCTAAAGTTGACTAAATAGACTTTTTATTATTGTGCGTTGTCAAGTTAAATGTAGTTCTTGCAGACATGCACATATAATTCTACTTTCTTTCAGTTGGGAGAAAATATGAACAGAATAAATTTCCACACTTTTTTTCCCCTCCTTCTTATTTCTAGTGGGCGTGGCTGCACTGGGTTTTTAGTTAGGCTACTTTGTTTTAAGGTACTTTTGAGTTGGACTTATATTTTGTCCTTAACTTAATAATGCTCCAGTCATTGTCTGGACCAGATAACTCCTTCTCTGCTGTTTCAAATTTAATAAATGTGGTCCCTGTCAGCAAAAATATCCCCATGTAATGTTGTTTTGTGAAGTTGGAAAGGAAGCATTAGAGAGAACCACAATAATAATATTATCATCATTACCAGAACAATTTTTTAAACAATTTAAAAAAAAAAAAAAAGATGAAAAATAAAGTCTTGCTAAAACTTGTTAAAAATTGTCTGTGACACTAAAACGTTCTATCATTTTGGTATCAACAAATTTAACCACACCACAGCGATTATGGTCATTATCCGAAACATCAGATCGACGTTGGTGTCATAATCATCATGCACGAAGAGATACTAAAGCGTCTTACCTTTGTGGGTATAGAAACAATTTGTTGACAGAACCGTAAACGAATCAGTGTGGAACACACGTATAAAACCACAGCAAAATATGCAATGGATGTTCCGTCAGTATAACGCTCGCTATTGTCTCCAGGCCCCGTTATTAAAGTACGTTTGCAGTGAGCAAATTCAGGAAATTATAAGTAAGTCAGCACCTCACAAATAAGAAAACACGTGTGATGTGTGTTTTCATCGCATGTTTAGCTCGAAAGCTCTTCGACCTCATTCGGAGGCGAGGCAGCTAGTGAAACTATCAATGGCAGGAAAACTGCGGGAGGTGGAACCGCGGATTTTCTTGGGTGGCTGTACAGAGATACTGTTATTACACTAGAGTCCGCATGCATTGCCATCGGCCCCGATTGGCCTATCTGTCCGCTGTCCACCAGGTTGTCCTGGGCTGGCTTCGCTGAAGAGAAGTTTTTTTTTTTTTTTCGGTCGTAGTGTCAAATAATGTTATCGTGTCAGAAACAGTCTTCACATTCAACATCACCACTTGCTGCATGTCAATGTGTCCGTGCATTTATAGAGGAACGGAAGGACGCGGGCAAGTAGGGGCGGCACACTAAACAAGAGTAGGAAGAAAAGGGGGAAACGTACATCAGCAGGTTCATGATTGATGAGGAAGGCTTGAATGGAAGACGTCGGGTATATGCCATATTGTTGTATGAAATTTTTATCTTTTCGAGAAAATGAGGATCGAAGTATGGTCGGCAAAAGGGCTAAAATGCATAAAACATTACGGCACAGACACACATATTCAAAATTTTAACCGATTGGAATGACACTTATACAATATAATAAAATTAATTGTGAGAAAAACACTTTCATCACAAAAACCTCAGAATCGGCAAAAATGTCGCATACAACAAATATTGCAAATATCCCAGGATATTAACCTGCAATTCGCATTATTGCGCCTGACGCGACGTGCCTTGGTATGCTGTACTAAAGGTAGCGGTGTGCTTTAGAACCTGCTGGCTTACTTACTAACCACAGAAAACCCGGCAACGGATAGTCAAATGAAGCCCAATGGGGCAGCCGTCATTTGCTTGCAGAGTTAAAACAAAACCCACAACAAATCAATTACGCCTTTCATTTGCTCTGTTCGTAATCCGTTCAATCCATCACTGCACATTACATGATATGTGTATAGTAGGTGACTGTTGCTCAAAGAGGGGAGTGGGAGAGACACGCTGGATCTGTTTACTTCAGCCAATGTTTGTTCAGTATTGATGTTTTTGGAAGAATGAACAATAGGGCTATAGTTCAGAGTTTTATGGAAGTTAAAGGCCCAAGAAACAAATTATGCACTGAGAACAGAGCAAAGAACTCCATTAACTGCAGTGGTGGTAGAATTAGTCATGGTAGTGCTTGCATGATACCAATATGTGTTGAAGTAGTGGGACATTATGACAGAGAAGAAAAGAAAAGAATGAAAAGAAATAATAAACTGTATGTGACAATCTACCTACCTACCTACCTACCTACTTATCTACCTACCTACCTATCTACCTACTTACTTAGCTACCTATCTAACTACCTACCTACTTAAGTACCTATATATTATCTACTTTCCTATCCACCAACCAACCAATCAGCCTCACTCCCTCCCTACGTATCTTCCTCTCTCCCTACCAACCTAACTACTTACCTCCCTACCAACCTCCCTCCTTATCAACCTACCTACCTACCTGCCTACTTACCTCCCTCCTTATCAACCTACCTACTTACCTGCCTACTTATCTCCTTCCCTCCCTACCAACCTACCTACTTACTTCCCTACCTACCTCCCTCCTTACCAACCTACCTACCTACCTACCTACCTATCTCCCTCCCTCCCTACCAACCTATTTAACTACCAAAGTCAATATCTCCCTACCAACCAACCTTTCTACCTTATTACCAAACAACCTCCCTACCCCCTACCAATTTATTTAGATACCTAAGTCAATACCTCCCTAGCAACCAACCTTTCTACCTCATTACCAATCTACCTACCTATCTCCCTTCCAATCGACCTCCCTACCCCCTACAAACCTACCTACCTACCTCTCAACCAACCTACCTTTCTATCAACCTACATCCCTACCTACCCACCCACTCACCTCCCAACCTACTGGCCTACCTATCTACCTACTTACCCATCCACCCACCCTCACGCTTACAAAGAACGGTAAAGGACAAAGGCACAACTTCAAACAGAAAGGAATCAGCACAAACCATCTGTTAGAAGGAAGCCTCTGACGTATCGACGCCCCTGCATAGCCGAACGCCTACTAATGGAACGATAGTGCGTCCCCCGCCCACCGCCCCCCCCCCTTTTTTTCCAGTTAAAACACATCGTGATTAAGATAATAAAAAATTACCGCAGGGTCAAATTCGGCTAACGTTTCAGAAATAGGCTTCACATACAATACAGTGTACCACCATATTTTACAATGTCTGTGTGTATTAGGTCTATTTCAGTGAACAACAACCATAAAAAATTCCTATGCGGAAACTCGTCAGAAATTTCTGTGACACCAAAGTTTTAGTATTTTTACATCATCATATTATAAAGGAAGTGAGGACCAGTGTAATCATGAAAGATTTTTAACCGCTGAGCCTTAACTTTTACAGAACATCATAACGCATAGAAAGACGTAAAGGTGTACTCTTACCTTTGTGGCTGTGAACAATTCGTTGACAGATCAGTCAAAGAATGACTATGGAAGACCCCTAATAAACGACAACAAAATAATTATGCATTATTCCGTGAATGCAAAGCTCGCCAGTGGCTCCAAGCCCCATTAATCTAAAGTAATTTTGCATCGAGCAAACAGGAAATTAACTTGACAATTTTCGAGCAGGATAACAAAATAGAAAGACGTAAAAATATTATTATTTACATAAATGTCCGATGCTTTCACCACTACTTTGAATCTGTGCTCAATCACGTTACTGCTTCCAGGCGAACTGGCGGACCAGTAAATAATTCGCTGCAATATAAACAAAACCAGATATCGGTCACACCGCAGCAGTTCGCCCTTATCTTGCCTATTACCGGTAGCGAGTACCGATACCGAAATTCATATTTATTGTAATAAGAAAATAAATCTTAAAACACAAGTTACAAATAAAATAAAAAGTACGTAAATAAAAGGGCATAAATTAAAAATTTGCATTTTCGTTTCTTTGTTTGTTTGTTGCTCTACTAGTGAAATCTTAGGCCTACATTACAACAGTCTGTGGATTTAGAGCCTGTTATGTCCTTGTGGAATCCACTTCAGAGTTAGTCTTCACTTTTGTTTTCTAATTTGCATATAAGTTGATTGTGCATAATCATTGTTGGCTTCCCTGTCCTGAACTATCTAATTCTGCAACGCGCCGCTAAAAACTAAAATGCATTTAATTTATATTCGAGCAAAATCTTTACAAAAATTTAATGATCATTAGAACACTGATAAAAACATACCATTCTGTCATTCGCTGCATTTTTTCTTTCTGTTCGGCTTTTGTTTTTCCTCTAAGATCGCCATCTTTCACCAGCAAAAGGTTGATCAGATTTTATTTCCCGCGTGATTCTCACGACAATATTATAGTAATCGACACAGATGCTACAATGACAATACGCACATGACTAGAAGGCATACGATTGGCTTGCTAATTTCTAAATTTAGCCCCCAGTTTTCGCCGAGCCCGAGACTCAGTCTCGCGGGCTTTGTTTTTGTTGGTGCAAATGAAGTCAGTATCAGTAACAAGAAGCTGGTAAAGGTTAAGAAATGGACCAACTGCCACGCCACAACGAGAGCTTCTGCAAACATTCCCGGGTCATGCAAGTTCATGACCGACTTTCAATATTCATCTTCCTTGTTGTCATTGGGACCACATCGGGAAAACCCGTATGTTACAAGACCCGAAGTGGAGTCAAATGTAGCAAGAAGAAAAAGTTAGATATAGCGAAGCCTCGCCTAAGAAATAATACACAAAAACGATACAATAAAACGCCAAAGAAAAAGAAAACAAATGACCTCTGATAGATAAAATAAAAAAGGTAAAAGGATATAAAAAACAAAACAAAACAAAACAAAAAAAAAAACAATTTAATTTAACAGACCACTCAACCTACTATATTCACTCAGTGAATCCAAAACAGATTGGATAGGACGCGTGATGTAAATAAACATGCAAGATTTAGAATGGGGCTTTCAGCCACGCATCTTGCACATGCTCTGGATCAACCTATTGAAAAATCAAATGAATATAATTAACTACTTTGCTTGGGATTCATCGACTGTGAAAAAGCGTTTGATTCTGTCGAGCAGTTCATGCTTTTTCAAGCTTTTGGGGAGACAAAAAATCATTGATATCATTAGGAAAACTACGACGGGCTGAACTTCTGCTTCAGTATCGATGGTGAATACACCAGAGACGTTCGCTTCTCATTGATGTTGCCTTTAGTACGGAAAGTAGAAGAAATGGAAGAACACCTCAGCAGGTTAAAGATGGAAAGCAAGAAAATGGGACTGAACATGAAACAAACCCAAATGCATGGCCAGTTCTAAGACTGAAAAATCATCAGAAATCGAAAATGAATACAGCTATCTGGGGCCGAAAAACAATCTGTCTTAATCACATACTTTTTTCCAGTGTTATGCATGAAGTTCCGTTATTTGTTTGTTGGTTGTTGTTGTTGTTGTTGTTTTCCTCTATAATGTACATTATACTTTCTATATATATTTGAGAGTTTTACAGAAAAGTGATGCCATAGAAAGCATTACTTTGTAATCTCGAAATAAAACAAAGCATGTATCGTTCAACACTCGTGAACTTTTCGCTTGCTTTAAAAGAGAAATTTAAGTAATTTTCCAAAATGGCACGGGTTTAACTCACTAGTTCTCATAAACCACCCCCAGTTCCTCGAGAGCACATTTACTTGACTATATTATAATATTGTTCAAACTGTACTTTCTTTGTAAAATTCCAAGATGTGCTAGTACGACATACTTTCTGTTTTCCGTGTCTTGTTATTTCTTGAGGCCCTGCTCAGTGATAATACACTTTTGACGTAAAATGGAAATCACGACATGAACTTCGGTCTACTTCTATTACAAATCTGGCCGGAAGTGACATACTTAAAGTGAAAGACTGGGCGACGTGCTGAGCTCGCTAAATAAACATAAACAGTGTATGCTGTAAATCTATAACGATTAAATGACGTACTTTGACGTGTTGGAAAATTCTAACATGCAATATTCTATTAAGACAACTCAAGGCCGTGCCAAATAGTTCTTTATCACGATCATTCTGCCTTGGACCTTATAATGTTTAGCTGGACTAGTTGACTAGCTGTCTCGGGGGATATACAGATGTGATTTTTACTTTTCATTTCGATCACCAGTGTGTGAATTGAACTGCAAAACGAAACTTCCTGTCATCCTTTTGATTCCACTCGAAGAAAATGCGTCCGTTTGACCCAAAATGTCGCATCACTTTCTTCTGTTCAATGCAGTTGTGGACCAAAATCAACAAAAATTAATGTATTTAAAATATAGGTTGAGCGAACATGACGTCACAGGTTCGCTTTGTTTACTTCCAATCGCCATTGCATCAGTAAGCGCTGCGGGAAGGCCTTGTGTCGTGTTTGGTTGTCGAAATCGAACGTCGGACGAATCGCACTCGATACTTAGTGTATCACAGAGATGTTTATCTAAATCTGTATTCCTACTGAGCAGGAACTAAGCTGTGGAGTCTGGTAATGTGCAAAACCAATGAACAACAATGTCTGAAACAGAAACATATTCATTCAGCTACCACAAGCACATCCACCTTACCTTGGACTGATCAAATTATGTAATCAGTGCATTCGAGGACCAAACAATTAAAAAAGTCGGGCTTTGTGATATTTGGGAGCTCGGGCAGTTGTAATCATCCTCTGCCATTCGGCAGCTTTTACGCATCAACGCCGTCCTTGATTTGCATTTTTATATTGTATCGTTTTTTTCGCAACGTAATCTAGCAAGTTTCCATGTTCGTTGATCTTGGAGACCAGTAAAATGACTGCCGGGTCAAAGTTCAATTCTAAACGCGTTCAGCCTATAGCAAACTTCAAGATATTTTAAAATATTATGCCCATATACACCTGTACGTCTTTTTATGGGTAATATGATATTTTGACGAATTTAAACCTCAGAGGTTAAACAGCCTTTCATGACAAAGTTGGAGACTTTATTTACTTTATAATGTGATTTTTTAATCGAGGGTCAATGGCCGTACTTTCCGAGCTAAAGCATGATGACTTCCCCCCACCTCCCCCGTCGTTGATTGGCCAAGGACAGTTCGGGAGTATCTTGGTAAACTATAGTAACTCAGTTTTTACAAACATTTCAGAAGAAGGAAAAAAGTGAATAACTCTCTCTATTGGACTAAAAAATTACGATATTAAAAAAAAGCATTTTAGCCCTAAGTATTCAGAATTTGATCCCCAACTTCTAACACAACCTGCGTGTTGTCATTTGCTACAAACATGACAAATATGTCGTCTTTTTTCTTTTTTTTAAATTTTTAATCGAGTTACGAAATATTATACAAACCACAGAAAAAAATGTGGAATCACAGCAAAGGCTTAAAGGAAAGTCAAAAATTAGCAGAAAGAAAACGTTGTATGCAGCAAAGCCTCGCTTAAGAAATAATATCCAAACGATACAATGAAACGCAAAGTAAAATTGATGACAGCTGGATTCAGTTGGAATTTTGCATTATTGTGCCCATAATCATTTGAGATTGCTTCCACTGCACTTTGTGAATAATTTTAAATTGTCTGAGACCAAAGTACGAAGAATGCCATTTCCTACAGTATTAAGCTGTATCAAACACGGGGAGGTGTGTGTGTGGGGGGAGAGGGGCAGGTGTTTTCTCCCTAGCTGAGTGTCATTTGTTTCTTCCAATTCACTTGTACAGCATATTCTTTTTGATGCGTATTTTAATTCCTTGTCGAGGATAAGATAAGATAAGATAAGATAAGATAAATTTTATTCATCCTTGTACAAGGAAATTTGTTTTGATCATTGAATACATAAAAATACAGTTACAGAAACAGAAATTATGATATAAAATTGCCCGCACACACACATATAATATACACACACACTAATAAATAAACAGAATTAACAGTGCACACAATATGCTTCCGTTACTAAAACACACTGACCTGACACGCAGGACACAATTCAACTGTACACAGATTACGATCAAGATGACGGCATTATTGTAACATCCTAGTTGATGATGGAATAAACGATTTAAACTAGCGCTCAGTTTTAGTTTTCTTTGACAACAGCCTTAAACTTCTTACAGATCTTACGTATTCTTTGTTCAGGGGATGTTGTTGGTCGTTGATTATATTATTAGCTTTTTTAATACAAGCACCAGTGTACAGTTCATCAAAATGTGGCAGATCACGTATAGGTTGGTTAGCTTTTGAAACATTAAGTGCGGTTGTATGGTGTTAAAAGCAGACGAAAAATCGACTAGGAGCACACGAACACAGGTTTTACCAGTGTCTAAATGACTCTAGATGTTATGCAATAAAAACAATAAGGCGTCTTCTGTGTTCCTGTTGAACATGATGAACACCCCACCCAGTCTTTTTATTTAACCCTCGCCGTACATCGCCTTTTTTACTACCATTCCCGTATTGTTGAGGGGTCTGTCACGACCCCACATTTTACATTGCGTTTTTTCATCTCACCTTACCCGTACGTCGTGGGGTCTGATACTACCCCATGTAACAGTACAATCATGTAATGCATTTTACTGACACACATAGTGTGTTACTGTGGTGTGTTCCTAATGAATGTGCTACTAATAGCAACTGAGTAGAAAAAAACATATTTTAAAAAGACAGTTAAATGTCATTGCGACCACATGCACATATAAACAATATGTTATATATGTACATAGTTCCACAATCTTGTTGCAACGTTCAGGCCTAAATATTTCCCAATTTCCCTGCCCTTCTTCCCAAGATAAGGTTCGCCTTCTAAGGGATAAAATGTGTCCGCATCAGCTGATCAGAAAATCTTAATGCCATAATGTTACGGAGTCACCTCCAACTCCAGTGTTATGGTGTCAGTTACAAATCAGGATGGTATTCTAATGTTGTGTTGGGGTGTTAGTTCGACTGCATTTTTATAATCGAGAGGTATTCAATCCAAAATCTAACTTCCATACCATGCCAAATACTAAAGAACAATCTGAGAAAATTTCAATTAATCAGACCTGCCGGGTCACAATTTATTACGTTAAGTACACTTACAATTCTATTAGATCTATTTATGTAATCAGCAGCATCAATTCCATAATCAATAATACTTCATTCTAAGTCTAGCTCTAGATTTCCTATAATTATCATTCAACTACTGTGCTTGCTAATTCTCTAATTAAACTATTTCTCTAATATCTAAACTGCTTACTGTATGGCAATTACAGTCTCTGGATACATAATGTCATCTCAGATATTTATGCCTAAACTTATAATAGGTCGAGCCCGTCAACGACAAGGTGACGTCGGCCCAGTTAAGTACAGAGATCTAATTCTAGGATGGGCTGGCAACTCCCAGCCTCACCCAGAAATTCAATCACAATTCACAGTTATGTATTTCATACACTAATACAATTGGCAGCTCTATATGAGTTTAACTTTGCATTTGGATTCACTGGCACGCACTCCGATGTGGATTCATCATGGATAAATGTCGTGCTCTTGCTCATTGTCAATCCCATCAAAAGATTCTGTCTTGGATTACTTACAATTGTTCTGGCGCTAAGGCCAGAACATCAGATAAAAGCGGTGTTCATATGCAGCTGAGCCCTATGGATCTCTCTCTCAATGTCTATGGAGCTCTAGACTTGATGTACCATTACACTTATGATTTTTCAGGCTGAATCTCGCCGACCCCCTCATAGCTAGCATTAACTGCACGGAATGAAAACAAGAAGTACTGCCTGCACGGTTTGCGCTGTATCGCGATCTCTCCGCTAACCCTCATTGGTTAGCCTTTTTACCCTCAATGACGTAAGCAAACATACTTCCTTCTACAAACTAAAACCGGGGCGCTAATCTTCCCTCTAAACCCTAATGGCTTTTATTTAACTATTTACTAGCTCCCAATATCCATGTTTACTTTTACTTTTCTGATAATTATCAATATACAAAGATTTCTGTTCATGGGTGCAAACTTCCTGTATTATAATTTATTAGCATACTACTGTTTATGTCCCCTTCCTGTTGTTCAACTAAAATAATAAAATGACGTCATCAAAACACACGGTCGTCTGCATCCTTGACCTTATCTACAACGACGTACCTCACATGTTATATTTATTCACCTCTAGGTCGTATTGATTAAGTTCTTTCCCTTTAACAACATTTGGTCTTGATACCATACTTTCCTGGTTTGGAGAGCATGTACTGTAGAAACTTACAACTCGCTCTCCACGGCACAAGCTGTTCATTTGTGGTGATGCATGGTCCTGGCAAGTAGTGCCGTTTCAAATTTGATTTGAAAATGTCCCAGACTTCACGGGATGGAGCAAAAATGTCTCTTGCCCTCCTATCTGATCTTGTTTCTTTGTTATAAAATCCCATGACGGATCGTACAGAATTTTTGCCATATACCTTGTCCTATATCAGTGTTGTTGGCATCAAGTTTTAGCCCATGGCACCGAGGTTGATGAAACATCCAATCAGCGCCTCAATTTCTGTCTCATCGATCTCCACCCACGTTACACCTTTGCTCCTTCTTCCTTCCAAGTTTGTGCATTTCACTATGATGGAAATCAGCATCCTGGTCAAGAAGGGACGGAATGCAGTCACAGGAGAAGGGACAGATAAACAGTTGATGGCCTTGTTCAGTGGAGGCCTGAATATGTTCCTGGCTGAGGTTTTTGTAACTGCCGGCGGGATTTTACTCCACTTTGTTTTGTCCTTCCCCTCCATTATGATGTCCCCTGATGATGTACCAACATCTTTTGCTGGTTCCAGCTCAGTGAGGGAGTTTTCTTCCTCCTGTCTCATAGGCTCTCCCTCCTCCTGCTCCTGCCCCTCCTCCTTCTCCTCCCCATCCTCAGCATCACTTTCTGACCGTTCGGGAATTTCTGTCATGAAAACTTTTTCTTCTTCACTGTCAGTTGGCACATTAAGGTCTTGATCCATTAGCTGGCGAAAGATGTTCTTACGGTCCATCAACAAGATGTAGTAAAAGAGAAAAGTATTAATTATATCAATATAAGGATAAAGATGATTGTATGTATAGAGCTCCCCCGCCCTGCTTATTTAGCAGGCTTAAAGTCCTTTACAATATTTATCTCCCCCGGCAGGCCAAACCATTCCAAAATCCGTCTCAACCTTCAAGGGAGCAGCCATTTCTGGCACGTACGTCCCCTCCCCATTTATACTCAGGCAGGCGCAAATCGTGTCAAGTGCCTTTCCCAAAAATACGTCGTCAGCCCCGGTAAGGATTTGAACCCCGGACCCCACGATCTCATGTCCGGCAGCCTAGCCACTAGGTCACTGGCGCCACAATACTACATACCAGTATAGGCTACAGTTCTTATATTACCACCAGGCCGGTTCTAAAGTCTGTGCACAGCAGTCACAGCGCAATGCCTTTTTCTCGTACCTCACTCATATATATAATATATCATATTATAATAAACCTAGGCCCAAAATGTTTAGATCGTATAGACTCTTAAACCACACAAAATACAGTTATGAAACTTCCCATATAAATGGTATTTTGGCTGAAGATTTGCATGGGCATATTTATTTTCACAGCAAATCAATGGTTTTGCGAGAATTTGATAAAAACAATATGATAATAAAAGATAATTAACGAAAAAAAAATATCAAGGTCGCTACGATTACTTTACGATCATTTCCGGGTCAATCTCCAATGCCGACATTTTTTTTTGCGCCTTTTTTTTTTCGTTCTGTCAGTTAAGAATTTCTTCCACAGTTAGAAAATGTACAGCCTGTCCTTGCCGTTGCTCAAAATATACTGTAAAAATCAAACAAAGTAGTTTTGAGTTTTTATTCTGACATTGTTTTGACATAATGCGAAGGAAGTGCGATTAAAGTTACCGAGTCTTGCCATTTAAATTATGGCCTCTTCTTGATTCAGCTTTGGCTTCTCAAACTAATTAACCGGCCAAGCGGATGTCAAACTTTGTAAACAAAACAAAGCGAGGGACAGTTCAGTTGGTTGAAGTTGGAAAGAGGATAGAAATGAAATCGTGGGCTTAAAACTCGACGTGGTTTAGAAAGTTTTAGATCTAAAAAACAAAGCGAAGGACACAATTTGTGTACTTAAACTGTGTTAAAGGAATTCAAGTGTAAAGTTGGAAAAGGAAAATGGTCTAGAAGGAAGGGTGGACTTGCAACTTAACTTTTAACGTTTGGAAAAGTGAAATGGTCTAGAGAAGAAATTAAACTTAAAGCGTGGACTTGCAACTTCATGTGTTTAGGTTAAAGTGAGAGACACAAATTGCGTACTTACACTGTGTGGTAATAGGACTACATCTCTATTTCTTATCATGGTCGTGCAATACTCGCATAAATAGGCTAACCCCCAAACGGAAAAAAACAATGCAACAATGACATAGGTCTGGTGAAGTAGACCCACCACGACTTACCCGACAAATAACTACAACTAGATCTACGATCACTGCCGGTACGTCAACAGATAATCCTCCCAATCCCTCAACGATTGCCGCCTCTACGTCTACCTCAAAGAGTCAAAGTCAAAGGTCGCCACCCGCTCTGCCTCTACGTCTACAGGTTATCGTTCCAATACCTCAGCGATTGCCACCCGCTCTGCCTCTACGTCTACAGGTTATCCTTCCAATACTAATACCTCAACAATCGCCACCCGCTCTGCCTCTACATCTACAGGTTATCATTCCAATCCCCCAACAGTCGCCGTCCCCTCTGCCTCTACATCTGCAGATTATCTTTCCAATCCAGCTTTGCCAACAACTGTTAATGTGACTAAGAAAATTACTCAGAAAAGAAAAGGAGAATTGTTTTACTGTCTTGCATGTAACGCAGACTCTTTTCAGGAAACACATGCACATCTTCAACAGTTGAATATAAAGCACTCATGTGGCGCTCCCATCATTTCCTGCGACTACTGTAGAGCACTAAGATGGCCATCGGAAAAGAACACTTTCTGTTGCCAAAATGGAAAAATTAAAATTGATTTGCCTCCGCCACCTCCACCAAGCCTTGCAAAATATTATGCTTTTGATGTTAAACCAAACTGTGTTGAGCAAAGCAGATCTTACAACAGTGCTTTAGCCTTAGCATCTTTAGGATGTGACGAAATTCGACAGCCAGGTTTTAATCCTAACTTCACAGTCCAGGGCAAATTATGCCATAGATTATGATCTTTATTGCCACCTCCTCCGGGCTCAACTAATGAACCAAAATATGCACAGCTTTATTTTGTCGACACCACTATCAACACCAGCAATGAAAAATTGGACAAGGTTATTCTTAAGGATCTTCAACAGGAGATGAAAAAATGTAATTCCTATGTACGGTCCTTCCAATCAGCACTTGATATTTGCGCGGAACATGATGAACTACAGATTGTGCTATATGCCGACAAGAAAAAGACACCGGATAAACGACAATGTTGTGTATCCTTAAGTCCTGTTGTAAAAAGTGAGTAAAATGTTTCCTTACTTTAAACTTCAGTACATGAATGTATTAAGTTTCTTCCTTTCTGTCTTTCCTGTACACCAAATGATTACTTTCGTAATACCCGTTCGTAGAACGGGTTCATGGTCTAGTAATAATAATAAAAATTTGTACAGCGCTTGAAATGTCGAAAAGAGCATCTCAAAGCGTTTTACAATAGACCCAATACAATAAACACTAACTACATTGTACATTTGAAAAAAACAACCCATAAAGTATGGATGTTTATACAATAATGAGTTTTATTACTTTTATGTGGTTAGGCCTACTCACCTTGAAATTGCTATGGAATTCTGAAATTCTGTTTCCGTAGAACTAGAAGTTAACACACTTTTGACAGTTTTTTCTGTAGCAATCACTCAGTCAATGATATCAGACATTCTGGGCCTCGACACTTTCGTTGACCTGTTATGTCATGTCCATCAGTCCTGCAAAGTTGTCATTGACTGAAGGGTCACGTGTATGGTCAGCCCCGTTGAGCGAGCAGCATACAGCTCAGCATAGAACTGCGTCGTGGCATCGAGTGGTGAAAATAAAATGCTGTATAAAATGTGGGGTCATGTCAAACCCCACGACGTACGGGAAGGAATGAAGAATATTTTGCTATATAAAACATGGGGTCGGGACAGACCCCGCAATGTACGGGAAAGGGTATTAGAAATGCAAGTGCAATGGTAAGCAAAGATTCCAATGCTTTTTAATTTTGAATATGTGTGTGGATGGGCGATGAAGTCATTGAGGAATACATGAGTATCGAGCTCCTGGAACTAAAATTGAATTAATGAGAGCACATTTTAGAGGGCGTGGGGTCTCTAATGACCCCCGATCTACGGCGAGGGTTAAATATTGGAATGGTGAAGGTAACGATATGATATTGAGGTCGTTGTTGTTGATGATGTTGTTTTTGTTTGTGTTATTGTTGAATTTTTTTTTTGGGGGGGGGGGGCAAGGGGGGCTCAGATTGAAATGCAAATTGTAGTGTTTTCATTCTGTGCATGATTCAGAAATTAGATACTGCTATTAAGTTTGTTCAGATTGTTATAAAGTTATTCTTTCTGCAAGTCTAATAAATGAATATTTAATAAGTATATAAGATTAGATAGGAATTACAAAAGTAAAAATATTCCTAGGTAAGAGATAAAGAGGTAAAAGGGTTTAAAATAGATAAATATACTGAAGTACGTAGACAAGTAAATAAATAAATACACAGTTTTTGTTGTCTTTTGGGGGGGGGGGTGGGGGGTGGGGGGGGGAGGGATCATACCCACTGGGCTTCTGCCATGTAATCTAGCAGTGTCCAGTAGTGAATACTTTGTTGCCAGCTGTTCTCGAACCCTTTAGATTTTTTCATTGTCAGTTTTGTAATTCAGTTACATCCAATGGTATATAATCCGTTTTCACGTTTTACATGTGCTTCCAGCAACTAAAAATAATGGATGAATAAGACAAAATATTAATGAATATACGTTAACAAAAGATCTGTTCAGATTTACCGAAAGTATAGATAATAGATAATAGTGTATGTCACGAGTGGAGTGAGTGCAATTAAGGGGATTGCTACAGAGCGGGTGTAGAATAAGAAGAGCTCACGACAGACGGATAGGAAAAGACGTGAAAGGGGAAGAGTAAAAATAACTCATGCAGACAAGTGGGAAAAGCGTGCGTGTATGAGTGGTGTGGAAGTCTGAATGAGGCGAAAGCGCTGGATTACTATCACTGCAAGTTAGAAGGTCCTACGGATCGGACCTGTGAATAGGAGCCCATCGGGCGGACATAAAGGGAAGCAGTCGAGAAGACTAGTGAGAGTCTTTCCAGTTATGACTGGTGTCGGGGACGGGCCGCAGAGCCACCTCGATGAGCACAGGGGATAGGCCAGCATAGGGCCGGAGGCCACACATAGGCCAGAAGTGAGGCTGTCAGTGCAGGACAGTAGAGGCACATAAAGTCGTGGCAGTCAGGCCACGGACAGGAACGTAGATATGAGAGTGACTGAGATACTATATTGTTGCCATGTTGATAGGCTAGTGAACTGATACTATGTTGTTGCCATGTTGAGGGCTATGGAAATAATAATGTGTTATTGCCCTGCTGAGGTGCTAGGGGAATGCTAAGGTGTATGACAATAAGAAGGTGATATTGGGAGACTGCGGTGCCAGTGAATTATTAATGTGCTATTAAGACCCTGAGGGGAGAGGCTGAGGCCGAAGTGCCTTTAGGAGTAACTACCGGATTGTGGATCCGAGGGAGAGTGTGTGTGAGAATAAGGCCGTTGTACGGCAGTTGATTTCAATAATATAATGTATGTAATTGCGCTATTATATGTATAATTATGTTTAATAAATGTGTGAGTCTGATGGATTGTTCTGTTAAGTGTTAACTTGTTTGTTCGTGATTGTTGTCCTGTCATAACTTATTACATCTCCCAGTCTGGGATTTGTGACAGTGTAGTGAATACTTTGTTGTCCGCTGTTCTCGAATCCTTTAGGTTTTTTCATTATCAGCTGACGATTTTGTTCTTCAGTTCAAGAAAAAAAAAAAAAAAAAGGTAAGGGAATACACCCCCATCCCCTCAGAAAATGTGTTTATATTGTCTAAGCTATCAGTATGATAATAATAATAGGAGCACTTGTCTTGTATTAAATCTAACTTTTACTTCATGCACTTTGGAATATTTGGTTTCCTATTATTTTTTCTCCTTTCATCATTGGTCTTTTTTTTTCTTTTATTTCACTTTCATCCGCTATCTACATTATCTCTGTTCACACTCTGCAAGACACAACTTTTTAATATGTCATAAACGACGATCACGTTCTAGATACTGGCGGCTGATTATCCGATGATGTCAAGTAGTCCCAGTCTGATGAAACCGGAGATGAGTTAGGGGCACTGAAACTTCTCACGGCACCCAAATAATCAAAGAAAACGTGTCTGTATAAAATAGTTATTCCATTAATGCTCCTTATTCTTCCATTCTATTTCAAAGATGTGGAAAACGTTATTCATGGTTCCATATTTCATCTTACTTACACATAATTTGGCTATTAGTATGATTTGATATTTAGCGCTAAAACCGGAGGGAATTATTAAACAGTCACAAAGTACATGATTAGGGAAGCAATTGAGAGAGCCCGTAAACTGCCTGAACATGTAGAATCTTTCTTTGCCAAAAGTAATAAGCAGAAACGAAATTCTTTTTAAAGACGAGAGAAGGCACTATCAATTTCTGTGGAGTGAGCTTTTGGAAAAGAAAGATGGATATAGATAATTATAAATTGTGTAATCTGTGTTAGTAAGACTCACTGGTCTCCAGTTATTTATATTATTTCTCTCTAAGTTGTTTCTCTTATGCAGCAGTGTAATTATGCCCCTTTATTGCATTGTCGTAAGCTCTCCCTTTATCACTGAGTACGATCGGCTCTCCCACAGCAATGTTTTAAGTAGTCACCAGAAAGACTTGTAGAAGGGAGTTGTCAGTCCATCACTCCCACGTGGTGACTCATTATTAAGTTTAAATAGTGCTTATCCAAGTTCTTCTCTTGTAATATTTTCTTCCATTATTTCTTTTTCACTTTCATCCATTTCTGGGTATTCAATATTTTCTAAAAAGCTATTCAATAATGACTTTACATCGGTTTCTGCGCTGTCTTTCTTATACAAGTTTTCAAAAAACTGTCGGATCTGATTCAATGTTTTTAATGGTTTTTTGAAGGTGTTTATCCTTAGTTCATTATATAGTGTTTACAATCCTCTTCCGCTTTTCTAACGATAGGAAGTATTTTGTGTTCTTTTCGCCCTCCTCTATCCACTTAACTCTTGATCTTATCTGGGCCCCTCTTGCTTTGTATAAGAGAAATACTTTTAAGTTTTGTTTTAAGAATTAACAGTCGGTTCAAGCTCTAAGTTGTCCCGAATAAAGACTTCAATGACCATATTCATTTCCAGGAAGAAATTATCATCTTTCAGCAGGGAGTTGTTGAATTTCCAGATTGATGGTCCTTTTCTAAATGCCGCAGTACATATTTTTTGCTATTACCCCTTTGCGGTCACTGAGTGTAATAATTTCAAGACAATCATTTTCGATGTGGGCTAATAGATTGTTATCACAAAATATATAATCCAACCTTCTGGCTATGGAAGGTGTTCTGGCCCTTTTCGGCCCTATGATAGCAACGCCACGAGTCGAACGTCCAGCATGTCAGCCATCTTTTGCAGCTGGCAAGTTTCCCTTGGATCATAGTGGCTCTCCAACAACTATATCTAGGTTATTATCCCGAACGATATTAAAGTCCCCACATATTATCTTATTATTATATAACGACAGTGTTTCGATCAGCTGTGTTATAGAAAATATCTTTTTTGCATTCTTGGACTTTTTAACCGCTGAGCCTTAACTTTTACAGAACATCATAACACATAGAAAGACGTAAAGGTGTACTCTTACCTTTGTGGCTGTGGAAACAATTCGTTGACAGATCAGTAAAAGAATGACTATGAAACACACCTATAAAACCACAACAAAAGCTTTGTCGGCTGAGATTCAGTCTTGCGGGCTTCCTTTTTGTCGGTTAAAATGATGAAGTTGAGAAGGGCGCAAACTGCCACGGCACACCGAGAATCCTGCATGTCCGTGACCGACTTTTAGAATGCCTCTTCTCTTGTTATCCGTTTCGTACATAACCACATGGGGAATATCCGTATGTTACAAATTCAAGCGGTTATTACACTTTACACTTAATACGGACACATTTTGGCCTGCGGCCGATCGTAAAGAATGGTTTGCTATTAGTATTACACCCAACGATCAAACTGAATGCGATCCGGATCACACAAGCACACACACAAAAAACCCTCTAAACAGTGGAAATCTCATCACGGTGGAGCCTGACAACTTTGACTGCTCCTGCCTTTTAAGTTCTTTCCTGAATGCACTCCAGAGATTATTTACTTTCTTTGATACGGTATCCCTTTTTGCTTTGGGCATCAAACTGTTTACAAAATTCGACACGTTTTTCAAACGCTGTTTCTCTTTAAAAATGTATTACTGTAGTATTTTGACTTGATTTTCCACAAGCACTCCGTAGAATGGTAGATTTCGATGAATTGAATTGATTCTTTGCACCATGACGCCACAATGTAAATTGTATTTTCATCAAATAAAAACACAAGGAAAGACCTACAAGGACAGCACAAGAACAGCACTTCAGTACACTCCAAGAGCGGTAAAAAAAAAAACAACAAGATGGCAAGGGAATCATGAAAGATAAAAATAGACTTTTTTTTATTAAAAAAAAACATTCAATAAAAAGAGTCACTCGCCAGTCATTAAAATAGTTTTGATACGCTGATTCCGAAATTGATATTATTTTTACGATGCGATGTAATTTTGAATAAGTTTGTAAACGGGTATTTTATCGCCGGTGTGGTATCCCAGAGTATCCCCCCCAAAATCTATCCCCCCTGATATTTCAAAATATCCCCCGGATACTCTAGGATATCCTAGAATAACCCCCGGATATTCTGGAATATTCTGCTTTATCCCCCCGGATATTCTAGAATATCCCCCTCTATAACAGTTTATCCCCCGGGGTTAAAATAGGATGGGGGATAGTGGTCAATGGGTACTAGGCATCCTATTTTATCCCCCCGTTACAAATTACCCCCCACCTTTTTTTTGTTTGTCTTTGGGCAGCCTTCCCCCGCGCCCCCCCCCCTTTTCTTCGTGTGCATTTCTATTTATTATACAATCTTTCTCGGCCACACGCACAAAAAATACACATTTACAAAGTGTGAGTGTGACTTAACATGCGTTTTAAGCCGACCCTTAGATTTGGACTAGGGGCATAAATCTTTCTCCTCCAGTCCATCAACCATACCCTTTTCTGGAGCTTTTAGTAGTAGTAATTAAAGAGATTAAATTCAGGGGTGGACTGTGTATGGAGCAATGACAACCAGGGCACCCATTCTTTATTGTGAGGAGAAAAAGGAAAGGACAATGCACCAGCGTGCTAAAATTGACAACACCGAATCGAAGCTGGCACAAAATGAAGTCGAGATATAATCTTAAGCGGCCACTTGTGATCTTAAAGTTCTCATCATATAGAAGGCTATGCTTCGACAGAAATGTGTATCCTTTGATAAAGCACCTTAGGTGTAATTTCCAAGTTTTTGAGGGACTACCTCATGGAAAATACTGTCTGTACAGCACAGTCGGTAGCAAGCAAAGAGGTCATATAAACTCTTCGGTAGCAAGTTGTTGTCTTCACGGGACAAGAGGAGTGTTAAAGAACTAATTATTGCACGTCAAACATAGTGACACAGCAGTAACCAAACCAGTGCTGATGAGGGATTTGCAAACTTTGATAGAACTTCGAAGCAACATTGTGGAGGATGTTACTGAAGCTTCAGGAAAGTCTATCACTGTCGTCAGTCCTGAGAGCTGCCATTTGGAGAAGCCAGCCGACTTGACCCCTCTCCATTGCATTTAGTCACACATCCATCTCAGAAATATTCTCAACAGCTCCAAGGACTGGCTGCCCAAGTTCGAAGATGTAATTGGCTCAGCGTCCCCAGACGTCTTTGTTATCAATCCTCTAATGTATGTTGCAAGTAGTCTGTCACCAAAGCCGAGCAAATGGCAGCATCAACAGGAAGAGTCTGTTTCTAGTTTACATGAGAAATAGTCATCAAAACCTACAGACGTCCTGTTTTTGGGTCTCATGGACAAAACTTCCTAATCAGGGGCGCAGTGCTAAGAATGGATTCAATCAACTTCCAAAGACAATGCAGATTCGAGACAGTTGGGGAAAAAATCCGGATTCTTGGATCATTCGGGGATACACATATAAGTCGAGGTGAAGATCTGTTAAGTGACAAGCAGCCCATCCCATTCAAGCAGTTTTATAGATCTAGTCCCAAATTTTTTTGCCTTCCCGATCTTTTTACAGACTTAGCGTGTTCTGAGTAAGAGATCCTTTAAAAAAGTTATGGATTACAGGGAATTGCATCCTGGTTTTAATCCTTAAAAATGTTCCATCTTTCAGCCTCATCTGAGATTACCTTTCCTTTCTACGGGTCACACCACCTTTTCTTCCCTCCTTGGAAGTCCATCATTCCATTACATAATGATAGCATAAAACTCTTGTGCGTCCTCCTTCTCCCTATCACCCCCACCTCATTTCCTGGAAGTACTTCTGTCAATGCAGCAGGACACAATCAGCAATTAATGTGAAAGGGGGTGCTGGATTAATATACCTTTAGTCCACGCCGCAACAAATGTTTTTCCCTACTTGTTACAATGCACATACTGCATTTTGTCAGCCTTCATGGGATAGGCAGTGTGACTTAATGACCTTGAATGTCTGCAACCCCGCCAGTGATGTCAGTAAAACTTTAGAACAGTGATTCTCAACGTGGGCGATATCAGCCCCCTGGTGACGTCATTCTCATTTCCAGGGGGGGAAGGGGAGGGGAGGAAACGAAGAAAAGGGCGACAAGTGGGAGAAAAAGAGGAACGGGGGCTATATGGAAGTTTAGGGGAACCAGAATGAAGAGCGATTTGGGGGCAAATACATAACAGTCATTGACTTCTCTTACATCATGCTTAGATGGGTTTGATGAACAGAAAAGGTTTTTTTTTTTTGGTTTAGTGCATTTGACAAAGAAGGGTTTCTGCTTTATATTGTATCATCAACATGTTTGTTGTCTTTTTTCCCTTGGAAATAGGGGAAAAAGTGGGCGATGGAAGAAAATTTGGAGTCTGTGGGGCAATTGCCAGAACCACTGCTAAAGAAAGTGAAATCTAGCTGGGGGATACTTTAGAATAGAGGGGGATGTTCTAGGATATCCTAGATTATCAGGGGGGTTAAAATAGGATGGGGGATATTCCAGGATGTCACACCGGCGGGGAAAAGTTCAAAGACAAGTCATCCGTCAATCATTTCCTCTTCCCGGTAGACAGTCGGGTGGCAAAAAAATCAGGCTGTTTTTTTGTTTTTGTTTTTTTCCCTCTATAATGTACATTATACTTTCTATTATATTTGAGAGTTTTACAGAAAAGCAAAAAGTCTAAAATCTGAGGCAAGCAAGGGTGAGGAGTGGTCATGGTGCTCGCTCTCAGATTCGTGATAAAACGCCATTGCCTTCTGGCGACTGGAAAAACTTTCTTCAGGACAACGACAACAAGGACGAACTGTTCCGTTTTTTAGCAACTCGGCAGGTCGCAGGCAGCAAAGTTCCTGATGACAGGATATTGTTATGTACCGTAGGCGCCAACGTTGCGTGCAGTATGGATTATGATCTTGCATCTTTAATGCCCTGCAATCACGAAGATGCTGACGGTAGAATCTTCCTTCATTTGCTCCGTGCAAAATCACATGGACACCTAGAGGCCATTATCAAAACTGTCGACACTGATGTCATAGTACTTGCTGTTTCCTCTACCTAGAGTTAGGAATATAACACATTAATTTGGATTGACTTTGGCTATAGGAAATCAATAAGATACCTGCACATTCTTCAGAAAATGGCACATGCTCTTGGACATCCAAAATGTCTAGCACTGCCGTTCTTCCATGCACTGAGGTGTTGTGACACAGTCACCGCTTTCTTTGGTCAGGGGAAGAAATCAGCGTGGTCAGCATAGAACACTTTTGGAGAAGCGACACCAGCCCTTCAAGCTGTCGGAAACATGCCGACTGCTAGTGTTTTGGACAAGAATGTTGAAATCATTCAGACATTTGTGGCAGTTTGGTATGACAAGACCAATGTTGCAGACAACGTGGATTAATGCAGATGCAGTCTTTTTACCAAAAGAAACAATCCTATGAAAAAGCCACCCCCTACATCTGATGCATTGTTTCTCCATATGAAGCACGCAGCCTTTCAGGCAGGCTATGTCTGGAAACAGTCACTGGTGAAAGAACATAATCTATTACCGGTACCTCCATCAGAAATGGGTTGGACAGAGACGGATTCAGGATTTCTTCCTCTTTGGACACTTTACCATTGATTGAAGAAGGGTCAAAATATTTGCTCAAATGTTCTTGCAAAACAAATTACGGCAAAAGATGTTCAATGTGTTAGGGCTGTCCTGAAGTGCAGGCAGCTATGTCAGTGTGACGCTCAGTGTTCTAGAGACTGAGATGCCAGAAAATCGTCATAATTTAGTAATAATACATGCGCCCAAAAGAAATCCCGGACCTATGTTACAATTTTTACCTTCATCTTAAATCATGAAGACTCACTTGAAGAACCTAGTCCTTTTCAGTTCTTGGCCATAGTGTTCATCTATATTATATTCAGTAACGGAGACCAGTTGATGGACAATTTAATTATTTTCAGCTTTTATGACATGTTTACCTATATATTCAGCCACTGAGACTAGCTGAAAGGAGACATTTTTAATTTCCAGTTTCTGTATATCATAATGTTTACCTACATCTTCAATCATGGAGACCATATGAGGGACACCTCAACACAGGCTCGTGAGTAATCCTACAGTTTGTGATGTCATAATTTCAATAGGACTATAATATATGACAGAATATATATTTTGTCCAGGTAGTCTTTATTTTGTTGGTGTAAGAGGCGACACCATAATGCTTCAGCTGTCAGTTAATTTCAGTCTGTCACTGTGTCTCCCCTAGTAATCTTACTTATGTAGTGTTGCATTCCAATTGGAAGGTTATGTTATTGTGTTTACAAAACAGTATCATTAAGTTAAGCGGCATTCATTTTACGGAGGTGAATTCAATAACGTAACGAAATATGCGTTAATAACGAAAATTCAATCCGCCGCAATGCTTTGCGTGATTATCACAGATATAAAGTGTTGCGTGTCAACGAAAAGGTCTCTCCATGCCCTCTTTGAAAAGCAAGGTAATTAACTTAAGCGGTATAAAATTAAGAGAATGCTGGTAAGTTGAAAACTCATATTTCAATGAAACAAAGAAGGGTCATTAAGGTCATCTACTAGCCACACCAAACCTCTGACAAAGGGGGCCCACCTCATTTTCAGTATAGTATGACCTAGGAACATGACATTACTTTGGCATGTTGTTATAAAAAAAAGCGCACGATCGAAGTAAAAACAAACCTCCCCCCCCCCCCCCCCCCGTACAAGATGGTTTGGGATTTTTCAAACGTTCATGAGTGCAAGTTGTGTGACGTCAATAGAAACAAAGCACTACAGAAACAATCAAAGCATTGTTTTCTAGTGTAGTTCAGAATTAAACGTGTCTGTCCTCAATGCACAGTGACCTGCTTGCCCTGTCGTAGCGTGTACGAATATGGCTGTTGTTTAAAGTACGTACGTGGTCCACGCGCTTTGCGCTATGGGTGTGTACGCATACGTATCTATCCGAAACCCCGTCCTTATCCTCAATCCTAATTCTTACCGGATCCCTAACCTGAACCATAGCCTTTCAACCATCAATCAGGAGGAAAACAAAAAACAAAATCTGAAAGAATAATTAATTAAGGCTGTTGTTAGGAGTATTTCAGGAGGAGCTCTCTGGCTCTGGAACTGCAAAAGGCTTTAAAATACGTACCGATAGCGCAAAAAACTTGGGGGACGTACATACAAAAAAAAAACAAAAAAGAAAATGACATGTAACAACATTGTATACAATTATGTATGTCATTGGTTGTCCCAGGGTACACGATTACATCTGTCCTTCAACCTCTAGCGCTCACCGTACCATATTTGCAACATGTAACACAACCTAGTATTCAATGTTCGTTTGTTTTTTTAAATACAATTTCTAACTGGCCAACACAGAAGTTCTAATGATTGATATTGAAGTTTTTGTTGTTGTTTTTTTACTAGTTTAAAATAGCGTTGCATGTTTCAGAACTTTTGGATGCGCCAGTTAATGTCTGGACATTCGAAGGATAACAGCCCTGATAGTAATCTAGGGTTCAACGGTCAAGATTCCGGATCCAAATAAAATGAGGTCAAAGGTTACTGAGGTTTTCCGGTGTGGCCTGCGTGCGGTAGGCTGTGTGTTAGCGAAGGCTCTTCGTTTATTGTAATATCTCGAGTTTTCTATACCCTACCCTGATCATTTTTGGTGGACAGGTACATCCCTAGGTAAGGATTCCAGTGGTACTATCCTGGGTGAGTAAAGGTACCATTCTGCCGCTTTTAGGGTGGAATTTCTACTTTCTTGCTCTGTTTTGTTTTTTCCTTCACTTTTTTTTGGTCCTATTTTGCCTTCTTGTGTTGTTTTCTAGTGAGCTTGTCATCATCGCGGGCTCGTGTCAGTGCGCTATCTCTATCCCTGTGTCTGTTTGTTGTTTTTCTGCGCCTTTTGTTTCAGCGGCTGGTTTGCTCCGAGTTAGTTTTCTGGTGTAAGTGTGTATGTGTGTTTCCTTACGCTTCTCCATTTAATATCCTGAGTAATTGATCATTTGGACGCTCCGGTTGAGCATTAAAATGAGTTGTCCCCCAGTCTTCGTGTTGGCGAGAGACCTGCCCGAGGAGAAAAACTCAGCCTACACACCATACGAGATTTGCTTCGTTGCTGAGAAAAGTAGTGGGCCTCTGTCTATCATTGGAGCACAGCGGATAGGGGGACTGTGGAGGATATACCCTAGGTCAACCGAGAGCAGGACAACTCTATTGTCCAAGGGGCTAAATATAAGAGGTAAGTGTTTGAATCCTCGAAGCCAAAATCCGTTTGTCCAACTAGGATCCAATGGGGAAGAAATTCCTTCGACCCGACTCATTATAAGTGGGGTACCCCTGTCATTTAGTAATGACAGCTTGGAAAAACATCTAATTAAGCTGGGGGTGCGCCTAAGATCGAATGTGATAGTGGAAAAAATTAGGGACCCACAGGGTAAGATGACAGAGTGGCTAAGTGGCAGAAGAATAATCACTATTGATCTCCCAAAAAGCCCTATTCCCAAAACGCTCCAGTTGGGTCCTTTTGTAGCATCTCTGTACTACAAAGAAAGGCCGAATGACCTTTCACAAGTACAATGCAAAAAATGCCTGAAGGTAGGACACGTAGCCGCCGCCTGCCAGAACGAAGAAGTATGTCTGGTCTGCAAGCGGCCCGGCCACAGAAAAGGAGACTCGGAGTGTGAAGCTTCGGTGGTACAATTGTCCCAAGTCACGGTCCTACTGCAAGATGACGGCCAGGAAAAAGCAGACGACCCTATTAAATCATCTAAGAAGAGTATCTCAGCGAGAGGGAGGTCAAGAGTAAGAGCAAGCAGCGCAGAGAGAATGAAAATGGCCGCCTTCTTGGATCGAGCACGATCAGCCAGTCAGAAACGCCCCCTCCCTGCCTCTTCTCCAGGCTGCGACACCAACCCTAGCCGACGGGCCAAAAAAGACAACCCAGTCGATACCACTGACCATAGCAGAACCACAAAGTCACACGAGGACAGTACGCTGGACATTGTCGAAGATAACATACAGGTGGATCAAGCTACTTAAGCCTTCTCTCCCATCATCCTACAGACACGGACTATGACCCCGACCTGGAAAAAGGATTTATGATATAGAATAATGGCTTCGGCACGGAATAGCGGTACGAGTTTGAGCATTGACTTACATTTTATGACCCTTAACGTTCGCGGACTAAGAAATAAAAAGAAGCGTAACAGTTTATTTAGGTTTTTTAAACAAGACAGAAACTCTGTCATAGCAATACAGGAGACTTATCTATCTGTAGATGATATAGAAATGATAAAAAAGGAATGGGGTGGATAAGTACATTATAGCAGCGGGACCACCCACAGTAAAGGCCTGCTTACGCTATTCTCCAAATCCCTGGATTTAACGAATATTGAATTTGTACACTCTACCGACAGAGCTCTTATCTCCAAAATAATCTTAGACAGTTCGATGTACTATGTCGTTAACGTATATGCGCCCTGTATAAATGATGAAAAGGGACCTTTTCTGAGAGATTTGAACAATACTATAAAGGAACAGATTGGGGGTGCAATGGATAATGTCATAATCATGGGGGACCTCAATACAGTTTGGAGCAATAAATTAGACATCATTTCAGGCCTCGCGCATAGCGCCCAGAATATCGCAGATCTAAGAAGTTGCATCAATGACTTAAACCTGAGTGACATCTGGCGATTACACCATCCCGGGAAGAAGGAGCACACCTGGAGCAGAAGCAGCCCTCCTTCCGCCAGAAGGGTAGATTATGTATTTGCTGGGGAAGGATTAACATCGCTGTTTACAAGGTGTGAAATTCAAAGTGTTGGCTTCAGTGACCATCGAGCTGTAAAGGCGACACTGTCTTCTTCTTCGTTTGTTTATGGCAAGGGCTATTATAAACTAAATGTATCCTTATTACGAGATAATGTCTATGTCTCTCTGATTAAAAGTGCCATTGCAGAAACCGTAGAGAATTTCCCAGAATTGAACCCTCACCTGCTCTGGGAGATGCTGAAAGTTAGGGTTCGTGAAGTAAGTATGGCCTATGGCAAAGAAAAAGCCGCTAAATCCACACGTAAAAAGAAGAATCTTATATCAAAACTAAATGAATTAGAACGAGAATTAATCTCAGATCCCACTAATCTTAGACTTCATAGAGAAATCTCTACCGTTAAAAAGGAATTAGAGGTGTACATAATGGCAGCTGCTAGAGGGGCCCAAGTCAGATCCAGAATCAAGTGGATAGAAGACGGTGAAAAATCAAGTAAGTATTTTTTGCAGTTAGAAAAGACCAGAGGCATAAATAACACCATCCACAAGATATGCTCTCCAGAAGGCCAAATTATCACTGACCAAGATGAAATATTAGAAATAATAACATCTTACTACGAAAATCTTTATAAAGAAACGAAGAAATCTGAAGATATCACCAATCAGCAATACAAGTTCATTGAGAACATAGAGGTTCCAACATTAAGTGACGGAGATAGAGAGATGTGTGACTCGCCACTAACACTGTCTGAAATTGCAATGGCACTTAAACATACAAAAAACGGCTCCTGTCCAGGATCAGATGGACTGCCTGTAGAGTTCTACAAGTTCTTCTGGAAGGATATATGTCAATTACTATTCAAATCAATAAATTACAGCTTTGAAACTAATACGCTGTCCTTTTCACAGTATAAAGGCATCATCTCTCTCCTGTTCAAAGGAAAGGGACTGAAACGCGACCTTCTAGAAAACTGGAGACCCATCACCATAACAAATACAGATTACAAGTTGATAGCCAAGGCATTGTCATTAAGGCTGAAGCAAGTCATGCCCCTCTTGATACATCACAACCATACGGGTTTTATCCGAGGCAGACACATATCCTCCCTTCTGAGAGAGCTGGATGACCTCATAGAACACGAAAAGGAGAAAAACAGTAACAGCATTCTGCTATCTGTAGACTACCGTAAAGGCTTCGATTCTCTATCCAGGCAGTGCATGGTTAATGCCTTTAATATATTCGGTTTTGGCGGAAATTTCAAAAAATGGATGAACATTATATCCACAGGTTCCATTATAAGCGTCAAGAATGGAGGACATATTTCTAGGGAATTTAAACTGGAACGGGGCGTGAAGCAAGGATGCCCTCTCTCACCTCTGATCTTTATCCTGACTGCTGAGCTCCTAGCACTCAATATAAGGCAGGACGAAAGCATACAAGGTATTAAGTATCCTAAGTCCCAGACGAGAACAATCATCAGGCAGTACGCTGATGACACAACGCTGTTCCTGCGGAATTTAATAGATTTTCGAGAAGTTCTTTCTAAAATCAAATCTTTCTCTTTATTTTCAGGATTGGAACTAAACAAGAACAAATCATACGCAATGTGTTTGGGCAAAAAGAATGTATTTGGACCTCTTCAGTTTGATATATCGTTTGTGGAAAAATTAAAGATTCTAGGTATTTTTTTCAGTTCTCAAAAGCCTGCCCAAGACCTGGAGGAAAACTGGACAGGCAAAATAGAGTACATAGAGAACATGGTTGGGGCATGGTCTAGACGTGATCTATCAATTATAGGCAAAATTCAAGTTATTAAAACCTTTGGAGTATCCCAGATACAGCATATAATACAAAGTATATCACTGCCTTTAAAAATTCTTGAGAAAATCAACCGAATATTCTTTAGGTTTATCTGGAAGCGTCGCTTCTCAAATACTAGAGCCTTCGAAAAGGTAAAGAGGAAGATTATGTGCGACCAGTACCACAAGGGTGGACTTAAAATGATAGATATCTGCATGATGCAAGAGGCATACTTATTGCAATGGGTGGAAAAACTCAGTACTGATAAGGAAGAGGAATGGAAATTACTGCCCATGTTCGCGTCAAGACATGTAGGGGGGCTCCTGGCCTTTAGGAGTAATCTTGACCATAAATCCTTTCAAGGCCAGGATAGTATCAATAGCTGCTTCTGGAAGAAGGTTCTGCTAACATGGTTAACGCGGAAAGGGGAGTCTAAAGAAACGGTTCTTCCAAAAAAAGATGATCCTCTGTTCAACAGTGATAAGGTAAAATTCAAGGCAAGAACCTTGCTGCTGCCAGGCTGCATAGATAAGGGCATAGTACTCATTAAAGACATGCTGGAAGGAGAAACTGGGAGATTATTAAGTTACCATGATTTTTTAAACAGGTATGGGAATTTTCCGAGTTCACTACTTGAATACAATATTTTGTTCAATGCTTTAAGCCCTCTCACTCTAATTGCCAATTGTGGCATAAACAAGCTGGTTTTTAGAGACATGGAAATCGGAAACTTAGGCCAAAGAACATTTAGATCTCTATTGCAAGAGAGTGAACCATCAATAGCCAATCAGTTTTGGCAGCGCAAATTCCAAATTGAAATAACAACTGAATACTGGCACCTACCATTTAAGGTGACCAAAGAATCAAGACTGAGAGCTCTTCAGTGGAAAATTTTACACAATATATATCCAACAAATATCCTTCTTCAAAAAATGAAAATATCCGAAACAAATCAATGTAAAAGTTGTCAGGCGGTCGATTTCATAGAACATTTTTTCTATGAGTGTGAGATGGTTAAGCAAGTCTGGGCAGAGGTAGAGAACCTGATTAACAGCAATACAGGTAAACGGATCCAGCTAACCAGCTCCACTTGCCTTCTTGGCATCCCCTATCATGACAGCCTGAAGTCTGCTGATCTTTTAATTCTAAACCACGTTATCCTGGTGGCAAAACTGACAATATCAAAATACAAATACGGAAAGCATGGTAACATTTTGGTATTATTTTATAGCGAATTGGCTCTGAGAAATATATGGGAATAATGAAAGGAAGAACTTGTATTCCACAGATACTAATCACTGCAGATAAGGCCCTATTCAGATCCTGGCGCATCGCGAATTATATCCACACTGCAAGAGGTTAGATAACGCGACATGGCAGATAACAATGACAACTAACTTTGCAACAACAGGTAGGACACAGCCGGGATAACACGCAGGAAAAACGCAACACACAAAAAGATGGGGTCTTAGGATGGGCCCCCTCCCGTATGGTCAGCTGTTCCCTTTCCCACCTTCGGGGCAGGACACTACCTTTGTGGTCGTTGCCTGGCCTGGAGAGGGGAGAGCGTTTGCTCCAGGGAGTGTCCCGGGAGACCTAGTTGGGGGGGTTTTCCCTGAGCAGCCCCGTTGTGTGAGGTCTGACCGTCGGGGGGGATCCCTGACAGAGAACCATCTATAACTCGGGAGGGACAATAAAAACATAAATCAGTACAAGAAAGCTAAAGGCCAGCACATCTCCTACTACATACAAGCAACTAACTCAGTTAACCACTCCGAATAGGTGTAAGGTATAACAGTAACAGAGTCACCGTAGTAAAGGCCCTCTTGCAGTATTCGGTGTTTTGGCTAGTGATAAAAGATGGTGACGAGAAAATATTTGACAGTGATGGCACCACTCTGGTGCGGGCTTGTGGGTTGCTCCGCCCCGTGACCTGTATGGGCCGGGGACATAGCATAGGATACTAATATTAATCAGTTCGTGTATGCGTGGATTTAACATTTATCGTTCCCTCCTCACCCTCCTTCTACCAGTTTCTGTCTACCCAGTTTCAAGGTTATGAAAAACCAACCCATTTACCATACCGGTAACCAAGGATAACCCTGATAAGGAAAGGTAAGTTCATTTATTATAACAATACTAAGTTACCATAGATTGTCAGATAACAGCAAAGTACTAATCAACCTCGCGGCGCCATCCAAAAGGAGCGGGAAAAAAAAAAAAAAAAAGGTCAAAGGTTACTTGAATTTAAACCGATTCAAAGTTCACTTGCTTCGTCCACTGACAAAGGATTTAGAAATTACATTGGAGCCTTCCGTTTTCGGGGAAAATAAAGTGAGAGGTTATTTTCAAAAATGACTAAACATTTCACTTAGTCATAATGATATATAACTTGATCGTGTTAATGCTTGTCATGATTACCCCCCCCCCCCCCTCCCCCAAATCCCACATACAAAAAAGACACTTTAAAAAAAAAATAGCTATCGAATTATTTTGTTCAGAGAAACACACATTTGGGTATTCACACTGCATCAGCACGATAATGACCACTTTGCGCCTATCGCCGTTTTTTTTTTTGGGGGGGGGGGGGGGGGAGGGGGGGGGCACTTGCTCTAGGTTTGAAAATCAAATTTATCAATTGATATTTCACGCAAAGAGCCATAAGTTTAAAACAGACTGTTTTACTTCAATAGATTTCTCTTTCAAAAAGTTTGAGAAGAATATAAAGGCAGCATTATTTAAAATTAACTGAATGTTCTTTTCGGGTAAATAAAAGTTGGAAGAAATCTTTAGGTCGGGTTTAGAATTGGAAGTGATGTAGGTGCAATTGGCACTAAGACGCCTTGTAATTCTAACCTCTTCTCATTGTGAACGTGCATACCTACACTCCAGAGGTCATAACAGAAACACGCAAGACCTGTTTACTCTTCTCTCTCCATCCACCCCTCCCCCCCCCCCCCCCATGTCCCTGATTTACATTTAAGTGACAGTTCACAAACTAAAGGAAAGGAAAAGACAAAAAATTCATGTATTATACCCGAGTTTCGATAGTTATTAATTATGGTGGTCCCTTTAACTTGCAGCGTTAACGTTAAACTCAGGGAATTTCAACACCCCCCCCCCCTCTGGCCTTCCGCCCCCACAAAGTTTTTGTAATTAATGTGTATGCTTTTGTTAAATCTGAAAAGTGCCCAGGCAAGCTAAAGCCTTTGGCATAACGGGCATTCTGCTGGTAGATCGATAAATGTCACCACACCCCGTGACAGAAACACGGCAGCTCCTGGAGAAGGGGGGGGGGGAGTGGAAATTATGAGATGCACTGCCAGGGAAATGGGAGAAAGGAAGAATAAATATGTTTATAACTCTAGCCCTGTGTTTCTCAAGATCGAGCACACGTCCGATCGGTGGGGCCTTTCAATGTTTTAGTGGGGCTTAGGACTTCAGAATAATGTGTAGGGATTTTTCATAGAAATCTTAGTTTTATATTGTATTTTAACGTAACTGTCTAAAGAAACTTGTTTGTTTGAGATAGTTTTAATTAAAGCTTCATTTGAATGTATACCATACTGAATAATTGTATAATAATATATTGTTGGAGTCTGTTTGTATGTATTGTATACTAGTTTTGTCTGATCATAGTGAGGCGCACATGTTTGTCAAATAACTGAAGTGGGGCGTAGGACAAAAAGGGTACACTGCTCCAGCCTCTGAAGGATTTCAACCGTAGATGTGCAGATAAGAGGGAATTGCAATTTGCCACTCTTTGTGTATAATGTATTCTCGCTTTCGGGGTTTCCCGCTTTCTTGGGATTTTGTTTTAAACATAATTAATTTTATCTGAACGTGATGGTATGGCGTAGGAAGGTATGCATAGTAGGACTTCAGCCTTTACCTAATAATTTCATTTCTAATCAAGGAACTTTTAATTTTGTAAAGACATAAATGATAGAAAAGCAAAACTGAAATCAAAAGAATTTTGGAAGGAAAGAGAGATAGACACAAAGGTTGTAACGCAGAATGAAAGAAGGGGAAACAAAAAGGAAGAAGACGGTAGGAAGTAAGGAAGGAAATACAGAAAGAAACAAAAAAGGAAGGAAGAACGAAAGCAAGAAAAGATAGAAAGAACGGAACAGAAAGAATGAAGGAAGGAAAAAAAGAAAGTAAGAAAGAAGAAAAGATAGGAAGCAGACAGAAAGAGATAGAAAGAAAGAACGAAAGAAAGAAAGAATAAAGTAGGGTCTTGTCCAACGCCCACACAGGCCCAAGGGTCTATCGTGTGTCGATTTATAGAAGTAGGCGGGTGATGTATTATATAGAGCAATAGCTGAGTACCCGTTCCATGAATAGGTTTTGTGTAGTTTTTTTATATATATATATATAAAACTTAAGACGCCCGTGAATTAAGAAAGGCATTAATGCTGCATAGATAGCTTATAAGAAGAGATGCAACAACAAAGGACACCACTTCAGACCGGAAGGAGTAAGAACAAAAGCCATAGGGTCATCCCCAAAACTCAGCGATAGGACAGTACACAGTGTGCAGTGGTGCGCACCGAACATTTTCAGAAAGTGGTGATGTCATGGGTGTCATGAGTCAAGTGTTATTAAATCTCACGCAGAGCCGTGAGTTGTTTTTTTTACCAGGGCCATGACAAATTGGCTGGTGGCCTTGAGCGGTCCTCGCGAATTATTGTTGGTGAGTAAGAAATTGCAAAGTTAAACTGTTAGATTAACGCTTTTGGGTTTTGGGTGTTCGTGATTAGAAGTAAGGCAGTGAGGGTGAGATACGGTGGGGATGTTTGACATTGTTAAGTATGACTAGACAAGTTTTGCACGTTAACTGGCTGGTAGAATAGTGCAAACGTATTCCTACATTCAAAATGGTGGGATTTTTCGGCCAATGCGATTGCTGAACTAATTTTGCCCGCGGATTAACCCTGCTGGGTATTTGGCCATATAAAAGATCGTGTAACGCTAAAATTCAGGGAATACAGACGAGCAGAAGCATCGTGTCGTGACGTATCTCCGGTTGGCCAGTACCTGAACTGAGTGGCACGAAGACTAGTCCATTGTCATCGGACTGAAGGAGCCTAGAGAGAGAGAAAGCTCATAGAAAGAAAGGTTTTGGTTGGACTGACCTTAAGAGTCCACGCTGCGCTCTTCTGATGTTCGCGCCTACTAGCTAGGCGTGACTAACGGTAACTCATCTTTTCACTAGAAATTGATAGAAGTTCAGAGATAGGGAGGAAACCCACAGCCTCGTAGGAAGTCTGAGAAACCCACAGCTTGGACTCGACGAACGAGTGTATTGTTAGCTTGTGACTCATTACGGCACGAGCTCAGTGATAATTGATATGAGTGTTAGAGTCATTAGCTGGATAGAATTATATGTACACGCTTCTTAATACCTGCAAGCCGAATTCGTGCTTCTGTAGGCTTTGAATGTAGTGGGCTTTCCTAGCCTTCAGTGTACCTTGAGAGCCCATATATTTCTGGAGAGTTTGTCTGGCGACTGGCCAGTGGCGACTCAACCACTATATAGATTGATATCTTATTTTTCTTATAATATACCATGTGGATATTGAGTGCAGTACAATTGATAGAAATATAGTCACATAACTATGCTACATTAAGTTAATAAGTGCAAGCTTTTGCTTTTTGAATATACCTCTATCGTCTTTTGTTATATTAATATTTATTACATATGGCCCGGCCGGCCTGAGAAATCTATACTCTTGTTATTTAATAATTTCTTGTGTGTCTGTGTCCGAGTGAGTTAGCTGCCTCTCGTGCAGTCACTACCTCCCCAAAACATTAACTCTGCTCGTGACAATTGGCCCATAATGCGCATGCGCAACTTCAATGAAACCTTAAAATGGTGAACCATGACTCGAAGTGTATCTAAATGGTTCCAAAACAATGAAAAATGAAACGTAGAAGCCTGAGCATTTCATAATTTCCAGTATAGCCCATGTTAATTTCGCATTGATAATAATGTTGTTGTGCAAATTTGAAACATGAGTGTGATGCGGTTCTTGAGCCTTAGGTGACCAAAGTTTCGAGTTACCAAAATATATAGATAGATGATTAACTCTAAATGGTTGTATACATTTTGGAAAAGAGACAGGAAACACGCAGGCCGCCAATAACTTACTAAGTTCGAGCAGCTGAATTAGCGAGTGGAACCTTGTAGTATTTTTTGTTGAATGGACTGACTTTTGCCACCGCTGAACACGAGACAGAAACGCTTATTTCGGCCTTGGGACTAAAGTAGTAAGCCAACTCATCATTTGTTATGCAACCGGTAGGATGAAAAAAAAAAAGAATTAATATATTTTTTTTCAAGTTCTAATACAGGTTTCTGTGACAAAGTAACCAATGTTATCATTTCAAATATTGCACGTGCTTTTGTAAAATTGTAGTCTAATTTTATAAGCAAATGATAGTACATGACCCGAGGGAATGAATATTTGATTTGTCAACGCAACGAAAAGAAGAAATTTTGTATGCCGCAAAGAATTGAAATTCTTAGGAGAAAAAAAAAAATGGGAGTGCTGGTATATAATAGAATATCCGAAAAAAAAAAGTACTATTCACTAGGAATGCGCACTCTTGAGAGTGACAACATCGTTATTTTTCGCTTTCGAAGTATACCATTTAATATACATATAGATCTAATATGATTTGAGGAGGCAGGGAGTCATTATTTTTTCTGAAGTCTAGTGTTATTGATGTTATTGTATTACATATTAAATATTTTGTTTATTTTGTTGATAATTGCAAGCTTAAGTGCAACACCCAAGAAGCTCTTGACATTTTAATGTTTCACTGTCACTACATGCTTTAGCTCTTCCAACCACAGCCTGGCCAAGAAGAGAGGAGACCGTCGAAGAGTTTTTACCACAACATGTTTATTCATGAACACAGACACTAGACTGACGGGTACAGAAAACAATGTGAGCTTTTATAACGCATACACAGGAAGTGACGACACAACACAACGACATAATGCGGTGGCTGCACAACACAGTTCACGACGAAAACAAAACAAGGGAACTCATGCGATGTTCATGTAGGATGGCGCCACAACATACTTGCAGAGCAAACAATTGGGCATGTGGGCGATGACGTGGACAGTCTCTCATACCGAACATTGTGTCTAGTGTGTATGAAAAATATGCACTGGGGTTTGGGGGAGGGAGGGAGGGGGCGGTCTGCTCAAGGCAACAAACAGACTTGTGGTTGATACACTAACAGACAGACTTGTGATTGATACACCAACAGACAGATTTGTGGCTGATACACCGGTAGACAGACTTGACTGACACACCCATGGACATACTTGTGGTTCATACACCGACAGACTTGTGGTTCACGAAACACTTTTTTCAGTCAGCCAGCCAGACAGACAGACAGACGGACAGACGGACGGATCAATGGGTGGATGGATGGACGGATGGACAGATGGAGGAGTGAGTGGGTGGGTTAGTGGGTGAGCATATAGATAGACAGATAGATAGATAGATAGATAGATAGATAGATAGATAGATAGATAGATAGATAGATAGATAGATAGATAGACATGGATAGACATGGATATATAGATAGATAAATAGATAGATAGATAGATTTATATCTAGATAGATAGATAGATAGATAGATAGATAGATAGATAGATAGATAGATAGATAGATAGATAGATAGATAGATAGATAGATAGATAGATAGAAATCTGGTATCCATTGGTATATTAATTTATACGACTGCTATAATATCAATGGGCGGGCTACAATTGTTTGAATGAAACACAAATTAGCAGGATGTTGCTGGACGACCCCGACAGGGCTTGTAATCAAACGAACCTTCACATGCCTTAAACCTTGAAAACTATTCAAAACATGGTGGCCTGCAGCAATAAAAATAACAGCTCACTGCACCTGTCCCAAAAGCAGTCTTCAGCATATCGAAACTGTCAGTTGAAGTTTCTCCGAGTCTGTGGCAACATTTGATGTATACACGTTGTTTTTTTGAAATATCCATCGTTCTTCAAAAGTTTTGGACAAAATTTAGTAAAACTCCTATGTCGAGCAAATAAGAAAATGGTACGTATAATATTTAAAAAAACATCGCCAAGCAACACACCAAGGGATAGAACATCCGAATAGCGAGCGTTTTTAGTTCTATTGTTCAACGAATAGCGAGCGATAGGGGGCAGGGTTAGAGAACGTATTACACAAGCTCGCTATTCCCATGCGTAGCCCAACAAGGCTAACAAAATCAAGAGGCAACATGAAAACGGTCAAAGTAAGACGTCTAAAAATTGTCATGACAAAAAATGTGTGTTCCTGGAAGTCATTAGACATTCAGTTAGTGTGTTCTTCAGGTTCACACACAATCAGACCAGCCTCGTTTTATTTGTTTTTTTTAATCATAGTAGAAACGTTCGTGTTAGTTCATAAATAAAAAAGAGCGTCCATGTAAGATTATACATAAACATATTTAATTTAAGACATTTGAGTGCCCGTGTGGCATTGTATTTGGATCCCCCACCGCCCAGGTCTGGACTAGTTGGTTATATTACAGTAATATGCCCCGCACCCAACCCCACCCCACTTTCACGGTCCAAACATCATCGTGTTATATTTGGAATGGGGAAGGGAGAAGGGAGGTTTATCTTACATCTGAATACTATTTCATCATGACAGTTTGGGACCCAGCCGATCACAACTGCAAAACGCTAGAGTGGCGGAGCCAATACTGTTGTGGAATTCAGGACAACAAGGGCAAAAGTGAAACATTTTTTTGACCATCTCCTTCAGCAGAGTCGGACTACTTACTGATACCAAAGACAGGACAGATAGCGTATAGAATTTAGTGTCGGGGCACTTACTGCTGAGAAAGACAGTAGAGATTGCGTATAGGATTTAGTATGTTTGCCGATTCTCAAGCATGGCCCAACGTTAGTGTGCATTCTCTCCCGCCCCCCCCCCCCCGGCCTATTTTCTCCGCTTCCCGCGCGAGCTGCCAAAAACAAGAAATTTAAGGCTGTTACTTTGCTAACGATGGCGTTGATTCAACAATATCTCAGATAGGAACAATTACACAAAGACAAAGTGAATTTATTTTGTTCCTGAGATCCTAAGTATGCCTCAATTTTTGTGTACCATCTGCAATTAAATACCTCGAACATTATTGAAATAATGATTTTAATGTGTATAAAATTGGTGTTCAACTAATCTAAGTTCTACTTACGATCGAGCCGAAATAACTTTGATTTATTCTACTATAGTCCTTAGAAATGACTTGATTCAGAAGCGGTAGAAGTAAATTTGGAGTGATGCCTCGGGGCTGTATAATATACATGTAATGTGAGATTCCACCCCAATGGTTACCACAAGTCTGCCTGCCCCATTTCGTGTAATCACCGTGTAAAGGCGAGGGTCACGAGGTCAAACTTCTGTTTTCGTGCTCCCATTCTTCTTTTTGTATTTTTTCTATCAGGAAAGTAAAGATTTAATCCAAACTTTTTGTCTAAATATTTCTTTTACAATATTTTTCAAAGTAAGGTAAATTAGGTCAAAGCAGCGTACGTGAATGATGCTTGTTTATCAAATATTTTCGATCAGCTTCATATTCTCCTGGCCTCATTATGCACCATGTGACTTGTGCTGGGTCAGACTAAACTGTACACATTAAAGACCAGCGTTCATTGGCTGATAATATCCAATGAAAACGACTCCACAAGACCATGCACAGTAAACACAATTATGTTAATCATCTCCAAGGCCGGAGTTCATCTATGTGATTGGTTATCTGACGTCACATGACCCGTAATTGACGTAACTCTCGCTGATTAATCGGATTGTTGACAAAATACTGCATGCTTCCGAGTTTACATTTTTATTGCGTCATCAGCGAATTTTCACAACTTGTTCGTGAAGTTTAATCATGTCTATTTCCGAGAAACTTGCTGAAGGTCTGAATATGGCAAGAGATTGCAATTTTCAGTTCAGTGATGAAACACAGGCCATGCTGGCTTATAACTTTGGAGATTGTAGAGACGGCGACAGTGATGTTTCAAGTACAACGACGTCGACACTGGCGAAGCATCCACTAGCACCAGTCGGATGCCTGCAGCAATTGCCACTGATAGTGAAGAGGAGGCACTGAATGCAGGACTCTGAGATGTTGCATGACCTTCTCCAAGAGTGCCATAAACACTTTTCCCCTTTACCTTCTTTGAATTTTGGTCACAATTAAAGTGCATGGTGAACAACATATTTTATGTAACTTTTTTACTTTTTATTTGTAAATCACAGGACTTTTGTGCGGTGTTTGAGTGAATACTGAACTGTGTATGTGCCAAATTTCATTGACTTTATTTTGAAGGTGTTGTTACTTGGGTGATGTAACGCATAACTTTGCATGCGTTTTTCCCAATTTTAGCTTTCCCCTACTGGACGTTTTTTAAAAAAAATCGTAAAAAATACAGTTCTTATACGATTCACATCATTTTTGTGTTGATTGGAAGATCTTACCCTATTAATGTTGACTGTAATATTAACATAGTAACTCATTTTGTCAAATGTTTGCACTTGTGATCCCTTTTGAGGTGGAGCGTCACATATTGTCATGTGCCAAACAAAGTTCCGCTGTAGGGAAAGCAGCTGTTCCCAACCCAATATTATAGGCTACTTCGTGGTTAATCCGAGGCTTCTCAAACTCTACCAAGCCAGTCACCTCAGACGGGGTTCCAGTTGGTACAAACATTGGCTCGGCTATTGCAGATCAGTGCCCGATCTACTGTGAAACTAATGAAGCTTTCTTCAAGGTCGATAACCTTGTGGGGCCTGGAGAAAGGTTTTTTTTTTTTTTTGTAATGAGTGAATGTTGGCTGTTGCTCATTGGGCTCCTATTCCCCTTCAGAAACTTTTGTTAAGGAGTGAATTCTGGGTATTGCCCCATTATTGCTGATTGCGAAGGGGCGTCATAACAGTTCAAGCTTGACGGTCCCATTTATGTAGGCCCGCCACTGTCGCAGACAAAATTGAAAACTTAAGATAACAAGAACATCTGTCGCTTGTAGAACTTTTGAAAATGTTGCATTGCATTTTGCATAATCTGAACCCAAGTACTTTTCGGTCAGAACTCAAGTATTTTAAATGGGAAGACTATTTCTGTCATGTAGCCAAATCGAACTTCATTAAAACAATGGATCTGGAGAAGGTTTAAAGGTTCAGAAAAAACTTAATTAGGTTTAGATAATTGATCGCAACAACCTTTTTGATGGCCGTGAGTCTTTTCGGACACTGACCAAGCGTTGGTAACAAAAATCTTATTGTGAAGGATTTCGCAACATGGTCCTAATAGCCGCTTCAATTCTTCCACGGTGAATTCTCTATCTATATCTCTGTCTGTCTGTCTCTCTCTCTCTGTATCTAGGGAAAAAAAGAGGGTGGAGGGATATAATAATTATGTCAAATGTTTATTTTCATATTACCAACAAAAGAAAGGAATATGTGTCAAATAAAACAGGTATTTGCTTTTTTCCTCACTTGTAAATTTAGGTCCTTTGCACTTAAGCGGTTTCGTGATGGGACAGCGATTTGCTCTTGTGATCAGTGTACAAAATTGGATGGAAAATCATATAGATGTAACAATCCAACGCTGGCTTTTCATAGCTTTCAATAAACATGTTATCACACAGTTACTGTAATCCTCAAGATGAGAGACTCCGACCACGCATTATTTAGTCGGGTATTTGCCATATTCTTGTGTGTGCATTTTTGTCTTCTCGAGAAAATGAGGACTGAACTTTGATCGGCAAAAGACTAAAACGCATAAACCATTACGTCGCAAACACATATCTCGAAACGTTTTCAGCGATTGAAATGGCACTTATACATAATAAATTTATGCGGGAGAGAACCACTTTCATGACAAAACCTTAAAAGGGGCAAAATGCCTCATACAACAACATGGCAAAGACCCCTAGATTTGCGCCCACATGAAATCGAGAAGTCATTACTACCGGTGGTTGCTAATTTCTTTGTACGAGGAAGTATTTTGTAATAGTGTATGTCACCGAGTTCTTACATACTGGGTCACGGATGTTTCTACTCCGAGAAGTAGAGCAATAAAAGATTCCTTCTCGCATGTTCCCCTGCTAGATGACGTGGCGTTCTGGGTGATGAGGTAAGTTTGAAAGAATTGAAGAGGCTAGTGGTCGAGACCAGGTGTCATGATTCAGATGTTGTTAAAACTCACGCAGAGAGTGAGTTGTTGTTGTTTTACCAGGGCCATGAGAAATTGGCTGGTGGCCCTGAACGGCCCTCGCGAATTATAGTTGGTGAGTAAATAAATGTAAAGTTAAACTGTTAGATGCACGCTTGTCGGTTTTAATGTTCGTGATTAATAAGTAATGGAGTAGGGGTGAAACAAGGTGGGGATAGTTGACATTGTTAAGTATGACTAGACAAGTTTTTGCACGTTAACTGGCTGGTAGAATAGTGCAGACGTATTACTACAATTAAAATGGTGGGAGGTTTCGACCTATGAGATAGCTGAACTAATTGGGCCAGCGGACTAGCACGCTGGGTAGTTAGATAGTATAAAACATCGTGTAACGTTCAGATTTGGTGAATACAGACGAGCAGAAGCATCGTGTCGTGAAGTATCTCCGGTTGACCAGTACCTGAACTGTGTGCTTTGAAGACAAGAAGTCCTTGCTAACGCACTGACTGAGCTCTAGAAAGAAAGGTCTGAGTGGGCTGACCTTTGAAAGCCCACGCTGCGCTATATTGATGTTCGCGCCTACCAGTAGGCGTGACCAATGGTAATATATCTTATTTGTTCAAGCATAATAGAGATCGGAGATAGAGAGAGAACTACAGCCTCATAGGAAGACTAAGGAAACCCCAGCTGGCACTCGACCACGAGTGTCCTGTATCATAGGTCTATTGCCATAGTATGATTGGAATAATATAGCACATTGTTGATGAATTGAATAGTGATTGTGCATAAAATATAGTCTTTTGGCAACTGCTTAAATTACCTACAAGCCGAAGAGTGCTTCTGTAGGCTTTGAACATATTGGTCTCTCCTAACACTCAAGCCCATATGATTTAGGGAGAGTTTGCCTGGCGACTGGCCAGTGGCGACTCAACTGTCACTTTAAATTGATATCTAGTTTCGTATAATATACCTATTTGCTATTGATTGCAGTACCTCCATAGTTACATGAATATCATTGGTTAAGTTATTAATTAGAGTTTTTTTGGTTTGAATATATACCCCTATTGTCTTTTGTTTTGTTATTAATATTTATGTAAACTATGGCCTGACCGGCCTGACATATATACGCTCTAGTTATTTAATACTTTTCTTGTGTGGTTGTGTCCGAGTGTGAGTTAGCTGCCTCTCGTGCAGTCGTAACATCCCCAAGACCCTAACTCTGCTCGTGACACCAGGGGTAAGTCGCATTTGAATCATTTCGGGAAAAAAAGCAAAAACAAAAAAAAGGTTGGACTTAACCTTGTTCTTGAACTGGTATGGCCCACTTTCAAAGCAAACTTCCTCAGCGCTAGTTAACGATATAAGGATGTCGTTACCATAAATGGAGAGTGTGGTATCCACTGGTGTATGTAGTTCTATGTTCAGCAAACTGTAACTTAACTTCGTTCTTGAAGTAACCTCTTCAATTTCGAATGACTTTCAGTTTCTTCGTTAGACCCTAATCTACCGGCGTTTTTTTTTGTCACTCCCAGGCACGATGAAACGTGACGTCAAAGTATGGTGTTCACCTGACAAAACCTTGCCTCGTCCAGTGAGTGCGACAGGCAAACGCAAGACTAGTCCTAGTGACATAATTTTGAGAACTCGTACAGTTAAGAAATCACAACAACATGAATCACAATTTGAACAACAACATGAATCCCAATACGAATCACAACATGTAGTATGGGGCAATCTGGGTCAAAGGCCCCAATTCAATAATTCGGTTGTTTTAAAGCACAAATCTACTTGTTATACATGTAATACCAAAGATAACTATATTATTCAAAGTACAATGCAATGTTGGAAGTCATAACAGCACTTACAACTTCACATTTCTTATCCAAATGAGTGAATCGAGGGATGACACAATCGGCTGTACGACTGACAAAAACCTCGCATGCAGGATAATTGCGTAGTCGGGCAAAAGAAAGGTATACAAGCCGGGCCTGGGAGTGACGGAAAAACTACAGTGAACTAGCGGGCTTACGATGGCTTGCAGAAACAAGGTGAACGACAAAGCTAACTGATGTGATTTTACAATCCTGTATTACTGAAAAGAAAAAAAAAAGTCATATATCATCAAAACTTTGAGCACATGAAACTTCAATCATCAGTTTCTCAGGAGTTGGTGGAAGGGAGTTAGAACATTGTCATTCCAAGGTCAGTGTTGCCAGGTCCATGCAATCAAACCTGGATTGCTATGGGGGGAAAGAGATTCATGAGACATGAACATGTAGGAGTAACTAGTTTTTAGAAGAATGTTGTTACAAATAGGTACGTCCCACAAGTTTTTTTTTTTTTTTTTTGCGCTATGGGTACGTATTGTGAAGCCATCTATGACTCCAAAGCTAGAGAGTTCTTCCCGAAATACTCCTAACAGAAGCCTTTTTTTTTTTTTTTTCAGAGTTTGTTTTTGTTTCCCTCATGTTTTTTTGCTTCAAAGTGTAGGGTGCAGGGTTAAAGAGTCGATAAGAATTGGGGTTGAGGATAAAGAGGGAGTTATTGAGAGGTTCTTATATGTAAGTGCCCCTTGCCCAAAATGCTTTGGGCGCATGCGTACTTATAACATCAGCCTTTTTAGAAGACAGAGAACCATTGGGCGACACGATCAGAAAACGGCAACAACAACACAAGTTCCTACAACAGAGTGCATTGCCACCTTAGGTATATCCACTCAGAGAGATGGAGGGGTGAAAACTTTCCTTCCGTATGTGTCTCCAGCTACCTGACACAGCATAGCATCCTGCATTTGAGACGAGTTAATTTTGAAGAAGATTTCACTGTCCTTTACGCCACGATAATTTGCGGTCCCCATTTTAGTTGCCAGTTCACAGAATGTTAGACTAACGTTCACATGTTGGTAATACCCAATGTCACAAATCCCAGACTGGGAGATGTAATAGTTTATGACAGGACAACAATCACGAACAAACAAGTTTAACACTTAACAGAACAACCCATCAGACTCACACATTTATTAAACATAATTATACAGATAATAGCGCAATTACATACATTATATTATTGCAATTAACTGCCGTACAACGGCCTTATTCTCACACACACTCTTCCTCGGGTCCACAACCCGGTAGTTACTCCTAAAGGCACTTCGGCCTCAGCCTCTCCCCTCAGGGTCTTAATAGCACATTAATAATTCACTGGCACCGCAGTCTCTCAATATCACCTTCCTATTGTCATACACCTTAGCACTCCCCTAGCACCTCAGCAGGGCAATAACACATTATCATTTCAATAGACATTATCATTTCAATAGTACATTATTAGTTCACTCGCCCCTCAACATGGCAATAGTACAGTATCACATTCACGCTCATATCTACGTCCCTGTCCGTGGCCTGACTGCCACGACTTTATGTGCCTCTACTGTCCTGCACTGACAGCCTCACTTCTGGCCTATGTGTGGCCTCCGGCCCTATGCTGGCCTATCCCCTGTGCTCATCGAGGTGGCTCTGCGGCCCGTCCTCGACACCTACAAGAATAACATTACATTGGTATAATACCCTACCATTTCTATTCACTCCACCTCTCCTTACAACCCATGAAGCGTACACACACTAGTTCACCTTTCACTCACCACACATCTTACGGTAACACCCCTCCATCGGAGTACACACTACTCACTCGCGCTACAAATCCATGAACTCACTTTCATCTATCGCTCATGGCGCACCTTGCTATATCCAATATCAAGGACTTCCACATTCCTCACATATACTTATTTACATCATGGTAATAGACGAATATAATATAATACATCAATCATAATTATCAATCAACGTTCTACCTACCAGTCATTACTGGAAAAACTCTCTCACTGGTCTCTCGACTGCTCCCCTTATGTCCGCCCGATGGGCTCTTATTAGCGTCCGTTCCGTAGGACCTTCTAACTTGCAGTGATAGTAATACAGCGCTTTCGCCTCATTCAGACCCTCCACCACTCACAACAGCACGCTTAACTTACTTGTCTACGTGCGTTAATTTTACTCTCCTCCTTTCCCGTCTTTCCCTACTTGTCTGCCGTGAGCCCTTCTTACTCTACACCCGCTCTGTAGCAATCCCCTTAATTGCACTCACTCCACTCGTGACACCCAAGACCCACTATACCAAGACGGTGCAATTCAAGCACTTCCGTCCGCCGAGCCAGAGTTTCTACAAATATTCCGGCGCGTACAATCGTGAACACAGGCACGCGGTTCGTCGTACGTGTTAATCGAGGAGACCAGTGCTCCTTTGTGAAGAATCAAAATTAACACTTTGCAAGGCTGTTTGCCGACTTGAAGTTTGTCTATTATAGTAAATTGGACTTCAGATATAAACCTTTGCACTCCTCGTACAGTCCCAATATTTTTGTGTTTGGACTAGTGCATGTGTGCTATGGAGATCATCAGCTGTGTGTGTGTGTTTGTGGAGAGGGAGGGGTGTAAAACTCTAATTGCTAATTCAACTTTCGGTATAACGGCATCATCTTTTTGTTTGTTTGAGGAACTCGTAAAACGTCATCGATCAAATAGTGATAAACTTTCTCAAAGCTAAGGAATCCCATATGTACAATCAATAATCATGTGAATGAACTTTTCTACTTGATCATCCCGAATTTCTTTTAAAGGAAATGTTTTGTTGTTGTTGTTTCTTTCTTTCTTTCTTTCCTTTTCCCTTATTAATCCTCAAGAAATAGAAATTCAATCAGAAATAGTGCCCCAAAACAGAAAATTTCAGGGAAGAAGGTTGGAAAACTGAAGAAACTGCAACATGAGTAACACTTTTTTAACGCTCATTATCATCAGAATACTGCGGCTGGATTTTGTTGAGTTTTTGTTGATTTTTTAAATCGCCCATCTGGTCATTATTCCTACTTCATTACCCTTTTTCTGCTACCCTGGTTATCTCTACACTTTTTCATAAAATTAGAAGATGTGAATTTCCTCTCTGGTCTGATGTATGTGAGAACTTCATTCAAAGTTTATTGTGTTTTATACCCATTTATTTGCTTTAATCATTTAAATAATGGCCCATCTGGTCTCTTTTCCTACTTCATTCCTCTTGTTCTGCTACCCTGGTTATCCCCACACTTTTTCATAAGATTAGAAGATTATGTATGTAGGAACTCCATTCAAAGTTTGCAGTTTATACTCATTTATTTGCTTTAATCATTAAATTAATTCTTTGAATAGATGCTCTATTGTACAGTTCTTGGTAGTCTTGGTAGTCTATTAATCTCATCTCATCCAATGGGACATAAAGAAAATATCACTGTTTACTTCATGCCACCATTAAATCTTTGCTAACCGAGCCATGACTGGGCACATCATACGCGCTGGGTCAGTCTAGCAGACAACGCACGCGGCGGAACTCTTCGCCTTTGTATTTAACGATCGATTGCACCGTCTTGGTGTAGTGGGTCTTGGGTAATACTGGCCCTACACATGGATCAAACTCATGCTAAACAGATTGGCTTTTATGTGTTTCCATGATAAATAATTATAGCCAAGAAAAGGAATGAGTTTCTTCATAGTTAATATAATGTCGGGTATTTGCCATATTGTTGTAAGTCCATTTTTGGGATTTCAAGAAAATGAGACTTGAAGTTTGTTTAGTATTCAGGGCGTTTATGTTTAACAATATAATTAAATACTTTCCTATACTTTTATCACATTGGTAAAGTTCTCAAAAGTTGTTTTGTATGGATCTGAAAACAGTTTTGTAAACAAGTATAAACGTTATTAAATCAAGTTCTCGGCAAAATAGCATGTATGAGATCACATTACAATACAAAATGGCTAGCTTAGGCGGAGCCAGTTTCTGCATGCAAAAATAGCGGCTTCTGTAATAATAATGATTGTTTTACTCTAGAGATGCAAATATCAATTATTGTGGCTCAGATCACAGTGAAACAATTGAGGGGAAGAGGGAAGGTGAGAGAGGGAGAAAGCAAGAGGGAAGAGAATGCAAAGAGAAAGATGTGAACGGGATAGATAGATAGATAGATAGATAGATAGATAGATAGATAGATACATAGATAGATAGATAGATAGATAGATAGATAGATAGATAGATAGATAGATAGATAGATAGATAGATAGATAGATAGATAGATAGATAGATAGATAGATAGATAGATAGATAGATAGATAGATAGATAGATAGATAGATAGATAGATAGATAGATAGATAGATGGATGAATGGGTGGATGGATGGATGAATAGATAGATAGATAGATAGATAGATAGATAGATAGATAGATAGATAGATAGATAGATAGATAGATAGATAGATAGATAGATAGATAGATAGATAGATAGATAGATAGATAGATAGATAGATAGATAGATAGATAGATAGATAGATAGATAGATAGATAGATAGATAGATAGATAGACATGGATAGACATGGATAGATAGATAGATAAATAGATAGATAGATAGATAGATAGATAGATAGATAGATAGATAGATAGATAGATAGATAGATAGATAGATAGATAGATAGATAGATAGATAGATAGATAGATAGATAGATAGATAGATAGATAGATAGATAGATAGACATATAGATGGATAGATAGATGGATGGATGGATGGATGGATGAAGTTTATCATGATGAATGTAACAAATCCCAGACTTTGAGATTTACTTATTATGACAGGACAACAATCACGAACGAACAAGTATAACACTTAACAGAACAACCAAACAGACTCACACATTTATTATATAATAAGGTAAGATATCTGTGCAATTGCATACATTACATTAACTCAATTCAAATACCATTCAATGGTCAGTATTCCCAACATTCATTCTTCTCCGTTTCCACAACCCGATAGTTACTTTCTAACTATGCTCTGGCCTCAGACTCACATCCATATATATATTACTTGCTGGCCTCTCTTATTGGCTCCTGCTCAACCTAATCCGTATCTCAATCTCCCCTCGATGTCATAATAGCACATTAATATATCAATAGCACATTAGTATCTCAATAGTACATTAACATCGTAATAGCACATTAACATCTTAATAACAACGTCCCTGTCTGTGGCCAGACTGCCACGCCTCATGTGCTCCCGCTGTCCTGCGCGACAGCTTCACTCAGGCAGGCCTGTGGGTAGCCTTCGGCCCAACCCCGGCACAAGTCCGCTCACCGCGGGTGGCTTCTCTGCCCGACCCCGGCACCTATAAGAATAACATTACATTTCTATAACACCATACAATTACTATCCACTTCACCACTCATTGCGAACCATCAAGCGTACACACAATAGTCCACCTTTCACTCACCAGACCTCTTACGGTAAAACACCTCCACCGTACCACACAGCACTCAGACTCGCTACGAATCCATGATCCGAACTTACATCTATCGCTCATTGCGCACATCTCTATACACAGTAATCAATGACTTCCACAATCTTATTTACATCATGCTCATAGGAGAATCTAGTACATCAATTATCATAATTATCAATCATAGTTCAACCTACCAGTCATCACTGGAAAACACACAATCTCCCGACTGCTCTCTTCACGTCTGTCCCCTTGCACTTTCTTAAGTTGCAGTGACTTTTCACTACAGAAGATTTACCTCATCGCCTTCACTTTACTCACGTCTTGCACGCTTCCACGCTAACTAACAGAAGTCAGTACAGGTGAGCAGCCTCATTATCCCGTGAGTCAATCCTGCGCTTCCATGTCCCCGTAATCCTTGAATCTCGCTCACTCCACTCGTGACATCATCCCCCACCCCAAAAAAATTAATGCAATTAATTTCCAAATCGCATCAATATAAATGTCAACGAGTGAGCGTGAGCGATATTTACGTGGAACCACGTGGAACCAGCCAATGAAGCTATCAGTTCCTCTTGGAATGGTATAGGCTCCCTATCGCCTACCGTAATAGTGTTGAATCTGCGAAAATCAATACAGAACCGCACCGATCCATCAAGTTTTTTCACGAGGACGATGGGTGATGAATATGGCGATGTTGACGATTCTATCACATCTAACTTCAACATGGCCTCAACTTCCTTTATAACTCTATCTCTCGAAGAAAAAGGCAACGGATAAGGTTTAAGAGATACTGGCTTATCCGAAGTCAACTTTATTTGGTGCTGGATCACCGTAGTACGACCCGGCAAATCTGTGATAACATCTGGGAATGACGCTAACACGGTCTGAAGTTCCCTACTCTGTGAACTCGTAAGGTCAGGGCTAAATTTCACGTCCCTGTAACCTTGTGTCGGAGTTAACTCCGGCAATTGAATTTGTAACTCTTCCTGTGCCTCGGTGTCGTTCACGTCACTGTCTGTCTGGTCTACGACCCCCGTACAAGCAATAGAGAAGACACTCTCCTCTGGTTTCGTCTGAGCACACAGATACTTTGGTCTCTCATAAAATCTCTGCAGCATATTAACATGGAAAACCTTAACTGATCCATCAATCTGAATAGCATAATCTACCTTCGAAACGACTCGCTCAATAGTATACGGACCTTTCCATGTCATTAATAACTTATTATGATCCGTAGGCAATAACAATAAAACCTAGTCTCCTGGCTTAAAAATTCTCAGTTTGGACCCTCTATCTTTATAGTTTTTTGCTCTTTTTGAAGCGATACTAGAAGCTTCTTCCGCAATAGTGCGCGCTGAAGATAATCTCTCTCTTAAATCAACAAGGTACTGAAACACTGAAATTTGCTCATCGTCTCCCGATGGTGGCGACGTTATCATGTCCCGAAGAACATCAGTTGAACCTCTAGGACTACGACCATACAACATCTCAAACGGAGAGAATCCTGTTGACTCCTGACGTACCTCCCTATACGCAAATAATACTGCAGGGATATATCTATCCCAATCTTTAGGGCGATCAGCAGCTACCTTACGCAACATCGACTTTAGCGTTGAGTTTAGTCTCTCGCACATGCCATTAGCCTGTGGATGATATGGGGTGGTAATGATGGGATGTATGCTAAATAAGCGAAACAATTCCCTCATCATCTCAGACGTAAATTGCGCGCCCCTATCAGACAAAATCTGTTCCGGTATTCCCACTCTAGCGAAGATTCCAAACAACGCTTCCGCGACTGCTTCTGACGTTATGGTACGAAGTGGGACCGCCTCTGGCCATCTCGTAGCATTACAAATGACCGTTAAAAAAAATCGATTCCCCCTATCAGTAGCTGGGTGAATGGGCCCAACAAGGTCAATCGAGACCTTCTTAAAAGGCTCCGAAACCGTGGGTATATTTTGAAGAGGAGCCTGGGGTGTACGACCCTTGTGCGTCGTCTTTTGGCACGCACTGCACGTCCTACAATACAACCGTACATCTCTGTGGATTGATGGCCAATAAAAATTATTGAGAACTCTTTCTTTGGTTCTAGCTATTCCCATATGACCCGCTAATGGAACATCGTGGGCCAAACGCAATACTGTTGCAATTAGCAACGCTGGCACAACGACCTGCTTTAGAACGGAAGCCACCGTGACATACTTACGGAACAGAATGCCCCCCCCCCCTGGATAAGAAAGGAAGATGAACCGTTCTTATACTTTCTCGTTTTCTCAGTTCGCGCTTCCCCAAAACATGGACTCAATGATGGATCCTCCTTTTGTAATTTCGCCAAGCGCACTGGTGTGATATCAAGGTTGACCGCTGGCGTTGCCAAAGGTCTAACTTTACCCTTATCAGCTACCTGTCGACGTGTCTCGACTGCGGCACAAAAGTCAATACCGTTAGACTGTGCCCATGCCTGTACATGCTCTTCAGAAGGGGAAACTACCCGAGATACATTACCAATGATGAGCTGGGCGCCTGGGAAAAACCCAACGACTGCTTCGACTTCCCCGCTAAGAAAAGGTGTATCAATCACTATCTTTGCCATGGGTAATTTCTCAATGGCCCCTGAAAATTGAATGCATGGGACAGTCTCACCCGTTAGCTGTGACTCGTGAATGCAGTCTCTATGCACTCCCACAACGGTAGATCCTGTATCACGCAAAACCGACACCGGTTCGTCCCCAACAAACCCCGAATAAACCCTAAGACCACCCCCTGTATGACATGAATTAATAACGGGAATCTTTCTCCCACAAGGTAAAACACCGGAAGATAATACTTTCTTACAACTGGGACACTTAGAATACTGTCCGCCTCCGTTGTCCGATGTAACACACGCGGCCGCATGGTGAAACTTACTAGGGGAACATTGAGTGGAGCTACTATGATTGCCATCCACGTTCGCCGCTACCCTACCTGCAGGACAATTCACGCTAATGTGATCTGCTCTTCCGCAGTTCCAACATTTCGCGGCCCTACAATCCCGAGAAAAATGCCCTACGCGTCCGCAAGTCCAACACTCCGCTACCTGTGCTCCGCAAGACCTGGGTCCCCGTGACCCCTCGCGCCCGGAACTAAAGTCCCTCTGCCGTCGATCATCGGCAAAGGTTACGAAACGCCCTCGGCCATTACCGCGATCTCGCCCTCCTGCTCGGTCAAACTTAACGGCTCCATATGCCGGTGATGGGCAATACCCCCTACGTGGGACGTGGGCTTGCCCCCTAAAGCCACCACGCTGACGCGACCTGTCTCTACTATGTCCTGTCGGCGACCCCTCAACAACGGCGACGTAACCAGCATCCTGCATGTACGCCCTCGCCACTGGTTTGGACGGATGTGCCGTACGGTATGCTTCCGCCAACTTTGACGCCTCCTGCACCGTCGCGGGTTCGTTTTCCTTAAGAAAAGCCACTAGATCCTTATGGCACGACGCGTATAGCTGGTCACGGATCATTAGGTTCTTTTAATTTAACAAAATCTGTGCCAACATGCGACAAGTCCAACCAGTTCGCGAAATACTCCGTCAATCTGGCGACGAAGGCAGCAAAGTCCTCCCTGGTATCCGCACGTGCTCGCCTAAACTTCTCCCGGAAATATTTCTCCGTACGCGCAAATCGGCGAAGCAGCAAAGACTTCAGCTTATCGTAATCATGCACGTCTTTGCGCTGTAACTCTTTAAAGTAGGTTAACGCTCGACCCTGCAATAAGGACGCCAGGTATGTGGACCATAATTTCTTATTCTCCCCCCATTGCAGTTGTGCATTTAGTTCGAACCGGTAAAGGAATGCGTCTATATCGTCCTTCTGGTCGTCGAACGTAGGCAGCTTAATCCGAACACCACTCTTATTTTGTCCCTGCCGCTCAACTGTTTCCGTTGGCGCATTCTTTTTGATTTCCAATTCCGCGATTCTTATTCGCGTCTCTCTCTCCTGTTGCTTATCCCTAGCCTCTATCTCCCGCTCTTGAGCTTCTATCTCCTTTAACTTTAACTCACTTTCCTGCTGCTGGGCCTCTCTTTCTCTCTCTCTTTCTCGCTCCCAATCTTTAGCTTCTCTCTCCCTATCTTTAGCTTCTCTCTCCCGCTCTTGAACCTCTTTTTCTCGCTCTCTATCTTTAGCACGCTCATCGCGCCATTCCGCCTGCTGCTCCTTAATCCAGCTACGTAGCTCTACGCCTTCAAGGCCAAGTTCCGCACCCACTTTCATTAGTTGCTGGAGCTCCGCCATTTCACGGATTTATAATTATATAATTTGAAATATAATAATTGTCTGTGCAGCTACCATACACGACGCGCCCCGAGACCTGAAATTATGCCACTACAATAACAACCACTATTTTCAAAAGCAATTCAGAACATACCTAACTGAACATTCTATAGCATACTCTCTAACTAATTCTATGTTCATAAAATGTATAGCACTATTAAGTAATAAAAGAGAATAGAAAAGACAAGAATGAGGAAACTCAGAAGAAGGACCACAAGGACATCAAGGACAACGAACCAGACTAGGACAAAGACATAAAGAAAAATGGAAAAAAATATGAAATCTAACTACGCCGATTACACTAAAAGGTACGAACAAGAACAGAGTCCGAAAAAAAAAACGTATCTACAGATAGGTAAGACAAGGGGTACAAGAGAATACGTCTTCCTGCAGAAACAGAGAAGATATCGACGCTACAACTAAACAATGACAAAGCCCTAAAGAACTGTTCACTGTGATGAACGAAGTTCCAAAGTTTAGCCCACCTCCCGAAGAGGATAAACTACGTTCACCACAGCAAACCCACTCCAACGCCCGTATGATCTATAACGACAACAAAAACAGCAAAAACAGGGGAAAAGACAGATTAAAGGAACAGCCCACAATCCAGGGCACAAAAATTTTGACTTTTACTTAACTTTCTTTAACCCTCACGTCTGCCGGAGCTCTGGCTGCTTGACTCCTTCAGGCTGCACGCACACACACTGTCTCTCTGAAAATTTAATTACACATTAGTACATATTATTTATAGCAATACATGCATCAATACATATTCATAAATATATCTAAATCATATCATCATGAAATTCCCATTCATCTAACGAACAAAAGACAACAGCACAAATCCCTACCACAACAGAAATACAACTAGATATGACGAATACCCAATGTCAAAATGACCACAGGTAACTAAACGGACGAGTGTCCACAACGGATGAGCCCCCACTGTAACAAATCCCAGACTGGGAGATGTACTTATTATGACAGGACAACAATCACGAACGAACAAGTATAACACTTAACAGAACAACCAAACAGACTCACACATTTATTATATAATAAGATAAGATATCTGTGCAATTGCATACATTACATTAACTCAATTCAAATACCATTCAATGGTCATTATTCCCAACATTCATTCTTCTCCGGGTCCACAACCCGATAGTACTTTCTAACTGTGCTCTGGCCTCAGCCTCACATCCATATATATATTACTTGCTGGCCTCTCTTATTGGCTCCTGCTCAACCTAATCTCCGTATCTCAATCTCCCCTCGATGTCATAATAGCACATTAATATATCAATAGCACATTAGTATCTCAATAGTACATTAACATCGTAATAGCACATTAACATCTTAATAACAACGTCCCTGTCTGTGGCCAGACTGCCACGCCTCATGTGCTCCCGCTGTCCTGCGCGACAGCTTCACTCGGGTAGGCCTGTGGGTAGCCTTCGGCCCAACCCCGGCACAAGTCCGCTCACCGCGGGTGGCTTCTCTGCCCGACCCCGGCACCTATAAGAATAACATTACATTTCTATAACACCATACAATTACTGTCCACTTCACCACTCATTGCGAACCATCAAGCGTACACACAATAGTCCACCTTTCACTCACCAGACCTCTTACGGTAACACACCTCCACCGCACCACACAGCACTCAGACTCGCTACGAATCCATGATCCGAACTTACATCTATCGCTCATTGCGCACATCTCTATACACAGTAATCAATGACTTCCACAATCTTATTTACACCATGCTCATAGGAGAATCTAGTACATCAATCATCATAATTATCAATCATAGTTCAACCTACCAGTCATCACTGGAAAACACACAATCTCCCGACTGCTCTCTTCACGTCTGTCCCCTTGCACTTTCTTAAGTTGCAGTGACTTTTCACTACAGAAGATTTACCTCATCGCCTTCACTTTACTCACGTCTTGCACGCTTCCACGCTAACTAACAGAAGTCAATACAGCTGAGCAGCCTCATTATCCCGTGAGTCAATCCTGCGCTTCCATGCCCCCGTAATCCTTGAATCTCGCTCACTCCACTCGTGACAATGAATCCATATCTATATATATATTTGGACAACTTGCAACCTTTGGCATGACTAACTGACCAAACTATACACTCTTCAGGCCTTAAGTTTGGCAGGAGGGTGGCAATTGAGATAAGGAAGATGATGACTATAATTAAAGGTTGTTTACTTCAAGCATGTATTTTTAAAAAATAACAATGTTTATTGCTATGTAACATGTGTATAATAATATGTGCATGTTTGTTTCGTAAAGTGCCGTGCATGTCTAAAAAGTAACCATATCAAGCGTTCAGTTTGGTGCGTAATGTTGTGGTGCGGATGAGTTCTGAAGCCAGACTGTAGATTATTACTTTTATTGTATGGATGAGAGAGAGAGAGAGAGAGAGAGAGAGAGAGAGAGAGAGAGAGAGAGAGAGAGAGAGAGAGAGAGAGAGCAAGAGAGAGATAGAGAGGTGTGGAGCACATGATTGTTTATTCCGGTGGGTCATTCTTTCTAAGGACACCTTCTTCCTCCTTAAAGGAGGCTCACCAAAATAAAATAACAATACTAACGTTCAACTAGCTACAATAGATTTATTGTATAATTATGTCGAGCTAGTAACGTCTATTCATATAGCAATTAAAACATCAACGACTCGCTATTCTAACGTATTGTATAATATATCTGCTATTGAAGAACAGTTCCTCTACGGAGAACAGTCCGTCTCTCTCTCTTCTCTATGGATGCTCCCTGTACATAACGGTTTATGGTTATGGAACTTACGATTGTCCACAATAGAGGACTTGAATGTGAGTGTCGCTTGTGTACACCTAGTCTTGTACCAAGACTTGGAGCTCATACAATTCTAGCTCTCTTCGTCAGTACAAAACCGAGGTTATGCTATGTGCCACTGAATCAAAGCTAAATAAGATTGAGGTCAGTGAAATACAACTAGCTGACACTGATATTCATTTTTCAGAGAAAGCAAAAAACCTGGGTGTCTTTTTGGACAAACATCTTTCCATGGAGTATCAGATTAATTACATCACCAAATCAATGTTTTTTGAAATACGAAGGATTTCACGTATGAAATCTGTTCTGACTCAGGAAGCAGTGAAAACATTAGTTATCTCCTTGTTTTGTCTCGCCTTGATTACTGCAATTCACTCTATGCTGCTCTCTCAGATGAAAAGATTTTTAAACTGCAAAAAGCACAAAATTGTGCGGCTCGTTTAATTCTTGGAAAGTCAAAATTTGAAAGTAGCACAGAAATGCTCAAAATCCTTCACTGGTTACCATTAAAAGCCAGAATAGAATACAAAATTGCTGTGTTTTGCTACTGTAGTGTCACAACAACTGCACCTACATACATCAGTGAACTTCTCTGTCCCTATGCTCCTCCCAGGGCCCTGAGATCTCAAGACTCGGAGCTCTTGGTGGAACCTAGGTGCAACCTCAAAACGTTCGGCGACAGGTCATTTAGTAAAATTGGACCTGCATTATGGAACTCACTACCAAATTCCCTGAGATCAGCATGCAGTCTGGAGAGTTTTAAAAAACAACTAAAACCTCACCTGTTTAAAAAATATTTAGATAAATGATTTGTGTGTGTGTGTGACCGTTCTTTAGTATGTGTGTGTGCGCGTATGGTGGACAATGTTAAGCGCCTTGAGGCCTCGGCGAAAGGCGCTATATAAATGCTCTTATTATTATTATTATTATTATTATTATTATTATTATATCTCGCCTCACTCTGGCTGGGCCCACCGAATCACCTCATAAGAAGGATGCAACTTCTATCTGGGACTAACCCTAAATCGAGCTCGAAGCTATTTTATATGCCTGCCTAATTTGGCAGATCGGCGGCGAAGTCCACTTAACGCCTCGATGTGGTTCCGAATACATAACTAGCTTTTAATACTGCAGATCATTGGCTGGCGCAATAGCATAACAACCGGTGACCTCGCGAAAGTAATAATTAATTCACCCTCCTCACGACCCAAATCACGATCAGCAAGTTCAGACTAATAAACAACTCATGCATTTGCGTGAACTCTTAATACAATCTAGACTATGGTAGACTCGTGGCAGCTTAATTAGTGTTCAGAAAAGCAAATCGGGGGTGAAAGAAGGAAGAAAGAGAAATGATCAAGATGGGATTAGAACCCGCTCGGCTGCTGCACCCGTCGTCTTGCCAGGAAGAAAAAGGGTCGCTTTACCGTTCGGCCACTCAGTCTCTCTACAAAAAGAGACGACCGTAGCCGATCATATCATGTGTCGCCCAATCCCAGCAAATTGATCTTTGTGCTTTTACGGAAACTCTTGTTCTCTTTGTTAATTATTCTATTCAATCTACAAAACAACAAATTGTTGTTTCCATTTCCCACCATGGCCTCGGAAGAAATTTTCAAAAGCACACTTTGAAATTAAATTTGACAAAATGCACAGTGGCCTCAATCGGTCGAAGGGGACTAAAAACTGATTTGGGTTTCCCTCAAATGAACATAATCAAATTCCATGTAAAAAGTCAAAAGTGATAACACCTGTGAGTGACAATGTGTTTGCAAAGGTGCCCTTAGAAAATCATCAAGTTTGTATTGGAGTGTAGATTCTTACTCTAAGGACAATTAACTTCATCATGTTCCTCAAGCAAAGTGTAACCCGCTAATACAGCTGTTTTGAGAAAGATAAAGTATTGTAATTAGATCTTTAGAAGCTACATTATTATCATGTCCTATTGACATAACCTCAAAAAATGTAAGGCAGAGAAAGTATTGTGTGTTTACATGCCATGAGGCAGTCTTGTCGGAAGCCAAATATGATATTTCGCAATTGAACAATTAGCATCGTAGTTGTGATTGTGTACTTCAATGTGGAGTAAATAACATTATGTCAGGGGTGAAATATATTCGGTGTTGTCTTTCAAACAGGAGGAAAGACGAGTATTTGCCAGCACTGCCAACATGCCTCCGCCTGAAATGGATTCACAACCATGCCACGTATGCAGCCTCAGCATTGCAGTATCGTGATGTCGGGGAAGAGTGTAAGATCAAGCCAACAGAGCTGTTCAAATGTGGACATTCTGGCTGCTGAGCATAATTATGAAGCTCACCGCAGAGAACTAGAAGCTTCTGTGGTGGATCATTTGTGTAGGCGCCCGACATAATGAGGCACTTCGTGCATTTTGCTGGTATGGAGATATTTTTATCACCAAACAGGTTATTCAAAGCTCTTTCATTTGGCAAAAAAAATATTGCTGTAATTTAATTAGCAGACAAGGTGTGGCCTCTCAAAGGCATTGAGTGACAGAACCACAGTTTTGAGGAAAACGCTTTTAAAATGTCAGCTTTTCATCAAAACTATTGATGGTGATTCAATTCAAAGTCAGTTTTGAGGCATTTACACTTCTCAAACAGGATTATCATTTGGACAAGGAATAGTAAAGGGGTTCAACTTTTTGGAATTATGAAAACCCAAAACTATTAAATTGACCCCATGCTGTCTTTTAACGATTTTCTCCTATCAGGTACTGCCGAAATGTGAAATGTGCCAAATTTTGTCCGGCGGCTACACATTTTATCCTTGCTGCTGGTGATGAACATAAATTACCATATAAAAACTTTTGACGATACTGTATGTTCTCCACTGTGTAAGTTGGTGCATTGTGAACACATGTTTCCTCGTCAGCTATTTCCATAATACATATAGAAACTAGCTACTGTAGATTGGGATTACTATATTATTGTAACAGATGGTAGATTTTTTGATTGATCGCATGAACTTTTCATACAGGGTGATCTTAACTTGTGTTAAAACTTTGAGAGTAAACATATTTTATCAATGGTTTTCATCATGCCTATGAACAGCTTGTGGCATGATTTGAAGACAATTTATATATATATATATATATATATATATATATATATATATATATGTATATATATATATATATATATATATATATATATATATATATATATATATATATATCCGATATATATATCCGAAACACAACTGAAGAGGAGATTGTCATGGAGGAAAGTATTAATTCTATTCTTTGAACGTTGGCATTAGTGTGATTTCTCTATGTAAAGCTCATGCAACAAATATAAACCTCCAATTACAATCTGTGATCTCCAGCCAGGAAACGAATTACGTTGCCTCTGCGGTCCTTTGCACTTGTTTAATGCTGTATTCAATCTGCTATGCCCTTCTCACGTCAATGTGTTCTATATCATACTCTTCGTTTACTGATAACGTTGTTTTGTTCACTCAAAGATCTATAGATGCCGACAACATAGGGTGGAATGGCTAATGCTGAAGATTCCGATGTTACATTAACATTGACTACGACTTTGAGATCTGTCACAATAAATTGACTCCATGGAGGAAATGTCATACATGGAATAATGATTTCTTTTCTTTTGCCCTTCCTACTCATCTCTTTTGTAACTTTTTATATTTTTTGATTTTATATTTTTCTATTACTTGGAACAGACCCCGGCTTTAACACATCTTTCATTTAATTCTTGTCTTTTTTTTTTTCTTTCTTTCTTTCTTTACCTATCTATTTAATCAGATTAAATCAAATATAAGTAAACCGCTTTTAATATCTGATTTCTTCGGGCCCAAGAAAATTTTTCAGATTAAATTGGTTCTTGATTGTCAGTAATGTTTTTTTGTTGTTGTTGTTTGTTTGTTTTTACTTATTTTCTGTAGGTGCATATTGTAAAGTAATGTCCATTCCCAGGTGTGTAGAAGAACAACCTGGAATTCAACATAATTAACCTTGAGAAAACAATATAGAAAAGTAATGGTAACTTTATGAACTCCCAGAAAAAAAAGCATAGACGTGACACCTCACTTGAACTACAAAAACACTCATGACCTAAACTATACGTTTAGTTTATTCCAAGAATATTCCAGTCACAATCAAAGTTATCGGCTATTGACAGATTCCATCACCACTTGTGGAAAAATGTAGTGCTTTCCCTTGAACAAAAGGTGTGTTTCAAAATTTGAAGAGGGAAATAATCCATGACTAAACACCAATCTACATGTACTCTGACATTTCTTTCCCTTGGAATAAAAGAGCGATAACTACCCTCTTTAATAAAAAGCAAACATTTTCTTTGTTATTGCCATAGCTCACTGTACTGTCTCTAATAAAGAAAATACATTCTGAATGGTTTGAAGACAACGGCTGTTTGTTGCACAATCGATTTTCCTGTACATTATTCAAATGACATTGTGTGCAGTTTCTAATCATGATTTAGAGGGAAATTAATGTATTGACATCACACTGATTGCCGCGAAATTCTTTCTAATTCTCAATTTCTATAATTAAATTAGCAGACGTTATTTTTTTCCCTCTGAGTTCGCGAGAACACGTCACATTCGTGAACAAAATAAGTAAAAAAGTTAAAACAAAACGACAGTGACCGAGCTAACGTTCCTCTAGTGCTGGCGTTAATAGACGGATTGCAGTTTTTTCATTGATTTGTAGAGACAAGTTTACACCGATAATGGCCATTGTTTCCTTGCAAACGTGTCTGACGTCTGGAGGTGCATTAGCACTACATTTTTTTTTTTCACTATTTCAATGTATCACAGTTATGACAGATTACCTGCAGGGAAAAATCTTTGTCTCATATACAAATTAGCTGAAAAAAAAAAATGTGCCGCAACTCTGAGTGATGACTAAATAAAACCAACTGGTTCTCTCCTCTTGTTTCCTGTCACGAAAGTACGTCTATTTCGGTCAAAGACAACATGTATATGTCACTGTGCTCGGTCAGGTATGTAAAGTATAAATGGCGTTCAAATATTTCCCATGAAATGTACAGTCATAATAATATTTCGTGGCAAATAGGAACAAATATCTGATTCTTCACCTACATCATTCATGTTGTTGTTCTTGTTGTTGTTCGCAAGCGAAGGCGACCACAGCTTCAACGCCCGGGGGAGGGGGGGGGGATAATTACCTGATCAGGTCAGAGTTATATAAATAGAGAGAGGAGGGGGTGGAAATGCTGCACTTTGTTTCTTTGAGGGAGATGCAATCTTGTCTTTGGGAGAGCTCCTCCTTGAAAGAGCTGCATGTTCTATTCCTCTATTTACTGTCCCAAAGAAAGGTAGCGAGGTTGTACAATCAGCCAAGCGGCGCGCTGTATATGCTTGAACCTTGTTAAAGCTTTAGTGGGGTTCCAACATCCGACTTCAGCGTTTTATAACCTCGTCAACTCTGGTTGCGTAATTACAGTAGGGTTGTCCTCAAAATGCAATACACGGTACAACTACTAGGCACCAAGTTACAGCTCCAAATAATGAAAAAGCTTAGAGATAATCAGTTGTTGTTGTTGTTGTTGTTTTGCCTTCAACCAGACGTCCGACGATAGCTCGCTCGATTGGAGTAACTAGTGCAAAACCGTCGCCCCCTTTCAAAATTTCAAAACCAAAGGAGAAAAAAAAACACCCCTTGACTTCTCAACTCTTTATTCCCTCCCCTACAACGAAACTTTTACAACTGAAGAATTAACATCCAGCCTGAGCAAAGACATAATTATAACTTCATTCTACCCCCCCCCCCCTCCACATCATTCTTCTGTTTCACCAAACTTAGTTAACATTATCTGGACTTCAGGAACCGTTCCGCCAACCTGAAAGAAAACTAACATTACCCCCCACCCCCCGCCCCCAATTCAAACAGAGACCATTCAGACCCTAAAAAATATCGCCCCATAGCTCCCACCAGCTGCCTCTGCAAGCTGATATAGCGGACGGTGACCAAACGTCTCAACTGGATATTGGAAAGCAGTCAGTCCCTATTTCCTTTTCAGTCCAGTGTTCGATCGAAGTGATCCACGACGGACCATCTCCTCCGTCTGTAGACCTTTGTATGACAAGCCTTAGCTTCTAAACAGCACGTAGTTGTGATTTTCTTTGACAAGAAAAAAGACTCCAACACGACCTAGAGGCACGGTACGCCGAGATCTTCATGGACTTAGCCTGAGTGGCAACCAAAGAGCTTATTGAACAGGGAGCTAGAATAGGAAGGGGAGGGGTGAAGCGGGTGCTCTTAGTCCCAGCGAACGAACACTCAAGTCAGTAAGAGACACGGCGAGAAAGTTCGGTTACCACCGCGTCTTTTTTGGGAGAGACGGAGTGGCCGAACGGTTAAGCGGTCTGTTTTCTTCTTGGCAAGGTGACGAGTGCCGTAGCATATGTTGCGGGTTCGATCCCAATCTTGATCACTTCTCTTTCTTCCTTCTTTCACTCCCGCTTTGCTTTTCTGAGCACTAACTAGACACTATGACTTTGATTCGCCTCATATTTACACTGAGTTTAAACTCGCTATTAATAATTTCCATAAATCGAGATGGCAGGAAAGATGGGCTGGACAAACATCAAATGTACTACAATTTATCCTGCTTCAACTTGGACAGTGGGCTCGTACCTGTCAACAAAATCGCAGAGAAGAAATTGTCCCTAGAGAACTCCGTCTGGGTCATACCCACATCACACATCGTTTTTTACTTAGGGGGTAAGATGCCTCCGAATGTGTGGCATGCAACTGATAACTAAAAAAACATATTTTAACTGGATGGGTAGACTTCATGCATATCCGAAGAAGGCATTATGCCTCCGGATACATGAAAGAATTATTTTCTGACCTGGACCCGCAATGGAACCAGTCCTTTCTGAGAACGGCCATGACCTGTCTACAGGTTGACTTAAAAACGTTTATACTCGTGTTTACAAAACTTTTTTCAGATCCATACAAAACATTTTTTGAGAACTTTACGAACGTATTTAATTCTTTTGTTAAACATAAAAGCCCTGAATACCTAACATAAATAAAGACGATGCACCAGATAAACCGTGAAGATCACTAAATAGACATTATCGAGGCGCCGCAAAACCCAAACTCAAAATCAAAACACTTAGGCAAATGCCCCAATTAATACCATCAAAGAAGTAGATCTATACTTAACACGAAATACAAATATAAAAAAAACAACAAAAAAACTTGCATTTAATTGAGACAGTCAAAGGACTGAATATTACCCTATTAACTAAGTACCAAATTAGTGTGGCATTTTCAGGAGTACGTTTTAGAGATTGCATACATACAGATTGCCATTTACCCGTGAGCCAGAAATTAACAACTCAACCTACATGAGATTTTCTGAATTATTTATCTATTATCAAATATCACGGGTATAACAATACAATGAGTTATTTTATCTTGAAAATCTGATGGCGAGTGCCAAGATGGGAAATGCAAATTTCATAGCTATTAATTTGTTCGATAACTTTCAAAATGTCAGCAACACAAAAAAAATAAATATTATCATTGTTACTATTATTATTATTATTATTATTATTTGAATTGATAACATCTTCGTTTTCACAGTGTGTACATTTTTTAATAAAAAAAGGTGCGCATCCTGTAGCACAGAAGGAAACGTGGTTTGTTCAAACTTCAAGGCTTAGTATAAAACCTACTTACTAAGTTGACTCGACAAACTAAGTGAATGTCCATTTTTATTTTTTCATTTTACTATCAGATGGCACAGGGCCGTTTTCCATTTTGATAACTTGTATCACACACACAGGAAAGGTGTGAAATATTTCACCATCGCCTTCTGCGTTTTTACATGCGGGTATAAACATTTTTTTTTTTTACAGAACATTATTTATATTTATGAAAGATGATACGGATACTTGTGTGGGATATGTGCATAGTCCGGTGTCTTTAGAATTTTGGGTGATTAATTATATTCTCAAGCCTATCATTGCTATCCCTGGTATAGCAGGGAGTGTGATCAGTGTAATCGTAATTGCTCGTCAAGGACTTACAAAATCTTCAAACATCCTGCTGGTGGCCTTAGCCCTTGTCGATATTGCCAACCTTTTAGGATCGAATAACATAGCTCTCTTAATTTATTGGTATAAACAACCCTACGGCTTCAAGTTTTCTGAAAACTGGGGTCGTTTTCTCTTTATTCTCAACATAATAACCGATGGCCTTGAAATAATGGGAGGCTGGACTACTGCTGTTATAACAGCTGAGAGACTTATCGTTTTGTTTTTCCCTCTGAAATGTCATTTGATTTTGACTCCAGCTCGTACCTGGTGCACTGTTGCATTCTTTTGTATTGCTCGAATTGCCCCATACATCTACATGTCACATTATGTAAAATTTATGTATTTATGTTTCAACGATGGTTTTATTGGTCGCTTCTAGTACATTGACTTAGCGTTGGCTGACCGTAGGAGAGGAACAATGCGGTCTCTGCGCAGTTATAATCGCATCGTTTATGGTTTGGTACCTATGGCTTTTGTTCCCGGAGGCTGCGTTATCATTGGAGTAAAGGTGAGGATACAGTCAAGAAGACGTGTGAAAATGGTATCCGGGGTAGCAGCAACCGTAAATACAAAATCCACTAAAACAAGCAACAAAACAACCAAAACGTTAATGTCTGTCTGTTTGCTTTCCACGGCATGCAGCTTGACGATATTTCTGTTGGGACAAATCTGTGACATAGATTTCATACCATATTGTCGTGTTATAGTACTGAACCTCCAAAGACTAATTGGAAACATAAACAGTGCCAGCAACTTTGTAGTTTATGTAGCCACTAACAAAGCTTTCAGACAGGGTTATACGACTTTGTTTAACATGTGAGCAGAGAGGAAACGAACCAACTCTCTCTCTCTCTCTCTCTCTCTCTCTCTCTCTCTCACACACACACACACACACACACACACACACATACACCCCGAAAGCGATATCAACACACACACAAACAAACAACACACATTTTGGCATCACAAGTATTGTCAAAAAGAAAAATCAAAAAGACAACAGTTTCCATCGAAGAACACTCATTTGGAACACTTCTGTAATTTGGCATCATTACTAATTCACTCATTCACTGTTCACGTCATGTAGTGAACAGCAGTACCTCACAGACCAATGGCAGAGGGGCTAAAGAGTAGACATCAATTCTGTAATGCGCCAGAGATAATTGAAATACAGAAATCAAACGGAACCCAAGTTAAACATTTCCCTTTACCAAAACCGAGCTGGAGTCGAACTATATCGATTCTGAAAATGGCGTGTCTCAACTATCTACGACAATGCAAGAATTAAGGCAGAACGCATCGCCAATCCATCTTTATGTACTCGTACTACAAATAAGCCTGTGCGAAACGTGATCCAGTCAATGGAGACACCAAGTGCAAAATTAAATAAAGCGTTTTCAAAATGTTACATTATATAGTGCAACTCCTCAAAATAATATAGTAATAATAATAATGAGAATAAGAAGAAGAAGAAGTAGGAGAAGGAGAAGAAGAATGATAATCCCCCAGAAAGGTAACACATTCACTGTATAACACATATTGAGTATTTACAATGAAAAACTACTGTGTAACCCGTGTAACAGTGGACACAGCAAATATTAAGGCACAGGGCAACTCTCTATCCACTTTAACTGATATAGGCCTAACGTATCTTAAAGTATCATATTTATGTATGAAGTGTCCATTTGAGTTTTCATCTTTACGATTATACAAATAATGATGCCGTTTGGTGTAGTTACTTCTGAGCACCCAATCATCCGGCTTATGTTTGTGTGATAACTTTACAATCCAGATGTTCTTACGATTAAAGATGTGAGCAAAGGCGAGGCGTTATATTCATCTTTACGTGAGTGTGCTGTACGTACGATGTGAGCGTAAGTAGTTACAGCAAGAGCATGAGAAACGTAATGACGCAAGTGGTACACTGGACCTGCGTGCATACTATTTCTCAGAAAGTATCCAAAATGCCGTTCAAATTGGACTGGGCGACCGATATGAAAATGACTGTGTTTGTCCGAGTAAATTGGCTGATAGTTAATTGGGTCAGAGAGCAGATTTTTTTTGTTTTGCTTTGTTTTTGTTTTTTCTTTAGTCATGTTAAATTCCCATACATTAAGTAAATTCCGAGAACGCTGATAATAAGTTAACACAAACAAGACGTGGGAATCTCACAACAATAAAATTCGAAAGACTGCGTGGTGTCATCTCCATCTCTATGCAGTTAGCACCGCTGTGCTTTCAAAACAAAAACAAAAACAAACAAAAAAACAACTAAACAATACATGCTGTAAATCTAAACTTTTGAACAGATCCTTAGGTATTCAAACTGTAGCGGATAAATAATCTACATAAATATGACAGGATATTTTAAAATTCAATTTTCTATTAAGACCACCCACTATCATGTCCGATGCCAACGTTCAGAAAGATATGTTAAAGAATAACTAAATTCCTGAAAAATGTTATTTAAATCGCTGCTTTTTCCCCCCATGAACTGGACTACAGTAATCGTACGCCTGATATCCTAATGGTCTCCTTTCCCCCCCCCCCCCATTATTTTGCCCCGTTGCATTCTCAATCATCCATTTCGGCGTTTGTTTGTTTGTATGTGCATTGATTTGGTTGTGTGTTGATACCCCAAAAACAGTCTACAAATACTACCTACACATTTGCAGTTTCTTCTGTCTTTATCTGTGTTTAGGTCTCTATTTAGCCCGACAAATCTAAGACATGCGTTTGAAGTAATTGCAACATAAATGGTTTCTTTACAGAACAATTGTTCGTACCATCCTAAACAACATATCAAAAATCGGACAAAATCGGACCACGGGAAATTAAATAAAGAATTGCTTAAATTAATGAAAAATAATATAACATGGCGCGCTTCGGCAACCGGGTATACATACTTTCACTCCGCACCGTGAACGCCGTTACCCCGGTGTCACATATTAATAAGTCACAGATCAAAGCACATACCGACACCTCTCCCCCCTCCCTTGACAAACGTGCAAATGTTAATAATGGATAACAAAAAGAATGAGACGCCATTTTCTCTCGATATTCATAATTTCTCTGAAGGAATAAAAGGAGGCGGAAACACTAAGGTCCTCGGGAACTTTTGTCTTTGTCCTGAAAACTGCTACTAGGATGGGAGTAAATGTGACACAAATGTGACACAAATGTGCAGATAAAAATAAATTCCAATCAGCATCCATTGAAACATACAGGGTTGGAAAAACCTGAACTAAATTTGTGAAATGGTAATCCAGTAGCAGGTTTATCCCAAGCATCTCCGGGAAGACCAGCTGCTTTTATTACAAACGTATTCTCAACCGTAAACTATTTCGTGGATCGTCATATTCTCATGGGGCCAATGCATTTTTGTTGTTTTGAAAATGGAAATAACAATATAATATTACGTTTTTACAATGCATAACGATGATTATATTTTTACAAAGTGTTATAAGTCGTAATAACTGATCGCCTCTTGGCTTGATGTTGGTGTGTCATCCGATGTTCATTCTTTGGTTTCTCGGTTTTGATCAAGACTGGAAGTTGTTTGTTTTTTGTTTGTTTTTTTTTGTATCGTATGTTGCTTCGTCTTTTCCATAAAGTCTGTAGTATTCCCACCTTGGGTTGAGCTAATCCTGTGACTGACACTATAATTGTCCTTATATAAATAGTCTATCGTTTTACCAAAACCTTTCTCACTCAAGCCAAAATTTTACTCAGCTTACTGTAAAACTCAAAATAAGCAGACAAGTAAAATGACACCAATTTTTAGATTTTTTTTTAAATTTAAAAATGTAATTATATTGTAGAAACTAATAAAGAAAAGAAAGATCATTTGAGAACCAAAAATTGGGATTTTCAGATTTCTACGAAATGCATCAACAGGTCAAAGAGTTTGTTCACGTCTGTTACATCAATTCTCTTTTAGTACCCGGCAATGCCAGGGATAATTCCCTCCCTCCTCCCCCCCACCCCCTCCTCACACCTTCTCCCCATCTCTCCACTTCCCTCTCCTCTCCTTTCCCCTTCCAACTCTTCTTCCTCTCCCGTTTTCTCCATTCCTCCCCTCCTCCTCTCCACGTGAAAGATCACTGTTTTCTTTTTTCTTTCAGCAGGTGGTGCAGCTCCACCAAGGGCGGGCTGTCACTCAGAGACTCTCATACCTCGGCAGCTTCTGGATGGCAGACACTCTCCTCTTTTACTGTGTCTCCATTCCCATTTCTCTGTCGTCCTGTTCTTTAAAGCCGCTTGTGTTTCCCAACCTAGCAAGGAGTAGAACTCCCGTGATACTTGCCTACAGTATGGGCACTTCGCTGACATTTTATTTTTCATTCCAGCTGATAAAAAAGGTACAGACGAGCTGGGAGTTTCGTCCAGCCGTCCATATTTCGGCACCTACATCAACTAAGTTTTTGTGCGAATTCCTTTTGGTCTCAGCACATCTATGGTGTTTTCATTCATTTGACTAGCTTGGCCCCGAACTGCAGCCATGTTATTGTTGTTGTCTTGAATTCAAGGAAAACTATTGAGTAGACTGGCCCATTTTCAGATCATGAAATGCCATTTTCCAGATGACTATTCCACTCTGCTTTCTAGTGTATTGTCTTGTTATATAGATTTACAACAGGCTGGTTGTTTGGGGGTTTTGCTTCTTACTGCCGTCACACATGAATTGTCACACTGCGACAATAACACAGCGCATACGTTTCCTATTGAACTCTTTTATTGTTTGTTTGTTTCTTTTAATTATTCCATTGTTTTCTGTTGTTGTTTTTTCTTTTTCTTTTTTTTTCTTGACAAAGGCGACAGCCGAAATATTGAGGATTTTCTGTCTTCTCTTTTAGTTTGCATTGTATCGTGTGGGTATTATTTCTTACACGGGGATTTGCTACATACAACTTTTTCTTTTTGCCCAATTTTGACAAATAGCCCGGCTACAACCCCACAGTTTTTCTGTGGTTTGTATAATATTTCGTCACTAACGCAGCGCGTGTTCTTGTTCATTTTTCTTGGAATTCGGGATTGGGGGAGGGAGGGTTGAGATAATGTCAAAAGGTTAGGAGTAGCGTGGTCGTATGCCCCTTTCTTTCACCTTCTGATTAAATTACAATCATATCTCTTCACCCTGTCTTTATTGGGTTTTCTTGCTTTCCTCCACAACTGATAATATATGCTGCACACCGTATTATGCTATTGGAAATCATGCCTTGTAATGCGGCTATAAATTGTTCGTATTTGCTGGAAAGCACAAGAAGAAAATCACATTAGAGTTTGTTCACTCAGAATCCTAGATTTAGTTACATTGCTGGTAGGACACTGCATGATCCCAAGGTCAGTAGGATACAGGTTACCCTCTGGCATGTATCCTCAATCCTATTTTAACAATGGATGATAAAGTGAAATGCCGAGGGGGGGGGGGGTGTAAACTACTAGAGATTTTAACCCACCAGTGTCTACACTCTAAAAAAAAAGTAGTGCCTGTGTTAACTTAAGAAATTTATAAAACTATCTGTGTGCCTTGCTGACTTTTGTGAGTGACCTATTGCATCTCGGCAAATGCTGAACTAATTCCCTCCCCCGATTCTTCTGCCTGAAATGGTGCCTTTCGTGGGCTCACTCAAAAACATTCAGAGGGACAGCTGGGCAGACTACTATACCGTGCAAATATGGAAACAATGTGGAAAATGTTGAGTTAATAATAATCCCCCTGGGTACTTTCCACACCCACTCTCATACTCATAGCAATCAATTAGCAAGTACTTTCAGGATGCTGGACGCCGGGATGTTTGGACAGAAACCTGTTGTGGGTGGAAAGATGTACAATCGAAGTGTTCGAATCCACAGCTTTTTCTTAAGATTACTTGTTTGCCATAGCAGGGATTCAAACTTTGATCTAAAAAAAGAAAAATGTTCCAAGAAAATTACATCAACTTGCCTACCTACTTAAACTTATCACGGAGTTTCGCAATAACTTGAGTCAAAAAAAAATTTGATCCCATGTTGTGAAAATGGCATTTTGTAGGCTTGGCAAGATTACTTGATTCATTTTTTTTAATGGAACCTTTTTTTGCTTTTTTGAGCATCTTCAGATAGTAGAAAAAATCCTGTGTATTCTCCTCAGAGCTGCGGAGGAGGCTATTGGCTTCTTCATCATTCTCTAGGCTGTGACCGAGATAATATCTTAGTGCCTTGCGTACGATCGACTAGGGTATGCAAGATTCTAGCCAGCATATTGGGCCCACGTGTCAGATATTGAAAACGGTTGCCCCCAAAATATTCGATACTTTCATCAGCTGGCATACAAAAAGAGGTTCATTCATGGAGGCAAATAGATACTGGTACCAAACGATCGGTCTTCGTTAGTAGAAAAACGTATTATGTGATAACAGTCTCAGATCGATAGTTTTTATGAATTATCACAAGAGTAAATAGAGTGGGGTCTTTTGGACTCTATTCTTTCTCAGAATCTACTCGATCACGATGCTACTGCTTTATTTCATAATCCAGACTGGGTAGCTTTCTAAAAAAATCCCTATGGCAATATGCCCCCAGCCCTGTTTCACACAGAAATAGCACGGCAACTAAATGTACATCTAGTCTTTAAGACATGTTAATTGAATACATAATGAGTTCAGTTTTGTTAACACGTGTGTTGGCCAGCGTGAATGCAGCGGACAGCACTGTTATTTAGTGCTATTTCAAAATTACTGTATAAATTAAAAGCATTATTGTAAGCTTATTTAGTCCAACAAATCACAATTTAACGATTGATTGTGATGAATGCAAAGAACAAAGCTGCACAACCGAGTAAATAGGATGGGATCATTTCACTAAAAAAGCTTCTCGATCACGATTCCTATAATATCATGTCAAATCCAGACATGTTTAGTTCTCAAAAGAATCCATGGCAGTATGTTCCCAGCCTAGCCTCACACATACATCGCCCAAGAGAAATCTTTACGACCTGCTATTTGAATACGTCATGTGTTCTGTTGTGTTTCGTTTATTTGTTAACATAATTATACATTTTTGTCAATGTGATCGCACTGGACAGTGTTGTTGCAAAATCATTATTCAGCAGAGAGCGATTGCATAATCGATATAGGCTAAGTTAGTTGAAAAATATGTTTAATCATGGATTGTTATGCATGCCAGGAGCAAAAATTTCACAACTGTGTAAATATGTTGGGGTCTTCTAGATCCTCCTTTTTTTTTTTGCAAAAAAAAAGGCTACTCGATTACGATTGCATTGCTATCACCTCATTACATAATCCAAACATGTTTAGCTTTCTAAAAAAATACATGTAGCAATTTGCCCTGGTGAGAATTTTTTCTGGCCCTTTTGCCCCACCCAGTGGATACATCCTGCAGACTCCGAACAACTATGCAAAGTTTGTTGCCTTTACCACCGAAATGCCCAACTTGTGCCCTACATGACTCTACTATTGGAACTTCTAGACATATACACAGAGGGATGACATCATTCTAAAAGAATATAATAATATATATATCTACACTATATATATTTGTGGACTTGAGATTTTTCGTTGCAAAAGGCTTCTGAACCACTCAACACTCAGGCTTCAAATTTTAAATGGTGCATCAGAATGGATGTAAGGGTGCACAGTTTTTAATAGAAGTCTCAAATCGGTGTTTTTTTTTTTATTGGAAATTTATTGTTTCGCCATGATTTAGATCTATTTCGAGCCATGGTTCGCCATTTTAAGGTTTCGTTATCACTTCCTGCGATGTGTTCACTATCAAACCATGGAGCTATCAAACACACTAACCCGTGCGCAAATCATGCTGTTGTACTGGATGCGCAGTGTGTCAACTCCATAGAGATACTATAATAAACTAGAGTCCGCACGCATGTACAAGTGCAACGCGTCGCATTGGCCCCAATTGGCCTACATGCGCGCCATGTTGACTTGGGAAAGATTCGCTAGCGAGCAGGCGCTGGCTGTTCGACGTCTCAAGGAACAGTAACCCCATCCCCGCCTATAATTATGTCAAAGTCATAATAGATATACTACAAATACGATGCAACACAGGCTGTTGTTGCGGAGACAGTTTTTTTTTTTTACATAGAAAGCTAAAGCTGAACAGTGAACACCGCACTATTTTCTCTGTGTGGTTTTGTAATCAGACCACGTCCACCAAACAACGTTCTTCAAAATAACAAGTTCATAACTGGCAAAACTAATAAGAGTCATGAAAACTACAACATGCATAGCTTTGAATAGAAAATCATGAGAAGGGCATGTTAGTAGTATATAACAAGGAAAAATGTTCACCTTCATACAGAAACAAATAATATATATATTTTAGAGGTATAACTGGATCATATAAAGAAAGAAAGAAAGAGAAGAGAATAGACATGAAAACTTTCAATTTACTTCTCTCTCCGCACCAGCTTTTTCTTGCTATTTCTTAATTCAGCGGCCTTTGCACAGCTTTCTTATATTTGCATAAATTAATCTCTGCCTTTTGTCCTCTCAAGATGATCTTCGATTGAGTGGTGGGCATATGAGTGATCTAGATCATACATACATGCCTTGGCCGGGGGGGGGGGGCGCGTTCAGCTCTCAGGATTTTTCCTCTTTTTGGGAGATGGTCTTCTTGGAGTTGGCAGTTTCTGCTTGAGGGGAGGATAATTTTCGAAAACAGATGGAATTGCCTTTGGTCTTAGTGTCTGCTGTTTATCGAGTCCTGCATAATTGTCAGAGCTTAGGAAGTGAGCATTACACACTTAGTCATTCTTGGTTGGATACCAAGGCTTCCCATTCCCAGTTTGTCTACTTATTCTGGCAATCCATTTAGCCAATCTCTCAGATTCCTTCCACGGAAAGCAAAAAAATAAGTCACAATAAAAAATTCTTGTTATTGTTTGATAAATAATATCGACTGGCATTTTCCATATTGTTGTATTATGTGCATCTTTGCCTTTTCAGGAAATTAATGAGGATTGAAAATTCGAAGAATTGTGTAACATCTGGGGTTTGTTCCAGACCTTTCAAAATCGAAACTTAAAGATTGGAACGACACTTATAATGAAATGAGGAGTGAGAGAACCACTTTCATGACAAAGGCTAAAAAAATCAGCACAGTGTCGCAAACAACAATATGGCAATGCCCCACGATATACTCATATTGATAAATATATTACAACAGGTTTTGATCTTTAGCCCTTCCCTATTGTCAATCCAATGCACTAAATGATCAAGTTGTTTGGACGTACGTTTTATTCATATCAAAAAGGAATTAGGCCTATGGAGATAACCTTGCCACCCAGTCCCATCATGGCTGTCTGTTTTAACTGAGACAATCAAAAACACAAGGGTGATGGGGGTGGGAGGAGAATGATGCAGTACGATGACACGTAAATCTGGACATTATTTAGCCCAGAGCATTTAGCATCCTATCTCCTTGAAACTGAGCCATCACTGTGCAGTCAACTCGGGGCCGCTTCGGCACTTGTTCATAAAAGACCCAGGTCTTTGATTCTCTTCTGCCTTTCCTCTCCCCCCTCCCCCCCGCCCCGAGTCTTTCCTGTGTTTCTTCGCAATTGTGTAATTATAATTAAGACAAATGGATGTACAAATCACAGATGGCGTGCGTGGGAGAGATTGAAAGACGTTGTTATCGTAAACTGGGCTTGCTCAGCCTTAGATGGGAAGGATAGAAGGATAGAAATGATTTATGGAATTCTCAACCATTTTGCAGTTGCATACAGAAAAAAAAAAACCTCTGACTCCCGAAATCGCCACCCCAAGTCAAAATGGCTGCCACGAGACTCTAATAGTTCCACGTCGTGTGACACCGTGCGCACTCTAGTGTAATAATATCTCTATGGTCAACTCACAAAGGCAGATCATTAAGACCTATTTAAAAATAAACAAACAAAAATAAAATAAACAAATAGTAACAGGCCAGATGAAGCAGGTCCATAATAACCACCCAGAACTGAAACCAATATTCAAACCGATTTATCCAGGGCAGGGCCGGGGACCTCAGTTAGTTTGGTATAAACACAAACAAATGAACAACTTCATTATCAAGAATCACAATAGGAAACTGGGAGACTGTGGTATCCCATATCATTGAAATTTAAGCATCAAAACATTTCAGTGTTGGAAAACTAAGGTTAGAATGTGCCATTTTCCACCCTCCTCACACACAGACACACACACACCCAAAATAAAGTTGGAGCAATTTCTTTCTTTCTTTCTTTCTTTCTTTTTTTTGTTGGTTTATTTATGTATGTATTTATTTATTTATTTATTTATTTATTTTTTGGTTTATTTCAGTTAATGCTGAGGCCTAGATGATTAAACAGCAATAATGAACTCAACTTGTGTCGGCCGATATGATAACGCCTGATCTATGAGACTTCCAAATACTTTTGTATGGATCACAATATTCGTGTTCGAACCCATTGTTTGTACTATTGGCATCGTGGGGAAATTTATCAGTATAATCATCATTAGATTTCCTTTTCCTGAAATTGTTTATCTTTTATATGCATTGTATATGGCTGCTCAAATTCTTGATTCATGGGGAGTTTTCCTTTCTTTCACTTTACTTCTTCTGATCACTATAGAACGATTCACGAACGATTTGACCACTGAAATTCCAATATTGTGACACTAAGACGTACAGTCTGTACTGTTGCTACTTTCTATATTGCATGGGATATTTTCCTTCTTTTTTTTTCGTTTAAATTACTTTGAATTGAAATATGTGTGCGTATTTGGTCGCATGGCTGCACTCATAGTGGCGACTGAGTTGTTGGTCAAGCACTACAGGATTGATGTCATAGATATCATAAACTGTTGGCAATGATTTAAGTGGTATTGTGCCGCTGCTATTGGTTACCATTGGACTTACTGCCAGTGGAATACAAGTCAGGAGGCAATTTGTCATGAGAATAAAACTGAGATCAGGTAGAATATTTTCTGCCCTAGAGCAGGCGAGAAAATTGAATCGAAAAACAACGAAAATATTGTTGTCTGTTATGTATGCTGTACATAGTATGTAATCTAGCTACATTCAATACTGAACCTTTTTGTGCTACTTCAAATAACCCTTTTTGCCGAGCTGAAGAAACTTATTACATTCACGTCTTTAGCAATGTAAATAGCGCTGGAGTTTTGCTGTTGTTGTTGTTGTTTTTATGTTGTTGTTAATAACAATTTCAGAGAGGACAATAAGCGCTTTTTCAGCTGTTTTTCTTTCAAATGAAAACATTATTAAAACTGCATGATGAGTAACATTTGTGTAGCGGCTACACTTTTGTTAAGCACTCTGGGGCTGTGAACTCCGTCTCTTTAAGGCTGCGAGAATTAAGTTACACTGAAACTTGTCCAGACTGGAATGCCAACAAGCAACATCTCCCACCGACTCGAGCATTCTATTTATCGGGTGCCAACCTCTCGGCTTTTGCCTTTCACGTGTCCGTCTCCTCTTGTTTTAAATGCTTGTTGGATTATTTACCTTTTTCTACCATCGCCATCAATTGAAAGTGTCAAATAATGACACATGGCATCTCATTACCTCTTCAATGACAATAATATGAACTGAACAGAGACAAGCCATTTCAGCGTGTTTCCCTAATCTATTACAGATTAGGTGGCTAGAAAAAAAATTTAAAAGAGGTAATATTTTTGGCTGCAGAAAAATGAACAAATAGGGCATTAGTATCTTTTCTGTGTGTGTGTTTTTTTTTTTAGAGACGAAGGCCTAACGCGTGTAATACGCACTCGGTAATCACAGGAACATGGGGAAAGCAAAACACAGCTCAACTGGTTCACAACATAACTGTTTTACGTCACATCAATCCAAATGCGCCACCCTATTTAGCAATTTGTGAACTACCTCAATAGAATTCTTCAGATACAGACCTTGTTTCTAATTCTTACCAGACGATATGAGTTATTGAATACCAGAGGATTTTTATGCTTGGCAAAGAATGATTCTTTTCTTTTTTCATGAGTGAATTTTTAATTCTCTGATTTATGTACTCTATTCACTGATCCATGGTGCCTGAGGAATACAAAGGCAGCTCTTGCTTTAGCATTCACATTTTGTTCTGGATCACAAAAGTTTGACAGCCCTAAATAATTTTAAGACCCCCCCCCCTCCTCCCCACCTCCCCCTTTTTCATCTCCTTCACGTTCTATTAGTGCCAGACCAAACATTTCTTTCTAGAAGAAAAAAAAGAAGGAAAGAAATTATAAACATGGGGGATAAGAAGAAGAAGAGGACTCGGAAGACTTGGACAGAAGACTGATGAAAAAAAGAAAAAAATAACTGCAGAAAGAAAGAAAAATGAGATATAAATGCCAAGACCAGAGAGCCTCCCAAGTCATCCAGCTGGACGTCTTTCAGCCATCTCTGTTAGCGTCTTCACTGTTGCTCATACCTCCTCTCGCCAAGCTGCTTTGCGCATTGTACACGGTTCCTCCTACCCTGAAACAGATCTCCTCTGGCCGAATTTTCGATGAGTACCTTTTTTGGCAATATTTTTGCTAGATATAATCGGTCAGTTTCACTTGATGTTTATCAAATGCGGCACTTGTATCAGGCTGTTAATTCAACCAAAAACCATTACCATGCCTTGGACAAGAGGAAAATGTCCGGTAGCAAGCCAGTGTCACTAATAATCGGTTAGCATTCTTTCTAGTTTGGTCTGTCGGCTGGTAATTTCAGGTCTCTCGGGTCCTGGAATAAACTGTTTTGGTTGAAATATAAATGGGAATACATTTTCTGCCGCGTCCATAGTTCATCAGAGTTTTGGTTTCCATATTGACATAATGCTCTTTTAGATGTGAGTCATGTGCCCGTCAAGTTGTTTCTACGTCGGTAATAATTTGTATAGCCATTTACTACAGCTGAGCCAACTGCCTGGCCTCTACCACCCAACCCTATAACTGTGTCTGGATCTAACCGCCAGGCAGATCCTATGAACACGCTCTGTCTGCTGGCTGAGGCTGAGTGGAATATTACCTAAAGTATGATTTAGGGTAATATACGAGGCTCAGTTCTCCCCCACCCCAGCCTTTTTCCCAAACCTACCATCTCAGACAAGAAAGTAATTGTGCGTGACGATTTCTATACTACATGTACTTTACTGATTTTCTTCAATAAATTGATACACCAGTGTAAAAGGACAAATTCAGAAATTTATATTATTATTATTATTACCACTGCCCTACCTCCCCCTTCCCCTCTGTCTGTCGTCTCTCTCTCTCTCTCTCTCTTTCTCTCTCTCTCTCTCTCTTTCTCTCACACACTCTCTCTCTCTCTCTCACACACACACACACACACTCTCTCTCTCTCTCTCTCTCTCTCTCTCTCTCTCTCTCTCTCTCTCTCTCTCTCTCTCTCTCTCTCTCTCTCTCTCTCTCTCTCTATGTGTCTCTTTAGTATAACAAAAATGATAGCGTACAGTTTTGTTTCAGAACTCATACGCGCCAGGACACTATGCACCAAACTGAATGCTTGATACAGTTACTTTTTATGACTTGTATGTCACTGGAACAGAATGACGCGAAGATGGAGAATGACACATTCATCTGCATACTCCCATGTGGCAAAAAAGAAGTATGTATTTATTTATTTATTTCATTATATTACATGCTTTAACACGGAAGAATAATACATTTTACACTAAAGTCGTAAATGAAAATTTGGCGCCTCTTTCATTGCTTTATCTACCGTGTCGTGCGATGTCCGCTTGACAAGTTGTTTGTTAATTCTGATCATTATTAATTCTTTAATTTTACCTATGTCGCGGGTAGTGAAATTTCAAGGTATTTCAAAAAGACATTCATTACAATGTCTCTCTATTCTCCGGTCCTGGTCGTTGGTTTCTACTACTGGGAGTTTGTGTCTTTTCTTGCTTCGTTCATTCTGTAAAGTTTGTAGTGCTACTGTAGCAGTTGGCAAGATGATTGTCTTACGACTGACAATATGATTGTCTAATGCTTGCCAGCGTGACTGTCTTAAGGTTAATAATATGACTGTCATAGTCATTTGCAACATTATTGTCCAAGTGGTTGAACACGAACTACATTGTATACTTAGGTAGAATGCCCACATCCACCATCTTATCTGTCCGGACCAACGCTTCACCATGGCGATGGTGACATTGATTTTGATTCGTTAGCCGATTTGCACTGTGAGCACGTAAGGCGTCGCGAACCAATCGGCGGCGAGATTTAAAATAGTTCACTACAGTAAACAATGACTCGTGTGTATACGCACATGGGAGACATTCGGTTAATTCTTTCACTTCCCTTCCCTTGTTTACTCGGATGGTAAGGAATTTGACCAGCTTGGATACATCCTTTCCACTCCTGTCATAACAGTCAATTGCAATGCAACCAGCGGGCATTTTAACCGCTTTTTTTTTTGTCTGGAAGTTACACTCGTCAGCCGACCCACCCGCCATGTTGTTTGGCGGAAGAACAAAACAAAAACCACGCTGTGACGTCATGCGCTGTCTACCTATAATAAAGAAGAAGAAGCAAAATTTCTTGATTTAGCTGTGTCCCATAATAGCCTTTGGCGGGAGGGGGGCGGGGGGGGAGGGGCGGGGGAATGCATCGGACAAATCGCAACTGGTTACATGGTAGTCTAGGCTTTATGAGTCGATGCAAAACACTACCGGGTAAGCATGAGCCTAGGCTAATGACTTTCTACTTGGGCATCTTTCACAAACGGAAACAAATTCGTTGTTGTTCCGCCACGTTATAAAAACAAAAATTTGAAACCAAAGTACTGTCAAGTCAGCCGACACTGTATTCTTTAGCCTTTGATAGAGGTCACGATCTAAACCTGTTTACCCATATATTATCAACTTTTTAATTTTTCACCAAATTGATATAACATCTTCTTTTCTGTGAGTTATGGGCGATTTTTATGTAATTTAAGTGATTTGTGGTCACAATAAAAACGTCCCACTAGTGGGTCGCTAGCAGTGAGAGGCTAGGGGGTATTATTTCGTGCATGTAAATTTAGTGTCGGGTGTCAACCATGACATTATTGGCCTCTCTTATTTGTGCAAACACATGTTATGACAAAAGAACATAATAAACGAAACAAGTTAATAATTGTGATGGAACCCATTTTCATTATAATGATAACAGTGTTAGACACAGAACATTGAAATAAACTCAAAGTTAATGACAAGCATGTTTAAAACTTCAGTCTTTGTAATGGTGGTGTAATTTTCAAACTCAAATATATATTTCTTATTATCGGTGGACTGCTAGTGAACAATCACGATGCACAGGGACATTGCATTTTGTGCACATGTATTTGGTCTTGTTGCCACAATACCCACAGCGCCTCTGTGTCATACCCGACAGGATTTGATGGTTCTCTCTGTCAGTACGGATTTCGTTAGGGACTCGTCGAGACACTGGTGGGGCTCTTCCATTCAAAGGTCTTCCTACAGTCCTGTTCTGTTTGTGTCGCAGCAGGTATGTGTGTACAATCAACCGCTTAAAGCCCAGCTGATCCAGAGGTTTGCTTCGAGACTCTGGGGTCATCCTGTACCAGAGCCAAACATTTTGTGCACTTGCGTCCATATAGAAAGCAAACAGAGGCCACGTCCACTTTTTGCTTCTCATCTGAATGCGATACTCCCCTATAATCTGGTCTGCTTTGTCTACACCACCCATCGTACTGTTATACACACTGATCACATTGGGATGATCAATCTGCACTTTTGCCTTATCTGTAGCAGACTACCTTTTTGCCTTCTGCAGCGGATTGACACCATCCTTGTTGGAAGCATGGCTTCACTGACAGCTTTATTGTACACATCATCTCTTGGTTCCCAGTGCAAATAGCGTCTTGGCAATGGGTTATAGCCTCACATGAACGGAATACTAAGAAAGAGTCCAAATTTGTCTCTGGTCATGTCAAAAATATGATCCCCATTCTGTGTGGCATAGATATTAGTCTGGTCTACAATATAGTCCACAACATCATTGTCCAGAAACAGTTCAAAAACTGAAGCAGGGGAGAGGTGGTCCCCAGTTTTTGGTCAGACTGGGGCCCTTTCCACTGTGCCGATGTTCTTTCATTTCTCTTCAGGTCCTCCTTTCGCCATGTGGATTCCACTTTTAGCTTCTTCCTCGGCGGAGTAGGGGAACTTGCAATAGCAGGTGACCCATCCTCAAGGGAGTCCTGGGAATAAAAAATGGAGGAAAAATTAGCATTAGAAAAAAACCCAAAAAAACTGCAGGCAAAGTTTATACAAACACCCACCCGCTGTCATGAAAAACAGAATTATTATTCTTACCCCCCCCCCCTCTTTCCGTACACACATATCCCACCTTGTTCCAGCCCTCAAAACCCAAACCTATCTCATAACATACCATTGGTACGTTTGTGTACATTTATGTAAAACATGATAACTAAATACCAATTTACCTCCTGGGAAACTGTAATTTGATCTCCACTGTTAGTGTGGGCTGTGATGTTTACAGCAGCCTGAATTTGGAAGCTCGGCAAGTTATTGATGTCAACATTGTCTTCATCCCCGCTGCCATTGTCACTGTGGTGTCCGTCACCAGGTGGTTGAATGAAGATAATTATTCTGACCATCTATTTAAAAAAACCATCTTTGTCCATAAACATTGTTCCTCTTTCGATTTGATACAACTTGTACTAATGCGCCTGAGTTTGTTTTCGCTGACTTCTTTAATTTTGGAGTGCATAAATTTGCTGTTTCTGCCCTAGTTTTGCTCCATTTCTTGGCATTGTTGGTTGATTCAATTTTTCATTTCCTAATTACATTTCTTTTTTAATATTTAGGTATAGATTTCCGTTTTTTTTTTTTTTTTCAATTTTCGTCTTTGTTCCATTAAATCTAGAATTTCTTTATTCATCCCTTTTTTGTGTTCTTTTTTGGCCGGGGGGGGGGGGGGGTATTTTCCTCTGTAATAGTAATAAGTAAGTACTTTATTTTAATCCCATAGTTCTTCCGCTACAGTAATGTCTTCAAGAGTCTCGTATTTGTTTTTCACTTTTAATGAATTGTTTTTTTTTGTCTTTTAACTTTTGGTCTGATTTTAATAGTTCCATGTGACATTTTGGATGGTTCGTTGGTTTCTTTAGTTTCTTTAGTCTAACTTGGAATCTGCACATGACTGGGATATGGTCGGTGTCACAATCTGCTCCTGGCAATGATGTCTATACAGCGTTTCTGAATCGTTTCTGCACTAGTATGAAGTTAATTTTATTTTTATTTTTATCTTCCAGAGCTCACTCATGTCCACTGCAGCCTAGGGTGGTTTTGAAACCAGGTGTTGATGATTATGAAGTCATTTATTTGGCACTACTCGGTTAGTCTACTTCCTCGTTCATTTTTGTCTCCTATTTCCCAAGGTCCAACAATATCTTCTCCTTGATCTCACACTTTGGCATTAAAGTCGCCCATTACTATCGTCATATCTTAGGATTTTAGGTAGTTTTTTGCTCTATCTATCTCTTCATACAAATTTTTCTATTTCTTCATCTTCGCTTTCTGACGTTGGAGCGTATACTTGGATAATGCCTAAATCTAGGGGTTTAGCTACGAAATTGGCAACAATTACTCTGTATGATACTGGCACCAGTTTTTGATTCTTTTCGCTGTTGATTCATCAAACAAGATGCCTGTTGCTCTTTGGTGTTTATCTCCTCCTGAAAAAAATCAGTTTGTTGTATGTTTATACTTCTTTAAAACCATTTTTGAAATGTTTGCACCTTGCACAAATCTGCAAGAACTTTGGATTGCCTCTGGAAGTGGGAAGACATTTCAAATTGCTTACAGTGCACACAATCGCCCAACTATTCTTGCCAAACGAATTAGCTTCGTTGTTTGCGGCTAGCTCTTCCAGCGATCATTACTCGGCGCCCTTTCAAAATCTATAAACCAAATGTGAAAAAATACCCCTTGATTTCTAAACTCTTGATTCAATCCCCTACAACGAAACTTTTGCAACTGAAGAATTAACATCCAGCCTGAGCGAAGACATATAACTTAATTCTACCCCCACCACACATCACTCTTCTGTTTTATTAAACTTATTTACAGTATCTGGACCTCAGGAACCTCCAACTGGAGGAAAACTAACATTATCCCGCTCCCAAAAATCCAAGAAAGACCATTCGGACTCCAAAAATTATCACCCCATAGTTCCCACAAGCTGCCTCTGCAAGCTGATGGAGCGAATGGTGACCAAACGTCTCAACTGGATATTGGAAAGCAGCCATTCCCTCTCCCTTTATCAGTTCGGTTTTAGTGCAAAGCGATTCACGAAAGCCCATCTCGTCAGTCTGGAGACCTTCATATGAGAAGCCTTCGCTTCTAATCAGCACGTAGTTGCGGTTTTCTTTGACCTGGAAAAAGCCTTCAACACAATCTAGAGGCGAGATAGGCTGAGAGATCTTCATGGACTTGGCCTGAGTGGCAACCAAAGACTTTAGGGACCGTTCACATGTTATGTCATGACAAGTGATGACATGGGGGAGGGGAGGTGTTGAGTCCGAAGATGATGTCATCAATATGGTTTGGTAAAATTGTAAAAGAAGAACAAATATATACATCATATATTTTTATTATAATACCTGCCAATAAAATAATTAATCAATTAATCAACTAGTACCTTGAATGTAGTTCGTTCCAAAATTCATGACCATGGCAATTGTCTTATATCTTTTAAACTGTCTGTTTGACTAAAGTAAAAATGTGTATGCAGGTTTAGGATATCCATGACGTTAAACAATTTTTTTTTGCACCCCTAAAAGACCAGCAGTTTTAAAATGTGTCTCTTAACGTTATAAAAAATACTACAGCAACACACTGAGTAGAATATTAGATAGTTTACACTACTAAATTTTCTCAATTTGTGCTGACTCACTCCAAATGAACGGAAATCATGAATGTCGGGAACCAAAACACTCGTAATTACAATGAAATCCCCTACGTTCAGACTGTGTGCACCAAGAAAAACGTGCCTTCCGTTCAATAACTTATGAGGTCACGCTGACGCACCATTGATATACAACAGTTGAATCTTTCAGTGGCGTTTTTATTCAATCCGTTGAAACTCGTATTTTTCATTATCAATCACACTATATTTCACTATTATGGCGTTGAAGTACAAATTTACTACAGTTAGAAGTATTGCTTTGAAATTGTTCCGATATTTCACACGAGAAACAAGACGTGGCTGTCCTTATGTTGACATCAATGACCCATTTAAAAGGACTCGACATACTTTGGGAATTGGTCTAAAGTCTCTCAAAAGATGGTTGCAGGAATCAGACATTGCGCCCACCCCGTCGAAAAGAGGAAGAAAGGAGAAGATAGATGATTTTGATAAGGACGTGATAAAGCGAGAAATTGAAAGCATGTTTCAGAGGAAAGAATTTGTCACTTTGAGAAAGCTTAGATCTCATCTTCAGGAAGAAAATGGATTTTAAATTTCAAAAACACATTTGTGGAGGATTGTTAGAAGCATGGGCTTTGCGTTCAAGAAATCTTCATCCGGCAGAAACTTACGTTGTGAAAGAGCGCACCCATTGGAAACGAGGAGTAGGTACCTGCGTCAAAAAAAGGAAAAGCGCACGCATGGCTTTGATATTGTCTACCCGGACGAAACATGGGTCAATGCTCACCATACATATGACAAGGAATGGCAATCCAAAGACGGAAAGCACAGGAGAAATATTCCTACCAGTAAAGGTGATAGAATTATAATAGCGCATGCTGGAAGCAGAAATCAGGGGCTCATCCAAAACTCAGAGCTCGTTTATAATTCAATTTCAACGGATAATCGAGACTATCATGCAGAAATGAATGGAACAATTTTTAAAAACTGGTTGGAACATTCTCTTCTTCCTTCACTGGACAGATCTTCATGTTTGGTTATGGACTACGCATCATACCACAATATCAAGTCAGACGATGATAAAACTCTTAACTTTCAGTAGCAAGAAAGACGATGTCAAGGCATGGCTGATGAAGGAAAAGATTCCTTTCAGCTCAAGTCATCTTAAACCAGAGTTGCTTTCTCTGGTGCGAAAAAATAAGAAGCCCATAATATTCGAGGTCGACAAGGTTATCCATCAATTTGGACACACAAGCCTGCGATTGCCTCCTTACCATTCACATCTCAACCCCATTGAACTCGTGTGGGCTAAAGTCAAAGGGAAGGTCGCTATGGAAAATACAACATTCAAGATGTCAGATGTCAAAAAAATTGCCTGCGCAGCTATTAAAGAAATTGACAGAGAATATTTCACCAAATACGAAGACCATACAATACGTTTAGAAGAAGAATATTGGTAAAACGACGGACTTAATTTCGTCCAACCAAATATTATTATCAATCCTCTGGAATCGTCGGATTCAGAGCTAGACAATTAATCAAACATACTATCTAAACATACGGCACAACTTTATATTGACATGCCAAATCAACCTCGCTCCACCTGTTGAATCAATCCCATAAACAGTTGTATTACTATTAGGCTATGACCCTAGGCGGCTCATGGCCCCCCTGTTACACCTGTTTGCTACGCCACTGACAAACCAGCGCGATAATGCAGTCAAAATGTCATTACAGTAAATATTCTTCAATCTGCTGTTATCTGAAAGAAAAAGAAGCCGAAAAGATCAAAGGAATTCACCGCTTTGAGAAAACTATTAAAGCTGCAAATTTCATTTTTCGGATTCCTAACGTCATTGAAATTCTAACACTGCATGCAAAATCTTAAATTTGAATGTAAAGTCTTTTTTGAGAAAATAAAGTTTTTCTGTGGACATGAATTTTGGAACGAACTATAATACTACTCAATATTTGTTAAACTGCTAAACCTACCACAGAGTCAACACTGCATCGTGTCTGATTTGGTTCTATATTTTTCACTTCTGTTTCAATGTTTATCTTCCTGTTTGTTCAGCCTTAATTTTGAAATCAAGGGAATGAGAATGTTCAGTTACCTACTTTTTTTTAAATCCTAGATTCTAGACTAGATCTAGATCAGTCTTGGTTTTAAGACCCAGGTCTACACTTACATTTGGCATAAAAAGTGAAAATATTGAAATGAATTTGCCCTGTGTTGCATAAAATTTATTATTTTGCAACAATTTTAAGTTTAGTATAATTTTGGTTCTATTTTTGTATAATTTCAGAGAGTCAGATCAATGTTATCTGATAATTTGGGGGACAGCGTAGCGCATTGGTTAGCGCATCGGATTTTTAATCCGGTGGTTGCGAGTTCGAGCCAGTCCGCTTTAGTTGCTATGGGAAAACAATTTACTTTTAACTGCCTCAGTCCACCCGTCTGTAAAACCGATACCTGACATAATTATAGGTAGTGGAAAGATCTTGTCAGTTTGCTAACAGGCAACTTCTCTGTATGCTCATTGTGGGTTGAGATGGTATTAAATGGTTGAATCAGCCTGTCAGGGACACCTTGTAAAGCCCTTAGAGCATTATTGGATATTAAGCGCTTTATAAAAGCTCTTACTGATTTTATTTTATTTATAATCTGTTAGTTTGAATTAAAATAAATAGCAAACAGCACTACACAGCTATTTTTATTCGTTATTTGTCAAGTTTTGATTACGTCATCAAACAGGGGGGGGGGGCGATAGCCATTTGATGACATGTGAAGATGAAAGGGGGGGGGGGTCAAAATTAGTCAATGTTTGATGACATAATATGTGAACGGTCCCTTGCTGAACAGGGAGCTAGAATAGGAAGGGGAGGGGTGACTCGGGTGGGGCTTGGTCCCAGGGAACGAATGCTCAAGTCAGTAAGAGACACAGCGAGATAGTTCGGCTATGACCGTTTTTTTTTTTTTAGAGACATAGTGGCCGAAAGGTTAAGCAATCTGTTTTCTTGCTGGCAAGGTTACGGGTGCCGTATCAGAGGTCGAGGGTTCGATCCCCATCTTGATCATTTCTCTTTCTTCCTTCTTTCACTCCCGTTTGGCTTTTCTGAGCACTAACTAGGCACTACAACCTCCCATTCGCCTCATATTTACACTGAGTGTAAACTCGCCATTAATAACTTCATTAAATCGAGATGGCAGGAAAGATGGGCTGGACAAACATCAAATAAACTACACTTTATCCAGCTACAACTTGGACAGTAGAATCATGCCTGTCAAAAAACAAAATCGAAGAGATGAAATTGTCCCCAGAACACTCCGTCTGGCCCATACCCACATCGCATGCCGTTTTTTACTTCGGGGGTAAGATCCCTCCGAATGTGTGGCATTCAACTGATAACTACCAAAGAAACATACTTTAACTGAATGTGTAGACTTCATGCATACCCGAAGAAGGCATTATGCCCCAGGATACATGAAGGAACTATTTTCTGACCTGGACCCGCAATGGAACCAGTCCTTTCTGAGAATGGCCATAACCTGTCTACAGGTTGACTTAAAAACGTTTATACTCGTGTTTACAAAACGTGTTTCAGATCCATACAAAACATTTTTTGAGAACTTTACGAAAGTATTTAATTCTTTTGTTAAACATACAAGCCCTGAATACTAAACATAAATAAAGACCATGCACCAGATAAACCGTGAAGATCATAAAATAGCCATTATTGTGTCGAGGCGCCGCAAAACCCAAACGCATAATCAAAACACTTATGCAAATGTCCCAATTAAAACCCTCAAAGAAGTATAGTAAATGCGAAGTACTACACACACACACAAAAAAAAAAATACTTGCATTTAATTGAGACAGTCAAAGGACTAAATATTACCGTGTACACTTAGTACAAAATTCGTGTGGCATTTTCGGGACTACGTGTAGAGAGTGCATACAATCATATAGTTTGCCATTTACCCGTGAGCCAGAAATTAACAACTCAACGTCCACGAGATGTTCTGAATTATTTATCTATTATCAAATATCACTAGTATAACAATACAATGCGTTATTTTATCATGAACGTCTGGTGGGGAATGCCGAAATGGGAACGGCAAATTTCAAAGCTATTAACTTGTTAATAACTTTCAAATATCAGCAGCACCATTACAATTATTATTATTATTACTACTATTATTATTATCATTATTATTAGTATGGTTTGATAACATCTTCGTTTTCACAGTGTGTACATTTTTGAATAAAAAAAGGTGCGCATCCTGTAGTACAGAAAGAAACATGGTTTATTCAAGGCTTAGTATAAAACCTTCTTACTAAGTTGACTGGACAAAATTAAGTAAATTTTACTATCAGATGGCATAGGAAAGTTTTCCAATTTGATAACCTGTAACAGACAGGGAAGCTCTAATTTTATTGCACTGAAGTTCAGAATATTTCAGCATCGTCTTCATCGTTTTTATATGCGGGTATAGACATTTTTTTACAGGACATTATTCATATTTATAGAAGATGAATATCACCGATACTTGTGAAGGATATGTGGAAAGTCCGATGCCTGTCGGATTTTGGGTGATTAATTATATTCTCATGCCTATCATTTGCATCCCTGGTATAGCAGGGAATGTGATCAGTGCAATCGTAATTGCTGGTCAAGGGCTTACAAAATCTTCAAACATCCTGCTGGTGGCTTTAGCCCTAGTCGATATTGCCAACCTTTTAGGATCGAATAACATAGCTCTCTTAATTTATTGGTATAAACAACCCTACGGCTTCAAGTTTTCTGAAAACTGGGGTCGTTTTCTCTTTGTCCTCAGTAAAGTAAGTGATGGAATTCGAACAGTGGGAGGTTCGACCACAGCCATTACTGCTGTTATCACAGTTGAGAGACTTATCGTTTTGTTTTTCCCACTGAAATGCCATCTGATTTTGACTCCAGCTCGTATCTGGTGCACTGTTGCATCCTGTTGTATTGTTCGAATTGCAATATATATCTATTCGTCATTTTATGTAAAATTTATGTATTTATGTTTCAACGGTGTTTTTATTGGTCGCTTGTATTACACTGACTTAGCTTTGGCTGACCTCAGGAGAGGAACAATTCGTACTCTGCGCCTTTATAGTCGCATATTTGATGGTTTGGTACCTATGGCTTTTGTTCCCGGAGGCTGTGTTATTATTGGAGTAAAGGTGAGGATACAGTCAAGAAGACGTGTGAAAATGATATCCAGGGTAGCAGCAACCATAAATACAAAATCCACTAAAACAAGCAACAAAACAACCAAAACGTTAATGTCTGTCTGTTTGCTTTCCACGGCATGCAGCTTGACGATATTTCTGTTGGGACAAATCTGTGACATAGATTCATTAGCATATTGTCGTACTATAGTAACAGATCTCACAAACCTAATTGGAAAAATAAACAGTGCCAGCAACTTTGTAATTTATGTAGCAGTTGACAAAGGTTTCAGACAGGGTTATAAGACTTTGTTTAACATGTAAGCGTAGAGGGAAGGAACCAATTCTCTCTCCGCCCCGCCCCCCCCCCTTACCCCACCCTTACCCCACCCTTACCACACCCCCCGAAAACTATATCACCACACACAGACACACATACAGACATTTTTACATCACAAATATTGTCAAAAAGAAAAAGAACAATCATTTGGAACACTTCTGCAATCTGGCATCATTACTAATTCACCCATTCAATGTTCATGTAATGTAGCGAACAGCAATACCTCACAGACTAATGACATAGGGGCTAAAGAGTAGACATCCACTCTAATTCGCCGAGATAATTGAAATACAAGAAAATCAAACTGAACCTAAGTTACACATTTTCCTTTTACCAACACCGACGTTTTTCACTGCTTACAACAACGCAAGAATTAAGGGAGAACACTTCGCAAATCCATCTTTATGTAATCGTAATATGTGCTGTGGATGGGCCTGTGTAAAACGTGATCCAGTAAATGGGGACAATATGTGCAGACTTAAATAATAAAATAGCGTTTCCCTTCTCAAAATGTTCTTTATCCCATGCAACTCATCAAAATGATATTATATTAATGATAATAATAATAGTATTATTAATAGCAATAATAATGATAGTTCCCTAGAAAGGTAAACCATTTATTGTATAAGAGATGTGGGATCTTTACAATTAAAAACTACTGTCTTACCTGTGTAATAGGCCTAATTAAATGTGTCCTAAAGTATCATATTCATGTAGCACAACACACACACATTTGAGTTACGATTATACAGATAATGAAGCCGTTTGATGTTCTTACTTCTAAGCACCCATTCATATAGCCTATGTTTGTGTAATAACTTTACAATCCAGATGTTCTTATGATTAAAGGTTTGAGCAAAGGCAACGCGTTGTATTCATATTTATATGAGTGAGCTTTTATGTACGATGTGAGAGTAAGTAGTTACAGCAAGAGCATGAGAAACATATAATGTCTCAACTGGTTCAATGGACTTACATGCATGATATTTCTCAGAAATTGTCCAAAATGCTGTTCAAACTGGACTCGACGACCGACATCGAAATGACTGTTTTTGTCGGTGTAAATTGGCGGAGAGTTAATTGGGTCAGAGAGCAAAGTTGTTGTTTTTTCTTTAGTCATGTTCAATTCCTATTCCGAGAACACTGATAATAACACCCCCCATGAAACGAGCTACAGTAATCGGACGGCTGATATCTTTATAGTCTCCTTTTTTTCATAATTTTGCCCAAAGATAAAATAGCATATTATCTTTTGTTTAGCGCCATACTGAAGGGTCGTGTGACAAACAAGTCTCGCTGATGTCGCATCGGAAAATGCCTATTGAGAGGAAACAATAAGTGCATTGTAATAAGATCTGCTTAGAAAGTCAATATGTACTAAAAACATAAGAATTTAGAACATCTTTAAATGATGCAATGTTTCACGTTGATTTCTGAATCATCCATTTTGGCGCTTGTTTGTTTGCTTGTGTGTTTGTTAGGTTGCCCAAAAGCAGTCTTCAAATACAAGAGAGTGTCACCCAAAGTAAGCATTTTCCCTGAGAAAAGTCGAGCTTGCATTGTTTTCTTCCGCTACAAAGCATTAGTAGGGTTTCCCCCTTTTGTCAGCCATGAAGCAAACTTGTGACTTTCATATGAAAACATCCTGCTCGCTAGCCTGGCTATAATATTTTATTGAGCTGTTATATTTAGTGGGCCAATTCCAATATTTCTTACACGATATACTATTATAACGCTAGTGCTTCATTTCCTTTTTCTGAAATTGCGAATTGTTTTCTCTTTGTAGTGTTTATGGCTCTTTCATATTTCAGTTAATAGGGGCTAATACTTCTTTCTCTCCAACTGTCCTTATAACCATAGAACGTCTCTGTTGTCTGCAATATTCAGGCCACTGAAATTCCCCTTAATTATGACATCAACACGTACAAACTGTACACTTTGTTCTGTATTTATCTGTGTTTAGGTGTTTAGTTTTGGAGGTTTCCGGTCCTTTTCATTGACACATCATTTTTTATTGTCGTTGTTGTGGCTCTTGTTTCCATGTTTTTGTTTCGTTTTGTGGCAGGGATGAATTTTTTGGGAATTTTGCCCAGGCGGCGGTCTTGTTCGGGCTGCTCGTCTCGACTTTTAACTGCCAAGGTATCTTTAACGTGTTCAACATGCACTTGGGCCCTCCGAGTTTTTCGTCTTAATCATCTGGGCGAATTTCTATGCATTTGTGATTTAGCCCAGCCCTAAGGGAAAAAAAAAAGTACGCCTTCATGGTCACATGGTCACCTGTCTCCTTGGGTTTTGGCGTGCTGCTAGTATTTGCCATATGGATTTCCCCCATTGCCTTTTCCTATAGCGGTTTCCAGAAAGTTTTGTATGTTGGATGCATGTTTGTCAATGTCGTCATCTCAGATCTGCTCGTCGATAATCTTTTTAGTTTCTTCTTTAAATACTTCCCCGTTTATCTTAATAAAGTTAAATTGTTTACTTGTTGTGTTGTTTTCCTATTCACTTTCTATTCCTAGTTTGACTATGACTGGGAAGTGATCTGAATATCTGTATATAATTATCTCCCCCCCCCCCCGCCCCCCTATTGGGATCCCAGTTCCTTGATCTGCCATTGTGAGATCTATGGCGCTGTCCTTCAGTGTGTTCGTCTGGCCTAGCCTGGTGACTGCCCCATTATTTAATAATATCTTATCGGTTTCTATCTAATATTATATTTCTCTATCACTGGTCCCCCTTTGACTTCTTTCTCAATACCCATGCCCACCTCCGATTATGACAATTACGGTCAGTCCCTATAGTATAGTTTGTGTCTACGTCACTGTTCAGTTCTGTCAAGTCTGCAAGTGTGACTTCAGAGGGGTGCCTAATGTATAAATTAGTTACACAGAGATGTGTTTGACTGTTTATCATTATTCGTACTGTCTGTCGTTCTAGTTTGGTTCCAATATGAGTTTTGTGCACACTGTGATTTATTCCGTTTTTAATTTGGGTGATTAGCCCATCACCTGCTTGGAAATTGGGGCTATCATGCCTGACTGTTTCGTAACCGGCTATATGAATTTTGTGATCTCTCCCCCCCCCCCCCCCCAATTTTTGTTTCTTGGACTAGTACCATGGTGGGGCCTTGTTCATTTATTAGTCTAAGATGTCAGGTTTTGTATTTCCGATTCTCCCCGCCTTCCAGTGGATTATTTTGATGGGCATCTTGTCTCTTCTTTCTTTTGTTTCTGGTTAATCTTGGAATATTCCCTGTCTCTCCATTTTGGTGTTTATTGTCAATTACTTCTTGAACTGCTAACTCAGGAGAGGGGATGCCTAACCTGTTTATTTTCTTCCTTGTTCGTTTCACCGGGCTGTCAGCTGTAGCTTTGGTTTTGATGTGATTTTATTTACTACTTGTTTTATTGTTCTGATTTCATTCAACATTCGTTTTAGATTTCTATTTATTGTCTTTACCTTCAATTCATAAACGTTTTCTATTTTATTTAATAGTTCACTACGAATTATTTTCCATTTTATTGATTATTTTATTTATTTCTTCTCCGATTATTATTTTGACAAAAACATCACGAAATGAATGAATACTTATACAGCACTTTAATAATGATTTGTGACACAATTCTCCCCAATTCTCCCATTTTCTGCGACTTCTTTCTATGCTGCTGGTTGATATTTTCTCTTGGGATTTCCTGCCAGTCGGTCATATATAGATAGAGAGACACTGTTGAAAAATAGGGTAGTTAAGAAATGTTAATTTACTAATTAATGCCATAGACAATGACTGCATTTTCTCCTTCCGCTTGAGTTAATGGGTGGACTGCAGTTTTATACAATGATTTGTAGTGACAAAGTTAGGGAGACAATGTGCAGTGTTTTGTTTTCACCAGTGTTTGATGCGTTGGAGCTGAACCCCTGCCTTACAGTACACATTGCAGTTACACATGTTTTAAGTATCTTCACGTCACTGACTGTATAGAAATTCTCAGAGATGAAAGAACTGAAATAAAGACTGATTAATTCTCATCCCCCAATTCGTATTTATTTATTTTTTTTTAGAATTATTTAAATCTGTTTATCCTTCTAACGCTCTTGGCGGTGGCCAACGTGTCACCTGTACATAATAATAATAATAATAATAATATATACATTTATATAGCGCCAGGACTAAAACATTAAAAGCTCTAGGCGCTGTACACAGTAAAAAATCATAAAAGCACATTCAAATAAACTTACACACACACAGACAAACTAGTTTTATACATCCATAGCAAGCTATAAAATTCAGTTTTTAAAAAGAAATGTTTTTAACCTGTTTTTAAATATGTTTAGAGAGGCAGAATTTCGAACCTCTTGTGGTAAAGAATTCCACACACAGGGACCAAAACAACTAAAAGCTCTATCTCCATAATTTGATGTTTTACACCTGGGAACAACGAGTTTGTTTTCTGTAGTAGATCCAATGGCCTACAGCGAGGTCACGTGACGCGGCCCTGTAAGAATAACAGAGCGCCGCCATCTTACGGGCAAGACGATCGATGCCCTGACTCTGACCTGTGACATAGATCTTGAGTTACAAGAAAAGAAAGCAGTCATGGTGCAGAACTGTTGCGTTGTAAATTGATCCAACAGAGCTTCAAAGGATTCTACATTCACTTTCCATTCGTAAGTATATTTCAATACACTTCAGCATAGCTACAATTTTGAATGACACCATTTTGACGCGCCTACTGAACGCGGAAGTTTGGTTCCGCACCAAGAAATTAATACATTTACCACCAATCTTGCCCGTAAGATGGGGTTGCTCGCTGTGTTTAGGAAGGTCGCGAGCCCACCCAGCCGCGAAGAGAGCGCGCTCTCTCTAGGGGGTATTATGAGTATCTCTATGAGTAGATCTTAAAATTCTATCAGACTCATGTTTTTTCAAAAATTCCGAAAGATAGGAGGGAGCTGAATCGTCAAGACATTTGTAAACCAAAACTGCGGCTTTAAATTTTATTCTGTTTTCAACAGTAAGACAGTGAAGTTGGTCAATAAGGCTTGAGGCAGATTCTCTTTTTGATTTTCTAAAAATCAGTCTAGCTGCATTATTCTGAATTATCTGAAGGCGTTTTATTTTGTTGCTCGGGATTCCAAAGAGCAGAGAGTTACAATAATCAAGCTTTGAAAACATAAGTGAAGTGATAAGTAAATATGTTGTTGTCAACCTTTTTGTCTATCTCTGTAAGAGCAAGTTCCAAACCTTACGTCAACAACTCTGATATACACAGAGAAACTAGTAACCTACTGCTTTCAAAGAAATGTCTTTCAAAATTAATGTAGGTTGCGAAGGACGAAAGAAAAAGTTGTAGGTATAATTATTTTTGACTCTGCTCAGCGAAGACACTTTTCAGAGCTGACCCCCGACTTTTCCAAGCATCTACTTTATCCAGTATCCCTGTCTTTTCCCGTCTGTAATTTTGCTCAGCTGCGCATGACTGACAAAAAAAAACAAACAACAGAAATCTTCATGATCACTCAACAAACTGACCAATGCACACAACGTGTCCAAGAGTCACAGAAGCACACACGTTCCAGTGATGGGAGTAAATGTGACACAGTACTTTATTTGCAGATTTAAAAACAAATTCCAATTGGCTTCCATTGAGACACACAGGGTCTGAAGTAAATTTGTGAAATGGTAATCCAGTAGCAGATCTATCGTCGGGTAGACCAATTGATTTTATTACAAACGAATTCTCATCCGTAAAATATTTCGTAGATCGTCATATTCTCATGGGGGAAATGCATTTTTGTTGTTTTGAAAATGAAGATAACAATTTAATATAATGTATTTACACTCCATAATTATGATATATTTTATCAAGTGTTATAATTCGTAATAACTGATCGCCTCATGGCTTCATATTGGTGTGTCATCCGATGTTCATTCCTTGGTTTCTCGGATTTGATCAAGACGGGAAGTTTTGTTGTTGTTGTTTTGTATCTTATTTGCTCCTTCTTTTCCATAAAGTCTGCAATATTCCCACGTTGGGTTGAGCTAATCCTGTGATTGACGACATAAGAGTGCCCTTGTATCAGGAATCATCTTTAGTTTCACCAAAACATTTCCCACTCAAGCTAGAATTTTACTCAACTTACTGTAAAACTCAAAATAAGCAGACCAGTATAATGATACCAATTTTTAGATTTTTTTTTAATATTTAAAAATGTAATTATATTGTAGAAACTAATAAAGAAAAAAAGACAATTTAAGAACACAAAAATTGGGATTTTCTGATTTCTACGAAATGCATCAACAGGTCAAAAATTCTGTTCACATGTTTGTCACAGCATCTCTTTTTGTACCCGACAATGCTTGGGATAACTCCCTCCCCTCCCCCCCCCCTTCCTCACACCTTATCTCCACCAAGGGCGGGCTGTCACTCAGAGATTGTCATATCCCGGCAGCCTCTGGTAGCAGGGGCTCTCCTCTTTTATAGTGTCTTCTTTCCCATTTCTCTGCGATTGCCTAATCGATATGAACTAATTTAGTTCAACAATATCATGTTTAATCACGGATTGTTGTGTGCAATCCAGGAGCAAAAACTACACAACTGTGTAAATATGTTGGGGTCTTTTAGATCCTCCTTTTGTGCAAAAAAAGCTACTCGATTACAATTACTATCACCTCATTACATTAATCCAAACATGTTTAGCTTTCCAAAAATCCGTGTGGCAATTTGCCTTCGTGAGTGCATTTTTCTGGCCCTTTTGCCCATCCAGTGGATACATTCTGCAAACTTAGAACAACTATGCAAAGTTCGTTGGCTTTACCACCAAAATGCCCAGCTTGTGCCCTATATGACTCTTCTATTGAAATTTCATTACCAAGAATCATCGTAGAAAACTGGAACACTGTGGCATCGCATATCTATATAAACAAAAACAGCAAGGAAAAAAATTCACTGCTGCGAGGAAGAAATGCCCACACCTGAAAAAATTACATGTGAAAGATAGTTCTTTTTGCTACTATCTCTATTCCTTTGACGCGTGTATCGTAATTTTGTAATAAATGAAAATAGGCCGAAAAACATCGAATAATGCTTTCTTCTCAACAATGATGGCCTCCCTCCTGCCTTTGTTTTGTTTCGACTTTAAACTTCCGGTTGCGTTTCAAAGTTTGAATGAGTTTCGGTGCCGTCTGCCTTATGCACAGGCCATGCGGGTGTTACTGTGCCAGTTGTGAATTGTTTTCTACCTAGATCAACATAATCTGTGTGCCGACCGAGTAACTAGATCTAGATCTACATGCCTCCTAAAGCCGTTCTTTTAACGGGTCCTTACACTAGTCATTGAAATTTAAGCATCGAAACATTTCAGTATTGGAAAAATAAGGTTAGAATGTACCATTTCCCATCCTCCTCACACACAGACACACACACACACAAAATAAAGTTGGAGCAATTTTTTTTTTCTTTTTGTTTGGTTTATTTATTTATTTATTACTTTTTTTGTTGTTGTTTATTTCAGTTGATGCTGAGGCCTAGAAGTTAAACGGCAATAATGAACTCAACTTGTGTCGGCCGATATGATAACGCCTCATCTATGAGACTTCCAAATACTTTTGCATGGATCACAATATTCGTGTTCAAACCCATTGTTTGTATTATTGGCATTGTGGGGAAAGTTATCAGTATAATCATCATTAGATTTCCTTTTTCTAAAATTGTTTATTTTTTTTTATGCATTGTATATGGCTGCTCAAATTCTTGATTCATGGGAGGGGGGGGGGGGTCCTTTCTTTCACTTTACATCTTCTGATCACTATAGAACGATTCACAAACGATTTTACCACTGAAATTCCACTTAATTGTGACACCAAGACGTACAGTCTGTGCTGTTGCTACGTTCTTTGTTATAGCATGGGGCATTTTTTTTTTCATTTAAATTACTTCGAATTGAAATATGTGTGCGTATTTGGTCCGGTGGCTGCACGCATAGTGGCGACTGAGTTGTTGATCAAGCACTACAGGATTGGTGTCATAGATATCATAAACTGTTAGCAATGATTTAATTGGTATTGTGCCGCTGCTATAGGTTACCAGTGGACGTACTGCCAATGGAATACAAGTCAGGAGGCAATTTGTCATGAGAATAAAACTGACATCAGGTAGAACGGATTCTGCCCTAGAGCAGGCGAGAAAATTAAATCGAAAAACAACAATAAACATTACTGTCTATTATGTCTGCTGTACATAGTAAAAAATGTAATCTAGCTACATTCGTAACTGAAACTGTTTGTCCTACTCCAAAAAACTATTTTGGCCGAGCTGAACAAAATTATTACATTCAGGACATTGGAAATTTAAAAAACCCTGGAATTTTTTACCTTTTGTTGTGGTTGTTGTTTTTTCTCTGTTGTCAGTAACAATTTCAGAGATGACCATAGGCGCTTTTTCAGCTGTTTTTCTTACAAATGGAAACATTATTAAAAATGCATGATGAGTAACATTTGTGTAGTTTTCGTCCATTTGTGTGTGTGTGTGTGGGAGCGGCTACACTTTTGTTAAGCACTCTGGGGCTGTGAACTCCGTCTCTTTAAGGCTGTGAGAATTAAATTACACTGAACCGTGTCCAGACTGGAATTCCAACATGCAACATCTCCCACCGACTCGAGCATTCTATTTATCTGGTCAACCTCTCGGCTTTTGCCTTTCACATGCCCGCTTCCTCCTTTCTTTTAAATACTTGTTGGATTATTTACCTTTTTCTACCATCGCCGTCGATTGAAAGTGTCAAATAACGACATAATTCATCTCATTACCTCTTCAATGACAACAATATGAACAGAGGCAAGCCATTTCAGCTTGTTTCCCTACTCTATTACATGATAAGTGGCTAGAAAAAAATTTAAAAGAGGTAATATGAAAATGAAAATTAAAACATTAGTATCTTTTCTGTGTGTTTGTCTGTGTGTTTAGACATGAAGGCCTAACATGTAAAATACGTTCTCGCTAATCACAGGAATATGGGGAAAGCAAAACATATCAACTATAGTCCGTTCACCGAGGCATGATCACAGAAAACTGCTCGTAGCGTTGCAACCGTTGATGATATTTTAATGTAATTTGGCGTGAAGTCTTAGATTTGTGATGACCCTAACCCAGACTTTTTGCCCCCGAATTATTCAAGTACTTTTCGAGTTTGTTTATTTGCGGTATATAAATAAAGAGAGCACCGTCAAGGGTAAACATTTAGGTGGTTTACTGTAATAATTTAACACATGGTTTTGAGTCCCACTAAAATGTGGTACAGCACGGGATTAAAGTGACTTTAAAAACAAACTCTCGTGATTGTTCACCGTTAGGCCAACACAGAGTCAGGGGCGTTATCTGAGATCTTTCAATTTCAGAATTCCTTTCATCGTGGATTTAAACATCAAAATCAATACGATGCGGAACATTGGAGAACAAGACCTTCAACCTGCCAGACATCCAAAATCTAACTCATGCAGCATTGAAAACAGTCGCTGCAGAATTTTTCTCCAAGAGAGAGGACCATGTATCGCGGTTGAGGGAAGAAAACTGGCAAAACGAGGGCCTTCATTTTATTCAACCGAAAATGGTCATCAATCCAATGGAGACATCCGACTCAGAAAGCGACTGAAATGATAAAACATTAAAAAACATCGAAAAATACTTGCCTGTTTTGAAATCAATTTTAAAAAAAAATCCTTTTTAAGGCTAACCTTTCAATTGGGCCTAAGGTTGTCCCAAGTCCGCACCCTGATCATTGTACCCACAAGGCCATGCTCTTGCAATGACAGGGACTCAATGAAAGGATCGAGTACCTAGTCTTCTCGGATAAGGACGAAAAAATTCGGAGGGCCCGTGTGCAAGTTGCGCACGTTAAAGATACCTTGGCAATTGAAAATCGAAAAGAGCATGTCGAACAGGCCGCTGCGGCAAAATTAAATATAAAAGTCTTCCTTACTATTCCCCCCCCCCAAAAAAAAAAAATACCCGACCGGTGCTGCACTGTGGTGACGACGTGCCTGCCTCAGTAATAACTGGGCTGCAATGGCACAAAGGCAAATTTCCCAAATGGGATTAAAGAGTTATATAAATACAAATTACGTCACACCAATCCAGATGCGCCACCCTATTTAGGAATTTGTGAACTACCGGTACCTCAATAGAATTCTTCAGATGCAGGGCTTATTTCTAATTGTTACCAGTTGATATGATTTATTGAATACCAGAGGATATTTATGCTTCGCAAAGAATGATTCTTTTCTTTTTTCATGAGTGAATTTTTAATTCTCTGATTTATGTACTCTATTCACTGATCCATGGTGCCTGAGGAATGCAAAGGTAACTCTTGCTTTGGCATTCACATTTTGTTCTGAATCACAGAAAAATATGACAGCTCAAATAATTTTAAGCCCCCCCCCCTCCCCTGCCCTTTCTCATCTCCTTCACGTTCTATTAGTGCCAGACCAAACATTTCTTTCGAGGGCATAAGAAGGCGAAAAAAAAAGGAGGAAAGAAAGTATAAACATGGGAGAGAAGAAGAAGAAGAGGAATCGGAAGACTTGGACAGAAGACGGATGAAAAAAAAAACAGCAGAAAGAAAGTGAGATGTAAATGCCAAGAGCAGAGAGCCTCCCAAAACAATGGCCTCTAACTCTCTTCCGATTACTCTCAGGGTAGTCCAAATCTGTCATGCTAAACCCGGCCCGGCGCAGCATTCCCAGTGTGTCAGTTCTGAAGTTCACGAAGACGGAATTCCGCGAAAAAAGGGAAAAAAACTATTGCCTACACATTACCGCATGAAGGCAAGAACACTAAGGTGTGTCAGACAATGTTCCTAAACACCATTGGAGTCTCCACATCGTTTTTCAAGACAGTTATTAAGAAAATTAATGAGTATGGTGTATTGGAAAAGGGGAAAAGAGGTGGAAGGACAGAGAGCAATAAAGTCTGTGACAACCAAAAGAGAAAAGCAGTGGAAGCGCACATTAACAGATTCCCACGAATAGAGTCACAATACTGCAGAGCTTCCATATCTCTGGAATATTTAGCCCCAGATCTCAAAGAGGCAAAAATGTTTGAACTATACAAGGCCGATTGTGGACTCAACATCCCTGTCGGTTATTCTTTATACCACAAACTGTTCCGAGAGAAGAATCGTCGATTCCATTTGCCCAAAAAAGACATTTGCGGTTTGTGGGATGTCACAAATCCCAGACTGGGAGATGTAATAGTTTATGACAGGACGACAATCACGAACAACAAGTTTAACACTTAATAAAACAGCCCATCAGACTCACACATTTATTAAACATAATTGTACATATAATAGCGCAATTACATATATTATATTATTGAAATGACTGCCGTACAACGGCCTTATTCTCACACACACGCTCCCTGGGGTCCACAATCCGGTAGTTACTCCTAAAGGCACTTCGGCCTCAGCCTCTCCCCTCAGGGTCTTAATAGTACATTAATGGTTCACTGGCACCGCAGTCTCTCAATATCCCCTCCCTATTATCATACCCCTTATCACTCCCCTAGCACCTCAGCAGGGCAATAACACATTATTATTTCCATAGCCATCAACATGGCAACAACATAGTATCAGTTCACTAGCCTATCAACATGGCAACAACATAGTATCAGTTCACTAGCCTATCAACATGGCAACAATATAGTATCTCATTCACTCTCATATCTACGTCCCTGTCCGTGGCCTGACTGCCACGACTTTATGTGCCTCTACTGTCCTGCACTGACAGCCTCACTTCTGGCCTATGTGTGGCCTCCGGCCCTATGCTGGCCTATCCCCTGTGCTCATCGAGGTGGCTCTGCGGCCCGTCCCCGACACCAGTCATAACTGGAAAGACTTTCACTAGTCTTCTCGACTGCTTCCTTTTATCTCTGCCCGATGGGCTATTATTCACAGATCCGCTCCCTAGGACCTTCTAACTTGCAGTGATAGTTATACAGCGCTTTCGCCTCCTTCAGACACCCCACTCATGACATGCACGACTTTTCTTCCCTGTCTCCGTGCGTTAATTTTACTCTCCTCCTTTCCCCCCGTAATTATTAACTATCGCTCACTCCACTCGTGACATCATCCCCCACCCCAAAAAAATTAATGCAATTAATTTCAAATCGCATCAAGATGACTGTCAACGAGTGAGCCTGAGCAATACCTACATTAAAAATGACCTACCAGTTCCCCTAGTATATAGAATACCGAAATCAGGGGAAAATATGGGGATCAATATGGCCTGCAATATGCATATATGTGTCACATCATGAATAGCTAACTAATCACAATACTTAATACAGAATCAACAACCACTCAACCTATCAACCATTCTTCATATCATATTTATAATGTCAATATTTTAAAGTCGACTCATTCACACAGATCCTGTCAATGTTCCTGTCCTCCGATGTATAAGCTCCTGAAATCTTGCCCTAGGCTCGACTAAGGTAGTCGGCGATATGATTGCTGGTTCCTGGAATTGGTTGAATAACGAAGGTATACGGCTGCAAAGCCAATGCCCATCCAGACAAGCGTGGGCTGGACGAACGATTCTTCGACAAAAATGTCAGTGGCTTGTGGTCTGTCTGGATACAAAATTCTCGTCCCATGAGATAACGTCCTAGTTTCTGGACGGACCAGACAATGGCAAGACACTCACGCTCTATCACAGAATACTTTCTTTCTCTCTGCAATAACTTCCTACTGACATAACATACAGGATGGAGACATTCGTTCTTCTCCTGTAGAAGACAAGCGCCGACACCAGAGTCCGACGCATCCGTTCTGAGGATAAAATTAGATCGAAAATCGGGTAATATCAAAATGGGTGACGATGATAATGCTGTCACCAAATTATCAAATGATGTCTGACATTCAGACGTCCACTGGACCTTATCGGGTTGTCCCTTCTTAGTAAGGTCAGTAAGAGAAGATGACAAGGAGGAAAAATTTGGAATGAACTTTCTATAATAATTTAAAATTCCCACTAAGCTTCTGACTTGTTTCTTTGTTTTAGGGATTTGCAACCCTACTAACTTGTCAATTTTTGTTACTTCAGGTCTCTGAACACCTCTACCCACAATATGTCCTAAGAATACTATCTCTGGACATGCCAAATCCATCTTTGCGGGTTTAGCAGTTAACCCAAAATGACGTAATCGTTGAAAAATTACTGTTAGTGTCTGAATATGATCAGACCATGTCGACGTATGGCATGCTATATCGTCAAAGAATGACACGACATTAGGTATGTCCTTCAACACTAATCTCATTAATCGTGCAAACGTCGCTGGCGCGTTTACCAACCCAAATGGCATGACCTTAAATTGGAATAATCCAATGGGCGTTTGAAACGCCGTGTATTGTTTAGACTCCTCAGTAAGCGGGATTTCCCAATAACCTTTCGTTAAATCTATCTTGGAAAACCACGTGGACCCGGCCAATGAAGCTATTAGTTCCTCCTGAAACGGAATAGGCTCCCTATCGCCTACCGTAATAGTGTTCAATCTTCGAAAATCAATACAGAACCGCACCGATCCATCAAGTTTTTTCACGAGGACAATGGGTGATGAATACGGCGATGTTGATGGTTCTATCACATCCAACTTCAACATTGACTCAACTTCCTTTATGACTCTATCTCTCGAAGAAAAAGGCAGCGGATACGGTCTAAGAAATACTGGCTTATCCGAAGTCAACTTTATTTGGTGCTGGATCACCGTAGTGCGACCCGGCAAATCCGTAACAACATCCGGAAATGACGCTAACAGGGTCTCAAGTTCCCTACTTCTTGAACTCGTAAGGTCAGGGTTAATTTTTACGTCCCTGTAACCTTGTGTCGCAGTTAACTCCGGCAATTGAATTTGTAACTCTTCCTGCGCCTCGGTGTCGCTTACGTCACCGTCCAACTGGTCTACGACCCCCGTACAAGCAGTAGAGAAGACAGTCTCCTCTGGTCTTGTCTGTGCACACAGATACTGTGGTCTCTCATAAAATCTCTGTAGCATATTAACATGGAAAACCTTACTCGCTCCATCAATGTGGATAGCGTAATCTACCTTTGAAACAACTCGCTCAATAACATAAGGACCTTTCCATGTCATCAATAACTTATTATGGTCCGTAGGTAACAACAACAGAACCTTGTCTCCTGGCTTAAAAATTCTCAGTTTGGACCCTCTATCTTTATAGTCTTTTGCTCTTTTCGAAGCGATACCAGAAGCTTCTTCCGCTATAGTGCGCGCTGAAGATAGTCTTTCTCTTAAATCAACAAGGTACTGAAACACCGAAATCTGCTCATCGTCTCCCGATGATGGCGACGTCATCATGTCCCGAAGAACATCAGTTGGGCCCCTGGGACTACGACCGTACATCATTTCGAACGGCGAGAATCCCGTTGACTCCTGCCGTACCTCTCTGTACGCGAATAACACCGCAGGGATATATCTATCCCAATCTTTAGGGCGATCCGCAGCTACCTTACGCAGCATCGACTTTAACGTCGAGTTCAATCTCTCGCACATGCCATTAGCCTGCGGATGATAAGGGGTGGTAGTGATGGGTTGTATACTGAATAAGCGGAACAATTCCTTCATCATCTGCGACGTAAATTGCGCGCCCCTATCAGACAGAATTTGCTCTGGTATTCCTACCCTAGCGAAAATTGCAAACAACGCTTCCGCGACTGCCTCAGACGTTATGGTCCGCAGAGGAACCGCCTCTGGCCATCTCGTAGCATTACATATGACCGTTAAGAAAAATCGATTCCCCCTATCGGTCGCTGGGTGAATGGGGCCAACAAGGTCTATCGAGACCTTTTTAAACGGTTCTGAGACCGTGGGGATCTTCTGAAGAGGGGCCTGGGGTGTACGACCCTTATGCGTCGTCTTTTGGCACGCACTGCACGTCTTACAATAGACCTGCACATCTCTGTGGATCGATGGCCAGTAAAAATTTTTAAGAACCCTTTCTTTGGTTCTAGCTATCCCCATATGACCCGCTAATGGGACATCATGTGCCAAATGCAACACTGTTGCGATCAGCAACGCTGGCACCACGACCTGCTTTAAAATGGAGGACACCGTTACATATTTACGGAACAGAATGCCCGCCTGAACAACAAAGGAGGACGACCCGTTCTTATATCTCCTCGTTTTCTCGGTTCGCACTTCCCCAAAACATGGGTTTAATGATGGGTCCTCCCTTTGTAATCTCGCCAAGCGCTCCGGCGTGATGTCTAGGTTGACCGCTGGCGTAGCCAAAGGTCTAATCTTGTCTTTATCGGCTACCCGTCGGCGTGTTTCGACCGCGGCGCAAAAGTCAATACCTTTTGATTGCGACCATGCTTGCACGTTCTCATCGGAAGGGGAACCTACCCGGGATACATTCCCAATGATGAGCTGGGCGCCTGGAAAACAACCAACGACTGCTTCGACTTCCCCGCTAAGGAAAGGTGTATCTATCATTATTCTTGCCATGGGTAATTTCTCAATGGCCCCCGAAAATTGGATGCACGGGACAGTCTCACCTGTAAGCTGTGAATCCCGAATGCAATCCCTATGCACTCCCACAACGGTAGATCCTGTATCTCGTAAAACCGAGACCGGTTCGTCCCCAACAAACCCCGGATAAACCCTAAGACCACCTCCTGTATGACATGAATTTATGACGGGGATCTTTCTCCCACAAGGTAAAACACCGGAAGATAATAACTTCTCACAACTGGGACACTTAGAATACTGTCCGCCTCCGTTGTCCGATGTAACACACGCAGCCGCATGATGAAATTTATTTGGGGAACATGGACTGGAGCTACTGTCCACGTTCGCCGCTATCCTACCTGCCGGGCAGTTCACGCTGATGTGATCTGCTCTTCCGCAGTTCCAACACTTCGCGGCCCTACACTCGCGCGAAAAGTGACCCACGCGTCCGCAAGTCCAACACTCCGCTCCCTGTGCTGCCCTAGGCCTGGGTCCCCGTGACCCCTCGCGACCGGAACTAGAGTCCCTATGCCGTCGGTCATCGGCAAAGGTCACAACTCGCCCCCGGCCATTACCGCGACCTAGCCCTCCTGCTCGGTCAAACTTACCGGATCCATATGCCGGTGATTGGTGATAGCCCCTATGCTGCCCCTGGGCTCTCCCGCTATAGGCACCACGCTGACGCGACCTGTCCCTAAGTCCTGCCGGCGACCCCTCGACAACGGCGACGTACCCAGCATCTTGGACGTACGCCCTGGCGACTGGTTTGGACGGATGCGCCGTACGGTATGCCTCCGCCAACTTAGACGCCTCCTGCACCGTCGCGGGTTCGTTCTCTTTCAGGAAAGCCACCAGATCCTTGTGGCACGACGCGTACAGCTGGTCACGGATCATTAGGTCTTTCAGTTTAGCGAAATCCGTGCCCACATGCGCCAAGTCTACCCAGTTCGCGAAATACTCCGTTAGTCTCGCGACGAAGGCAGCAAAGTCCTCCCTGGTATCTGCGCGTGCTCGCCTAAACTGCTCCCGGAAATATTCCTCGGTACGCGCAAATCGGCGAAGCAGCAAAGCCTTCAGCTTATCGTAATCTTGCACGTCTTCGCGCTGTAGCTCTTTAAAGTAAGTTAACGCTCGCCCCTGCAATAGCGATGCCAGGTACGTGGCCCATAATTCCTTATTTTCCCCCCATTGCAATTGTGCGTTCAGTTCGAACCTGTAAAGGAAGGCGTCTATGTCGTCCTTCCGGTCGTCGAACGTAGGGAGCTTAATCCTAACGCCACCTTTATTGTGTACCTGCCGCTCAACTGTTTCTGTTGGCGTATTCTTTTTGATTTCCAACTCCGCTATTCTTACTCGCGCGTCTGTCTCCCGCTCTTGAGCTTCTATCTCCTTTAACCTTAACTCCCTCTCCTGCTCCTCTCGCTCTCTATCCTTAGCACGCTCATCGCGCAATTCCGCCTGCTGTTCTTTAATCCAGCTGCGCAGCTCCTCTCCCTCAAGGCCAAGTTCCGTACCCAATTTCATGAGCTCACGGAGATCCGCCATTTCACAGATTTATGGTTATGGTATCTATTATAAGACGACCAACCTGTCGGTATGATCACTAACGATACGACCAGAGACCTGAGATCACACCAGATATAACAATACCCAGTTCAGAATACAATTCAGAAATTTACCTTTACAGCACAACTAATTCTATATCTATAAAATGTATGCACTATTAATAATAAAAAAGAGTAGAAAGGAAAAGAATAAGGAAATTTAGTAAAAGGACCACACGTACGTCAAGGACAACGAACCAGACTAGGACAAAGCTTCTACAAAAAAAAACTATAATGGAAAAAAATGCAACCTAACTACGCCGATTACACAACACGGTACGAACAAGAACAGAGTCTGAAAAAAAAGAACGTATCTATAGATAGGTAGAAGGAGGACAAGAGAAACGTCTTCCTAAAACAAGGAGGAAGATAGAACGCTACAATCTAAACAAAAATACAGGTCCCTATAGAACTGTTCACTGTGATGAACGAAGTTCCAAATTTAGCCCACCTCCCGAAGAGGACAAACTACGCTCACCACAGCAAACCCGCGCCACCGCCCGTACAACCTATAACGACAACAACAACAGCAAAACAGCGGAAAAAGACAGAAGAAACGACAGCCCTCAATCCAGGGTACAAAATTTCAGAATTTCACTTAACTTTCACCCTTGATCTAAATTTCTCCCGTTTTCTCGGAGCTCTGGCTGCTTGACCTCTACAGGCTGGCACGCACACACTCTGGAAAGTTTAAATACACATTAATACCTATTCATAGCAATACATGCATCAATACATATTATTATTCATAAACATACATAAATCATATCATCATGAAATTTCCATTCATCCCACGAACAAAGACAACAGCACGAATTCCTAGCACAACAGAAAAACAACTAGATATAACGAATACACACTGTCAAAATGACCACAGGTAAACAGGACGAGCCCCCAGTGTCACAACGGACGAGCCCCCAGTGTCACAAATCCCAGACTGGGAGATGTAATAGTTTATGACAGGACGACAATCACGAACAACAAGTTTAACACTTAACAAAACAGCCCATCAGACTCACACATTTATTAAACATAATTGTACATATAATAGCGCAATTACATATATTATATTATTGAAATGACTGCCGTACAACGGCCTTATTCTCACACACACGCTCCCTCGGGTCCACAATCCGGTAGTTACTCCTAAAGGCACTTCGGCCTCAGCCTCTCCCCTCAGGGTCTTAATAGTACATTAATGGTTCACTGGCACCGCAGTCTCTCAATATCCCCTCCCTATTATCATACCCCTTATCACTCCCCTAGCACCTCAGCAGGGCAATAACACATTATTATTTCCATAGCCATCAACATGGCAACAACATAGTATCAGTTCACTAGCCTATCAACATGGCAACAACATAGTATCAGTTCACTAGCCTATCAACATGGCAACAATATAGTATCTCATTCACTCTCATATCTACGTCCCTGTCCGTGGCCTGATGCCACGACTTTATGTGCCTCTACTGTCCTGCACTGACAGCCTCACTTCTGGCCTATGTGTGGCCTCCGGCCCTATGCTGGCCTATCCCCTGTGCTCATCGAGGTGGCTCTGCGGCCCGTCCCCGACACCAGTCATAACTGGAAAGACTTTCACTAGTCTTCTCGACTGCTTCCTTTTATCTCTGCCCGATGGGCTATTATTCACAGATCCGCTCCCTAGGACCTTCTAACTTGCAGTGATAGTTATACAGCGCTTTCGCCTCCTTCAGACCCCCCCACTCATGACATGCACGACTTTTCTTCCCTGTCTCCGTGCGTTAATTTTACTCTCCTCCTTTCCCCCCGTAATTATTAACTATCGCTCACTCCACTCGTGACATGGGAATCAAAGTATAAAGACAATCCTCAAGACGAAGAATTCGTTCAGCAGTACACACAAATATATCTGAGAAAGGGATGAAGTTCGAAAAATCTTAAAAGCTTGCACAAAAGAGTCTGAAAGAAATGCAAACGTAACATGGTTACTGCTGTTTTTGATTTAGAAAAAGTCCTCGATCTGCCCAAATCGCAGAGGGTTACGATTAGCTTCTTATAGCTTCACTATCTTCGAGACGTCTAACAAGCAAGGTCATTGCTATTTCTGGCATGAGGGTCAAGCTGGGCATGGTGCCAAAGAAATTGCCAGTTGCGTGGAAACGGTTTTAAGAAGTCTCGATTCACGAGGCGTGAACATTTTATGTTGTTCTCGGACGGATGTGCTAGACAAAATTAAATGGTGTTCTGCCATCGATGTACAGGAACGACCTCAAGACGACAGCTTCCCTGCAACAAAGATCGCATCGTTTTTTCGAAAGCAGCTAAGGCTAAACCTCAGGTGACTCAATGCATAGCGTGGTTAAAGGAGCAATGAAAAGGATTCCCGAAATTATGATGCCTGTAGAGCTAGCGAGCATCATCAGAATGTCAGCCAAAAAGTCACCCTACACAGTCAAAGAACTTGCAACCATTGACATCTCTGATCGGAAGACTGGCTGGAAATTCGGGAATTCTGCGCACCAGGACATCAATGGGAACAGTACGAAGTGGACAAATTTTATGCACATTGAGGTGAACCACATAATTTTTTTTTTTTTAAATTCACACCTTGAATAAGATTGCGATTCCATTACCTTAAATAAAAGGTTAACAAGCAATGAGCATGGTGTCAAGACCAAATGTTGCTAAAGGGAAATAACTTAATTAATACAACCTAGAGGGTGAATATGTATAACATGTGGACTACGTCATTTGTAGATAAGGTCAAGGATGCAAGGACGGTATTTTTTGATGACGTCATTTTAAGCAAGAGGGAACCATTGAACAACAGGAAGGCGTAGATAAACAGTAGCATTCTAGTAAATAGAATATCACTTGTGTTTTGGTGAATGGGCTATAGATAATCAGCGGGAATATATATACTAGGGGAGATGGTGGATATCAAGATGGAAATATAATGTGCTATCGATGAAGATTAACACCCCGTTTTCAACGTGGGGGTGAGAACTTATTTGTCTACGTCACTTAGCCGTTAAGTTGATAACCAATCAATGCAGGCGTATTGATAACCAATAGGCAGCCGAGAGAGCAGCTGACGGGGGGACTCCATTCCGTGTAGATTATTCCAACTGCGAAGGAGTCAGTGGGATTCTACTTGAATGAATCACTATTTATAAAGTATAATATGTTTGGATGAAGATCTGATCATAGAGATATCCAGATGGCTCATTTGAAAAATGAACAACGCTATTGTCTATTGTTCCCTGGCCTAGAGCCAGGACAATCGTAATTAAGATCTGATCGAAGCTCGTGATGATTGACAATCAATAAGGAGGCGAAGAACATGACTTTTATCCGATAGGAGAATGATGAATCTACCAGGAGTGATTGCCAGAGAATGCAAGATGTAACGTTAAACTGCCATCTAGAGCTGCAACTAAATCTAGAGTTAATGTGTGAATTATATGGATCTAACTGTGATTGAATTGTCTGGGTGAGGCTGGGAGTTGCCAGCCCATCCTAGAGTTAGATATAGAACTAGATCTAGTTAGTTATATAATTAGCGAGAATAGAAGTTAATGATATTATGGGTTTTGTTGATAATTCTGAACATCTATAGTATAAGGCCTAGATTCTATGTGGTATCTCCATAGTGAGATAGGCAAGCCATAAATATGCAATGATTAGTAGAGTATGATATTAGAGTTTTAGATAGTGTAGTATTAGAAGTAAATCAACATTTAGAACACAATAGTTTAAAGCTGAATATGTTATGAATCTAATATGAATTATTGTGATATTGTTTCTGACTCATAATTGTCATTGTAGTTAGAGTGGTAAATAAAGCCTACAGGTCTGCCAGTTAATCCAATTGTTATTTAGTATCTGGTGTGTGAGTGGAAGTTAGATTTGGATTGAATACCTCTCAATTATAAAAATGCAGTCGAACAAACATCCCATCAACACAACATTATAATACCATCTATAATATTAGGAATGGGATTATAACACATGGTACCTCTAATGCCTACAAGGAACAGCCAACGCTCTCAGCAGGGAAGTATGGAGATCTAATGACTCTGTGTCAAGGTAGAACCCCAATGATTTGTAACCCAGATCATAAGGCATTTTATCAAAATCGGCCGCATTAGACGTTAATTGTAAAACTTCCATTCTCCTACAAAGCTACAAAACGCGTTTCTGCTCGTGCTTTTGTAATGCTTTTCAATGAGCTACTACTTCTAGGTATTCACCCTTATGGTAAACATTGTCATTGTATGTGTGTGCCTGTGTGTGCGTGTGAGTGTGTTTTTGTGAGTGAGTGAATGAGTGCGTGAGTGAATGAGTGAGTGTGGGAGTGGTGAGAGGACGACCAAAAAAAAAAACACAACTGAGAAGATGACAGAGACAGAGAGAGAGAGAGAGAGAGAGAGAAAGGGACAGAGTGATAAAGAGAGCACGAATGAGTCAGAGAGAGAGAGAGAGAGAGAGAAAGCGAGGGGAAGAGAGAGAGAGAAAGAGAGAGAGAGAGAGAGAGAGAGCGAGAGAGAGAGGGAGAGAGAGAGAGAGAGAGAAAGAGATAAGAAGAGTGAGAATGAATGAGAGACAGAGAGATATTTTTCTTGATAAAAAGAAAGAAAATCTCTTTGATTTGTGTGTGTGTGTGTGTGTTTTGAAACTCTATAATGTTCGAAGTTTTAATGTCAAATTTATGATGAAATAAAAGTCTTTTTCAATTAACATTGTTCTTTCTCTATTTCAATTTGAACCCTCTCTTAATTTGAGCTTTTATATCACTCTGTAAACACAACATGATGGCGAACAACCAGGCTTAGCATTTAATAAAATTAATGAAAATAAATATGGGTTGTAAAAAAAAGCTTCTTCCAAGTTAATTTTATCATTGGTCAACCGCCATGGGAATGTCTTAACCACTGTAGCGTGGCCATTTCTCTCCATGACGAACTGTCCTAACCCCGCACAGGTGTCTTATCGACCCAGTCCTGAGCGGTTTGTTTTATGACGAACTGTCCTGTCGGGGGGGGGGGGGGGGTTGCCATGAAATGACAACATTTGAAAAAAACTGCAAACACAATAAATATCAAACTTTGTAGCATTTCGTAGGCAAGAGAACAAGCTTTAGATTCATGTATATTACTGCGCATTTGTACGTTTAAATGGAGAGGTAGAGCGAGTTGAATCTTGCAGGTGACTCGACAGAAACTTTAAACCGCTCTAGCTCGAAAGTAGGTTTTGCGCGATAAGACAGTTCGTCATGGAAGCGACGTTATGACAAATCGAGCTCTGCTGCTTTAGTGAATAACCGCTTAAAGATATATTTCCTAAAAATGCGGGCTTATCGAGACCATTCCAAATTCTTGGGAAGGCGAGGCGGGGATGTTCTACTGCGCTGTGTGTACCGGCGCAGCACAATCAGTACTGAAGGCTAGCTCCAAACAATGCAGTAAAACTGTTTTTGTCCCGTTCACCTTCTATCTTATGTGAGCTGGAACAAACTTGATGGCTGGAATCTGTATTCATTACTCTCTCGAGATGCTGTGTCGCGCTTTAGTTATTGTGGCCCTCGACAGGTTAACACGTGTTTTCTCTACTTTGTGCGCCTGTGTGTGTGTTGGGGGGGGGGGGATTAAATCCTGATATGTATCGTAATCTTCCAAGTTTTTTTGTTTTTTTTCAATGGAATTTGTGAACTCAAGTTAATGCTCCTAAGTGACGTGTTTTGCGAACATTGAACTAAGCCATGTAAATAGTAATTACATCTACCAAGTAATCACTGTCAGGTTAGAAGGTTGGCAGCATGAATTTTAGAGTCTCATTAAAGTTAGAGGAGAGATTGTAGGGATATTAATTTTGGTAATGAATTTGTCCATTTGGGTGTCTGTACAGTAATCAATATAGGCGTGAATGGGCTTTAGTAGGAATCATTAAAAGAAATGAGACAGGCGAGAGAATGAGACGGCTGCCCGGTGCACCGGATTAAAGAATAACGGTAGAGTGCTTGGTGGAGGGGGAGGGGAGTGGATGGGCTCAATTGAAGTTCACAATGGTAAGCATGTCTGGGTATTAGTCTCCCTTGCCTAATCAATATCATGAATCGATATAAAATAACGCGTTATTGGTTCGTGGTAAGAGAGGCAGAAGCTGCGAACTGAGTACAGCTTACCAGATATAAGTGTGATCCGTGAGGATGATTGGCAATCTTATCTTAGTGACACTGGTAAGCTGTATTTGTCTTTTACTTCAGACAAGCCACTCTCACGTTCCTCTCTTAAGTTTGCATACAGTATAATTATATCCCTACATCACATTCTGAAGTCCGCTCAATTCCTTGAGAAACATTGCTCTGTACGAACACAGGAGTGTCACAAGGCTGTATTTCATCCCCTGTCCTCTTCACAATTTACACCAATTAATACAGAAATGAGTTTGACTTATGTATAATAAGATTTGCAGATAACACCAGCGTCCAAGGTCTTATAAAAAACTCAGCCGATAAAGAGGCGTATCCCACCACAATACCCAGATTTGTTCAGTGTGCAAAGTCCATTTCTATACATTGAATGTAACTGATTTTAGGATAAGCAAGGCAACGTTACCACTGCAAAGCATTGACATTGAAGAGGTGAAGTGAGTTGAATATTACTAGATTTTGGACTTACATCCACTCCAATCTAGATTAACACACACGCACAGAGACGAGAGGGCGGGGAAGGCGGGCCAAGTTCATCCGGGTGCATCAGCTAGTTTGATGGAGTTTGCTTGGCCTTTCTAATTGACATTTTTTTCCCCCAGACTGGAGTTTTGACACCAGAAAGATAAATTGTAAATCATGGTCTTCGTCGTATTTTTTTGTCCTTCCAAGATAAAAGAAATTGAAATTGTATTGGGACGTCAGCATTGAGATTGTTGTCCTTTGGTGTATAAGGAAGTCTCTTATCAAGATAACATTTTTTTTTTTTAGAAATATTTGTACAAATGACTGCCTCTTTCCGCTTATCTCGACAGCGAAAATTTCAGTTTGACGCAAGAAGTATACACCATGGTCATGTATGAGATGTTTTGACATTATCCGTCTCGTATTTCTCCACAGGCTCTCGCTATCTACATAATGTCTAATCACAGACAAGGAACAACATACGGTAGGAGCAAGCATTCTCAGGATCCGGATCCCTTAATGCCATCCGGAGTCGTGAGAGTTGCAGTAACTGCCTCCACCTCTGGCGGTCATGGGCACGGACCTGCGTTATGGCAAAGTTTTATCCTGTCCATCCAACAATATTGTCCGCCCATTTCTTTTCTTTGTCTGAACCGTCTCCTCGTTCTCTGAAGTGTACTCTGGAGGATGGCCTGTGATAGTCCACTGGCTCTTGTCACATGTCCATACTATTTTTACTTTCTTCTCTTTACCGTGCACTGAAGATCTTCGTAGTGACGTTCATGTTGGGTGATGGTTTTGCACATTTCTTCATTCGTGATGTGTTATATGTGCGAGACGCCAGTTACTCTTCTGAGACATCTCATCTCTACTGCTTGGATCTTGCTCTTTAGTTCTATTGTTATTGTCCGTGACTCACAGCATTCACAGGATAGATTGTCAAATTCACGTTTGCAGGGCCAGATTTAGACCATCGGGAACCCCTCATAGTTTAGATCATCTGGGAGCCATTCATAGTTAAGATCATCTGGGAGCCATTCATAGTTTAGACCATCGGGAGGCACTCATATATAGACCATCGGGAGCCACTCATATTCATACATAGAAAGTATAATACACGCCAGGTCAACAAATTTGCACCTCAAAGTTCGGTTATTGCTGATAAACAAAACCCTTCCGAAATTCCAAGCAGGTAAGGGCATGGCGTGCCCTTTAACAAAGCGATGGATGCAATATTTTACCTGGGGTTCACAGTTTATATTAATTATTTTCCTAATTTCTGACTTATATCGTCTTCAATCATTATAGAATAAGAATTGTCGGTTTCTTGCATTTGAGTTACTGTTGACATTTTGTTTTTCTTTGGGGATGGGGAGGGGGTGCCCAAACAAGAGAGCTTCACCAGAACACCGACAGCAGAAGAAACAAACGTATGCCTTTGGGCATGCATGGTAGTAATAATAATAATTATGATTACGTAGAGTCACAATGCAGTATGTAACTAAGCAATGTCGTAGACTATCAAAAACGGTCGCGAATTTTACCACCAGATCAAAATGTCAACATACGTTATTCCCTCTCTACTTCAATCCTCGGCTCTTTATTTGGTTAAATTTTATATAGACATATTTAGAACGGTGCTAGAGAAAAGCCACTGAGGCAGCAATAGATGAGACATCTGATACGATAAAATAACACAGTCCCTTCTTTGGGCCTCTAAGAAAAAGAATGTGCAGGCCGCCTTGTGGCCCCTATCCACTCGCGGTTCGCTGAGACAGCGCTTCCTACATTGTGTTTGCAAAGAAAACAAGACATAACACCAATTGATTTGACTGCTAAAGACAATTTTTTTTTTTTTTAATTAGCGTCAGGGTCTTTTTACAATCAATGCATTCAATATTATCTAATCTACAACAGTGACTCTATAAAACAGAGCAAATGAAAAAGATGAATGAGAGAGAGAGAGAGAGAGGGAGAGAGAGAGAGAGAGAGAGAGAGAGAGAATTTCATCTGCCTCTATGTCCACATTTTAAAGAGGGAAATGGCAGGGGGTTTCCTACAGGGCTCTTGTTTTAAATATGTACGGTCGCCAAGCGTATTACGATAGGGCCGCGTACGAAAAATACATACCCTAACTCTGTCTTTTTCCTCAACCCTAAATCTTGTCGAATCCCTAATCCTGCCTCTCTACCCTTTCAAGAAAACAAACCAAATAAAAAGGAGGAAACCGAAAAGAAAACTTGAAAGAATAAATAATTGAGGGTATTGTTAGGAGTGTTTCGGGAGGAGCTCTCTAGTTCTGTGGACTCACAAAAGGCTTTAAAATAATATGTACAGCCAGCGCTACAAACTTGGGGTACCTGCGTACTTGTAAGAACAATTTTCCTAGGGCGAATTGATTTATTATGAAAATACTTTTCTACAAAGCGGACTTCTATCAAGACTTCAGTGTTTAACTTGGCAGCTGGATAGTAAACAAACCTCAATATTTTCTCTATTCGGCTCGGCAAAATACCGGAAAACCACTGTGTATGTATCTCACGCATTTACAACTGTATCATGGCACGCCTGAAGCGAGTGAAAATAAAACGATCCAGCGATCCATCTTATCTTAGGCAGTAGCAATGGACGAGGATAGGCTGAGATACTAGACAAGAGAAAGGGAGTGTCGGCGTGTTAATGTGATTTGTAGTTCCAGCATTTTGCTTCAGTCAAGGCTTAGATTCAATGAAGATGGAATTCAGCAAAATTGTTTGCAAAGCTGTAAGTCAAAACAGCGCACAGACCACGAAATCGAAACAATGTTCATTATATTGCAAAATACATTCTGACCTTAAATAGGTCATGACAAGTCTGTTTTGTCTATGTGTGTGTACTAGTGGCTTGTGTATAGGTATGTGTATGTATATGCATATTATGTGTGTTAATTCAGCCTCACTTGAGCTTATTTCATATTATCATAAGGGAATACGATTTACGTTTGCTTATGGTATTTCTGTCTTTTCATTATTGATAATACTATTATTAATATTATGATTATTATTATTATATTATTATTGTTACTTTTGTTGTTATGTCAACAGCGTGTGGTCCAACCGAAGAAGAAACCTCTCGCAATCGGCGTCCTAAGAAATTGCCATCAGGTAAGAAAGTTATATGGCCTTTGACATCTATGCACTATTTTACCTGGAGTTCAGTTTCTATTAATGGGGAACATAATTTACAGATTTGTGACCTTGAAATGGAATTTATAATGTAATTCTAGACATTGGATGAAAAAAGACGAATCAACTCATAAAATTCCGTCTGACGCACTGTCGGCGTATCAACGATGCCAGCAGTTCGCACTTCATATATTTTCATGGAAGGACGAATACCTTCACAGATCGCGAACATAATATCATGGGTTTAGTGCAAGAAATGATGATCTTTCCCTTCAAAAATGCAGGTAATCAGTCTTTCACTGAACCGGCGATAATCTGAGATCATTAATGACTACTCCCTGTACCTCGTGTCTCCTGTGTAACTGGATTACAAAAATAGTTTCCGAATACAACTCTTTGAATGTAAGAATTATCAGTTAGCCCAACCAGTGGTGGGACATATCAATACTTTCTCTATCAGATAAGCTTGTTACTTATTTAACGTAACTTTCGGGAAACGGAAAGTAACAAGAACGTTTTGTTATTATTATATCACGATGCCGAAATCTTTTCTTGCAAAATAGGTCGTGTTTTATCTCCTCAATGTTCCTAGTACACAACTGGGTCATTTTTCACTGTAGAGTGCTCTTTTTACTTGTTCTATTTATATTTTTTTTTAACTAAAGTTTTCACTTTTCTCTGCAGAAACATTTGACGAGCATGTAACAGAAGATTATGCGGAACTGGAAGGCTATACTGTCCAATCTGCAGGGTATCCAGGAAATGGTATACCTAGTGGCAGTGTATTTAGTTAACAATTAACGATTTTTATAGTTTCATAAACAACATGAGACCAATTTATGGATGGAAATGATGGAGAGAACATTAATACTTAGATGGTTGAATGAATGTTTGAGAACCATCAAATGTCCACCTTCTTTCACTGTGCTTTTATATCCCTTTTTTATGTCCCTCTTTGAAAGTCATAATATCGTATTCAATTCTTTCCTTTTTTGATTCAGTTTTGTTGATTCTATCGATTTCTCATCTTCTTTTGATCCCCCACTTGCTGATTGATCTCACCATCTATATTATTATCAAGCGTTGACTTCATTGTCTGAGAAGGGTGTAACAGAGCAGCCACGGGATGGTGCTCGAGTGCACACAATGAAAACAAGAATCTGTCGCAGACAGAGTTTGTGAACGAATACAATTTCTTTCAAATTAACCTCTGAAAAGGATCGATTATTTTTCAGGTGGATAGAATTACCGATTGACAGATAGACACAAGGGTGATTGGAATGGGAAATTAACGGTTATATTTAGGAATACCTGAATAAATTATGTCAAAATTGGGCAAAAAGAAAAGGTTGTATCCTGAATAAATTATCAACCTTTGCGTGACTTGATGACTGGCTCAATAAAAACATTTGTCAGCTGACAGATTGATAGAAGTCCACTTAGTACAATATCCGTTGCCTGCCTCTAACTACATTGACTAAACAATGAGTCTGTTTACAGATTTGCCATGGCTGAGGGATGTCTCTGAATGAGAGGTTTGTCTCACAAATGGGAAAATTGCCACTTGGACCCATTCGTTGCAAAAAACTAATCAGTCGACAGTCCTATAACATGAGCAAATAAAACATGTGACTGCATATACTTATGCTGTTTGTTTCATACAGTATTTTATTGTTGTTATTGTTTGCTGGTGTTTGTTGGTGAACTAAATCAGTGGTAAAGGGGAAAAGTTGAAGAAATTTTTGATTTCCTTATTTCGATCTTTTCAGACTTAAAAGTATAGCTTGACAATATGGTGCCAAAGGGTGAACATGAGTAAGTCATGGCCAGAGATGCGGCCTCCACATTAGAAAAAAACAATCTATACACAAATCTTAAACTTTAAGAAAGTGTGCAATTTATCATCATCATACGTTTTTACTTGGTTTTCACAGATATTCATGATTTATAATAGGCTAATTATTCTTGCCAGTTTCTTCCAGAATAGTAATAAATGATTTTATATACATTAGAACAACGGATTGACAATTTTTTGGTGAAACTGGTTTGTGCTAAAGTTCAGGTTAGAGAAAAGTGCGTCTAAATTATTGATCAGCATAATATAGGCCTGGTATGATGGAACCATTTTCATACAAAATAATCAAATACATAGCAAAAGCATGCGATCTACATGTGTTCAAGAAATAGCAAAGTTGTTTATTTCTACAAAATGTGAAAAATCGATGTTTTCATGGTCAATTGAAATTTGTGACTAGCTTCATTTCCAGTTTCAACACCTAACGCGGTAAAAAAAAAATGCAGATTGAACCGCGTCTTCCAAAAGAACAAAAGAAAAATATTTCAGTTGTTGGGAAAGTTTGACTGTTCTTTGTTATATTGATAGTATCTGTCTTTTTGTTGTTATGCTCTCAGAAATTCTAAAATGTGCTGTCCTCTCTCTCTCTCTCTCTCTCTGTATGTATGTATGTATGTATGTGCGTGGGTGAGAACGTTTTGGAAGTGTTGAAATAGACTGCAAACTGTGCAGGTTTTTTCAAGTGTTTTTCCTTAACCTGCTCCGTGGCCAACAGGCCGGATTCCGCAAAGACAGATCAAGTACAGACCAGATCGCTACGATACGCACCATTCTTGAACAGTCACTGGAATGGAATTCACCGCTCTACACCAATTTTATTGACTACGAGAAGGCCTTCGACAGCGTGGACAGGCAGACCCTTTGGAAGTTGCTGAGACACTATGGAGTGCCGAGGAAAATCACCAACATTATCAAGAACTCCTATGAAGGGATGACCTGTAGTGTGATACACAACAGAGAGGTCACCGACGCTTTCCAAGTCCGAACAGGAGTGAGACAGGGCTGTCTCCTTTCACCGTTCCTGTTCCTGCTAGCCATAGACTGGATAATGAAGACATCTACAACCCAGAAGAGAAAGGGCATCCAGTGGACACTCTGGCAACAGCTGGACGACCTCGACTTCGCTGACGACCTTGCGCTCCTTGCCCATACCCAACAACAGATGCAGGAGAAAAACCAACACTGTGACAGACAACTCTGCGAGCGTCGGCCTCAACATCTATAGAGGAAAGAGCAAAATCCTCAAGGTCAACGCAGGGAGTGAAACCCCCATCAAGATGAAAGGCGAACACTAGAAAAGGTGGAAAGCTTCACATACCTCGACAGCATCGTGGACAGACACGGTGGGACGGACGCAGATGTAAGAGTGCGAATCGGCAAGGCAAGGGCAGCTTTCCAGCAAATGAAGAACGTTTGGAACACCAGGGACCTGACCTGACACCAAGATCAGGATGTTCAACACAACCATAAAGCCGGTTCTACTGTACGGCGCAGAGACGTGGAGAACCACCATCACGACCATGGAGAAAATCCAGACGTTTGTCAACACCTGCTTTAGGAAGATCCTGCAGACTCGCTGGCCTGAAGTCATCAGCAACCAGGACCTGTGGCAGCGAATGAAACAGCAGTCCGTGCATAAAGAAATCCTACAGAGACGCTGGAGATGGATAGGTCACACACTTCGGAAAAACTGCATCCAGCACCGCAAGACAAGCCCTCACATGGAACCCTCAAGGGAAAAGGAAAAGAGGCCGGCCGAAAAACACCTGGCGCCGGGACCTGGAGGCAGACACCAAGAAGATGGGTCGCACCTGGGGACAGCTGGGACGACTGGCTCAGGACCGGGATGCCTGGAGAGCTCTTGTTGGCGGCCTATGTCCCAAGAGGGACCACAGGCGAAAGTGAAGTGAAGTGTTTTTCCTTAAACTTGTCCAACATGTTCATATCTCTAACCGATGTATTTTGCCAACTTAGGCCAGATAAACACTAATCACAGTAAAGTCTGAAAGTAAGCAACATGACTTTTACACTAGTCTCATTAAAGTTATAGGACAGATTGTAGAAATAATAATTTTGGTAATGAATTTGTGCGTTTGGAAATAAAACACATTCATTAGGAATAAAGGTGTGTGTGTCTGGGGGGGGGGGGTTATTTAAAGTCCACGAGGCCTATTCGTGTCTGTTCTTCGAAGGTTTCGGGTTCGGTGTCCGTTTGGTACAAGCATGACAGTGAGTGTGCATGAGAAAACCCACAATAATTATGTCGAAAACATGACATTTTGAGTTCTGTACATATAATAAAAGACAAGACATTTCTGATAAACTGAAGTCAGTGACCCCCCTAAAACAAGATTTTGAGAAAACTGCATTTAATCCTAGCTATAAGTGGAAATAGCTAATTGACCAAATAACATTGGAGTGATTGATGTTAAGAGACCGTAGTCTAATAACTAAGCCGTTATAGAGATCATATTGAGTAATGTTCACTGCTCATCTACAGAATATCCTGTCACATGCCACGGTCCCCTAAACAACAGCCAAGTTGGAAGTTTTTGGATTTTGTTAGGAGACCGTAGTCTAATTACAAAGCCGTTATAGAGATCATAGTGAATAGTGTTCACTGCTCGTCTACAGTTTACCCTGTAACATGCCACGGTCCCCTAAACAACAGCCAAGCTGGAAGTTTGTGTCGGACCAATGTTTTCACTTCAAAGCCGTTTTTCTCAAAATCAGCTCTGCCGACTTATTGTGGGTTTTCTCATGCACATTCACATATTGGAAATTTGGGATAATTTCCCGTCCCTGATCATGTGGTAGGTAAGATCGACCACCTAGTCTTCTCGGATAAGGCCCTTAAGGACCAACATTTCGGATGGCCCTTGAGCACTTTGTCACGAGTGGAGTGAGCGATAGTTAATAATTACGGGGGGAAAGGAGGAGAGTAAAATTAACGCACGTAGACAAGTAAGTTAAAGCGTGCATGTTGTGAGTTGTGGGGTGTCTGAAGGAGGCGAGGGCGCTGTATTACCAGTTCACTGCACAGAGATAGTCCAAAGAGAACGGACGCTAGTAAGAGCCCAGCGGGCGAACATAAGGGGAGCAGTCGGAAGACGGATGAGAGTGTTTTTTCCAGTGATGACTGGTAGGTAGAACGTTGATTGATAATTATGATTGATGTATTATATTATATTCGTCTATTACCATGATGTAAATAAGTATATGTGAAGAATGTGGAAGTCCTTGATATTGGATATAGCAATGTGCGCCATGAGCGATAGATGAAAGTTGAGTTCATGGATTTGTAGCGCGAGTGAGTAGTGTGTACTCCGATGGAGGTGTGTTACCGTAAGATGTTTGGTGAGTGAATGGTGAACCATTGTGTGTACGCTTCATGGGTTGTAAGGAGAGGTGGAGTGAATAGAAATGGTAGGGTATTATACCAATGTAATGTTATTCTTGTAGGTGTCGGGGACGGGCCAAAGAGCCACCTCGGTGAGCACAGGGGATAGGCCAGCATAGGGCCGGAGGCCACACATAGGCCAAGAGTGAGGCTGTCGGTGCAGGACAGTAGAGGCACATAAAGTCGTGGCAGTCTGGCCACGGACAGGGACGTAGATATGAGCGTGAATGTGATAATGTACTATTGCCATGTTGATGGGCTATTGAAATGATAATGTACTATTGCCATGTTGATGGGCTATTGAAATGATAATGTGCTATTGCCCTGCTGAGGTGCTAGTGGAATGCTAAGGTGTATGACAATAGGACGGTGTAGCATCTGCAAGCTATCCCTTGCCCTCCCCCGTTTTCTTGTTACACTGGTGAGCATGTGTTCATTTCTTCTTTCATTTTATTGTGGACAAACCGCCAGAGTGTACTGTACTCCGTGACCTGACCTTCTTTTCTAGTGAGTAGTTTTTTCCTCGCTCGCTTGTTGTCAGTGTTTTGACTCGTTCAGTAAATATTAGTATGTTCCCGAACATTCGATAACATTGTGGAGACGGATGTTTACGCCAGATTTGGCCTTGAGTGATGTAACCTGATGACGTATTGATGCGTGATTGGTTAGTTTGTGCGAGGGCAAAGGTAACGTTTATTTCGGGAACTTTCTGTAGGAATGTTTATATATATAGACCTGTGTGAGTGGTTGGGGGGTGAGTAAGTGAGTTTCCTTTTGTGTGGCGTAGATATTTAGTTTCGCTGGTGTCTTCCTAGTAATTTATTGTTCACTATACAGTTATTAAACTTTAGTATTATTTAATCTATCGTCGGATCTCGTGTTTATTTATTTTACAGCTGTAATAGTTTCGTTTTCTAAAGGGTTGTAGTTAGATCAACTAACTCCCCCCTACTATAACGTGCTAGAACAACCTCAGCTGTTACATATTGGGGGCTCGTCCGGGATCCGACCATATTCGAGCGGACCAGATCAAAATTACTAGATTTATTTACATAGTTTATTGTAGGAATATCATCGACAAGCTATCTACAACATGTCAGAGGCTATTGGAAGGCTTAGCCAGGAAGCAGACGCCTTGGAGCTCACTGGGAAGGAGAGACAGAACTACATCCGTGAAGGCCTAAGGGAGGAAAGAGAGAGGCAAGAGCGCATGGAGCAACTGAAGATAGAGGCTCGGGAGAAGGAGATGAACCACGAGCTGGAGATGGAGAGGATCCGCCATCAGCGTGGAGGCGAGTCGACGCAGGGGACCAGCGACCACGCCAGTTCTAAGAGACCCAAGCTACCTGCATTTCAGGACAAGAAGGACGATCTGGATAGCTGGTTGCTGCGGTTTGAGAGGTTTGCTGAGACAGCTGAATGGCCCAGATCCACCTGGACGACATCACTGTCTGCCCTGCTGACCGGGAGAGCTTTGGAGTGCTTCTGCAGACTACCGATCGACGAAGCCAAGGACTACGACAAGGTCAAGGAAGCGTTGCAGAAGAGGTACAACCTGTCAGAGGACGGATACAGACTCATGTTCAGACAAGGTAAGCCTGAAGATGGAGAAGATGTTGGAATGTTTTTGACCAGGATCAAGACCTATCTAGAGAGGTGGATAAAGCTGTCGAAGACGGAGGAGACCTACGAAGGAGTGAGAGATCTGTTCGTCAGAGAGCAATTCATGGATGCCTGCCCACCAGACCTTGCAACCCATGTGAGGGAGAGGAAACCAAAGACGCTACAGGACATCGCAGATTCAGCGGAGGCGTACCTGTTAGCGAGGAACCGGACGCTCAGCGGGAGCGCCAGACTGCAGAGCCGGCCAGTGCGACAGAGGCCCAACGGAGACAGAAGCCCACAGGTCTGCCATAGGTGCCAGAGGCCGGGACACAAGGCGACGGAGTGTCGTGCAAAGTTAAACGACAAAGGTGAGTTGAAATGTTACCTTTGTGGAAAGCCAGGCCACGTTCGGAGGATGTGTCCAGCCCAGAAGGATATGGGACGAGGCAAGCCGAACAAGGCGGCGGCGGCCGTAGTGATAGCGGCGGACGAGTCGTCGAGACAGGATGCGACGACGGCTGACACCAGCATCAACGTTCAAGCGGTAATGAAGGACGGGAAGCTACAGTTAGCGGTGCCTGTTACTTGCGGAGGATGCAGTGACGGAAGGACCGTGGAGAAACTGAAGTTACCAGTGATGAAGGGCTTGATTGGAAATCGAGCGGTAGATGTCCTAAGAGATAACGGCTGTGAAGGTGTAGTGGTGCGGCGAGCACTGGTGGACGACGGACAGCTCACCGGTGGGAAGAAACTTATCGCGAGGATCGATAACTCCTTGCTAGCGGCGGAGGAAGCCGTTATCGACGTGAAGACGCCTTACCTGACGGGCAAAGTGACGGCACTGTGTCTCCCGGAGACCATCTGCGACCTAGTAGTCGGGAACGTGGACGGAGCGAAGGATCCGTACGACCCTGATACTGAGGTGATGGTAGGAGCGGTGACCACGAGGGCCCAGGAGAAGAGGAAGGACCGGTCTACGTCGCTGAAGGTGCCGAGGGCAGAACGGCACGCGGGAGTGGATAGAGAGGAACTTATCCGACTCCAAGAAGAAGACGAAGTCATTAGGAAGTTAGAGCAGAAGAAGATCCCAACTAATAGAGGCAATAAATCTGTTCATTTTGAGAAACATGGAGGAGTACTGTACCGGATCTACAAGGACCTGAGACAGGCGACGGTTATAAGGCAAGTGGTACTACCCGAGAAACTGAGAGAGTATGTATTGAGTGTTGCCCACGACTCGATCGTCGGAGGACACCTCGGCGTGAAGAAAACCAAAGACAGAGTTATGAGCAATTTTTATTGGCCTGGAATTGAAGGTGACGTCGCGAGATACTGCCGCTCATGCGACATATGCCAGAGGACGGTGAACAAAGGAGCGACCCCAAAGGTGCACCTGCAGAGTATGCCAGTAGTGGACATACCATTTAGGCGAGTGGCCGTGGACTTAGTAGGACCTATCGACCCCCTAAGTGAAGGTGGACATCGGTATATCCTGGTGTATATAGACTACGCTACTCGTTACCCCGAAGCCACACCCTTGAAGAAGATCGACGCAGAAACGGTAGCAGAAGCCTTAGTGAACATCTACAGCCGTTTGGTTGTGCCCGAAGAGATCTTGTCGGACCAAGGGACCCAGTTTATGTCAGATGTCATGAAGGAAACGAATAGACTACTGGGAATTCGACAGTCGACCACTACAGTCTACCACCCTATGTACAACGGGTTGGTGGAGCGATTCAACGGCACGCTGAAGAAAACATTGAGACGACTGTGCGCAGAGCAACCCAAGCAGTGGCACAGATACATCAACCCGCTGCTCTTCGCATATCGTGAAGTTCCCCAAGAGTCGACCAAGTTTGCCCCATTCGAGTTGCTGTATGGGAGAACTGTGAGAGGACCAATGCACATTTTACGACAACTATGGACCAAGGATGTAGAGGAGCCGGAAACGAAGACCAGTTACCAGTACGTCATGGAACTACGTGAGAGGCTGGAGGACACATGGGAGTTAGCGACGGAAGAACTCTCCAAGGCTCAAGGTAGACAGAAGACCTACTACGACCGGAAGGCGCGAGAGAGGAAGTTCCGCCCCGGAGATGAAGTGTTGGTGCTACTGCCGACGAACACTAACAAGCTCCTAGTCCAATGGAAGGGACCATATAAGGTAGTCTCAGTTGTCGGTGTTAACGACTATAGAGTCAAGATGGGTGCAAAAGAAAAGACCTTGCACGCCAACCTCCTCAAGAGATACATTCCAAGGACGTCAAAAGCAGCAGCAGTGGCAATGGAACCGAGACCTATTGTGACCGAGATGTGTGGGATGGAAAACAGTAGGAGAGATACCACGCCTGAACATGTCAACGCCATAAAGGACGGCGGCGGTGATAGTGCTGAGACTGTACTGGCAGAGGACGACATGATGGACAAGAGTCAACCCGTGGAGTCAGCTGGCATGACAATCATCGAGGACTGCGACCTGGAAGACGACAACGGTGGAACGACGGAGGACCTTGCCGACCTAGGAAGCTGGGACCAGAAGGGAAGCTACAGAGATGTCCAGTATGGAACGCAACTGACATCGGAACAACGTCAAGAACTCTGCGATGTGGTGAAGAATTACCAGCACGTCTTCACCAATCTCCCTGGATGCTGTCAGTTGGGTGAACATCGCATCGACCTGACGACAGAAGTACCAGTTCGTCAACGACCATACCCGGTGCCCTACGCTATGCGCGACTCATTGAAGGAGGAGCTTAGCACCATGGGACGGCTGGGCATCATTCGAAGGAGCTCATCAGCTTATGCTTCACCTATTGTTGTCGTCAAGAAGAAGGACGGATCCAACCGAGTCTGCATCGACTACAGGAGGTTAAACAAGATCACAGTATTCGACCCTCATCCGACAGCAGCGCCATCAGAAGTGTTTCAGAGTCTCTCGAGAGGAAAATTATTCTCTCGGATTGACCTGAGCAAGGGATACTGGCAAGTGAAAGTTCGAGAGCAAGACATTCCCAAGACGGCGTTCGTCACCATGGGCGAGCCCTATGAATTCATTCGGATGCCTTTTGGGATGATGAACTCAGGAGCCACGCTGAACAGGATCGTAAAGCCATTGATCCGTGGAATGAACAATGTGACAGCATATGTGGACGACCTGCTGATTCATACAGAGACATTCGACGAGCATGTGAAGACTCTCAAGGATTTACTGCAGAGGATGGACCAAGCTGGATTAACTGCAAGACCATCGAAGTGTCTGATTGGAACGTCTGAAGTAGACTTTGTTGGACACTTAGTGGGAGAAGGTATGATTGGCCTGTTAGAAGAGAATGTATGTAAGGTACGAGACGCACCCAGACCCACCACTAAGAAGGAAGTGAAAGCATTCTTAGGATTAGTGGGATATTACCATGAATTTATTCCTAACTTTTCAGCGATTGCATCACCATTGTCTGATTTACTTAGAAAGGGTCAGCCCAATATAGTTCAGTGGGATGAAACGCAGGAGAAAGCGTACACCTCTTTGAAGAATGTCATTATCTCCAAACCCGTGTTGTGTTTGCCAGATTTTTCCAAAGAGTTTGTCTTAGCAACTGATGCATCAGATCGCGGATTAGGCGCTAGTCTTATGCAAGAACACGAGGGAAAGTTATACCCTGTGGCATATGCTAGTCGTAAGCTATTGCCTCGTGAGACAAAATATTCGGTCTCAGAGCGCGAATGTTTAGCTATTGTTTGGGCTGTAAAAAAGTTTACTTTGTATTTGTATGGAAAGGAGTTTGTGCTCCAAACTGACCATCGGTCATTAGAGTTTTTGAACTCTGCCAAGTTTGACAGTCCAAAGTTATTACGATGGAGTTTATTTTTACAGTCTTATCGATTCAGGATTCACTACGTAAAAGGCAGAGAAAATGTCTGTGCCGATTTCCTGAGCAGGGTATTTTAAAGTAGTACACTATCCAGTGAAATGCATTGTAACCCATACTTTTGCCTACTAGATGAATTTCTAGGACGGCAGTATTGTACTGTAATTGGGGACATAGTTCATCTGTGATTGAATACTGAATTGATGGCTGATAGAGAGTCATGATGTGTTAGTCACATTTTGGTTTTGTGCTATGTCATATTAGTTACCAATGGAACTTGGTGTAATTTTTGGAAAATGTAACCCAAATGGGGACTGCGAGCAAGCAGTGTTTGTGTTATGTTGCAATGTTGTAACTTGTTTTGACCTAATATGATGAAGAAAGACCCTAACCAGTGGTCGGTATGTATTGGTATTTTTGGCCATTGTACGTATGAGTTATACATTTTGGAGATAACCATGTTATGTACAACAAGTTATATGCTATGATTCGTGCACGAAGCATTATGTAAACGATGGGCCATCGTTTCACCTTATATGATTTGTAATAATATCATTGACCATTGTTTCACCACAGTGGTGGCGTTGTGTTATTTTGACTAGTAGGCCTACTGTTTACTATTGGGAAGCAATGACGGTATTGTATTAGTTATGGTATTAGTGATACAAAGTACACTGCATTGTATTGTATTTGTGATGACATTCGAGAAGACACTGAAATTGTTATTAATTGTAATAGAATTAGCAACTACCTTTGTGAGATTGGGAGTGCTATAAGATTATTTCAAGATATTGCAGACGCTGAATAATGTTTTGGAGTTGAAAAATATTCAGCTTAAATTGGGGAGTTGTGTAGCATCTGCAAGCTATCCCTTGCCCTCCCCCGTTTTCTTGTTACACTGGTGAGCATGTGTTCATTTCTTCTTTCATTTTATTGTGGACAAACCGCCAGAGTGTACTGTACTCCGTGACCTGACCTTCTTTTCTAGTGAGTAGTTTTTTCCTCGCTCGCTTGTTGTCAGTGTTTTGACTCGTTCAGTAAATATTAGTATGTTCCCGAACATTCGATAACATTGTGGAGACGGATGTTTACGCCAGATTTGGCCTTGAGTGATGTAACCTGATGACGTATTGATGCGTGATTGGTTAGTTTGTGCGAGGGCAAAGGTAACGTTTATTTCGGGAACTTTCTGTAGGAATGTTTATATATATAGACCTGTGTGAGTGGTTGGGGGGTGAGTAAGTGAGTTTCCTTTTGTGTGGCGTAGATATTTAGTTTCGCTGGTGTCTTCCTAGTAATTTATTGTTCACTATACAGTTATTAAACTTTAGTATTATTTAATCTATCGTCGGATCTCGTGTTTATTTATTTTACAGCTGTAATAGTTTCGTTTTCTAAAGGGTTGTAGTTAGATCAACTAACTCCCCCCTACTATAACGTGCTAGAACAACCTCAGCTGTTACATATTGGGGGCTCGTCCGGGATCCGACCATATTCGAGCGGACCAGATCAAAATTACTAGATTTATTTACATAGTTTATTGTAGGAATATCATCGACAAGCTATCTACAACATGTCAGAGGCTATTGGAAGGCTTAGCCAGGAAGCAGACGCCTTGGAGCTCACTGGGAAGGAGAGACAGAACTACATCCGTGAAGGCCTAAGGGAGGAAAGAGAGAGGCAAGAGCGCATGGAGCAACTGAAGATAGAGGCTCGGGAGAAGGAGATGAACCACGAGCTGGAGATGGAGAGGATCCGCCATCAGCGTGGAGGCGAGTCGACGCAGGGGACCAGCGACCACGCCAGTTCTAAGAGACCCAAGCTACCTGCATTTCAGGACAAGAAGGACGATCTGGATAGCTGGTTGCTGCGGTTTGAGAGGTTTGCTGAGACAGCTGAATGGCCCAGATCCACCTGGACGACATCACTGTCTGCCCTGCTGACCGGGAGAGCTTTGGAGTGCTTCTGCAGACTACCGATCGACGAAGCCAAGGACTACGACAAGGTCAAGGAAGCGTTGCAGAAGAGGTACAACCTGTCAGAGGACGGATACAGACTCATGTTCAGACAAGGTAAGCCTGAAGATGGAGAAGATGTTGGAATGTTTTTGACCAGGATCAAGACCTATCTAGAGAGGTGGATAAAGCTGTCGAAGACGGAGGAGACCTACGAAGGAGTGAGAGATCTGTTCGTCAGAGAGCAATTCATGGATGCCTGCCCACCAGACCTTGCAACCCATGTGAGGGAGAGGAAACCAAAGACGCTACAGGACATCGCAGATTCAGCGGAGGCGTACCTGTTAGCGAGGAACCGGACGCTCAGCGGGAGCGCCAGACTGCAGAGCCGGCCAGTGCGACAGAGGCCCAACGGAGACAGAAGCCCACAGGTCTGCCATAGGTGCCAGAGGCCGGGACACAAGGCGACGGAGTGTCGTGCAAAGTTAAACGACAAAGGTGAGTTGAAATGTTACCTTTGTGGAAAGCCAGGCCACGTTCGGAGGATGTGTCCAGCCCAGAAGGATATGGGACGAGGCAAGCCGAACAAGGCGGCGGCGGCCGTAGTGATAGCGGCGGACGAGTCGTCGAGACAGGATGCGACGACGGCTGACACCAGCATCAACGTTCAAGCGGTAATGAAGGACGGGAAGCTACAGTTAGCGGTGCCTGTTACTTGCGGAGGATGCAGTGACGGAAGGACCGTGGAGAAACTGAAGTTACCAGTGATGAAGGGCTTGATTGGAAATCGAGCGGTAGATGTCCTAAGAGATAACGGCTGTGAAGGTGTAGTGGTGCGGCGAGCACTGGTGGACGACGGACAGCTCACCGGTGGGAAGAAACTTATCGCGAGGATCGATAACTCCTTGCTAGCGGCGGAGGAAGCCGTTATCGACGTGAAGACGCCTTACCTGACGGGCAAAGTGACGGCACTGTGTCTCCCGGAGACCATCTGCGACCTAGTAGTCGGGAACGTGGACGGAGCGAAGGATCCGTACGACCCTGATACTGAGGTGATGGTAGGAGCGGTGACCACGAGGGCCCAGGAGAAGAGGAAGGACCGGTCTACGTCGCTGAAGGTGCCGAGGGCAGAACGGCACGCGGGAGTGGATAGAGAGGAACTTATCCGACTCCAAGAAGAAGACGAAGTCATTAGGAAGTTAGAGCAGAAGAAGATCCCAACTAATAGAGGCAATAAATCTGTTCATTTTGAGAAACATGGAGGAGTACTGTACCGGATCTACAAGGACCTGAGACAGGCGACGGTTATAAGGCAAGTGGTACTACCCGAGAAACTGAGAGAGTATGTATTGAGTGTTGCCCACGACTCGATCGTCGGAGGACACCTCGGCGTGAAGAAAACCAAAGACAGAGTTATGAGCAATTTTTATTGGCCTGGAATTGAAGGTGACGTCGCGAGATACTGCCGCTCATGCGACATATGCCAGAGGACGGTGAACAAAGGAGCGACCCCAAAGGTGCACCTGCAGAGTATGCCAGTAGTGGACATACCATTTAGGCGAGTGGCCGTGGACTTAGTAGGACCTATCGACCCCCTAAGTGAAGGTGGACATCGGTATATCCTGGTGTATATAGACTACGCTACTCGTTACCCCGAAGCCACACCCTTGAAGAAGATCGACGCAGAAACGGTAGCAGAAGCCTTAGTGAACATCTACAGCCGTTTGGTTGTGCCCGAAGAGATCTTGTCGGACCAAGGGACCCAGTTTATGTCAGATGTCATGAAGGAAACGAATAGACTACTGGGAATTCGACAGTCGACCACTACAGTCTACCACCCTATGTGCAACGGGTTGGTGGAGCGATTCAACGGCACGCTGAAGAAAACATTGAGACGACTGTGCGCAGAGCAACCCAAGCAGTGGCACAGATACATCAACCCGCTGCTCTTCGCATATCGTGAAGTTCCCCAAGAGTCGACCAAGTTTGCCCCATTCGAGTTGCTGTATGGGAGAACTGTGAGAGGACCAATGCACATTTTACGACAACTATGGACCAAGGATGTAGAGGAGCCGGAAACGAAGACCAGTTACCAGTACGTCATGGAACTACGTGAGAGGCTGGAGGACACATGGGAGTTAGCGACGGAAGAACTCTCCAAGGCTCAAGGTAGACAGAAGATCTACTACGACCGGAAGGCGCGAGAGAGGAAGTTCCGCCCCGGAGATGAAGTGTTGGTGCTACTGCCGACGAACACTAACAAGCTCCTAGTCCAATGGAAGGGACCATATAAGGTAGTCTCAGTTGTCGGTGTTAACGACTATAGAGTCAAGATGGGTGCAAAAGAAAAGACCTTGCACGCCAACCTCCTCAAGAGATACATTCCAAGGACGTCAAAAGCAGCAGCAGTGGCAATGGAACCGAGACCTATTGTGACCGAGATGTGTGGGATGGAAAACAGTAGGAGAGATACCACGCCTGAACATGTCAACGCCATAAAGGACGGCGGCGGTGATAGTGCTGAGACTGTACTGGCAGAGGACGACATGATGGACAAGAGTCAACCCGTGGAGTCAGCTGGCATGACAATCATCGAGGACTGCGACCTGGAAGACGACAACGGTGGAACGACGGAGGACCTTGCCGACCTAGGAAGCTGGGACCAGAAGGGAAGCTACAGAGATGTCCAGTATGGAACGCAACTGACATCGGAACAACGTCAAGAACTCTGCGATGTGGTGAAGAATTACCAGCACGTCTTCACCAATCTCCCTGGATGCTGTCAGTTGGGTGAACATCGCATCGACCTGACGACAGAAGTACCAGTTCGTCAACGACCATACCCGGTGCCCTACGCTATGCGCGACTCATTGAAGGAGGAGCTTAGCACCATGGGACGGCTGGGCATCATTCGAAGGAGCTCATCAGCTTATGCTTCACCTATTGTTGTCGTCAAGAAGAAGGACGGATCCAACCGAGTCTGCATCGACTACAGGAGGTTAAACAAGATCACAGTATTCGACCCTCATCCGACAGCAGCGCCATCAGAAGTGTTTCAGAGTCTCTCGAGAGGAAAATTATTCTCTCGGATTGACCTGAGCAAGGGATACTGGCAAGTGAAAGTTCGAGAGCAAGACATTCCCAAGACGGCGTTCGTCACCATGGGCGAGCCCTATGAATTCATTCGGATGCCTTTTGGGATGATGAACTCAGGAGCCACGCTGAACAGGATCGTAAAGCCATTGATCCGTGGAATGAACAATGTGACAGCATATGTGGACGACCTGCTGATTCATACAGAGACATTCGACGAGCATGTGAAGACTCTCAAGGATTTACTGCAGAGGATGGACCAAGCTGGATTAACTGCAAGACCATCGAAGTGTCTGATTGGAACGTCTGAAGTAGACTTTGTTGGACACTTAGTGGGAGAAGGTATGATTGGCCTGTTAGAAGAGAATGTATGTAAGGTACGAGACGCACCCAGACCCACCACTAAGAAGGAAGTGAAAGCATTCTTAGGATTAGTGGGATATTACCATGAATTTATTCCTAACTTTTCAGCGATTGCATCACCATTGTCTGATTTACTTAGAAAGGGTCAGCCCAATATAGTTCAGTGGGATGAAACGCAGGAGAAAGCGTACACCTCTTTGAAGAATGTCATTATCTCCAAACCCGTGTTGTGTTTGCCAGATTTTTCCAAAGAGTTTGTCTTAGCAACTGATGCATCAGATCGCGGATTAGGCGCTAGTCTTATGCAAGAACACGAGGGAAAGTTATACCCTGTGGCATATGCTAGTCGTAAGCTATTGCCTCGTGAGACAAAATATTCGGTCTCAGAGCGCGAATGTTTAGCTATTGTTTGGGCTGTAAAAAAGTTTACTTTGTATTTGTATGGAAAGGAGTTTGTGCTCCAAACTGACCATCGGTCATTAGAGTTTTTGAACTCTGCCAAGTTTGACAGTCCAAAGTTATTACGATGGAGTTTATTTTTACAGTCTTATCGATTCAGGATTCACTACGTAAAAGGCAGAGAAAATGTCTGTGCCGATTTCCTGAGCAGGGTATTTTAAAGTAGTACACTATCCAGTGAAATGCATTGTAACCCATACTTTTGCCTACTAGATGAATTTCTAGGACGGCAGTATTGTACTGTAATTGGGGACATAGTTCATCTGTGATTGAATACTGAATTGATGGCTGATAGAGAGTCATGATGTGTTAGTCACATTTTGGTTTTGTGCTATGTCATATTAGTTACCAATGGAACTTGGTGTAATTTTTGGAAAATGTAACCCAAATGGGGACTGCGAGCAAGCAGTGTTTGTGTTATGTTGCAATGTTGTAACTTGTTTTGACCTAATATGATGAAGAAAGACCCTAACCAGTGGTCGGTATGTATTGGTATTTTTGGCCATTGTACGTATGAGTTATACATTTTGGAGATAACCATGTTATGTACAACAAGTTATATGCTATGATTCGTGCACGAAGCATTATGTAAACGATGGGCCATCGTTTCACCTTATATGATTTGTAATAATATCATTGACCATTGTTTCACCACAGTGGTGGCGTTGTGTTATTTTGACTAGTAGGCCTACTGTTTACTATTGGGAAGCAATGACGGTATTGTATTAGTTATGGTATTAGTGATACAAAGTACACTGCATTGTATTGTATTTGTGATGACATTCGAGAAGACACTGAAATTGTTATTAATTGTAATAGAATTAGCAACTACCTTTGTGAGATTGGGAGTGCTATAAGATTATTTCAAGATATTGCAGACGCTGAATAATGTTTTGGAGTTGAAAAATATTCAGCTTAAATTGGGGAGTTGTGTAGCATCTGCAAGCTATCCCTTGCCCTCCCCCGTTTTCTTGTTACACTGGTGAGCATGTGTTCATTTCTTCTTTCATTTTATTGTGGACAAACCGCCAGAGTGTACTGTACTCCGTGACCTGACCTTCTTTTCTAGTGAGTAGTTTTTTCCTCGCTCGCTTGTTGTCAGTGTTTTGACTCGTTCAGTAAATATTAGTATGTTCCCGAACATTCGATAACATTGTGGAGACGGATGTTTACGCCAGATTTGGCCTTGAGTGATGTAACCTGATGACGTATTGATGCGTGATTGGTTAGTTTGTGCGAGGGCAAAGGTAACGTTTATTTCGGGAACTTTCTGTAGGAATGTTTATATATATAGACCTGTGTGAGTGGTTGGGGGGTGAGTAAGTGAGTTTCCTTTTGTGTGGCGTAGATATTTAGTTTCGCTGGTGTCTTCCTAGTAATTTATTGTTCACTATACAGTTATTAAACTTTAGTATTATTTAATCTATCGTCGGATCTCGTGTTTATTTATTTTACAGCTGTAATAGTTTCGTTTTCTAAAGGGTTGTAGTTAGATCAACTAACTCCCCCCTACTATAACGTGCTAGAACAACCTCAGCTGTTACATATTGGGGGCTCGTCCGGGATCCGACCATATTCGAGCGGACCAGATCAAAATTACTAGATTTATTTACATAGTTTATTGTAGGAATATCATCGACAAGCTATCTACAACATGTCAGAGGCTATTGGAAGGCTTAGCCAGGAAGCAGACGCCTTGGAGCTCACTGGGAAGGAGAGACAGAACTACATCCGTGAAGGCCTAAGGGAGGAAAGAGAGAGGCAAGAGCGCATGGAGCAACTGAAGATAGAGGCTCGGGAGAAGGAGATGAACCACGAGCTGGAGATGGAGAGGATCCGCCATCAGCGTGGAGGCGAGTCGACGCAGGGGACCAGCGACCACGCCAGTTCTAAGAGACCCAAGCTACCTGCATTTCAGGACAAGAAGGACGATCTGGATAGCTGGTTGCTGCGGTTTGAGAGGTTTGCTGAGACAGCTGAATGGCCCAGATCCACCTGGACGACATCACTGTCTGCCCTGCTGACCGGGAGAGCTTTGGAGTGCTTCTGCAGACTACCGATCGACGAAGCCAAGGACTACGACAAGGTCAAGGAAGCGTTGCAGAAGAGGTACAACCTGTCAGAGGACGGATACAGACTCATGTTCAGACAAGGTAAGCCTGAAGATGGAGAAGATGTTGGAATGTTTTTGACCAGGATCAAGACCTATCTAGAGAGGTGGATAAAGCTGTCGAAGACGGAGGAGACCTACGAAGGAGTGAGAGATCTGTTCGTCAGAGAGCAATTCATGGATGCCTGCCCACCAGACCTTGCAACCCATGTGAGGGAGAGGAAACCAAAGACGCTACAGGACATCGCAGATTCAGCGGAGGCGTACCTGTTAGCGAGGAACCGGACGCTCAGCGGGAGCGCCAGACTGCAGAGCCGGCCAGTGCGACAGAGGCCCAACGGAGACAGAAGCCCACAGGTCTGCCATAGGTGCCAGAGGCCGGGACACAAGGCGACGGAGTGTCGTGCAAAGTTAAACGACAAAGGTGAGTTGAAATGTTACCTTTGTGGAAAGCCAGGCCACGTTCGGAGGATGTGTCCAGCCCAGAAGGATATGGGACGAGGCAAGCCGAACAAGGCGGCGGCGGCCGTAGTGATAGCGGCGGACGAGTCGTCGAGACAGGATGCGACGACGGCTGACACCAGCATCAACGTTCAAGCGGTAATGAAGGACGGGAAGCTACAGTTAGCGGTGCCTGTTACTTGCGGAGGATGCAGTGACGGAAGGACCGTGGAGAAACTGAAGTTACCAGTGATGAAGGGCTTGATTGGAAATCGAGCGGTAGATGTCCTAAGAGATAACGGCTGTGAAGGTGTAGTGGTGCGGCGAGCACTGGTGGACGACGGACAGCTCACCGGTGGGAAGAAACTTATCGCGAGGATCGATAACTCCTTGCTAGCGGCGGAGGAAGCCGTTATCGACGTGAAGACGCCTTACCTGACGGGCAAAGTGACGGCACTGTGTCTCCCGGAGACCATCTGCGACCTAGTAGTCGGGAACGTGGACGGAGCGAAGGATCCGTACGACCCTGATACTGAGGTGATGGTAGGAGCGGTGACCACGAGGGCCCAGGAGAAGAGGAAGGACCGGTCTACGTCGCTGAAGGTGCCGAGGGCAGAACGGCACGCGGGAGTGGATAGAGAGGAACTTATCCGACTCCAAGAAGAAGACGAAGTCATTAGGAAGTTAGAGCAGAAGAAGATCCCAACTAATAGAGGCAATAAATCTGTTCATTTTGAGAAACATGGAGGAGTACTGTACCGGATCTACAAGGACCTGAGACAGGCGACGGTTATAAGGCAAGTGGTACTACCCGAGAAACTGAGAGAGTATGTATTGAGTGTTGCCCACGACTCGATCGTCGGAGGACACCTCGGCGTGAAGAAAACCAAAGACAGAGTTATGAGCAATTTTTATTGGCCTGGAATTGAAGGTGACGTCGCGAGATACTGCCGCTCATGCGACATATGCCAGAGGACGGTGAACAAAGGAGCGACCCCAAAGGTGCACCTGCAGAGTATGCCAGTAGTGGACATACCATTTAGGCGAGTGGCCGTGGACTTAGTAGGACCTATCGACCCCCTAAGTGAAGGTGGACATCGGTATATCCTGGTGTATATAGACTACGCTACTCGTTACCCCGAAGCCACACCCTTGAAGAAGATCGACGCAGAAACGGTAGCAGAAGCCTTAGTGAACATCTACAGCCGTTTGGTTGTGCCCGAAGAGATCTTGTCGGACCAAGGGACCCAGTTTATGTCAGATGTCATGAAGGAAACGAATAGACTACTGGGAATTCGACAGTCGACCACTACAGTCTACCACCCTATGTGCAACGGGTTGGTGGAGCGATTCAACGGCACGCTGAAGAAAACATTGAGACGACTGTGCGCAGAGCAACCCAAGCAGTGGCACAGATACATCAACCCGCTGCTCTTCGCATATCGTGAAGTTCCCCAAGAGTCGACCAAGTTTGCCCCATTCGAGTTGCTGTATGGGAGAACTGTGAGAGGACCAATGCACATTTTACGACAACTATGGACCAAGGATGTAGAGGAGCCGGAAACGAAGACCAGTTACCAGTACGTCATGGAACTACGTGAGAGGCTGGAGGACACATGGGAGTTAGCGACGGAAGAACTCTCCAAGGCTCAAGGTAGACAGAAGACCTACTACGACCGGAAGGCGCGAGAGAGGAAGTTCCGCCCCGGAGATGAAGTGTTGGTGCTACTGCCGACGAACACTAACAAGCTCCTAGTCCAATGGAAGGGACCATATAAGGTAGTCTCAGTTGTCGGTGTTAACGACTATAGAGTCAAGATGGGTGCAAAAGAAAAGACCTTGCACGCCAACCTCCTCAAGAGATACATTCCAAGGACGTCAAAAGCAGCAGCAGTGGCAATGGAACCGAGACCTATTGTGACCGAGATGTGTGGGATGGAAAACAGTAGGAGAGATACCACGCCTGAACATGTCAACGCCATAAAGGACGGCGGCGGTGATAGTGCTGAGACTGTACTGGCAGAGGACGACATGATGGACAAGAGTCAACCCGTGGAGTCAGCTGGCATGACAATCATCGAGGACTGCGACCTGGAAGACGACAACGGTGGAACGACGGAGGACCTTGCCGACCTAGGAAGCTGGGACCAGAAGGGAAGCTACAGAGATGTCCAGTATGGAACGCAACTGACATCGGAACAACGTCAAGAACTCTGCGATGTGGTGAAGAATTACCAGCACGTCTTCACCAATCTCCCTGGATGCTGTCAGTTGGGTGAACATCGCATCGACCTGACGACAGAAGTACCAGTTCGTCAACGACCATACCCGGTGCCCTACGCTATGCGCGACTCATTGAAGGAGGAGCTTAGCACCATGGGACGGCTGGGCATCATTCGAAGGAGCTCATCAGCTTATGCTTCACCTATTGTTGTCGTCAAGAAGAAGGACGGATCCAACCGAGTCTGCATCGACTACAGGAGGTTAAACAAGATCACAGTATTCGACCCTCATCCGACAGCAGCGCCATCAGAAGTGTTTCAGAGTCTCTCGAGAGGAAAATTATTCTCTCGGATTGACCTGAGCAAGGGATACTGGCAAGTGAAAGTTCGAGAGCAAGACATTCCCAAGACGGCGTTCGTCACCATGGGCGAGCCCTATGAATTCATTCGGATGCCTTTTGGGATGATGAACTCAGGAGCCACGCTGAACAGGATCGTAAAGCCATTGATCCGTGGAATGAACAATGTGACAGCATATGTGGACGACCTGCTGATTCATACAGAGACATTCGACGAGCATGTGAAGACTCTCAAGGATTTACTGCAGAGGATGGACCAAGCTGGATTAACTGCAAGACCATCGAAGTGTCTGATTGGAACGTCTGAAGTAGACTTTGTTGGACACTTAGTGGGAGAAGGTATGATTGGCCTGTTAGAAGAGAATGTATGTAAGGTACGAGACGCACCCAGACCCACCACTAAGAAGGAAGTGAAAGCATTCTTAGGATTAGTGGGATATTACCATGAATTTATTCCTAACTTTTCAGCGATTGCATCACCATTGTCTGATTTACTTAGAAAGGGTCAGCCCAATATAGTTCAGTGGGATGAAACGCAGGAGAAAGCGTACACCTCTTTGAAGAATGTCATTATCTCCAAACCCGTGTTGTGTTTGCCAGATTTTTCCAAAGAGTTTGTCTTAGCAACTGATGCATCAGATCGCGGATTAGGCGCTAGTCTTATGCAAGAACACGAGGGAAAGTTATACCCTGTGGCATATGCTAGTCGTAAGCTATTGCCTCGTGAGACAAAATATTCGGTCTCAGAGCGCGAATGTTTAGCTATTGTTTGGGCTGTAAAAAAGTTTACTTTGTATTTGTATGGAAAGGAGTTTGTGCTCCAAACTGACCATCGGTCATTAGAGTTTTTGAACTCTGCCAAGTTTGACAGTCCAAAGTTATTACGATGGAGTTTATTTTTACAGTCTTATCGATTCAGGATTCACTACGTAAAAGGCAGAGAAAATGTCTGTGCCGATTTCCTGAGCAGGGTATTTTAAAGTAGTACACTATCCAGTGAAATGCATTGTAACCCATACTTTTGCCTACTAGATGAATTTCTAGGACGGCAGTATTGTACTGTAATTGGGGACATAGTTCATCTGTGATTGAATACTGAATTGATGGCTGATAGAGAGTCATGATGTGTTAGTCACATTTTGGTTTTGTGCTATGTCATATTAGTTACCAATGGAACTTGGTGTAATTTTTGGAAAATGTAACCCAAATGGGGACTGCGAGCAAGCAGTGTTTGTGTTATGTTGCAATGTTGTAACTTGTTTTGACCTAATATGATGAAGAAAGACCCTAACCAGTGGTCGGTATGTATTGGTATTTTTGGCCATTGTACGTATGAGTTATACATTTTGGAGATAACCATGTTATGTACAACAAGTTATATGCTATGATTCGTGCACGAAGCATTATGTAAACGATGGGCCATCGTTTCACCTTATATGATTTGTAATAATATCATTGACCATTGTTTCACCACAGTGGTGGCGTTGTGTTATTTTGACTAGTAGGCCTACTGTTTACTATTGGGAAGCAATGACGGTATTGTATTAGTTATGGTATTAGTGATACAAAGTACACTGCATTGTATTGTATTTGTGATGACATTCGAGAAGACACTGAAATTGTTATTAATTGTAATAGAATTAGCAACTACCTTTGTGAGATTGGGAGTGCTATAAGATTATTTCAAGATATTGCAGACGCTGAATAATGTTTTGGAGTTGAAAAATATTCAGCTTAAATTGGGGAGTTGTGTAGCATCTGCAAGCTATCCCTTGCCCTCCCCCGTTTTCTTGTTACACTGGTGAGCATGTGTTCATTTCTTCTTTCATTTTATTGTGGACAAACCGCCAGAGTGTACTGTACTCCGTGACCTGACCTTCTTTTCTAGTGAGTAGTTTTTTCCTCGCTCGCTTGTTGTCAGTGTTTTGACTCGTTCAGTAAATATTAGTATGTTCCCGAACATTCGATAACATTGTGGAGACGGATGTTTACGCCAGATTTGGCCTTGAGTGATGTAACCTGATGACGTATTGATGCGTGATTGGTTAGTTTGTGCGAGGGCAAAGGTAACGTTTATTTCGGGAACTTTCTGTAGGAATGTTTATATATATAGACCTGTGTGAGTGGTTGGGGGGTGAGTAAGTGAGTTTCCTTTTGTGTGGCGTAGATATTTAGTTTCGCTGGTGTCTTCCTAGTAATTTATTGTTCACTATACAGTTATTAAACTTTAGTATTATTTAATCTATCGTCGGATCTCGTGTTTATTTATTTTACAGCTGTAATAGTTTCGTTTTCTAAAGGGTTGTAGTTAGATCAACTAACTCCCCCCTACTATAACGTCCTAGAACAACCTCAGCTGTTACAGACGGTGATATTGAGAGACTGCGGTGCCAGTGAATTATTAATGTGCTATTAAGACCCTGAGGGGAGAGGCTGAGGCCGAAGTGCCTTTAGGAAGTAACTACCGGGTTGTGGATCCGAGGAAGAGTGCATGTGAGAATAAGGCCGTTGTACGGCAGTTAATTTCAATAATATAATGTATGTAATTGCGCTATTATCTGTATAATTATGTTTAATAAATGTGTGAGTCTGATGGGTTGTTCTGTTAAGTGTTAAACTTGTTCGTTCGTGATTGTTGTCCTGTCATAACTTATTACATCTCCCAGTCTGGGATTTGTGACATTGGGGGCTCGTCCGTTGTGACTCGTCCATTTTCGTAATATTTAGTTGTAGTTAGTGAGTAGGTATTTTTCAGTGGGCATTTGTTACTTTAGTTTTTTTGTCCACGTAGTACTTATCTTGTGGTAGGAAATTGTGCTGTTGTCTTCTGTTTGTTGGATGAATGGAGATTTCATGATATGGTTTATGTGTTTTTATGAATATGTATTGATGCATGTATTTTGATGAATATGTATTAATGTGTACTTAAATTTCTGCAGAGTGTGTGTGCCAGCCTGAGAAGTCAAGCGGCCAGAGCTCCGATTAAGGGGAGGACTTAAACTCATAAAGCTGAAAGTTAAGTGAAACTGAAATTTTGTACCCTGGATTGAGGGCTGTCTTTTCTTCTGTCTTTTTCTCTGTTTTTGCTGTTTTCGTTGTAATTGATTGTACGGGCGGTGGCGCGGGTTTGCTGTGGTGAGCGTAGTTTATCCTCTTCGGGAGGTGGGCTAAATTTGGAACTTCGTTCATCACAGTGAACAGTTCTGTAGGGACCTATATTTTTGTTTAGATTGTGGCGTTCCATCTTCCTCATTGTCTTAGGAAGACGTTTCTCTTGTCCCTCTCTGACCTATCTGTAGATACGTTCTTTTTTTTCAGACTCTGTTCTTGTTCGTACCTTGTAGTGTAATCGGCGTAGTTAGGTTGCATTTTTTTTTCCATTATATTTTCTTTTTTAGGTCTTTGTCCTAGTCTGGTTCGTTGTCCTTGACGTACTTGTGGTCCTTCTACTGAATTTCTTCATTCTTGTCGTTTCTATTCTCTTTTATTATTAATAGTGCTATACATTTAATGAATATAGAATTAGTTAGGAAGTAAGTTATAAAATGTTCAGTAGGTAATTTTCTGAATTGCATTTGAAAATAGCGGTTGTTATTGTAGTGACATAATTTCAGGTCTCTTGTCGTGTCGTTAGTGATCATACCGACAGGTTAGCCTTTTTCATAGTATATACCGTAACCATAAATCTGTGAAATGGCGGAACTCCAACAACTAATGAAGTTGGGTAAGGAACTTGGCCTGGAGGGAGAGGAGCTACGCGGCTGGATTAAAGAGCAGCAGGCAGAGTTGCGCGATGAGCGTGCTAAAGATAGAGAGCGAGAAAAAGAGGCTCAAGAGCGACAGAGAGAAGAGGAAAGGGAGTTTAAGTTAAAGGAGTTAGAGGCTCAGCAGCAGGAGAGGGAGTTAAAGTTAAAGGAGATAGAGGCGCAAGTAAAGATTGCAGAATTACAAAGCAAGAAGAATGCGCCAACGGAAACAGTTGAGCGGCAGGTACACAATAAAGGTGGCGTTAGGATTAAGCTCCCTACGTTCGACGACCGGAAGGACGATATAGACGCCTTCCTTTACAGGTTCGAACTGAACGCACAATTGCAATGGGGGGAAAATAAGGAATAATGGTCCACGTACCTGGCGTCTCTATTGCAGGGGCGAGCGTTAACCTACTTTAAAGAGCTACAGCGCGAAGATGTGCAAGATTACGATAAGCTGAAGGCTTTGCTGCTTCGCCGATTTGCGCGTACCGAGGAATATTTCCGGGAGCAGTTTAGGCGAGCACGTGCGGATACCAGGGAGGACTTTGCTGCCTTCGTCGCGAGATTGACGGAATATTTCGCGAACTGGGTAGACTTGGCGCATGTTGGCGCGGATTTTACTAAATTAAAAGACCTAATGATCCGTGACCAGCTGTACGCGTCGTGCCATAAAGATCTGGTGGCTTTCCTGAAAGAAAACGAACCCGCGACGGTGCAGGAGCCGTCTAGGTTGGCGGAAGCATACCGTACGGCACATCCGTCCAAACCAGTGGCGAGGGCGTACGTCCAAGATGCTGGGTACATCGCCGTTGTCGAGGGGTCGCCGACAGGGCATAAAGACAGGTCGCGTCAGCGTGGTGCCTATAGTGGGCAAGCCCAGGGGCAGCGTAGGGGCTATCACCAATCACCTGCATATGGATCCGGTAAGTTTGACCGAGCAGGAGGGCTAGGTCGCGGTAATGGCCGGGGGCGATTTGTGACCTTTGCCGATGACCGACGGCATAGGGACTTTAGTTCCGGTCGCGATGGGTCACGGGGACCCAGGCCTAGTGCAGCACAGGGAGCGGAGTGTTGGACTTGCGGACGCGTGGGTCACTTTTCACGCGAGTGTAGGGCCGCGAAGTGTTGGAACTGCGGAAGAGCAGATCACATCAGCGTGAATTGCCCTGCAGGTAGGATAGCGGCGAACGTGGACAGTAGCTCCAGTCCATGTTCCCCTAATAAATTTCATCATGCGGCTGCGTGTGTTACATCGGACAACGGAGGCGGACAGTATTCTAAGTGTCCCAGTTGTGAGAAGTTATTATCTTCCGGTGTTTTACCTTGTGGGAGAAAGATCCCCGTTATAAATTCATGTCATACAGGAGGTGGTCTTAGGGTTTATCCGGGGTTTGTTGGGGACGAACCGGTCTCGGTTTTACGAGATACAGGATCTACCGTTGTGGGAGTGCATAGGGACTGCATTCGGGATTCACAGCTTACAGGTGAGACTGTCCCGTGCATCCAATTTTCAGGGCCCATAGAGAAATTACCCATGGCAAGAATAGTGATAGATACACCTTTCCTTAGCGGGGAAGTCGAAGCAGTCGTTGGTTGCTTTCCAGGCGCCCAGCTCATCATTGGTAATGTATCTCGGGTAGGTTCTCCTTCCGAGGAGAATGTGCAGGCATGGTCGCAATCAAAAGGTATTGACTTTTGTGCCGTAGTCGAGACACGTCGACAGTTAGATGGTAGGAGTAAGATTAGACCTTTGGCAACGCCAGCGGTCAACCTGGATATCACACCAGGGCGCTTGGCGACATTACAAAAGGAGGACCCATCATTGAGTCCATGTTTTGAGGAGGCGCGAACCGAGAAAACGAGGAAATATAAAAACGGGTCATCTTCCTTTTTTGTCCAGGGGGGCATTCTGGTCCGTATGTACGTCACAGTGGCTTCCGTTCAAAAGCAGGTCGTCGTGCCACGGTCGTTAATTGCTACAATATTGCGTCTGGCCCATGATGTTCCATTAGCGGGTCATATGGGAAGTGCTAGAACCAAAGAAAGGGTTCTTAAAAATTGTTACTGGCCATCCATCGACAGAGATGTACAGTTATATTGTAAGACGTGCAGTGCGTGCCAAAAGACGACGCATAAGGGTCGTACACCTCGGGCTCCTCGTCAGAATATTGCAGAAGAAGCTTCTAGTATCGCTTCGAAAAGAGCAAAAGACTATAAAGATAGAGGGTCCAAGTTGAGAATTTTTAAGCCAGGAGACAAGGTTCTGTTGTTGCTACCTACGGACCATAATAAGTTATTGATGACATGGAAAGGTCCTTATGTTATTGAGCGAGTTGTTTCGAGGGTAGATTACGCAATCCACATTGATGGATCAGTTAAGGTTTTCCATGTTGATAGGCTGCAGAGGTTTCATGAGAGACCAGAGTATCTGTATTCTCAAACTGGTATTGAAGGACATACCTAATGTCGTGTCGTTCTTTGACGATATAGCATGCCACACGTCGACATGGTCTGATCATATTCAGACACTAACGGTAATTTTTCAACGATTACGTCATTTTGGGTTAACTGCTAAACCCGCAAAGATGGATTTGGCGTGTCCAGAGATAGTATTCTTAGGACATATCGTGGGTAGAGGTGTTCAGAGACCTGAGGTAACAAAAATTGACAAATTAGTAGGGTTGCAAATCCCTAAAACAAAGAAACAAGTCAGAAGCTTAGTGGGAATTTTAAATTATTACAGAAAGTTCATTCCAAATTTTTCCTCCTTGTCATCTTCTCTTACTGACCTTACTAAGAAGGGACAACCCGATAAGGTCCAGTGGACGTCTGAGTGTCAGACAGCATTTGATAATTTGGTGACAGCATTATCATCGTCACCCATTCTGATATTACCCGATTTTCGATCTAATTTTATCCTCAGAACGGATGCGTCGGACTCTGGTGTCGGCGCTTGTCTTCTACAGGAGAAGAACGAATGTCTCCATCCTGTATGTTATGTCAGTAGGAAGTTATTGCAGAGAGAAAGAAAATATTCTGTGATAGAGCGGGAGTGTCTTGCCATTGTGTGGTCCGTCCAGAAATTAGGACGTTATCTCATGGGACGAGAATTTTGTATCCAGACAGACCACAAGCCACTAACATTTTTGTCGAAGAATCGTTCGTCCAGCCCACGCTTGTCTAGATGGGCATTGGCTTTGCAGCCGTATACCTTCGTTATTCAACCAATTCCAGGAACCAGCAATCATATCACCGACTACCTTAGTCGAGCCTAGGGGAAGAGCTCAGGAGCTTATACATCGGAGGACAGGAACATTGACAGGATCTGTGTGAATGAGTCGACTTTAAAATATTGACATTATAAATATGATATGAAGAATGGTTGATAGGTTGATTGGTTTTTGATTCTGTATTAGGTAGTGTGTTTAGTTAGCTATTGATGATGTGATACATATATGCATAATGCAGGGCATATTGATCCCCATATTTTCCCCTGATTCCGGTATTTTATGTGCTAGGGGCATTGGTAGGTCATTTTTATGTAGGTATTGCTCACGCTCACTCGTTGACAGTCATCTTGATGCCATTTGAAATTAATTGCATTAATTTTTTTGGGGTGGGGGATGATGTCACGAGTGGAGTGAGCGATAGTTAATAATTACGCCGGGAAAGGAGGAGAGTAAAATTAACGCACGTAGACAAGTAAGTTAAAGCGTGCATGTTGGGAGTTGTGGGGTGTCTGAAGGAGGCGAGGGCGCTGTATTACCAGTTCACTGCACAGAGATAGTCCAAAGAGAACGGACGCTAGTAAGAGCCCAGCGGGCGAACATAAGGGGAGCAGTCGGAAGACGGATGAGAGTGTTTTTTCCAGTGATGACTGGTAGGTAGAACGTTGATTGATAATTATGATTGATGTATTATATTATATTCGTCTATTACCATGATGTAAATAAGTATATGTGAAGAATGTGGAAGTCCTTGATATTGGATATAGCAATGTGCGCCATGAGCGATAGATGAAAGTTGAGTTCATGGATTTGTAGCGCGAGTGAGTAGTGTGTACTCCGATGGAGGTGTGTTACCGTAAGATGTTTGGTGAGTGAATGGTGAACTATTGTGTGTACGCTTCATGGGTTGTAAGGAGAGGTGGAGTGAATAGAAATGGTAGGGTATTATACCAATGTAATGTTATTCTTGTAGGTGTCGGGGACGGGCCAAAGAGCCACCTCGGTGAGCACAGGGGATAGGCCAGCATAGGGCCGGAGGCCACACATAGGCCAAGAGTGAGGCTGTCGGTGCAGGACAGTAGAGGCACATAAAGTTGTGGCAGTCTGGCCACGGACAGGGACGTAGATATGAGCGTGAATGTGATAATGTACTATTGCCATGTTGATGGGCTATTGAAATGATAATGTACTATTGCCATGTTGATGGGCTATTGAAATGATAATGTGCTATTGCCCTGCTGAGGTGCTAGTGGAATGCTAAGGTGTATGACAATAGGACGGTGATATTGAGAGACTGCGGTGCCAGTGAATTATTAATGTGCTATTAAGACCCTGAGGGGAGAGGCTGAGGCCGAAGTGCCTTTAGGAAGTAACTTTTCGTTGTGGATCCGAGGAAGAGTGCATGTGAGAATAAGGCCGTTGTACGGCAGTTAATTTCAATAATATAATGTATGTAATTGCGCTATTATCTGTATAATTATGTTTAATAAATGTGTGAGTCTGATGGGTTGTTCTGTTAAGTGTTAAACTTGTTCGTTCGTGATTGTTGTCCTGTCATAACTTATTACATCTCCCAGTCTGGGATTTGTGACACACTTTGGTATTTGGTACTGGGAGAAGAGCAGGCCTGACAAGGTCGGCTGCCTGGTCAAAATTTAAAAAAAACACAATCCCTCCCATATTCTCCACCCCAGCCCCCCCCCCCCCGCCCCCTTCCAAATGGGATCAAAGAAGTATACAGATGCAAATACAACAACATCAAGAACAAGAACAAAAACAAAAAAATATAACACAAAACAACAAGAAGAAACAGAGAAGGGCAAATTTCCTCCCAACAAAAATAAAAATTTCATCACATAGACGTGTGTCTACCCCTCTCTCACTCTCTATCCTGGTCATTATTATACTTACACATAATGACGTGGCTTTGTGTCATGGCAAGAGAAATAAAAGCAATGGGCTGAGCATAAGAGCAACATCTCGCATACAGGCGAAATGTTTTTTTACAGGAGTAGCAAAAAAAGTGTCTATGATTGGAAAACTTGTATTAATAACAGTGGTAAGGTGTTGTCTTTTATTTTAGAGCAATCCAAACACGGGCATCGCCCACTCTCAGCGCGCAGAGCCAGCTCTTCGCACAATGGATTTCCAAAGAAATAAGACGCAGCATCGATAGGTTTCACTTCCAAAGGCAATTTTACTGTCAAAATATGAAACCCAAATGTTGCAGTATCTAATTAATCATTTTTCCATAAAGTGAAGGATAAACAGGGAACAAAGAGAGAAAAGCAACTGTCACAATACATCATTTGTTTGAAAATTGTATCTTGTTGCAGTATTAAATTTATTTGTGGGTAATGTAGTTACCTGAGGCATCAAAACACCTGGTTATAGTGATCACGCAGAAGTAAATGTTGATAGTGACACTTGAACTACTGTAGATGGAGACTTGAAACATTGTGCATTCTCCACACTTCTGTGTATCTTCACTTGGCTTTCGTGATTATTTTCTAAAGATGTAAATAAATTGTTTCAAAATATTTTTAACAAGCACAAGTTTAACGGAAAATGCCACATCGAGCAGATCCAGATATATATATAATGTATACATATCTATTATTTTTGTCTTCCATCCCGGCTTTAAAGTTGTTTCTTTCCTCACGCATTTTCGTCTGTAAGGTATTTGAGAACATGGGTATTTCATGCAATGTTTTTATATAGGACTGATGGAGCCTGCAAGACTTATGTGTGTGTGTGTGTGTGTATGAAATATCTATTATCACATTTCTTATCATAGTTCCATTAACAAACTTACATTTTGGGCTAAATTGTGCTGAAAATAGCATGTTTATTCTACTGGCGGGAAATAATCAGTGAATAGAAGACATGAAAAATTTCAAAACAAGACTTTAACATGATATAATTGGGTTGCTTTTTTTTTTTTTCCTTCCACCGAATATTATCATGTCCTCCATAGGACTATTGGACACTCACTTGATGATGCTTGGTGGCGAAATAACAGTGATGCACAAAATAATGTAGATACTTATTCTCAAAGAAAGAAAATCCACAGTCAGAATGGCTGATTGTCAGAAAGACAGCAGAAGCAAGAGCGTGAGGCCGAAGGACAGAAAAACAGCGTAACTAAGAGAATATGTGTGAAAGACAAATAGATACCAAAGGGAGTAAGCGGATCAGCGGAGGAACTCAGACCGCCTTGGTCCCGCCTTACAAGCGGAAGAAGTCATACCTGCAAGTAGAGGAGACCGGTCAAGCCCGTTCCTGCCCTGCAGGCAGTCAAAGCCTGCACAGCCCTGCTCTGCACTACCAGCACCAGGAGTCTGCCTATCATGCCTTGCATTACCACTGGAGTGAGCCTGTCTTGTTCTGCCACCTGCCACACCTCCAGGTAGATGCCAACTGCGATTGTGCCTTAAAACCCCGCAAATTATTGCGCGATCTGTTGACACTCTGTCATGAACTAAATTTTGCACTCACATAATCAATTTTACTTTAAAAAAAAGAAAACAAAAACATTTCTTTCCTAGTTCCGATGTAATAATTAAACATCAGGAGGGAGTTTATAACGAAATCGAGACACATGATAAAGAGAAGATTAATCGTAAAATTCGGACCTTCACGCTATGAGCACATCAACAAGGGTTCGTGCTATGTCTTGGACGTTACTCCATTATAAAAATAGGAAAGTTTTCTAAGCCGTTATATACAATATATAATATACATGTTGCACACGACTCTTTGGACGTAAGGACTCGTCAATAGTTTGACCCTCTCAGAGTCCTTGTCCTCACTTTCAATTGTAGACAAACTTGTTCTGTTATATAACCTTCGAGATAAGGACCGTAACATAATTTTATAACTTTTGTTTGTGTTATGTCACAATGTTTGGATCGTTATCCGAAAAATAGTCTCTCATCTGTTCAAATGCTCCTTAGTATATACGTCAATAATATTCATTGCTTACGCAAAATTCTCAAGATCAAGTGGCAAGACAGGATCTCAAATATCGAAGTTCTGAGCCGAGCCAACATTCCATCAACTCAGGCTCTCCTAGGCAAAAAAAGACTGCGGTGGCTTGGACATCTCCACCGTATGGAAAATGATCGCATCCCCAGACAAATTCTCTACGGGGAACTTGCTATTGGCAACCGACCCAGAGGTAGGCCACATCTGCGATTCAAAGACACTTGCAAGGTCACGATGAAAGCATTCAACATCGACCCCAATGAATGGGAGAACCTTGCAAGTGATCGAAGCAGATGGAGACAAAAATTGCGCAGTGGCACGCTCGCAATAGACTTCAAGGCAAAAGAAACATACCTGACAAAACGACAGAGGCGGAATGAAAACACTCGCCAAAGTGAACCCAAAAGACTGACCTGCAATCATTGCCATCGCACTCTCGGGTCAAACATTGGTAGAATAAGCCACGAGAGAAGCTGTCAGTCAAAGTGAAAGTGAATATTATAGCTGCTAAGACCGTCTGTAAAGACGCTAAAGGCCATATAATATTCATTGCAATCTGATCCTTTGCATACTTACTGTTGCATGCATATATGTTCAAATAAAGTGTCCTCTCTTCTTGATAGAATTTGAATTTAAATCTCATAGGAGAGCGGAGATGTAACCTTCTCGACTTGCGGCGTTAATAGAAAATTGCAATTTGACGACATGTAAGCTACTAAACATTGCACATTAGCTGTGGTGTCAGTTTTTTTTTTTAACGGGTGCAACAGAGCACTCGCATTATCGGCAACGGGTGCGTAACATGAAGACAAGAATTAACATGGTAGAATATATAGTGAAAGAATGCAATTTCGATCAAATTAATATTTTAAAAGATTGGTTGAAAGGAAGGGCATCGGTGAAATATCGATGAACAGACTGATATGAGGGTGAGCACATCAGGCCATTTTTGGATGAATTTGGTAATACCTGAATAGTTCCAGCTATTCATGGACGATATGCAGAATCAACGGAAACCATGACAAAAATAAATGTTCATATAAATAATTACTGTCTTTTATAATTGACGACATGGTAGAAGCCTCCAACTGCTAGCTAATTGGGCTGTCCAGTCTGTCTATTTACAGGGTTACCTTGACTAATGGCTGTCTCTGCCAGTTGTCACTGCATGGAACTAATCAGTCAACTTTCTTTTAATTAAGTAAATAAAATATGTGACTTGATTGCACATACTTTTGCTGTTTATTTCATACGTCATTCCGTTTCATACATGCCAGTGACTGGACCAACGATGTGATAAAATTGGGAAAGTAAATTACATTTCTGGTTTCCTTATTTTAGTCAAACTTCAGGATAGAGTTTAACATGATTCAACAAGCTGAAAATGAGTGATCGATTTATGTTTTGTTTTTTTTCTTAAAGAAATTTTGTTTGAAGCTATAAGTTTAGCAGTTTTGTCGAGAAACTCCTATCTACGATTATTTAAAACGACTTTAAAATTTTAAGGAAATAAGACAGTCAAAGTCAGTTACAACTTTTTATACCTATCCAATTCATAACAGCCTAGTTGCTGGCTTTTTGTTGTTGTTTTTTTTAGTTTCTTTACGATAATTAGGCGTGATTTTGCACACATTCGAAACTTGAGTTTCCAATTTCTAATGATGTTTATAAGTGTAAAAAAAGAAAGTTTAGAAGAAAGTGTCATGAAATAGTTGAATACATTAACCAATATAATATAATATGATATAATATAATATAATGTAGACATTTTAACATAAAATAATCATCACTAAACCATACGGTTTATGTGTTGTGCCAACAGCAAGGTAATCATTTGTGACAAAAATTAAAACTCGACAATATTTTGAAAGTAGTATACAAAATCATGAGCGAGTTCTTCAGGGCCATACACTGAGTTGAAATCAGAGATGACGCACTGGAAGACAAAAGACATATCCGGAGATTCTAATGAACTGTGAACGAATGCTTACATTAACATATTTACTAGCGGCTGGACAGAATGAAGAGCTACCCTGACAATGAATTTTCATCATAATTCCATGGTGTGCAAGCACTCTCGTAAGGCTGATTAAATAAGTAAGTTTTCAGAAACGATCAGATAGCTAACAGATTATTGGGAGCGTGAAGAAAACGAGAACAGTTAGAACTCTGACCGACGCTCATTATGGATAGAACGAGTATCATCATGCAAAGTGTGTTTCAATTCCAAATTCTGCTTAAACTAACAGTTGCCTGTTTCTTCCGGTTAATCTTTTCCTGCATTCTGATCGAGCACCCAACAATTCGTTTCGTGGTTGCCATGGTATATATTATGTCATACTCACTCGTTCGCGTGCACACAGCCACGTGTGCTCATAACCGGAAATACTAGAGAAATAGATAGATAGGTAGATAGATAGATAGAAAAATAGATAAACAGACGGATGGACGGACGGACGGACAGACCGACAGACAGACAGACAGACAGACAGACAGACAGACAGACAGACAGACAGACAGACAGACAGACAGACAGACAGACAGACAGACAGACAGACAGACAGACAGACAGACAGAGGCAGATAGGTAGGTAGATAGATAGATAGATAGCGGATCAACACAAAGCAGCCCCAGATACAGATTCAATTAAAAATATAGTACATTCGGATTTTTCTCACTCAATCGTTAAATGAACGATCCACTCTGAAGACAGTAGCTCCTACCGTTATTTTGGTCCCTGTCGCCATTATCCCACTATAAAAACGTTTATTGCGTCGTTACCCCGCACCTCTACTGCTGTTGTTGTGACTTTATTAAGTCAATTACACTAACCTTTATTGTTCTCATGATCATTAATGTCCACCTTTACTGTAGTCGTGGTCGTTTTGGGGATGTTTGCCCTCGCGATTGGTATCGTTTAGACTTGTACGTTCATTTTGTATTATCGTCCCATTTCACTTGAGGCAGTTAGGGTGACGGTAAAATACGTATTTACGCAGGGCTAACGGCAATACAGTAATTATTGTCAACTATTATACACCACGAAAGACAACCGGAATCGTCGATAATGGATTATCTTTACAATAGAAAGGTCGTCCTCACCAATTCCGCTATCTAGGCATATCTTTCCAGCAGACGAAGCCGAGTATGTTGTACCAAACATGAGGTCTATTGTAACATCAGAAATTTGATAAGGAAAATATCTGGAAGGTTAATCTAATCTGCAGAAATGTGCTGCCGTCATACTTGTGCTTTGTTAGTTTAGTTAGCGCTGGGTGGTATTTCGTTTCTTTCAATATACTATTCCAGAATATCTTTGTGATTGCTACACCCCTAAGCGGATGCCAATGAAAGTAACATACGTGTATTTCTGGAAATGTTACCTAAGAAGTCTCGACTGCCGATTTTAGATAACGGGCATTTTCCTGTAAATTATTACTCAGAACTGGCCCTTTCTTCCATGATGAAAATGGCCCAGTAGCTGCGATCCAATTCGTGCGCCTGAACTCCATTATTTTCATAAACAGTGCATAGAAAGGGGCTTTTGCAGAAAAAAATGAAATGGGGCGCTGATCGTCGGTATTTCGCGGTACTCGTTTAACACCTGAGTGACCGTTCTTAGTTTCCAGTCCAGTGGTACACGTCATTATTATAAAATATCATAAAAACCACAGAAAAACTGTGGGGTCGCAGCAGGGCTATAATCAAAGTCAAAATTGGGCAAAAAGAAAAGGTTGCATGTTGCGAAACCCTGCATGAAAAATAAAACCCAAACGATACAAAGCAAACTAAAGAGAAGACAGAAAATACACAAAATTCTTCGGCTTGGCCTTTATCAAGTGAAAAAAAAAATCGAACAATAAAAGACTTCAACAGGAAACGCACAGAGTCAAAGCGAAACCGTTTAATTAGCTGCGAGTTCTTGCTTTGTTAGCAGCACCAAAGCAGTAACCAAGATGAAGGCGCCACATAGTGCCTCAGAGCACAAGACAGGGATGGTGCGCAATGCCAGGAGTCGCAAGAAAAAGAAAAAGAGATTAAGAAAAAAATATATAATAAAATTTATATATATAAATAAATAAATAAATATATAAATGAAATAATAATAATAATAATAATAATAATAATAATAATTTTTACAAAAAGAAAAAAGAAATTGATATTGACAATAGTGGAATCATCGAAGGCAATGTTGGACATTGATGCCATGGGGAGTGATAGTGCCGAGCTGGAAAATTAAACTTTGTTCGGTCTCAAAGATTACACCAGCGCCTGCGTGACAAGATTTGAGCCTCAGAATCTGAATGTCGTTGGATGGCTCATGGTCTGGTCGATTAAGATGGACAGAAACAGGCTTTCCATTTTGATTTTCAATGTCACAGAGGGGCTCCCGAAACCGAGTATGAAGCTGAGGTCCCGTTTCAACAATGTACAACATATGACATCTGGCACAGCGGAAAGCACACACCAAATTACGACATGTGGACAGCCTCTGTGCACTCTTTATAGTCTGGCATGTTGAGTCCTGTTGATAGAAAAAGGGGACAAAATTCTGCACTGATTCAATTGGCTCTAAAGCGTCTAAGGCATTTGCTTATTGTCAAAGAGCGGACATCTATATACAGAAGAAGTCGCTCACATTTTTTTATAGTTTTCAATTTATGTATGGAGAGAGCCAGACACCTATTTATATAAGTCATTGAAGCTTTGATGCCCTCCAATCATAGATGGTTGTTTTATTTGTTGCATCTGAAATTATATTGGTAATGAGTATGGCCTTCTCTCTAAAGTAATCCTTCACCTATTCTCATTTAGATCTACTAGCATTGTAGCAATTTATCAAATGGTGAAGGAAATTGAACAGCTTGTGCTTGACAGGATTTTTTTTTTTCGAACAACGGGCACAAATAACATAGCTTTTACATTAAAAAGAAGCGAAATTATGGTCAAGCCAACGTGCAAAACTGTAATCTCCAGTTAGGAACATACTAATTCGCCCATTCACAATTTCGTCTCCCATCACCTCTTTTCGCCATTTTGGCTCCCCTGTGGTCACTTTTGTCGTTTTCTCCTCCCTGAGACTCAAACTCGCGGGGGGGGGGGGGGGGGGGTTGGGCATATGGGGAGATATGGCCCCCCGTTGAGAACCGCTGATTTAAAGTCGACCACTACAAACACATGTGGCGAGGCCTTTCCCTGCCCTAGCGCCAGGACGCATCTACATTAAAGACGTGGCTTTATTTCGTGCTACGAGTGAGAGGAACGCCGAACTGAACATAGGTGCAGGATTTAATCAAACTGCTTCTTGATACGAGTTACAAACACGAGTAAGGATGATTGGAAAACTTATATTACTAACAATGGTAGGTTATCTTCATCTTTTATTTCAGGCGAGCCAATCTCACAAAACTTTTTTTCATTTTTAAAATGTTCTGTAACAGAAATTATTATTGAAATAAGTCTCTCTATTCTTAATAATTATAATGTAATACAATCGGTATAGCTTTCCACCCTCCCTAATGGTGGTCTACTTGTCTAAGTGCCAACCGTATGTCTTCTTTCAAAAGTATGATTTTCAGTTTAGAGTCAATAGATGCTTTGTTTCCAGTACAGTATTTAATTAGATGTTTCTATTTTTTTTAAAGAGAAGTGCCACATTATTATTGACTTTTTTATGTCTTAGTATCATCTTAAGTTTCGATCATGGAGTAACAGCTTGGTCAGTCAGAAATGGCAATTTTTGATTTAATTTTATTTTCTACAGGGGCTGATTTTGGATAACCGCTAATACTTCGATATGTTTTGATCTGAGTTTCACAATCTAACAGCTTACGTCTTCAATCTTTTTCTTTCTTTAACCCACGATAAGAAAGAGAACTTCTGCAGACATTGGCGCATGGCATGGACAATCCTATCAATGCCCTATGTGTAAATAACAATTTGTTGATGATTGGCGACAGTGACTAACTCGCAAAATAAAAGAAGCATATACGCTATAGACTCAGACCATACAATGATCGTCAATAATTGCCTGTAATAAAACGTCTGTTTGTATTGCATTGCAATGTTGTTGTTGTTGTTGTTGTTATTTTTTGCATAATAGTTTGTGAAACCTGCAGGAACTAGGGCTCAATGAATTGGCTGCCCCGTCAGTAAATCCCACTATAATTGGGTGTAATGCATGGGAATAATTACAGTGACTGGAACACGCCGTAATGATCTTTAGATAATTTTTTCTTGATTTAAAAAAAAAAAAACGAACAGTCCAGTCTATGTGTGTGTGACAGTGGTGGAAACGTACAAAGTAATGTCATCATTTCTGCCAGTCGGTACAATGGATGGACTCTTTTCTGCTTGCTTTTCGAAGTTGATATGCAATTCTGTTCTGTTGTAATTGTTGTTTTTCTTGTTGTTTTACTGGACGTTAATTATGAACATTTCGATAACATGCAGGGACTTGATGTAATCGATGTTATAACAAATACAGAGATTGATGAAAATGTAACAGCTAGTGCAAACTGAGCACCAAGCGATCTCGGTGGCGTTATAGTTTTGGTATCCTCGCCTGTCACTCTGGAGATCGAGGGTTAAGCGGTTCTAACCACCCCCCCCCCCCCACCCTCAACCCCTCATGGAATGATGTGGTTCTCATGCACAAAAGACTTTTTTTCCCCTGGCTGCGTTTAAGAATCAGGCTTGTGTGACTTTCAGAATTTTGCACCATTGATATCGTGAGGGAACATAGTTAATTTGCTTCAGAATGGTTATTTATAGCAATCTATTGAGCGACACTGATGCTAATTTGTTTGTTCTTTCAACACACAAATATTTTTTCGATTCACTTTGACCGCGAGTTTCCTGCCTCTTTCAAGATGTGTTAAATGTGGCAAAAAGAAAAATTACTGCATACCCTTTTCCTCTTTCTTTTTTTTTTTTCTTTTCTTTTTGGAACATTTTGACTTGACTTCTGGCCTTCCTGCAACAGATTTTCTATGTTGTTTTTTCTGTATCTAGATATTGTTGTCCTAGCATTTGTCGGCTTTAACAGAGCGTTTAGTTTGATGTGTTTTATCCCTAATAGGAAAAGCGTACATCGTGTTGTATTTAAAGCACATACGTTCATTAATTAAAATGTCCCTGCAAGCGAAATATGCGAAATGTCATAGTCCATGTGAGGTTTGTAGCGCGACCACACATTTTAGGAAACTTTGCGGCTGTAATATTTATAAATGTGTGTATATTTTTTTTTTCTAGATTCTGCGTTTGCATAATATTGTGAAAATATAATTTAAGAACAACGTTGGCTTCTGCTAATTGATGAATTTTATCATTGGAACTGCCTTGAAATAAAAGAAAAAGAGAAAAAAAACATTTTTAAGTGAACTAGGTTTCTTTCTCGTGAAAGGACAGTATAATATATATTTGCTTTACTGACATTAAATCAGAATGTCACACTGTTCTAAAGTTTATATCTGACATAATACGATGATGTCCAATTTTGCCAGCGAGGACAGGGAAAATACACGATGCTTTGCACAATAAAAATTGCTGGACCTTAAACTCAACTTTTTCGGACACACCTCAGATCTGCAAATATCATACTATGTTGAATTTCCAGGAAAACAGGTTCCGACAGGGGATGCCATCTCTCAACGATTGAGAATGGTCAGTTTATTTGAAGAAGTTAATGTGGTTATTTAGTTGGAAATCTAAACGGTGTTCTCATGTTTACGGAAACGGAAAGGAAAATATTAGAAATCCATCAGTAGTAAAACAGAAAGGGTGTTTTGACGTGTACGGGAACGAAAACGAAAACGCCGTGCAGAAACGTCTAAAGATTTTTATTTTTCGCATGAGGTAGCGATTTTTAGCCCTTGCCGCAAACCGGAACTTACGCTATTCCTGCCTCTTTTCCCGTCGCTTTATTTGGCATGAACTGAATCGTGGCTCTCTGGGTCAACCAGTCTGGCGGAAACCTTCGTATTGCAATGATGCCAAGACCGTCGTACATATCAAGCAGTGATAATGGGGGAGCTCATTTAGCACGTTAAACAAAACAAGGCACTTTTTGACGTGATAGTCTAAAAGAGAATTTTCACAAGGCTTCATTTTAAGGAGTTCGTGGTCATCGTAAATCTAAAAACAACCACCGGTTTTGTACCATAGTACATGGGTCCCCGATCATATTCCATGTGGAGGTCACTTTATTTGGGTGTGCAAGGTCACACAAGAGGTCAGTGATTGCACAACAGGTCAAATTTTACAAAATTTTAAAAGTTACCTCAAAAGATGTCAAAAGAGAAATTGTATTAGATATACAAATTTCATTGTTGTTGTGTTAAAATTGTAATTTACACAGATGTTTAAAAAGCGTATTTTAATTGATTTATATTCTAAAAAAGGGAAGGTTTTTTCATCTTTTGTTGAAAGTTAGAAAATATCGGTACCGAGCCCTTTGTTATGATTATTCTTTACCTAAAACGCCTGATTTTGTCTAAGCATGCTTAACTCAGCATATTAAGTAAATATTAGTTTCACATTTAAAAAGTATATTAGGGTTAATTTAATATGAGAAAATATTATAATACATTTATATACCACATGGTAGACTTCGCATAAATATTGCTTGAACTCAGAGTTTCTGACCTTTCCCACTGACAAGTCTGTCACAGTTCATCCGTTGTTGTGATAACTACTCTCACCATAAACAGTACTATAGTTCAGGTAAGCATGGACAAATAGGTATAAGAGATCAAATACCTCAACAGTATAGGTACATATCAAATGTGATGACAGTGTTTCTTTGCCCAAGTCTTTCCGCCATTGCCTTGCACTGCCACATGGCCGTCCAAACAGAGTCATAAATTATTATGTTTGCTGGTTCTGGTATTATCGGCATGTATCCAACGGTCGTAACGTTATGTTCTGTCGTTGAAGTTTATGCGTTAAAAGCAGTCCAAGCTGCAATATTTTACACTGCGTTGGAGAATATGCTGTACTGATCACCCAAGCTAGATCTTTAGAGTTGACAGCATGTGTGTCCTCGGGTATCATCTCTCTACTATCAGGATTCTTGAAAAGACTCCCTTTGGTCGTTGGTTTGTGTGTAATGAAGAAACTAGCTTCTTGAAATTGGCTGGTATTTCAGTAACGTCTCTTGAGCTGCTTATTTCAGACTGTCCGTGTCATGATTCGAGTGTTATTAAATCTCACGCAGAGCGTGAGTTGTTTTTTTACCAGGGCCATGAGAAATTGGCTGGTGGCCTTGAACGGTCCTCGCGAATTACAGTTGGTGAGTAAATAAATGTAAAGTTAAACTTTTAGATTCACGCTTGTCGGTTTTAATGTTCGTGATTAATAAGTAATGGAGTAGGGGTGAAACAAGGTGGGGATAGTTGACATTGTTAAGTATGACTAAACAAGTTTTGCACGTTAGCTGGCTGGTAGAATAGTGCAGAAGTATTACTACAATTAAAATGGTGGGAGGTTTCGGCCAATGAGATTGCTGAACTAATTGGGCCAGCGGACTAGCACTGCTGGGTAGTTGGATAGTATAAAACATCGTGTAACGTTCAGATTCATTGAATACAGACGAGCAGAAGCATCGTGTCGTGAAGTATCTCAGGTTGGCCAGTACCTGAACTGTGTGATTGAAGACTAGAAGTCCTTGCTATTCGGACTGACTGAGCTCTAGAAAGAAAGGTCTGAGTGGCCTGACCTTTAAAAGCCCACGCTGCGCTCTTTTGATGTTCGCGCCTACCATTAGGCGTGACCAACGGTAACATATCTTATTTGTCTAAGCATAATAGAAGTTCAGATATAGAGAGAGAACCACAGCCTCATAGGAAGTCTAAGGAAACCCCAGCTGGCACTCGACGAACGAGTGGCCTGTATTATAGATCTATCTCCATAGTATGATTGAAGTAATATAGCACATTGTTGATGAATTGAATAGTGATAGTGCATATATATATATATAGTCTTTTGCAACTGCTTAATTACCTACAAGCCGAAGTGTGCTTCTGTAGGCTTTGAACGTACTGGGCTCTCCCAACATTCAAGCCCATATGATTTATGGAGAGTTTGCCTGGCGACTGGCCAGTGGCGACTCAAATGTCACTTTAGATTGATATCTAGTTTCGTATAATATACCTATTTGCTATTGATTGCAGTACATCCAATAAGGAACCATAGTTACATGAATATCATAGATTAAGTTAGTAATTAGAATTTATTGCTTTGAATATACCTCTATTGTCTTTTGTTTTGTTTATTAATATTTAAATAATAATATGGCCTGACCGGCCTGACATAGATATACGCTCTAGTTATTTAATACTTTTCTTATGTGGTTGTGTCCGAGTGTGAGTTAGCTGCCTCTCGTGCAGTCATAACATCCCCATGACCCTAACTCTGCTCGTGACAGTCCGTGGTTGACAGAAGCAGAAGGGCCTCTCTGGAACCCTGCTAATCGGGTGCCGTGAAAGTTTGCAGCCCTCGGTCACCCCTCGTGTGCTAGTTTTTACTTGTCTTTGATGTCTCGCTGTGTGACGTATTTGTTTTATTGTAGGTCAATCGAGAACGTACTATATCGTTCATGTCGGGGTAGTTGCGCTAGGTTGGCCTTGGAGTGACGCAAATTCTGTGACGTGTCTAAGTGCGATTAGGTGGCCTTCATGTGTCCCGTAGTTTCTGGATTTGTATAGCACTAGTTAGGAAGTCAAGCCAGTTCTTGAACGTTCTATCGGGATGGGTATATAAGGATGACAAGCAAGAGATTGTGTGTGCAAGATCCAGTTTTTAAGCTTTTTAGGTAGACCTGCGTGCCTTCCTCGTAAGCAAGTTGTGAGATATCCAGCGTTCATCAAGAGTTATTAAACGTTAGTGTTGTGTCCATCGGATCCTGTTTTCATTTACTTCTACAGCAGTTCGAGACAGTTTCGTATTTAAAGGTTATTAGATCAGATCACCTGACTCTCCCTATCATAACGTGCTGAAATTTACATCATCTGTTACACACTATCTGTTTATTTGACTCGGTACGATGCTTGTGTCAATTTGGTTCACTTTATCATGACTAATGGAATGGCCGCTGTGATGTAAGAGCTGGACAAGTGATTTAGAACGAGTTGCTTCATGCACTGTGGGGCCAAACCCTATGTGTTTGGGTGTTAATTCCTACTATTTGACGCTGCAAAGACGATGTCTTGGGCAATGCTAAGTAACATTGTGTTGTGTTTTCTCTAGATTTTCTGTTGGCCCAACAATATTGCATGTAGTTCCAAAAGTAGGTACAAGCTATCTGGAATAACTTGACGGGCGTGTGTATTACCTAGGCCTTCATAAGAGTGGCGTCCTTTTTGTTTGTGTATGTCTTCCCGCACAGCTGCAGCAACATGATTAATTTGTGTCAGCAATGTTTCTTCTGCATTTATGAAACTAAATACTAATCTCTTCTTCAAAGCAGTTATTTTCAGCTTCTCTTGCTTTCACATCCAAACCTATAACTGCGGAGTTGACTGGAACGGAAGGGAAAACCAGCATCGACTGCCTTTGGTCTAGAGGCCTTACAAAATCGATGCCACTTTTGTAATGGTCTGACACCTTTTTCTTCAAACGGTGGATTGTTAATGGGGTTTCGTGACCTCTTTTCCTTAGATGATGGTTCAAACGAGAAAGAAAACCTGTTAGGGTGTAAATTATATCCCCATCTTCAAACCGATATCTATTTCTTGAAATAAATCAAGAAAGGCGCCGTCTATGTTTTCCTCATTATTTGTTCCGCTTAAACCACTTTGTTTTGTTATTTTAGTAAAGCACCTTAAATGGTACTTTGCTTCGTAGGCTTTGAGATCAAGTCCCGCTGTTCAGCACCTTCATACTTCATTCCTTTCGGCAGAAATTCGAATTTTGTGTTCAGCATTCAGCGTCAAGACTTGGTGGAGTGGTTGGTTATGCTTCGTCCTCACTTGGCAGAAAATACATTTCCCCCAATCCACCATCGGAATCTTTATTCTGGAAATGGGCTTGGTGAAGGAAGTGGACGATGTTGCATCCGATGGTTTTTCAAGAGATGACTCTCTTATCTGCTCCTTTTCTAGCTTTCTCAGTCTTTCCATGTTTCGTTTTGCTACAAAATGCAGCATATCACGATTTCGAATGCCAAATTGGTTGTTTTGTTGGTAAGCCTTGTATGTCGTGTTCAAGTCTTTTGAGAGTTTCTCCGTAATGTGTGTCTTTATAAAGAACTCGCTGGTGAAAAGCTGATTGCACCCGTGCAATACCCTCTGTAGTTCAAGACATAAGATTCTTGTTTCTTACTTGACAGAACAATTATGCAGACCATATTGTTTTAGAAGGGTATTTTCTTTTCAGTGACAAAGTAGCTACAGTAGCTGGACCCTCTTCTTCCTTTCTGCATTGGATTCAGGCCGACGTCTTCAATCTATAAATGTGAGTGTGCATGAGAAAACCACAATAAATCGGCAGAGCTGAATTTGAGAAAAACGGCTTTGAAGTGAAAATATGGGTCCGACACAAACTTCCAACTTGGCGGTTGTTTAGGGGACCGTGGCATGTTACATGCTAAACTGTAGATGAGCAGTGAACACTAGTCACTATGATCTCTCTAACGGCTTAGTTATTAGACTACGGTCTCCTAACATCAATCACTGCAATATTACTTGGTCAATTAGCTATTGCCACTTATAGGAATAAATGCCGTTTTCTCATAACCTTGTTTTAGGGGAGTCACTGACTTCAATTTCTCAGAAATGTCTTGTCTTTTATTATATGCACAAAACTCAAAATCTCATGTTACCGTCTTATTGTGGGTTTTCTCAAGCACACTCACAAATAATAATGATAATAACTGCGATTCATTGACGACTTGCAAAAGACAGGACTTCTCTTTATACCTTTCTTAACTTGTTCTTCTCCGTCACCCTCCGTCCACACACCCCCCCCCTCCCCCCGATCATTTCTGTTTCCTTTCCAATACGGGTAAGCGGGTTTCCATTGTGCCCGACAACAATCTCGAAAACTGTCTCCGAAATAACGAATGCGTGCATTTTTTTTTTTTTTAATCTGAGAGCATACAGTGTTTAGAACTTTAAGAAGAGTTCAAGAAACATGTTATTTGATTTTTATGAAACACAAAAATAATTACGCAGTTTCTTTTAGCGATTTAAAAAACCCAGATCCAATGCTCAAAGCGTTTTCTCCTATTTGTTGTTTCGCCGTACTAAGTCGGGCGATAAGATACATTTTAAATGCTGACACGTCATCCGCCTTCGTCTCTCAGCCTCATAGGCTGACTTCGCCGACAAGTATGGAACTCGGCAAGGGCCAGAATTATTTTTGCCTTGGGGGTATTTTTTATGCACCCCAGCCAAGCCCTGCGCCCTTTTGAAAGGTGATTTCCACCGTGTTCAAAAACCACTAAGGAAAATACAAATTATTCCAACTGCTGGTTGCTTTTTGATTTGAGATGACCACAAAGACATAAAGAAAACAAAAAATAACATCCCGATTATGAGGTGCCCACATCACCAGAACTCCCATTATTTGGGAAAATATAACAAAGGCGACGGGGAGAAATTTATTATATAACTATGGATTTAGTGCTTGATCATTCAGTTCATTTATTTGACTTCACATGATGGCAATAAAGTGCTGTCTGTTTCACAAAGCTGTAAAGAGACAGCTGCTACGTCAACACAATGCTCACCAGCTAAGTTTAGATCTTAATGTACGTTGTAATCATCATCAGTGGGTCACCTCACAGACGGCTGTATTAGCATCAATCCTGTAGTTATTTATATTTCGCTAAAAGTAGATCTATGTAGGATTGAGTTTATTAATTGTTTTACTCCCCACACCAATCCCAAACCATGTACATCTTTCACAATCTTGACTTTTTTAAAAATAAAAATCAGCAATTCCATTTGCTTTTTCCATTTTCATCTATTTGAAATAAAAACATTATCATAATTAAAAGTTGCAATAGTTTCCATTCTTTCCCGACCCTTCCCCCGACCCAGACTTTTCATTCGCTGACACTCTCCCATCCTTTTTCCCCTTTAAGGCTCTTAGAGCAACTCTACTCTTTGGATCTCAATTTCTCACACATTAAAATTTTACGCTGCCATAATAATTATGTCAATTTCAGCCGAGAGCTGGAAGAAAGAATGGAGAAATAATCATGGACCCACCAACGGCGCTCTCTGGTTTTTGGTTGTTTTCTTTCAATATAACTGTGATGGAGGAGTGATCTTGAAATCAATACCTCCTCCCAAAGAAAGAATCTACATTCGGCTCTGAACGAAACAGCTGCCATGGTGGTAGAGAAATAGCAGATATCAAAGAACGAATCCCATGACTATAGACACAAAAGTGATATTTTCCTTTACTTTGTTACGTCGTTTCCGCATGCCATTTTCATTTCCGTTTCCATTTTCGTACACATGAGAGCACAGCTTCAATAGCCTTACCCGGCTATCCAACTGCAAGGCTATGAAAAGAAGCAGGTCTGACGACTTAGAATCTATCTGAGAGAGAGAGAGAGAGACGGAGAGAGAGAGGGGGGAGAGACGGAGAGACAGAGAGTTTGTGAGGGTGGGAGAGAATACCGAGAGAGGAAGAGAGAGAGAGAGAGAGAGTACGAGGGATTGCGCAGAAACACGTTTATTGGAGACAAACAGCCATTGATGCCTCAGCGGCCCCTTGTCATTTTTCCTCATCCTGGAGTTACGACACAAGCCAAATGCATTGACATTTTTGTCACGTTCCATTTTCATGATTTTCTTTTTAGAGTTAAAGAAAGGAAATGAAAAAGGTGGGAAGGAAACAGGCCATCAGTCTGATCATTCCTCTTTCATGAACGGGTCATCCTTAGTCTCTAAGGGACATAACATGCCTTAGAATATCCCTACAATTAACTGGTCTGATATATCTAACTTGAAAGAAACTGACACTGTTTGTATGTCTTTATACAACCTCATTTTGAAACTTCAGTTTTGTTAATTGTTATAAGAAATCACACACTGCCATTTTTTATGTTTGTGATACGCTGGCTTTTACATGCCCCGTATTTCTCCACAGGCCGTCTCCATCTTCATAATGTCTAATCACAGACAGAAAACTCAAGGTAGGCACTATTGCATTATTCAACGGAAGACATGCCAGTGTGTGTCTTCTCCTTACTGGTGTGCAACTATACGGTTTTAAAAAGTTAACCCTACGATCAGACAGTTAAAACCAAAAAGGCGGGAAGACAAATGCTCCACTTTCTTCTGGTCTGATGAACAAATAGGTCATTGTGTTCATTTGGTTATTTTCACGCAATATAATTCATTAATCCCATTGATCGACAAGTATGATTGTGATTTATAACGAACAATAGAAAACTGGTCTAACAGTTTACCCTTCCAGATTATCTCGAACCTTGTTTCTTGTGATAGTGTCAAACTTGTTTGCGGATATGCTAGTTACCTATGGCTGTGTGCATTAACTTGGTGTAAATCTGCCTGTTTCGCCCCATGGTGCAGGCTTAGTAGTGCCTAGTAGATGCACAAAATTTGTATCCTCCAATCAATGCCACGAGAACACAATGCCGATCAAATCAAAACTAAGAGATCGAGGGTGATTAAAAACCCAGGTTTTTTTCCCTTGACCCCCTGAAGTCGTGCTTTGGACTAAAATGTTAGTTACTACGTTTCTTTCTTTCTAGAGGACGCCTCTTTCCCAAGCTTGTTACGGATGGCGTAGCTGATTTAGTCGTCTTCGGAGAAAGTGTAAAATTACGAAAGGTTTACTTGTGGGTATAGGATTACGCAAAGTTCATGCATACCGGGTAGCGTTTTCCACCGACGAGTAAGACCTGCACCACAGTGTAATCAGTTACCCACAGTTCTTGCATACGGCCACTGGTGCATCAAAACGCCTGGTTATAGTGACAGCAGGAAAGTTGATGACCGTGGGAACAGTGGTACTCATGCTCGTCTTGGTGTAATTCGAAACATAGGATAACAGACTAGGATATCGAGATGGTTCATTTAACCAAATTCTAACCGTCGGCATGGGTGCGATCACCCATGTCACCAATGCAAGAAATATTCCCACTCGGACAGACGCTACTTAAACACACGAGAAATAATGAAATAATTATTGTAGTTTACGTTTTAGTCACGCCTGCAGCGCCATAGAATCTATTGAGTTACATATTATCGACGGCATAAAAGAACATATAATAATATCATACTCATGATCAAAAGAAACGCGAAAATGATATTTCATGTAAATGTCATGTATCATTATAGCCCCCGGGTTATCTTTCCATGACAAAGTTTTGGCAAACAAATTCAGTGAAGTAAAGGGCATTAAAGGTAGATTCGTTTTACGATCATCTTTTTAAATCCAACCAACTACTAACGTGTCACTCGACACAATTTGACTGGATGAATGCGTTGCATCTCCGGTACATAGACGTCACAAGATTGTTAGTGAAGTGCCTAGGAACATTTCTCCATTCATCCAGAAGAGCTGCCTGTAGCTCCTGGGCTGTTCTAGGCCGTGGTTGTCTCCCCTCGAGGAGCCTTTCCAGTTCATCCCAAAGATGTTTTATGGGATTCAAATCCGGGCTGCGGGCTGGATCTGGCAGAAAAGAGATTCCATGACGTTGTAGAAAGTCTTGCGTAGCTCTTGCAGTGTGCGCCCGTGCATTATCTTGCTGTAAAGTGAAGTTTGTATGTCGATGGAAAAAAGGGATGATGTGTGGTCTCAGAATTCCGCTGATGTAGCGCTACGCAGTGACTTCACTTCAACGCCCTTAGCCTTGATTTTGGACGAATACTGGCCCTATGATCTGGTTGTGAGCAATTCCACCCAACAGCATCACTCGAAGTCCTCCCCATCTGTCCTTTCCAAAACACACTCATCCAAGAAACGACGATACACTCGGATACTGTTGTTGGCATTGTCTATACAAAAGAGGCTCTCACTGGTGAAGAGGATTCTCGACCACTCTCTCACGAGCCAGTGTATGTGCCTTTGTGCCCATTTAAGACGATCCTGGTGAAGCCGAGGAGTAAGAATAGCTCCTCCATATGGTCGCCGACATTGAAGATTCTGGTCGTGCAGTCGACGGCGCATAGTGTGCAGACTGATGCGTTGTCCATGCACACCAATGGTGTTTCCAGCGGTTTCCGCCGCAGTAGTAAAGCGATCGGCCACATGACGGCGAACAATTTGGCGATCTGCGAGTGCATCCGTACCCTCGGTCTGCCACTTCTCGGCCTGTCTGCTGTTGAGTGATTTTGCTGAAAACGTTCTCGAAGGCGATAAATCGTCGAGATATGGACACCTACGGCTGTCGCAACCACATCTGGTCGTTCTCCCGCCTTTAATCGCCCTATAGCTCCTTCTCGATTTTCCACACTTAGGCGAGACATTGTTGTTGCGGCTGAAAGGCCGGCTACAAATTGGACCCCCCACCCCCCCCCTTTTTTTTATATCCATGTTTGAGTGAGCACAAATCTTCGTTTGTTATGCACTTTTCACGCAACTTTCATACTCACACGTGCTTTTGTGTCACTCTACACTACGCCATTATCAGATATCATCAAGAAACATACATTAGAGCACCACATGTACGCAGATGACACCCAGCTGTACATACCTATCAGCCATGGTGAGGAAGATCAACAAATTTCAACAATTCAAAACTGTCTTCATGATATCAAGGACTGGATGTTTAACAACAAACTTAAATTGAATGACGACAAAACAGAAATCATCATGTTGGGAACAAATCAGTTAAGAGCAAACATAAAGTTTGACACATTGGATCTTGGCAATGCAACTGTTAAGGTTGAGTCATCTAGTGCCATACGAAATCTTGGCTTTTATTTTGACCCTGACTTTTCTATGAAGACCCATGTGACAAGAATTTGTCAAACCATGCACTACCACCTTAGAAACATAGGAAAAATAAGAAAATTTATTGATGAAAACACAGCAAAGATTCTTGTTCATGCTTTCATTCTGAGTCATCTGAACTACTGCAATTCCCTACTTTTTGGCATTCCCGATTCAACTCTTTCAAGACTTCAAAAGATTCAAAATAGAGCAGCGAGACTTGTAACACTGAGTAAAGCTTCGGATCATACCGAGGATATTTTAAAAACTCTCCATTGGTTGCTTGTAAAAGAACGTATTGAATTTAAGATCCTTTGCATGGTGTACAAATGTTTAAATCAGTGTTCGCCAAACTACCTTTCAGAACTTATAGAAAAGTACACACCGCCGCGCAATTTAAGGTCCTTAAATGACAGCCAGCTCTGCATGCCTAGATCCAGAACAATGCTTGGAGAAAGGGCATTTTCCATCTGTGCCCCAAAACTTTGGAACAATCTGAACTATGATATAAAAACAACTAATTCAATAGAGCACTTCAAATCGAAACTCAAAACATTGCTTTTCAAAAAAGTGTATGATTTATAGATGATACTAGAACTGTTACTGAAATGTATCTTTGGATGTGTTAGTGTGTAGGTGTGATATACTGGAGTGTTTGAGACTGTGTATTCTATGTGTTTGTTAAGCGCCACCGAGCACTTTAAGTGGATTTTGGCGCTATATAAATCAATTATTATTATTATTATTATTAAAGATTCAAAGGCATAACTCTCAAATTTAGAGAGTGGCCTAAATTCCTTTGCTAGTAAACATTGCAGTGATCTCTCTGGTGTCTAATGAATAAGATATTTTTATGACAGATTACATTATTCAATGAGAATATAATCATGAACGTTTTCGCTTTTCTTTTGATCATGAGTATATATTCAAGGGAATAGGTTATACAATAGCGATATCACCAGCAAATCCATAGATTCGCTACCAAAGGACCTGTGAGGGTTATGACATTAGAGTTTAGATGTACAAAATTTTTTATGGTCCCGGCACTTCACCAGGTTTATAAAGCACACTCAACTCTGAGAACACTGAATTAAATACGACTCTAGATGGACATCTAATCGATTCCTCTCACTCTCTACCATATTAATTCTAGTGACAATAGTTATGCTATGACAAGTAACTCGGCACTGGCAAAAACTCCTTGAACGTTCGGTTTAACAAATCTCGTGACTCCCGGGTAGATCTTATTATGGTGACAGACAACATACCATTGTTTCGCCCACGGTTGGAAGTGAGCGAAGAATCAGAATTGCGCTGTATGTACACCTGGTCTGGTACACCGAGACATGGAGCTATCTCTTTCTCTCTAACGTTAGCTCTTTTTGTCAAGTACAATTGCCTCTTGATTGCCCATCTGTGTCCTCTAAACTCAGGTTGGAGTCTACCTAGATTACCTCGTCGCACCAATGCTCTACGACATGCATCTGATTTCAAAATGGCATGGGTCATTATTTTATACTCCCAGCGGTCATTAAGCATTAGCGTCTCCCGTTTCATTGGCCGGAACCCCCTAGCTACCAAAATACCGAGTTTAGCCTATTGCTTAACCCTTTTAACATCGAAACTGCATTGCTGTTAATTCCTCACTGCTCCTCCAGTGACAGGTGTTTGCTTTTTTTTACCGTTAAAAGCTTTTAAATATATATCAAAAGCCTAGATTCATAGATACATGGATTCTAGATGCATAGTTACAATTTAAAATAACTGAATTATGTGGATATCAATATAAGCTAGATTTGTGAAACTTTAGTTTTCACGGCGCCAGTAGTCAAAGGGTTAACTCACTCTCAACCCTGCAAAACCCAAAAATACGGACAAATATTCTGGACCTCGTGCTCCAACTCACGGGCTAAATTGTCCCCTCGTGAAATGTGCACAAGTTGGACTTAACCAAGGCCAACATTCCCCGTCTCGATGAAATAAACAAGCCATGCACTGGAATGAACTCACAATACGTTTTAACCCTTGTCGGCTCGTGACAACCACACCCCCTTGATAATTGAACGAAAAAGACTAGTATAGTGCCACAGATCTGTGTGAATAATGCTCACCGTATTTATAGGTGCGCAAGCTGGGGATATATCTCTGACACAGGATATCGAGACGTACCAATTCATCATTTTCCGTCCGCCGGCGTGTGCGCGTACCATCCATGTCAACAAGGCCACAATTCGCACCACCCCCCCCCCCTATCATAATTGAACGAAAAAGACTCGTACCACAGAGCTCTGTGAGTAGTACTCGCCGTGTTTATACGCGCACAAGCTGTGGACATATAGTGAAAAAGGAATGGTCCGTCTTGGTATTCTGTGTCTCGGTATATCAGTGAAAGAAGGAATGGTCCGTCTTGGTATTCTGTGTCTCGGTATATATGTGAAAGAAGGAATGGTTCGTCTTGGTATTCTGGGTCTCGGTATACATGTGAAAGAAGGAATGGTTCGTCTTGGTATTCTGTGTCTCGGTATATCAGTGAAAGAAGGATTGGTCCGTCTTGGTATTCTGTGTCTCGGTATATCAGTCAAAGAAGGAATGGTCCGTCTTGGTATTCTGTGTCTCGGTATATCAGTGAAAGAAGGAATGGTTTGTCTCGGTCTGTGTCTGGGGTGTAATGAACAAGGTGTGGTGCGCCGAGGTGCGCAGAGGTGTTGAACGGAGTCAACCCAAGAAGGACTTAGGGTAATAAAAAGAAATAAACGGCTCTCGAGATTTACACTGAGCTGGACGGTTTTGAGTTGGTTATGTATCTGCCTGTTGTGTCCGTCAAGTGCTACAGTGGTGACCCCGAAGCTGGGCTGAAATTGCGAGACGCCTAGGAGTCAGACTCCATCGGACAACATCATTTCACCCCCAAGCCAATGGGATGATGGAAAGGTTTCATCGCACACTCAAATCAGCTTTGAAGGCACGACTAACAGGGAACAATTGGGCAGAAGAGATACCTTGGGTACTCCTCGGACTCAGAACAACTCCAAAGGAGGACCTGGGAACTTCTTCGACAGAACTTGTCTATGGGGAACCGTTGACTATCCCCGGTGAGTTAATTCCGTCGCAGATTCAGTCTTGGTCTGCATCAGATTTTTTAACAGCTCTCCGAGACAAAAACGGTCTACGTGTACCTGGGCCAGCCATCCACCATAGTAACCCATCTACGCACTTACCACCGCTCTTGTTATCATCCAAATACGTATACATACGCACAGATACAGTGAAAAGTCCATTACAAAGGCCTTACACCGGTCCTTATAAGGTGCTAACTCCTGGAGATAAAACATTTCTCATAGACAGAGGTGGTCGTGCCGAACGCATCTCAGTAGACCGCCTTAAGCCTGCACGAGTGGACTCATTAGAATCGGTACAACTTCAGCAGCCGGTGCGCAGAGGCCGTCCTCCTGTCTCACAAGAGCCACAACTTAACAAAAGAACTAGAAACAATAATGATCCACCCACAACTGTATTTGACCACAGACATCTCACAGAGTTATTGGTAGCGCCTAGGTGATCGCACTGGTCGCCCTGAACTGAAAGTGCGCAGAGGTAATAAACAGAAATAAACGGCTCTCGAGATTTACACTGAGCTGGCCGGTTTTGAGTTGGTTATGTATCTTCCTGTTGTGTCCGTCAAGTGCTACAAAGGAAATATGGTCATAGACGCATGGTTCGTGACGAAAAGCATCGACGTCGGAGACTAAAGTTAAAAAAGGTAGTTCATAGATAAATTAATGACAAGATCGTGTGGCGTTGTGGAAATCATTCTAAACTTCAAACCGTCGTGATGTTAATTCCTTTTTTTATTTACTTTTATAGGAGAAGGGAAAACGATTATTTGGTTTAGACAAAGAACATTCTTGTAACATCAAACGTGCATCACCAGAAAACAGGGTCGAAAAACAACGGACATTTTCAGCTATGTCTATATGTCTTTGATAGTTATAATTATATAACAATAATATCATGTTGAATCATCAGCCAGCGCATAACTGGCAGTGATTACAGATGACCAAAAAATGATGTAAAATGATACAAGAAACCATGGTCGCGATTTTAAGGAACACATCAAGGGATTCATCATGCTCCTTTATTCACCCGTTTCTTGTTTTGGGGTCTTTTGCTTTCGGGGGATCCCTGGGTCTGCGTCTCTTTTTTAATGGGTTTTTTTTGTTGTTATTGTTGTTGGTGGTGGTGGTTTGTTTGTTTGTTTGCTGTTGTCATTGGTGTTGTTTAGTTTTGTTTTGGTTTTTCTTGTTGTTGTTTTTATATTGTTATTTTGTATCTTTGATCCCTTCAGATGGTTGGCTATATTCCATTTGTGGAACCAACTTTAAAAAAGTACAATTTGCGGATTGCTGCCAGCGACAATATGGACCCGAAAAGAACAACGGACAGTTGTGAATCTTTTCATAGATAGCGAAATATTCTGTTTCATGCCGGTTACAAAACATTGTATGAGTTTATTGATCGCATTCAAGACATGATCTTAAGAGATCAGGGTTTAAGCCCAGACAAGCAGCCCAGACTGCACAGAAGCTCCCATGACCATTCAGGGACAAACAGAGGGTAGAGTGGTTGGAAAGGGCTTCCAATGGCAACAAAAAACGCGATCTGTCAAAGATTCTCATACAAGAGCATGCCTGGAACAGGCTAGTTTGTACATATTGTGCCTAGTTATCCAATTTTTTACCTGTATTTCTGCAATTCACTTAAAAAGAAAACATTTTCCTGATGGAAATCCTACTTCCACCTCCGCGTGGTGAGCAGGGGTAGTAGATGAAATATTCCAGTTTTGTATAAAAAAAGAAAAAACAAGATCCGACGAACGTAAGAGATTCAAATGTAATTCATAGATCAAGTTGGTTTTAGGTAGGTTATATTATTATTACATTCGATTGTAAGATTAATGCCTCGATTTGAATTTTTTAACTTGGCCCCGCAGTTTGATCATATTTTGGTTTCGCTAATTGACAGCGCCCATTGAGGGGAGGGAGGTGTTTTGTTTTGTTTTTTCGTTTTTCCCGGGCAGCGGCCTTGTTAGGCTTGCTGTTCTCAACTTCAGTATTCCCTTGTTGCTACTTTTCGTTGTTGTTTCTTCCATTCTGTGGGAGGATAAACTATTTTATTAAAATTTTATATAATGTGCTTCCATTGTAACGTTAGTTTGCATGACTAAGGTAAGGCTACTCATAGAGGTTTATATGCACTTGTCTGGTTGCCATTACTTGAATTACTTCCCTTGTGTACGGTTGCGTTGGACCCGTTATTGACAATTCTGTGAGGAAGCGCGTTTTGATTAGTCCATTGGAAATTAGTGACGAAAGGGTATCCAGCTCCTGAGTAGTGTCTTGTTAACCGTCAGAAAGACAGAAACTCGGATTCATTTTCAAGATTATGCAATACTTTTCCCGTAAAATGTAAGTGCTCATTATAACTTTTATTACTAACTGAGATGAGACGTGTTGATGGACTATAATACCCTGCACGATTTTGTCCATTTTTACTTATCCCCTCACTTTGAAAAATTATATTGAAATTACACCAGACTTTCTGGACAAAGGAGCCGGTTAGAATTTTAGTAGGAAATTCCTACTTTGTATTGATACCAGTTTTATTAAACTTCGATGTACGTATCGTAGTGAGATTGTCAATAAGAGTATCGTATTTTAAATAAATGATGCGCTGCACGTGTTTTATCACCGACGAATAGAACCTGAGTTAAACTTATTAAATTGTAGCTCAATAGAACGATAGAGCATCTTCTATACTTTTACCAGATATACCTGTTTGACTTCTGTCGTACAGTATTATCTGCGCTGGGAATTTTTTTTTTTGCCGGTACACAGACCATTAATTTTATTGGGTTTACGTCCAATGCCTGAGCATCCAAATTGTCGACCATGCTGGGCCTGTTTCCTCCCATGTCCAAGGGGCACTATAAATACGATACCATAATCAGGATTGGGATGCACGCCCATCAAAGACGCGGAGACAGGAGCTGAAAAGCGCCAGACAACCCAGACCGACGGTAATTCAGGAGCTTGCCGACGCTTGCCGACGCCGCCCCGTGTAAGTTGCTGATGGTCCGCTCGAATTTACATACACGACGTGTGTAGATAGATGCGGTACAGTATATTATGATTAAGGCATTATATTATGTTAGCATTCGGATAATATTTTACTGTTTAAGTTCGTTAATGCGCAACGGTATGTAGGCGCCCTGTTCTTGTGCTAGATGTTGACGATTGCTCGCTAACTTCAACATAGATTAATATTTTCTTGTGCGTGTGTGTAACATTGCCTTGTTGTAGTAGACCTTGAGGATATCTTGACATACTGTATTGTGGGTGATTCAACATAGTGAGCGGTACTACACATTTGATTATATTACGGGTGCTTTTGTCAGGCCCCTAGACTATTGCGCTATAGAGAACAGTTTAATTATATTACATGTTTAGTGCTTGAGATGTGTTATTACGGTCTCACGCGGGTGAGCTCCCGAGTATTTTTTTATCCGATTATTTCTTAACACGTCCCAATGAGTTCTTATATTTGGCGATGAATTAACTGTTTCGATTAGTTCGACATGTTAGAATGAGTTCCAAAGTATAAATGTGTATATTTCATGAGTTTTGTAAGATGTGTGATTGACAGGATCAAGGAGGGTTCTCCCTTTGTAGGGTTATGTACGCGTTAGCATCGGCCTGCGACTACATGACATTGTATAGGGGCATGCCCCTCCGGTATCGGATGGAAAGGGGAGCAACCCCAGTACAATAGCCAATGAGCGGGTCAGTGAAAATTTGAGTAGGATGACCTGTACCGCGGCTTTGGGTCTGTATTATCAGATGTCAGCTGGCCATTGTTGGAATGCCAGTTCTAGATTTGCTGGGCCCCGCTCAGTATAATAGAACGATTGTAATCCTGCTCCTTGATTATGTCCATTCACAATAGTACATTGCATCCATAGTTACCAGAGACTCCCTGTATTTTAATTCTTACTTGCACTTTATTGTCCGCGGCATTCGTACCCCCCCCCTCCCCCCAACCCCCACTCTCATGCAATTACTTCTATCACGTTGATGGTTTTACTCCATTTCTATTTATACATGGTATGATCAACTCCGATTACTTGATTGATGTAATTATTCCAATCATATTTTTTCTAACATTAGCTGCTTGGTTTTTTTTTGTTTGTTGTTTTTTTAGCTCAGTTTTATTGTTACATTGTTTACTGAGATTCAACACCTGAGATTTTTGAGAAAGAAGGATTTTTAATTTCTTGACGATCCTTGAGAATCGTTGACTATCGGAAATGATCAAGTCACGCAAGTCACACCTTGCGACATAATTCTTCCAAACAGCTATATTATACATGTACATTTCTAGCTATGCAAACATTTTACTTCCCTTCAAGTAAAATTATGTACTGTCTTGCGTCAAATAAAATGTAAATTGTTCAAGGTTTACGTTTTTAAACAAGGCAAACCAAGAAAAGCTTTGCAAATCAAAAGTGACATTTGATTATATTGAGAATGAAATAGACAAAAAAAAACAAGAAAAAAACAACTGATATCATATAGGAATAAGATTTTTGTTAGTTTATTGCTTTTATTCATGACTTTTTGTTTTTCAATTATGTCCTCAGGATGTGACGTTTTTAGGTCACCCGGAGGTAAGAAAGTATTATATAATTTTGACAACACAGTAGGGGTACGATTTTACCTGGAGATATACAACTTCTTTTTTCATGTAGATAAAACATGTCTCTGGTCTTACTTCCTCATATTTTTATGTATACACTTTATGCGTTCCTGTTCCACACGGAATGCAGTCAACAAAGATGTTCTTTATTAACCCATGCACGTCTTTCACCCCGTTGCCAAATGCTATATTTCCCCGTGCTCTTTATTCTGCAATTGAGGAGGATGTATTCTATTGTACATGTAGTATTACCTGTAACAGGCTTTTCATGTATGACGTCACTGATGAAGCCAATTGGTCAGTTTCTCTGTAGGAAATTTTCATCATCACTTCTCTGGCCATACTTGCGCTATCAACTATGCTTGTTAAAGTAAGTGGTGCTGAACATAACGATGCCTTTTCGACTATCAGGAAAGAACCGGAGAAGGGACGACATGGCAAAATAATCAACAACGAAAAGAAAAAAAAAAATTCAGTTCTCAGCGCCGATGTGAGTCTACCCGACAGAAAATGAACAAGCCTACCAACCTCCTCTCATTCCCTGGGGTAACTAACCTATCCCAGCTCATCCCGACTACCTCTGCCATATTTAAAATAGTTTTTAAAAAAGGGGGATTGGGCAAGGCGTATCGGTTTAAAAAGTCTTGTAGCAGTAGTTTCTTCAGTGAACACATCGGTTGAAAGACATACGCAACAAATGTCGTTGATTCATTTCGTGCAAAAAACAAAAAAAAATGAGAAAGATCCCCATTAATTAACACCTATTCACAAACACACAACAACCATAAAAGAAAAATCAGCCACAATTGAGAACAGATTTCTAAATCTGGACAAATCCCAATTGTAGGTGTTCTCCTTATTTTCCTTCCGTTTCGTTGCACCATCCTTGGTCTTCATTTTGTTCAGCTAAATTCCACAGGCGTCATATCCAACTTGAAATTCTTAAATCGGTGTACTTTTTTTAATTGGAAATTTATTGTTTCGCCATCATTTAGATCTATTTCGAGTCATGGTTCGCCATTTTAAGGTTTCGTTATCATTTCCTGCGATATGTTCACTATCAAACACACTAACCCGTGCGCAAATCATGCTGTTGTACGGGATGCGCAGGGTGTCAACTCACAAAGGCAGAGCAGTAAGACTTATTTAAATACAAACAAACAAAAATAAAATAAACAAATAGGAACAGGCCAGATAAAGCAGGTCCATAATAACCACCCAGAACTGAAACCAATATTCAAACCGATTTATCCCGGGCAGGGCCGGGGACCTCAGCTAGTTGTACTATATAATTTCAACAACTGCACATAGAGCCCACCTAGATTCGGTCCGTTTATATAGTGCAATTCTTCTCACCTGAATCGCCTAGTGGCTCGGTGACAGAATTCGGTGGCCTCGCCCACATAAAGGCCAACGAATTCTGTCACCGAGCCACTAGGCGCTTTAGGTGAGGAGAATTGCATGATATAATTCCAACGGCTGCACATAGAGCCCACCTAGATTCGCTCCGTTTCAGCGCAGTAGGTGCAGACTTGTTTTTATCGGAATCCAAAACACATTCCTATTGCGCCGAAAGACACCGATCCGATGACACGGTGACGGGCAAGACCGTCGCTCGACAGGAAAGTGTGATGAGTCATACTCATTTACGGTGTGCGGGGCGATTTTCTACTGACCAAACCACATCTGGACGGGACGTTAGAGAAAATTTGATTGAAGATTTCGATTCAGCGGACTTAAATTAACATTTTGAAGGAGTACAATTTTTTTTTTAAATAAATCATTTTAAAGACATAATTATTCATTAATGTTTAAAGCGGGCATCTGGTCAGCTCAGTTTCACTCTGCACAATTCCACGTGGTGCAGTGAGTAGTGTGAGCAGAAAAGAAAGTGCAAATAATACCTACCAGGCGCAGTGCACCGAAATTGTCGGCGGCCTTTGTGTGTAGCATAGGCGCTCTAGGTGGTCACCGAAAGCTCCGACCTATAGGCGCCGACTTAATAAGCGGCCTTTATGTTTGTACCCTAATGAAGGCCAGAACGACAGCAGGGACAAAAAGGACAAACAGATAGGATGGTTGAAGGTCAAAAAGACATTACTGAGTCTATGACTGAAGGTCAGAAAGATATCAATGAGAGTAAACTGAAAATCAGAAAGAGACCAGCGACAGTATAACTGACAGACAGAAAGACACCAGCGAGAGTATGACTGAAGGTCAGAAAGACAGCAAGACACAGAGAATATAACTGCTGATCAGAAGAAAAGCAGGATTAAGGGACTGTGAATGAAAATAAAGGAAAATAGCAGAGGTTGGCTGAAAATCAGATAGCAGTAGTAAATGGGCCAATCAGGGGAGGAAGTCAACTCTTTGCATCATTCCACCCCCCCCCCCCCCGTCACCCGTGTCCAGCCATGTCCTGCAATCAGACGAAGCCTGCACAGCCAGAACTGCACATCACTATCGGCTCAGAGACCCTGCTTAACCTGCCCAGAACGACCAGCAGAGGGTGTCTGTCATGCACTGATCAACCACCACAGCAACCTTGCTCTGCAAGCAAAAGAGCATGATTAATCCGCCCTGCACTGCCAGGTATTTTACCCTGCCCTACTCTGCCGGCCAAAGAACCTGCTTAACCTGCATTGTACTGCCAGCAGAGGAGTGTGACCTGACCTAATGTACCAATAGGGCTAGCTTGCCCTACTCTGCTCTACCAGTAAAGCAAACCTGTCTTGCCCTGCCAACCACTACACCAGTATACAGATAGCAACAACAACAATGCCATAAAACTATTCAAATCCAGAGAATGGCGCAATTTCGGGGAAATCTGATCAAGCTATTGTGTGATCTGTTAACATGCTGTCATGAACTAAATTTTGCACTTGAGCGAATTGAATGTTATGTTGGAATGGGGATCATGTGGACTGTACAAAGTAACGAATCAATTCGTAATTTAAAATTCCGTTCCCCTTGGTTTGAGAATATCAAAGTGTGCTGTGTCTTGAATGAAACTCCATTATAAAGCAAACACAATCCAACTTTTATTAAAGAAATACCACCATATTGGGGTTGACTATTATCTTCTCAAATGCTCCGCGTACACACAGAAGCACTTTGTTTCTGTAGTTTCATATTTTGCATACTTGTTTCTCCTTTATATTATCTTTAAATAAAGTGTCCTCTTATCTTTTCAGAAAAGGGTAAAGAAACGAAAGAGGAAACACGTGAGGAGAATGCAGGTAAAAGACCCAACACGAGACATCTTTGATCTCCATGGCCAAATAGAAAATAGTATAATTGCTGACATTGCATTCGTTAACTCTTGGAGATTTCGTCCGTTTCATGACGGAGGGGCAAATAAATAATTATCAACGTCAGTGAAAAGAAAAGGCGAACGTTTGATTTCCCTGATAACGAAGGTGACAACCGCCAAAATCAATGCTGCGAGAAATTCAAGTTTAGAAAATTATGTGCTGCTCTCCAAATCAATTTCTCCATAGTTGGTCAGACTATATAGCACAAAAACTAAATGAAATTTAGCAAAAATGTTCGTTGAGTAACCCCCACCCCCCCCCCCCCACCCCGAAACAATATACGCTTGATAACCACAAAAGAATAAATATCTTAAGTTTGACCTGTTCGCCTTTTCGTCATGCACACAAATTTTAAGTGTTGGCCTTTTCGGCACAGCTGTTTTTATCTATTTGCCCCTATGTCATGAAACCAATAATGTATCTATATCTGCATAAATCGCCCGTGCAGATGCGGGGCCCTCTTGCAGAAGAGGGACAGCAAAGAATACATCTGACGTGATACTGCGTGTCGTAAGAGGCGACTAAAGGTGCAAAGGTCCTGGTCTCCCGAGAAGAGCCAGTTGGCGGTGGGCCAACTACCCACCCTGTAAAAATAAACCAGTTACAGAAACACAAGCAAATACTTTAAATCAGTCTTTTATCTTGGGAGAAGGGGGAGCATCTGCACCTGTAGATTCAGTGAAGGACAATGGACAAAGCCGAAAGGAATCCATTGGCCTGACTGCTCCTTCATCAAACAAGTCACTCCGGATTGCGTCGTGGAATGCCCGCCCCATGTATGAAGCAGGAAAGAGTGCCCAGGTTACAATGGAGATGAGGCGATACAGACTGCACATACTTGGAGTTAGCGAGACCCGCTGGATACAGTCCGGACTGAAACAACTTAATTCTGGGGAAAAGATTTTGTATTCTGGAAGGGAGGACAAAAAGCATACAGAAGGAATAGCGATCATCTTGAGCAAGCACGCCCAGAGGTCACTGAGGGGATGAGAACCCTACGGAAGGAGAATTATATTGGCATCATTTACTACAAAGAACAAGAACATAAACATGAACATTGTGCAGATATACGCCCCAACAAATGAAGCAACCGATGAGGACAAGGACGACTTCTACAACCAGCTTCAGGAAATAGTTGACACATTGCCAAGAAAAGATGTGAACATTATAATGGGAGACGCCAATGCCAAGATAGGACAGGACAATACAGGGTATGAGGACATTATGGGGTGCAATGGTTTGGGACAAATGAATGAGAATGGAGAGCGGTTTGCAAGTTTCTGCGCATTTAACAGCTATGTGATTGGAGGTTCAGTATTCCCACACAAGAGGACCCATAAGGCCACTTGGATTTCACCGGATGGAGTAACTGAAAACCAGATTGACCACTTTTGCATCATCCGACGATTCAGACGCTCACTGGAGGATGTCATAGTACAGAGAGGAGCTGATGTTGGATCTGACCATCACATGCTGCTGGCAAGACTCAAACTCCGCATCAAGAAACAAGGTACCAGAGGAGGAACAAAGAGGAGAAAGTTTCAAGTGAGCCTTCTGGATGGAGACAAGAAGGAAGAGTTCCAGCTGACACTGAGGAATAGATTCAAACCCCTTGTTGACCTCGAAGAGACAGTAGATTTGGAGACTCACTGGGCTAAGGTAAAAGGAATATTTACATCGACATGTCAGGATGTTCTTGGGGAAAAGTAAGTGGAACACAAGGAATGGATCAGTCAAAAATCACTGGACTTGATAAGGATAAGAAGAGACCTAAAAGAACAGGTAAATGCAAGTCGTACAAGAAGCTCAAGAGTTGGTAACCAGAAAGAGTACCGAGCATCAGCTAAAGAGGTTAAAATATCAATAAAAAAAGACAAAGAGGAGTTCATAGGAATGTTAGCAGAGAAAGCAGAGAAGGCAGCAACAGGATGACACATGAGGATCCTCTACCAGACTACAAAGACTCTTGCTGGAAAATATGGAAAACCTGAAGTTCCTGTCAAGGATTACAACAGGAAGGCTATTTTTGGAAAGGAAGCTCAGGCAAAAAGATGGATAGAACATTTTAACAGCCTCTTGAACAGACCTCCACCAAGCAACCCACCCGACATTCTACCCGCAAGAAATGATTTACCGATCAGTTGCGACCCTCCGACTAAAGCAGAGATTAATGATGCCATAAAGCAGTTAAATCGAGGCAAGGCAGCTGGACCAGATCAGATCCCACCAGAGGCGCTGAAGGCAGATGCTGCTGGGGCTGCAGAGGGTCTGCACTCACTATTCTCGAGGATTTGGATCGGAGGCAAGTTTCCAAAGGACTGGAAGGAAGGGCACCTCGTGAAGCTTCCAAAAAAAGGGGACCTCGGCAATTATAGTAACTACAGAGGAATCACACTTCTCTCCATCCCAGGAAAGGTTTTCAATCGGATTATTCTCAAGCGAATACAGAATGCAACAGACCCAAAACTTCGTGAGGAGCAAGCTGGTTTCAGGAGTAATCGATCAACCACCGACCAGATCGCCACGCTGAGAATCATAGTAGAGCAGTCGCTAGAGTGGAACTCCCAACTGATAGTGAACTTCCTTGACTACGAGAAGGCCTTTGATAGCATCGATAGAGAAACACTGTGGAGAATATTGAGACATTATGGAATCCCAGAGAAGATGGTGAACCTTATCAAGAGCATGTACGAGGGGACAAGTTGCAGAGTCGTACACGATGGCGAGCTTACTGACAGCTTTGATATCAAGACTGGTGTTGGGCAGGGTTGTTTGCTGTCCCCAGTTCTGTTTGTCCTGGTGATTGATTGGCTTATGAAAGAAACCATCAGTGGAGGAAGAAATGGCATACAATGGACCCCATGGACACAGCTGGACGATCTAGATTTTGCAGATGACTTGGCACTATTGTCGCACACACACGACCAGATGCAAGCAAAGACTACAGCTCTAAAGAAAATTTCAGAATCTATTGGATTGAGGATACATCCTGCGGAGTCGAAGGTCCTAAAAATTGTTGCACCCCCAAGCGCACAAGACAGAGTAGGAGATCAACCACTGGAAGATGTAGAGTCCTTCTGCTATCTTGGTAGTATCACTGACAATAAGGGAGGAACAGAGGCAGAAGTCAAAGCACGAATTGGAAAGGCACAGGCAGCTTTCACGTCCTTAAGCTAGATTTGGAGAACCAAGGATATATCTCTAAAAACAAAGCTGATGATATTCAACTCGAACGTGAAGTCAGTCCTGTTGTATGGATGTGAGACTTGGAATGTGTCCCAGGCCTGCATAAAGAGAATCCAAGTTTTCATCAACAGATGTTTGAGGAAGCTACTTAAGATCAGATGGACAGACAAGGTCAGCAATGAAATTGTATGGAAAAGAACAAGACAGAGCCCAGTCAGAGAGGAAATTGGTAGGAGGCGATGGAGATGGATCGGCCACACTCTCAGGAGGCCAGGAAACAGCATCACGAAGAAGGTATTGGATTGGAATCCCCAGGGCAAGAGATCAAGAGGAAGGCCGCGCGGAACGTGGAGAAGAGCCAGAGAAAATGATGTGCAACGAAGCGGAAAGACTTGGAATAATGTAAAGAGGCTGGCCCATGATAGAGAGGGATGGAAAATGTTTGTTGGTGGCCTATACCTTGATCCAGGGTGAGAAAGGCAATGATGATGATGGTCTGCATAAATGATCAGTTAGATCTACACACGGATGGAAATGGTGGGTCAAATAATAATTCAACCAATTTCAACTTTTCATCTCCCACCTGGAAAATGATAAATGCTTTTAAGAATTTTGGATCGCTAATTTCAGATTTGAAGTCAGATTTCAGCAGACACGTCATGTTTTTATGAGATTTACCTTTCCATTGTTTTTTCTTACAAATACAAACATAGAAATATCACATAAAATTAAATTAAAGTGAACCACAGCAACACATTTAATTACTATTTAAGAAATTTCAAAGCGCTGAAAACGGAATAAAGAGTCTCCAGATTAATTATCAAAACTATAATAACTGACAAATTAGCTGCAACCTTTAAATAAATCAGAGGTGCTTGGGGTTCTTGCACTTTTTGTTGTGTGGAGTGTCCGTTCCGCATTGAAGAAAACAACAGTAAGCTCCATGAAGGTCAAAAAAACACCAGCGAGACTACGTATAAATGAAGATCAGAAAGACATCAGTGACAGTATGACTGACAGACAGAAAAAGAGCAGGACACAGAGAAAATAAACGCAGATCAGAAGGAAAGCAGGATTAGCTCGTGTGAATGAAGGTAAAATAAAACTGCAGAGTATGGCTGAAAGTCAGATACTAGAAGGAAGTGAACAAACCAGCGGAGAAAGTCAACTCTTTGTCCTCCCCCTGCCCTGCCTGTGTAAGAGAACAGCCGTTCCAAGCCAACAGGAAAATTTGTCGAGGCCAACCCCTGTCCTGTAATCAGACAAAGTCTGTACAGCCAGCCCTGCACATCACTATCGGCACAGAGAGTCTGCCTAACCTGCCCAGAACTACCAGCAGAAGGTGTCAGTCATGCATTGATCAACCACCACAGCAACCTTGCTCTGCCAGCAAAAGAGAACGATTAATCCACCCTGCACTGCCAGGTATTTTACCCTGCCCTACTCTGCCGGCCAAAGAACCTGCTTAACCTGCATTGCACTGCCAGCAGAGGAGTGTGAACTGATCTGATGTACCAGTAAGGCTAGCTTACCCTAATCTGCTTTTCCAGTATAGCGAATCTGTCTGCCATGCCAACCACTACACCAATATTATATACAGATAGCAACAACGATAGTGCCATAAAATTTTTCAGATCTATAACATGACGCAATTTCGAGGAGATCTGATCAAACTATTATGTGATCTGTTAACATGCTGTCATGGACTAAATGTTGCACTTGAGCTCATTTGTAACAGTTAAATATAATGTTGGAGTTTGGTTCATACGAAAAGGACAAAGAAACGAATCAACTCTTAAAATTCCGTTCCTCGTGGGTTTGGGCACATCAGAGTGTGCTGTGACTTGAATGAAACTCCATTCTATAACCAGCACAATCTAACTTTTGTTATTGTTATATCACCATGTTGGGGTGGACTGTTATCTTCTCAAATGCTCCGCGCACACACAGAAGTACTTTGTTTCTGTAGCTTCAGATTTTGCATACTTGTTTCTTCTTTATACTTTGTTTAAATAAAATGTCCTCTTTTCTTTGCAGAAAGGACTGAGGAAAAGTGTGAGGATTCGCCAGGTAAATGAGCCGACACAAGACCTCTTCGATCTGGGGCGCCAAATAGAAAATATTATAATTGGTGACATTGCATTCGTTAACTCTTGGAGATTTCGTCGGTTTCATGACGGAGGGGCGAATGGATATCAACAGCTATACAAAGAAAAGCCGAACGCTTGATTTCCCCGATAACGCTAGTGACAACCGTTAAAATCAGTGCGGCAAGAAATTCAAGTTTTAAAAATTCTGTGCTTTTCTCCTCAGCGATTTCTCCACAGCTTGACAGACTATATAGCACAAAAACCAAATAAGATTTAACAAAACTGCTTATGTTGGGTAAAGTCCTCAGCCCCTCCCGACATACGTTTGATAACCACAAAATAATAAATATCTTAAGTTTGACCTGTTCGCCTTTCCGTCATCCCAATGTTTTTTTTTTTTTTTTTTTGGCTCAGATTGAAATGCGAATTTTAATGCATTCATTCAGTGCATGACTCAGAAATTAGATATTGCTATTAAGTTTGCTTAGATTATTATAAAGTGTTTTTTTTTTGCAAGTCTAGCAATTGAAAAATTAGATAAGACTAAATAGTCTAGCAACTGAAAAAGTAGATAAGATTAAATAAAATATAGAAATAAGAATATTCCTAGGTAAGAGAGAAATCAAACCCAGTGGGCTTCTGCCATGTATTTTAGCAGTGTCCTGTACTGAATACTTTGTAGTCGGCTGTTCTCGAACCCTTTAGGTTTTTTCATTATCAGCTGACGGTTTTGTAATTCAGTTACATCCGCTGGTATATAATCAGTTTTTCATGTACATGTGCTTCCAGCAACTAAAAATACTGAATGAATAAGACAAAATATTAATGAATTATAGATTAAATAAAAGATCTGTTAAGATATACCGAAAGTATAGATAATAAATAATAGTGTACTGAATACTTTGTTGTCGGCTGTTCTCGAACCCTTTAGGTTTTTTCATTATCAGCTGACGGTTTTGTAATTCAGTTACATCCGCTGGTATATAATCAGTTTTTCATATACATGTGCTTCCAGCAACTAAAAATACTGAATGAATAAGACAAAATATTAATGAATTATAGATTAAATAAAAGATCTGTTAAGATATACCGAAAGTATAGATAATAAATAATAGTGTACTGAATACTTTGTTGTCGGCTGTTCTCGAACCCTTTAGGTTTTTTCATTATCAGCTGACGGTTTTGTAATTCAGTTACATCCGCTGGTATATAATCAGTTTTTCATGTATATGTGCTTCCAGCAACTAAAAATACTGAATGAATAAGACAAAATATTAATGAATTATAGATTAAATAAAAGATCTGTTAAGATATACCGAAAGTATAGATAATAAATAATAGTGTACTGAATACTTTGTTGTTGGCTGTTCTCGAACCCTTTAGGTTTTTTCATTACCAGCTGACGAGTTTGTAATTCAGGAAAAGGGAAAATAGTCCTAGTCTCAACAAATCCTAAACTCTAGCTCTGAACATTCAGAGAAATTAACTGTTCAAACAAAATCGAACATGATGAAAAAATAAAAAAAAACAATAACGATAAGAACTGTCCTTTTAAAAAACTGGTCAAGAGGGAAAAATTGAAGTGTATGAATTACTGGTAAAGATGCAATGAATGACACAGAGACATAAAAAAAGGTGTTTAATATTGTCTAAGCTATCAGTATCATAATAACAATAGGAACACCTGTATTTAATCTAACTTTACTTCATGCACTTTGGAATGTAATTGGTTTCGCATTTTTCACCTTTCGTCATTGCCCTTTTTTTTTTTGCTTTTATTTCACTTTCATCCGCCATCTACGTTATCTCTATTAACTCTCTGCAAGACACAACTTTTTAATATGCCATAGACGATGATCACTTTCTCGATACTGGTGGCTAATTATGCGGTCATATCAAATGTCATCAGTCTAATGAAACCCAAGTTGAGTTATGGGTATCAAAACCTCTCATGGCACACCAACAATCAAAAACAATTTGTCTGTACAAAATAGCTATTCCATTAAATGTTCCCTATTCTGCCATTCTATTTCGAAGATGTGGAAAACGTTATTCATGGTTCCATATTTCATCTTACTTATACATAATTTGGCTATTAGTATAATGTGATTTATAATATTTATCCTCTTACTTGTACATTCGTTATGGTCTTCTTTAACTATCCCAAAGAGTGCTGTCACTTCGTCCATGTCTAATTTATAGCCTGTTTTCATGAAGATGATCTGGCCAATATGATACCAAAATTCTCTGACTTTCTTACAATGATAGAAGAAATGTTCTATATAGTCTCTTTCATTACAATATGCACAGTTTTCCAATGATTTTATTCCTATTCGTGTAAGTAGTATGTTGGTGGGATAGATATTATGTATTAATTTGAAGTGAAGAAGCCTAAGTCTACTTTCACGAGATGCATTCTTTGCTATCATAAAATATTTTGTTATATCTATATCCATCTTTCTTTTCCAAAAGCTCACTCCACAAATAGTGCCATCTCTCGTGTTTAAAAACGAATTTCGTATCTGCTTATTAGTTTTGGCAAAGAAAGATTCTACATGCTCAGGCAGCTTACGGGATCTCACTATTGCTTCCTTAATCATGTCCTTTGTGACTCTGTTTAATAATTTCCTCTGGTTTTCCGTAAAGGCATTTGCCATTGCATTATATTCAAACAGTAGTCCTGGATAATTTCCTATCTTTTCCTGTATTATCTCCTTTCTAATTACCCCTTCCTCATTCCATATGTCATATACATATCTAATATTTGCTTCAATCCATTTTGGGAAAAAAAGGAGTTTTCTTTTGTATTGAAACAATGTATTATTAAATAAAGGTTGATTTAATAAATCTTGTTGTGAGAGGTTATCCATATCGTATTCTACTACTTTTGTATCCTTGGCCTCTATCCAGGTACTAGCTACAGTTCTCCAGAATAAAGATTTGATATTATTTATTTTTACCTTATGTTTGATGCTTAAATTACCTTCTACGAAGTATTTGCTCCCTCCCAATTGTGAGAAAAAGTGTTCAGAAGTATTTACACGTCCTTCATTCATTCTATTACTTTTCGATGTCACCCCTTTCATCCACTTCATTAGAAACACTTTCTGCTGATCCTTTAAACTAATCATACCTAAACCTCCTTTAGAGAATTCTTTGCAAATTACAGTTCTTTTTACCTTCTCAAATGCTTTCTTATTTGAATATTTTTTCTGCCAAATGAATTTAAATATCTTAGTATCTATTTCTTGCAATATATTTTGCGGTAAACTCAGGGACTGTATTATGTAGCTCAGCTGTGACAATAGAAGGCTCTTTACCACAGTTATTTTACCATAACATGATAAATTGCGTCTTTTCCATCTTTGAATGATTTCTTCAATTTTTCTTATCCTTTCATTCCAGTTCTCTTCTACGCATGATATTTCTTGATCAGCATTAAAATAAATGCCCAGTATTTTCATATTATCTCCTTTCTTAAGCCACGATATTCCCACATCACAGGTTCCCACAATCCTATCACCTATTTCCATCCGCTTGCATTTGTTTTTATTTAATTTCAACCCTGAGAATTCCCCGAATGTTTCGATGTCTCTAAGAGCTTCTCTCAAATCATTAGTGTGGTTTAACATCAATGTTACATCATCTGCGTATTGGTATAATTTATTATCCAGGGTATTTTTTAATTGTATGCATTTTATATGCGAATTATATCTTACCTTAATGGCCATAATTTCTGCCACTAAAATAAAAAGTAGAGGGCTGACACAACAGCCTTGCCTCACTCCGCGTTCCGTTTTAAACCAGTTTGAGACCCAGCCTCCATTTTTTACACAGCTTTCAGTATTTCGTATCAATGTTTTAATATATTGAATAAAGTTATTGCCAAAATTGAAAGCTTCAAGTGCATATATGATTGCTTTTTTATCAATACTATCGAACGCCTTTTGGAAATCTAGCGAGACTAAGATACCTGCCCCATCTTCCTCCTTCCTTAATAGGGTCATACAATCATCTATAGTACGAATCAAATTTGAGATCGATCTGCCTTTGATAAAACCCACCTGATTATTATGTATAAGTTTCTCCATAACCCTTTGAAGTTTCAGCGCTAACCATTTAGAGAAAATTTTATAATCTGTATTAGTAAGGCTCACTGGTCTCCAATTATTTATATTATTTCTCTCTAACTTGTTTCCCTTATGCAGTAGTGTAATTACGCCCCTTTTTTGCGTTGTTGTAAGCTCTCCCTTTATCACTGAGTCGGACAGACTTTCCCACAACAATGTTTTCAGTCGTCCCCAGAAACACTTATAAAAGGGAGTCGTCAGTCCATCACTCCCAGGTGCTGACTCATTATTAAGTTTAGATAGTGCGTATCCAAGTTCTTCTACTGTAATCTTATCTTCCATTATTTCTTTTTCGCTTTCATCTAATACTGGGTATTCGATATTTTCTAAATAGCTATTCAATAATGACTTTACATCGGTTTCTGCACTCTCTTTCTTATACAAGTTTTCAAAAAACTGTCGAATCTGATTCAATATTTCTAATGGCTTTTTGAAGGCGTTATCATTCACCCTTAGTTCATAAATAGTGTTTGCAGTCCCCTTTCTCTTTTCTAATGATAGGAAGTATTTTGTGTTCTTTTCGCCCTCCTCTATCCACTTAACTCTCGATCTTATCTGAGCCCCCCTTGCTTTGTATAAAAGAAATACTTCTAAGTTCTGTTTTAAGATTGCCATTTCTTTTTGTAGGTTTTCATTACTCGGTTCTGCGAGTAACTGCTTATTTACCCTTTCAATATCTAGTTCTAAATCTCGTTCTTTATTTTTCCTGAGCTGGGTCTTTGTTTTCGAATATTGTATGCAGAGAGATTTCATTTCAGTTTTTAAAAGTTCTCATTTAATAGTCGGCTCAAGCTCTAAGTTGTCCCGAATAAAAACGTCAATGAGCATATTCATTTCCAGAATGAAATTATCATCTTCCAGCAGTGAGTTGTTGAATTTCCAGATTGATGGTCCTTTTTTAAATGAAGCAGTACATATTTTTGCTATGACCCCTTTGTGGTCGCTGAGTGTAACAATTTCATGATAAGCATTTTCGATGTGGGCTAATAGGTTGTTATCACAAAATATGTAATCTAACCTTCTAGCTATAAAAGGTGTTTTTCTGGCCCAAGTGTAATCCTTTTCGGTCCCATGGTAGCAACGCCACGCGTCGAACAAGTCTAGCGTGTCAGTCATTTTTTGTAGCTCGAGAATTTCTTTTCGATCATGTGGCTCTCCAGCTACAATATCTAGGTTATTATCCCGAACGATATTAAAATCTCCACATATTATCTTATTATTATATAAAGACAGTGTTTGGGTCAGCTGAGATATAAACGATGCTTTTTCTGCTTTCATTACTGGGCCGTATATGTTGAGGATGGAAAATTCTGATCCCCGTATTTTAATATTGATACCTAAAACCCGCGCGGATGAATACACCAGTCTGATTTCTTCGAAACTAAAATTTTTATTGACGAGTATGATTTGGCCTTTACTTCTGTTTGTACCAGCGGAATAGAACATCTCTCCTCCCCATTCTTTCTTCCACTCTTCTCCCTGTTCATCTGTAACATGCGTTTCTTGTAAACATGCGATATCGTACTTTCTGCATTTTTTAAAAATAAATACACGTTTAATTTTTTTATTTAAGCCTCTGCAGTTCAGAGACAATACCAGCATGGGGTTTTTTCTGAAAGCGTAGTCCTTTATCGGTCCTTGTCGTTTCCCGGTTGTCACACACGAGGGGAGTTCAAATTAGGTTTCCTTTCCCTGTTGGCTGTGCTCGCAGCCTTCTGTTTCCTCCTCCTCCTGTCTCCTCACTTTTTCATTTGGTGAATCAATTGTGTCGCCGGCTCTTTTGTTCTGTAGGCTGTGTGAGCGTTGTTGTCCTCGACACGACATACTCCGTGAGCGGTTTAACATCATTTGTTTTATGTTTGTTTGTTTACCTGTTCCTCGTTCACCTGTTCTGTCTTTTGTTTTTGGTCTACTGTTGTGTGTTCCCTGGCTAGTTGTATCTGCATAAGTAGGTGAGCGAATACTTGTGTTTGTTGTGTGCTTGTCTGAGTCGTGCTCTGTGTTTGGAATGTCATTGTGTGTCACTGATATGTTTTCCCCTTTGTCGTTGTCATCGTCAACTGGTGTCCTGTTAGTGTCACTGTTCTTTGGGTGTCGTAATGGTCGGATCTGTTCCCTGTAATAAACCGTCCCTCTCCATATACCTATAGGGATGGAAACTTCTAAATTGATTGCAGGGATGTCTGTGTACATAAAGCGCCTGCCTGTTTTATACCCAGTCCACCCTCCGTTCTCGTCTCTATAGTGTTCCTCTTTTATTGCTGACCTTAGCACTACCCCTTTGACAGTTAACGCCTTCTCTATCTCCTCGTTACTTACTGACAGAGGTATACCTCCGATAATAATCTTCGTAGTGCTTCGTCCTGTATCCGAGAAAGCAAAGGGATTTCTTGCCAATAGTGACACCGATTGGCCCATGAAGATAATCCCTTGAGTAAGCAATTTTTGTCTAGCCCCCGCCCCTTTTACATAAATCCTCCATAAACCCCCAATCTTCTGAGCTCCCTCAATACCTTGAGGACCTGTCGTAGCCTCACAGGCTCTACACAAGTCTAGTCCCTTAATTAAACTACCATCTGGAGGGGCAATAGTTGAGTGCAAGATAAAGCACACCCCGCGCCCAGTTATATCCGCACTAGCCCCGCTCGCCGTGTTAGAATCCGCCATCTTGCACAGCTAAAATTTGATAAGTGAGCTGAGCACGACAAACAGAAGCGCAGAATAGGCAAAAAGAGCAGTCGAGCGCTTTAGAGAAAATTCCACATATAACTAAGATCCACTTACCGGAATCCTCCTATGGAAACGATAACACAAAATCCCTCTGCACCTAGATATACTTCCAAATGTGCAGAGCCAGTGTATCTGCCGGCTTTGACTTCAAAGCCGTCACCGGAAGTCCTCTAGTTTTAATTGTTTGCCATATCTTTGCACAGCTGTTGTTATCTATTCACCCCTACGTCATGAAACCAACAATGTATCTATATCTGCATAAATAATCAGTTAGATCTTCACATGGATGGGAATGATGGGACAAATAATAATTCAACAAATTTCAACTTTTTACCTGTTATCTGGAAAATGATATGCGTTTTAAAGTAATTTTGGGTCGCTAATTTCAGATTTGAAGTCAGATTTCAGCTAACACGTCATGTTTTTATGATATTTAGAATTGCATTGTTTTTTCTTACAAAAAGAAACATAAAAATATCACATAAAACTTAAGTAAACCACAGCCACACTTTAATTACTATTTAAGAAATTTCAAAGGGCTGAATACGGAATAAAGAGTCTCCAGATTAATTATCAAAATTATAATAATTAACTAATTTGCTGCCTCATTTGAATAAATCAGAAGTGATTGGGGCTCTTGCACTTTTGGTTGTGTGGAGTGTCGTTTCGCTTTGAAGAAACCAACGGTAAGCTCCCTGAATGTCAGAAAACACCAATGAGAGTATGACTGAAGATCAGAAAGACACCAGCGAGAGTACGTATGAATGAAGATCAGGAAGACACCAGTGAGGGTATTACTGAAAAACAGTAAGACACCAGCGACAGTACGACTTAAAGACAGAAAGACAGCAGCGACAGTGTGACTGACAGACAGAAAGACAGCAGCGACAATATGACTGACAAACAGAAAGACACCAGTGACAGTATGACTGACAGACAGAAAGACAGCAGCGACTGTATGACTGACAAACAGAAAGACAGCAGCGACAGTATGACTGACAGACAGAAATACACCAGTGACAGTATGACTGACAGACAGAAAGACACCAGTGACCGTATGACTGACAGACAGAAAGACACCAGTGACAGTACGACTGACAGACAGGCAGACACCAGTGACAGTACGACTGACAGACCGAAATATACCAGTGACAGTATGACTGACAGACTGACAGACACCAGTGACAGTATGACTGAAGGTAAGAAAGACAGCAGGACACAGAGAACGTAACTGCAGATCAGAAGGAAAGCAGGATTAAGGGCGTGTGAATGAAGGTAAAGAAAAATAGCAGTTTGGCTGAAAGTCAGATAGCAGAAGGAAGTGAACGAACCAGCGGAGAAAGTCAACTCTCCCCCCCCCCCCCTCCCTTGCCCTGCCTCGAGAGGAGACCAACCACTCCAAGATAACGGGAAAAGTTATCCGAGCCAATCCCTGTCCTGCAATCAGAGGAAGCCTGTACAGCCAGCCCGGCACATCACTATCGGCACAGAGGGCCTGCTTAATCTGCCCAGAACTACCAGCAGAGGGTGTCTGCCATATTCTGATCAACCACCACAGGAACCTTGCTCTGCCATCAAAGTAGCACTCCACCCTGCACTGCCAGGTATTTTACTCTGCCCTACTCTGTCGGCCAAAGGAACCTGCTTAACCTGGAATGGACAAAGAAACGAATCAACTCTTAAAATTCCGTTCCTTGTGGTTTTGAGCACATCAGAGTGTGCTGTGACTTGAATGAAACTCCATTCTATAACCAGCACAATCTAACTTTTGTTATTGTTATATCACCATGTTGGGGTGGACTATTATCTTCTCAAATGCTCCGCGTACACATAGAAGTAGTTTGTTTCTGTAGTTTCATATATTTTGCATACTTGTTTCTTCTTTATACTTTGTTCAAATAAAATGTCCTCTTTTCTTTTCAGAAGTTATAGAGGAAAGGTGTGAGAGAATCTTAGGTAAAAGAGCCGACTCGAGACCTCTTCGATCTGGGGCGCCAAACAGAAAATAGTATAATTGGTGACACTGCATCCATTAACTCTTGGAGATTTTGTCGGTTTCATGTCGAAGGGGCGAATAGATATCAACACCTGTACAAAGAAAAGGCGAACGCTTGATTTATCTGATAATTAAGGTGACCACCGCCAAAATCAGTGCTGCGAGAAACTCAAGTTTTTAAAAATTCTGTGCTACTCTTCTCATCCAATTCTCCACAGCTTGACAGACTATATATATATATATGGCCTTTAGCGTCTTTACAGACGGTCTTAGCAGCTAGAATATTCACTTTCACTTTGACTGACAGCTTCTCTCGTGGCTTATTCTACCAATGTTTGACCCGAGAGTGCGATGGCAGTGATTGCAGGTCAGTCTTTTGGGTTCACTTTGGCGAGTGTTTTCATTCCGCCTCTGTCGTTTTGTCAGGTATGTTTCTTTTGCCTTGAAGTCTATTGCGAGCGTGCCACTGCGCAATTTTTGTCTCCATCTGCTTCGATCATTTGCAAGGTTCTCCCATTCATTGGGATCGATGTTGAATGCTTTCATCGTGACCTTGCAAGTGTCTTTGAATCGCAGATGTGGCCTACCTCTGGGTCGGTTGCCAGTAGCAAGTTCCCCGTAGAGAATTTGTCTGGGGATGCGATCATTTTCCATACGGTGGAGATGTCCAAGCCACCGCAGTCTTTTTTTGCCTAGGAGAGCCTGAGTTGATGGAATGTTGGCTCGGCTCAGAATTTCGATATTTGAGATCCTGTCTTGCCACTTGATCTTGAGAATTTTGCGTAGGCAGCGCAGGTGGAAGGAGTTGAGGGATCTTTCATGTTTGGAGTAGGTGGTCCATGTCTCTGAGCCATACAGCAGGGTGCTTAGGACGCAAGTTTGGTACACGAGTACCTTTGTTTTGATGGTCAGCTTGCTATTGTTCCACACCCTTTTTGAGAGTTTGCCAAAAGCTGTGGCCGCCTTTCCTATTCTGGCATTTATTTCAGTTGTTATGTCTGTGCTACCACTGATGGTTGAGCCTAGGTAGCAGAATTTTCCCACTTGCTCCAGAGGAGAGCCATTCAGCATGATTGGGTTGGGGTTTCTCAAGCCTTGTGTCAAAACTACAGTTTTTGAGACACTGATCTTTAGCATGAATTTGTCACAGGCTTTGGCAAGGCTATTGATGAGAGCCTGGAGCGTGGTTTCATCGTGGGCCACGATTGCAGCATCATCTGCGAAGAGGAGCTCTTGTAACATAATATGCTCTGTACGAGATTTTGCTTTTAGTCTGGCAACATTAAAAATGGAGCCGTCCACTCTGGTGTTAATAAGTACTCCACCTGAACATTGACCAAAGGCATTCTTGAGTAGGGCTGCAAAATATATACCAAATAAGGTAGGAGCAAGAACACATCCCTGCTTCACACCGCTGTTTACAGCAAATGAATTGGATGTGCAGCCCTCAAAGTTGACACATGCCCTCATGTCAGTGTGGAAGGATGCAATAAGTTTTAGCAATGTTGGTGGACAGCCTATGGATTTAAGGACTGCATACAGGCCAGATCGGCTTACGGTGTCGAAAGCCTTTGTTAGGTCCACAAAGCATGTTATAAGCGGCCTGTTTTGTTCTTTACATTTTTCTTGGATTGGCCGAAGTGCAAATATCATGTCAATAGTTGATCGTTTGCTTCGAAAGCCACATTGTGTTTCTGGTAAGACTTTTTCCGCCAGTTGTTGAAGGCGGCAGAGGATGACGCGAGCAAAAGCCTTTCCAGTAATGCTGAGGAGGGATATGCCTCGATAGTTGTTGCAGTCGCCTTTGTCTCCTTTGTTCTTGTAAAGTGTGACAATTTTGGCGTCTCTCATATCATGTGGTATCACGCCTTCTTTCCAACACTGCAGTAACAGATTATACAGGTGTGGTAATAGTGGGCCTTTTAGGTCTTTTAATACCTCTGCAGGAATGTTATCACTTCCTGTGGCTTTTCCAGCAGACAGGTGGTCGATTGCATTGGAAAGCTCGACTAAGGAAGGTTCAGCGTCAAGTTCGGCCATTATTGGCAGTTTTTGGAGGTGTTCCTCAAAATCTGGTGGAATATTTTTCTCAGTTGAATACAACAGAGAGTAATGCTCTACCCACCTATTCAGTTGTTCATTTTTATCTGTGATGGGTTCACCATTTACAGACTTAAGTGGGGCGCTTTTGGTGATGATTGGCCCAAGAGCTACTTTCATCTGACTAAAGGCGGTTTTCATATCTCCCTTTTCATTTGCCTCTTGTATGCTGTTACACAAGTCTGTCCAGTATTTGTTGGCGCAACGTCTTACCTCCAGCTGAAGTTTAGCTTTTGCATTTTTCAAACAAGTTTTTGTACTCTGATTGCAATTTTTGTTATACTCATTGAAAGCAGATTTCTTTTGCTCAATGAGAGGTAGGAGAATTTCGCTGTTCTGGGCTACCCAGTCGTTGTTTGAAACTTTATGCTGTCCAAAAGACTTGATGGCACAGTCATGAATTTTTGAACTGAGAGTGTTCCATGTTTCATCTACCGAGTCACATTGGGTGACATTATCCATGCTTTCAGCAAATAACTTTTCAAATGACTTTCTATTTGATTCATCTCTGATTGCTGTTACATTGATCTTAGGGATTGAAGGGGCTTTTGATCTGTATATTTTCTTGGCCGAAATTTTGATTTTGCTGACTACCAGTGCATGGTCGGTGTGACAGTCAGCACTGTGGAGGGAACGAGTTATTTTTATACAGCCCAAACTCTTCCTCCTTGAGAGAATAAGATCTAATTGATGCCAATGGCCAGACCTGGGATGGCGCCATGATGTTCTTTGGCATCTCTTAAGGTCAAAGTACGTGTTTGTAACACATAATGAGTTTACGGAGCATAGCTCCAGAAGGCGCTGCCCGTTTTCGTTGATGTTGCCAATGCCGAAGTGCCCAATGCACTTTGGCCATGCGGAGTGATCTGCTCCCACTCGAGCGTTAAAGTCACCCAGAATTAGCAGGCCTTCGGTGAGAGGGATGTTGTGGAGAGTCCTCTGCAATGCCTCGTAGAAAATGTCTTTGGTTTCATCAGAGGAGGTAAGTGTTGGGGCATAGACACAGATAATGTTGGTAAAACCAGACCGGGTGTTCAGTCTGAGTGTCATGATGCGTTCTGACACTCCAATTGGAGTTGCGATCGAATTGATAAGGGAGTTTTTTACGGCGAAGCCCACGCCGTGGATTCTCGGCTGTTCGCTGCTAAGGCCCTGCCAGAAGAAGGTGTAGTTTTCTTCTTTGACTGACCCGGAGTCGGGAAGTCGAGTTTCTTGAAGGGCAGCGATGTCGATGTTTAGTAGCTGAAGTTCTCGATCAATAATTTGGGATTTCCTGATGGAGTCAATATCAGTGAGATCTTGCTGTTGCAAGCCTGGGCGCATTGTTCTGACGTTCCAGGTACCAAGTTTTAGTATTTTTCTGTTTTTGCGAGGTGCACACTTTACGTCAGCTTTTTGACTTTTGGTCTAGCTCCAACCACCTTATGAAGCAGGCTGACGTGGCGGAACAACACCCAACTGCCTGGGGGCTGCCCAGGTTACGGCGGGCGGTAGTTGATCAATGCAGCTGAAAAGCCGCTCCCACCGACAGAGGGGACCCCTGGCGCTCATCCGTACGCCAAATGGATTGAGCTTATCACCGGTAACTGCCACCTCCCGTGTTGTGCCCATCCGTAACGGATGGCTGGAGTGTCCTCTCCAAATCGGAAATGGGTGGGCTTATAGAGGAGAGACAGACGCTTGCCAAGCCCGAGCAAACGCCTCCTCGTTTTGCTGCCTTGCCTGGGCTATTTTTAAGAGATGGTGCTTTGCCCAGAGGCACCACCCCTCTCTCTGCCATTCTAGTTAAACCCAAGGGAGAGACCAGGTCAATACATTTGGAACTAGTCCGGCTGCAGGAGATGCTGGAAGCCAGTTTGATGCAGTTCTCCCTGACAACCACCTTCGGGTCTCCACTCCTGATTTTCTGTCTGGGTTTACTCCCATAGCCTTTGCTATCATAGCAACACACAAGGCAGTGTGGTATTTGTATTCAGGGTTACCTTCCCCTAGTCTTCCTCTCTCCCGAGATGACCCACAAGACAGTGGGGGTGACAGTAGCAGGCTGTATTGTGTACTGTTATACAATAGCAGAAAACTCTGGCCTGACATATTCAGACTATATAGCACAACAACTAAATGAGATTTAGCAAAAAATGTTAACCAACCCACCCCCCACCCCCACCCCCCCCCTCCCCTCAAAATACGTTCGATAACCACACAAAAATAAAGATCTTAAGTTTGACCTGTTCGCCCTTTCATCATGCCGATAACTTTTAAGTGTTGGCCTTTTCGTTGCACAGCCGTTGTTATCTATTCGCACCTATGTCATAAAACCAACAATTTATCTATATCTTAATCAACAATCAGTTACATCTAAACAAGGATGGAAATGGTGGGACTAATAATAATTCAACACATTTTAACTTTCTATCTGCAACCTGGAAAATGATATATGTTTTTAAGTAAGTTTGGGTCAATAATTTCAGATCTGAAGTCAGATATCAGCTAACACGTGAGGTTTTTATGATATTTAGGGTTCGCTTTTTTACATAGAAACATAAACATAGAAATATCAATGAAAACTAAAGTAAAGCAAAGATACACTTTGATGACTATTTAAGATATTTAAAAGTGCTGAAAACTGAATAAAGAGTTTCCAAATTAATTATCAAAACGATTTAAAAACGTACAAATAGCTGCATCCTTTGTATAAATCAGAAGTGCTTGAGGCTCTTGCACTTTCGCTCGTGTACAGTGTCCGTTTCGTGTCGAAGAAACCAACAGTAAGCCCCATGAAGGTCAGACCAAAACTAGTGAGAGAATTACTGCAGGTCAGAAAGACACCACTGAGATTATGATTGAAAGTGGGAAAGACACCAGAAAGAGTATGATTTTAGGTCAGAATGACACCAGCGAGAGTGTGACTGAAGGTAAGAAAGACAGCAGGACACAGAGAATATAACTGCAGATTAGAATTAAAGCAGGATTAAGGGAGTGTGAATGAAGGTAAAGGAAAACAGCAAAGTATGGCTGAAAGTCAGAAAGAAAGAAATGGATCAACCGGCGGAGGAAGTCAACCCCATGCTAAAAAACCCCTAACCTTCCAGCCCTGCCTGTGAAGGAGACCAGCCATTCCAAGCCAACGGAGGAAGTCACCCGTGTCCACCCCTGTCCTGCAATCAGACAAAATATGTACAGCCAGCCCTGCACATCACTATCGGCACAGAGAGTCTGCTTAACCTGCCCAGAACTACCAGCCGAAGGTGTCTGCCATGCACTGATCAACCACCATAGCAACCTTGCTCTGCCATCAAAAGAGCCCGATCAATCCGCCCTGCACTGCCACGTATTTTACCCCCCCCCCTACTCTGCCGGCTAAAGAACCTGCTTAACCTGCATTGCACTGCCAGCAGAGGAGTGTGACCTGACCTGATGTACCAGTAAGGCTAGCTTGCCCTACTCTGCTCTTCCAGTAGAGCGAACCTCTCTTGCCCTGCCAACCTCTCCAGCAATATACAGATAGCAACAAAGACAGTGCCATAAAACTCTTCAAATCCAAAGAATGGCACAATTTCGGGGAGATCTGATCAAATTATATTGTGATCTATTAACATGCTGTCATGAACTAAATTTTGCACTTGAGCTCAATTGTAAAGTTTGAAAATGTTGGAATGGAGTTCATACGGGATGGGCAAAGAAACGAATCGACTCGTAAAATTCCGTTCCCCGTGGTTTTGAGCACATCAGATTGTGCTGTGTTTTCAATGAAACTCCATTCTAAAACCACCACGATCTTCTGAGGCTTAATCTAAATGTTTCAAACAGTGCCTTTGATGAAGGAATTATCATAATGTCCTATTAATAGTTAGACATCTAATAGTCCTTATGCTCTTCTATTATCTTTTTAAAAGCTCCGCGAACACACAGAAGTACTCTGTTTCTGTAGTTTCGTACTTTCCATAACTGTTTCTCCTTTATATTTTGTTCAAATAAAGTGCTCTATTTTCTTTTCAGAAAGAAACGAGCAATACGAAGAGCATTATCCTACGCATAAAAGAGCCGACACGAGAAGTTTTAGACCTGGGGGACCAAACAAAAACTGGTATAATTGGTGACATTGCATCCATTAACTATTGGTTTCATAAGGGAGGGCCAAATAGATAATTATCAACATCTGTAAAAATTGATAACCACACAAAAATAAAGATCTTAACTTTGACATGTTCGCCCTTTCGTCATTCAGATAAGTTTTAAATGTTTGCCTTTTGGCTGCACAGCTGTTGTTATCGTTTCGCCCCTACGTCATGAAACCAAAAAGGTATCTATATCCTCATAAACAATCATTTAGATCTACACATGGATGGAAATGATGTCACAATTAATAGTTCAACAAATTTCTAATTTTTGACTGCCACCTGGAATATGATGTATTTAAATAATTTTGGGTCACTAATTTCAAATCTGAAGTCATATCTGAGACAAAACGTCATGTTTTTTTATGATATTTATGGTCCTCTTTTTTTACTAAGAAACATAAACATAGAAATATCACTGAGAATAAAAGTAAGCAACAACTACATTTTAATTACTATTTAAGACATTTTAAAGTGCTGAAAACTGAATAAGGAGTCTGCATATTAATTATCAAAACAATATAATAACTGACAAATTAGCTGCATCCTTTGTATAAATCAGAACTGCTTCGGGGGTCCTTGCATTTTCGTTTGTGTGGAATGCCCGTTTCGATTTGAAGAAACCAAAAGTACTTCCCCATGAAGGTCAGATAGACACTAATGGGAGTATGTCTGAAGATCAGAAAGATACCAGTGAGAGTGTGACTGAAGGTCAGAAAGACACCAGTGAGAGTATGATTGAAGACAGTCAGAAAGATACCAGTGATAGTATGATTGAAGAAAGTCAGAAAGATACCAATGAGAGTATGATTGAAGAAAGTCAGAAAGATTCCAGTGAGAGTATGATTGAAGAAAGTCAGAAAGATACCAATGAGAGTATGATTGAAGAAAGTCAGAAAGATACCAGTGAGAGTATGATTGAAGAAAGTCAAAAAGACACCAGTGAGAGTATGACTGGAGGTCAGATAGACACTAGTGGGAGTATGACTGAAGGTCAGAAAGATACCAATGAGAGTATGATTGAAGGTCAGGAAGACACCATTGAGAGTATGATTGAAGAAAGTCAGAAAGTCATCAGAAAGCTTAAGGTGGAAATGACACCAGTGAGAGTATGACTGAAAGTCAGAAAGACACCAGTGAGAGTATGATTGAAGAAAGTCAGAAAGATACCAATGAGAGTATGATTGATGAAAGTCAGAAAGATACCAATGAGAGTATGATTGAAGAAAGTCAGAAAGATACCAGTGAGAGTATGATTGAAGGTCAGAAATACACCAGCGAGAGTGTGTCTGAAGATCAGAAAGACACCAGTGAGGGTATGACTGAAGGTCAGAAAGAGACCAGTGAGAGTATGACTGAAGGTCAGAAAGACACCAGTGAGAGTATGATTGAAGAAAGTCAGAAAGATACCAATGAGAGTATGATTGATGAAAGTCAGAAAGATACCAATGAGAGTATCATTGAAGAAAGTCAGAAAGATACCAGTGAGAGTATGATTGAAGGTCAGAAATACACCAGCGAGAGTGTGTCTGAAGATCAGAAAGACACCAGTGAGGGTATGAGTGAAGGTCAGAAAGAGACCAGTGAGAGTATGACTGAAGGTCAGAAAGACACCAGTGAGAATATGACTGAAAGTCAGAAAGACACCAGTGAGAGTATGACTGACGGTCAGAAAGACAGCGGGTCACAGAAGGAATCAGGATCAGAAGGAATGCAGGATTAAGGGGGTGTAAATGAAAGTAAAGGAAAAACAGCAGAGTATGGCTGACAGTCAGATATTGGGGTTAAACTTGCCTTGGTTTCTGTTCTCCATCACCTCTATATATTGGTCAAACCTTTCACCATGCTCATCACCGACATCCCCAAGATTGGAAGGAAGAAAGTCAAGATGCGAGTGCAGAAAGTACATTTTAAGAGACATACGAGATCCCAGCTGACACTATGTTTTTAACACGTTTTTCACCAAGTCAGAATAATTGTCCGCTCTGTAATTTCCCAGGAATTGTTCGACAACCAAAAAGAATGCTTCGAAGGCGGCAAGTTCAACGGGATTAAATTTGTCCTTAAAATGAGTCATCAGCCTACAATTCAAGAATTTCAGGGGACAAAAAAATACCTTCTTTCAGTTTTGTTCCACTTTTGTCTTACTCAAATTTCTCCCTGAAATATTGAACGGAGTCTCCATTTCTGTCCATAGTTTCTTCATTTATCCCAGTTTTATATGGAGCGGGGATAGGAACACTTTCTATGGATTTACTAGAGGCATATGCTGAACAATGTATTTGGCAACTATACTCATGATAAAAAGAAACGCGAAAAAATAATATTTCACGTAAATTCCACGTATCATTAACCCCCCCCCCCCCCCAACGTCCAGGTTATCCTTCCATGACAAAGTTTTGGCAAGCAAATTCAGTGAAGTAAAGAGCATTAAAGGTAGATTCGTTTTATTATCGCCTTTTTAAACTCCACCAACGACTCAGGTGTCACTCGATACAGGAAGTCAGTATCGTGTGTGACCACCATTTGCCTGAATGACTGCGTTGCATCTCCGGTACATAGACCTCACAAGATTGTTAATGAGGTGCCTGGGAACATTTCTCCATTCATCCAGAAGAGCTGACTGTGCTCCTGGGCTGTTCAAGGCCGTGGTTGTCTCCCCTCGATGCGCACTTCTAATTCATCCCAAAGATGTTCTATGGGATTCAAATCCGGGCTGCGTGCTGGATGAGGCAGAAGAGGGATTCCATGACGTTGTAGAAAGTCTTGCGTAGCTCTTTCAGTGTGCGCCCCTGCATTATCTTGCTGTAAAGTGAAGTTTGTATGTCGATGGAAACAAGGGATGATGTGTTGTCTCAGAATTTCGTTGATGTAACAATGCGCAGTGACTCCATTTGCCCGTCCTTGGCCTTGATTTTGGAATATTGGCCCTATGATCTGCTTTTGAGCAATTCCATCCAACAACATCACCCGAGGTCCTCCCCGTCTGTCCCTTTCCAAAATACACCCATCCAAGAAACGTTCACCCGTCCGACGATACACTCGGATTCTGTTGTTGGCATTGTCTATGCAAAAGAGGCTCTCATCGGTGAACAGGATTCTCGACCACTCTCTCATGCGCCGGTTTATGTGCCTTTGTGCCCAGTTAAGACGATCCTGGCGATGCCGAGGAGTAAGAATAGCTCCTCCATATGGTCGTTGACATTGAAGATTCTGGTCACGCAGTCGGCGGCGCACAGTATGTCGACATATGCGTTGTCTATGCACACCAATGGAGTTTCTAGCGGTCTCTGTTGCAGTAGCAAAGCGATCAGCCACATGGCGGCGAACAATTTGGCGATCTGCGAGTGCACCCGTACCCTCGGTCCTGCCACTTTTCGGCCTGTCTGCTGTTGAGTGATTTTGCTGAAAACTTTCTCGAAGGCCATAAATCGTCGAGATATGGACACCTAAGGCAATCTCAACCACATCTGGTCGTTCTCCCGCTTCTAATCGCCCTATAGCTCCTTCTCGATTTTTCACACTTAGGCGAGGCATTGTTATTGCGGCCGGGAAGGGTCCTGAAATCGAGTTTTGGGCTCAAAATATCGACTCTTGCTTTTGTCGATTTTCGGAAAGTTCAGCCATTTCTATTTATGTTTTTGACAATCATTTGACCTAGCTAAGCTTTTTTCCATAAAAAAACAAGACTTTATTGGGAGAGGGTCGAGTAAAACATTTGTCGCGATGTGGGTTACATGGGGATATTTCGACTGACACTCTTTCGAGGTCCGCTCCCACAATCGACGAACACACAAAAATAAATACTTGCACTCTAGAAACTAAATAAATCAATTGCTTTCAATTTTAGCAGAACTGTAGAGCAGTTTAATTACAGGAATTAATGTAACAAATATAATTATAAATATATATATCAATTCAAAGGCAACTGAATCTAACTAATGGAACTACAGCTTTTATAAAGACTAACGAATTCAATCTAACTACTTGCAGGTCATATGAGTTATATGGCAAATAGAATCCGCGCACGTGGCGACAGATTTAACAGTTTAAATTCTATTAATTCAATGAGACATGTTATGATGTGGACATTTCCTCTAGACACGCCATGGAGAATGCTTGTACAACCATGCGTTGTCTGGCGGTAGCTCTGAAACTGTCTTCAAAAGTAAGTAGAACGGTTCACTTTCATCATTACAAATTAGTATAGACTCTCACCATGCGGCTCTCACTGGGAGTGAGAGCGCTGGATGTAAACGCTGTGGGTTTATATCAAACCAAGTAGCTTAGGCTCTGGAGCTTTAAATCAGGCCCCTCACAATGGACTGCTCAACTGCGTCTCCATGTCCCTCATCTGGCTGAGGACTATCGCCGTCCACCTCGTAAATGGATTTTCTACATGTGGCCCAGAACTAAGTTCTGTATGGCCTTAAATACTGGACTGCATCTGCAGCTTACCGTCTAATTCCTGGATTGTGATTGGTGCAACCACTTCTAGCTCAGCTGCCGAACTGAGTTATTTTAAGTAACAGCCCTACGCAACGACCTTGGGTCAACATCAAAGGTCGAATTACTTCAATACAATATAATATAAATTTTATAGCAATAAATTCTTAACATGTTCAAAACCCCGAGCTTTTACTCTGGATCACGGTTTTTTCTGTACGTCAACAGACGTCTCAATAACATTTAATTCCTACTCACCCCTTCCCTCTTTACTACCCCTAGTTCAAAACACGAGATACAACAAGTGCTCAGTCATGCACACCTACGCTGTCCCTCTATCCTTCCCCACCTTCTGTCTATCTATCAGGGAAAAAACTGTTCAAAACACATTGTTTACGAGACCAGCTCAAGGCCAAGTTATGCTGGCTCGTACAATAATTACGTTTCTAAAAATTACTTACTGCTCTCGCAAAAATTTACTCTTATGAATTAAATCTGGTCTTGACACATCCCCCACCCCAGTGAAAACTTAGGGTTTGAACGACACAATGTGTACTAAAGTCATTAAGTCAGAATACATTTGGAAGCCATATGGAAAAACTATAGCGTTAACTGAAAGTCATGAAAAAAATTGTTGAGAACGTGCATTCTGAAGGACATATGCGACGTTCTATAATATATGTGGTAATTGTGTATAGTGTAATATATGTAATGTAACAATATCGTTACAATTAAAGTGATAACCTATTTCACAAAGACATACTGTAAAGACTTAAAATATTGAGCATCTAGCTCATAGCTTCACTGAGCGTAATTATGACATATATAACATGTACAAACAATGGTTAATGTAACGTAATGGTATCCTGGCAGCAGTAGGTCTGGTCCCTTGGTTTGCCATTTCCTCATCTCATTGACCCGCAGACAAAGGCGTCAAGGTTGTCTGGAACTCAGGTCTTGGTCAGAATGGACGCTAGTGGATAAAGGAATCACATAAATTTTGAGAAAGTATGCCCATAACTTGTAGGACAAATAATGTGAAACCATCCACGGTCTCCGAATAAGGTGAAAAATGCTCAACCTCAATGTTTACAGACTATATAATGATACTAAATTAACCGGGACAACACATCGGCTTGTAGATTATCATTCCCAGGTATAGCTCTAATGATAAATTTGTATTCCTGGAGCGCAAGGCTCCATCGGGTAAGTCGCGCATTTCTCGCTCTGTTCGACTTGAGGAATAGTAATGGACGATGATCCGTTTCAATTATAAATTCGGACATTAATAAGTATCGAGAAAATGCATCGACCGCGTAAACAATCGCGAGACACTCACGTTCGATAATCGCATATCGAGTCTCTCTATCAAGTAGCTTCCGGCTTGCGTAAAAGCACGGACGTAAGGAACCTTCATGCTCTTGGAGCAACACGGCGCCGATACCTTTATCCGACGCATCTGTACGGACGACGAAGGTCTGGCGAATATCTGGTAAAACAAGCAGGGGGAAAGTAGAAAATAAATTCTGAATAGTCTGAAGGGCATCAGCGCACTGAGGCGTCCAGACGACTTTATTTGGAAAATTCTTCCTCGTTAGATCAGATAACGGGGCTGAAAGGGAAGAAAAGTTTGGTATGAACTTCCTGTAGTAATTCAAAAGTCCCAACAAGCTACGGACTTGTTTTTTAGTTTTAGGGGGTTGAAGTTTCAAAATAGTGGATATTTTGCGATTGTCTGGAGTCTGAACCCCGCGGGTTATGGTATGACCCAAGAAGTTTATGTGGGAATAGCCCAAGAAGACCTTACTGGGCCTCGCGGTAAGGCCAGCTCGGCGAAGAGTGGCAAAGACTTCACGAAGGGCCATCAAGTGGCCAGCCCAATCGGTCTGAAAAATACATATATCATCGAAGTAGGATAACACGCAGCGCAGTTCATTTAATAAGATGTTCATCATGCGCGCGAAAGTTGCTGGTGCAGTAACCAGTCCAAAAGGCATATATTTCCATTGCATTAAACCCAAAGGGGTTTGAAAGGCTGTATACTGTTTACTATCCTCTTCGAGAGGAATCTGCCAATATCCTTTGGATAAGTCTATTTTAGAGAAGATAGTGGCGTTAGATAACCGCGCGAAAAGGTCCTCCTGATTGGGAATGGGTTCCGCATCATAGATGGTAATAGCATTGAGCTTTCTATAGTCAATGCAGAAGCGCACGGTATCGTCTTTCTTCTTGACTAACACAATGGGCGAGCAATAAGGGCTTGTAGACCGCTCTATTACGCCTAATTGTAACATTGCACGTACCTCGGTGATTATTGTTTCGTGAGCGTGCAGCGGGTGCGGGTACGGTTTAACAAACACTGGTACGTCTGTCTGGAGACGGATTACATGTTGGACTAAAAACGTACAACCGGGCAGGTCAGTGAACACTGTCGCAAATTCTTGGAGCAGGTCCGTAAGGTCCTGTTTTTGAGACGGCGTAAGCTCATCACTGATATTAATATCACTGATGCTCTCGGAGGCTTGTAATATGGGCAAGGATCTGTCGATACTTAACGGGTCCTCGTCGTCGACAGTAACTAAAGCCGCGTTGGCCCTTGCGATGACATGAACGGAGTCGCCTCGACGACGATCATCGCTAGGCAGGTACTTTTTGAGCATATTAATATGGAATACTTTTTGCTGCCCGCGGATGTCTATCAAGTAATTGACTCTGGAGAGTCTCTTTTGGACTCTATATGGTCCCTTCCACGTTAGAAGGAGTTTATTTTGCGTTTGAGGCAAAAGTACAAGTGTCAGATCTCCGACTGACAAGGCGCGCATGTGGGCGCCCTGATCGCGATAAAATTTTGAAAGACGCGCCCTAGCGCATGCAAATTGCAGGGCCGTTTGACATGCATTAACAATTCGTTGTCGGAGATCGACAACATATTGATACGCGGAGCGCGTATCATAATCATCGGTTTCCGAACCGGTGAACAATTGACTAAGAATGGCCATCGGGCCACGTGGTTTACGTCCGTATAATAGTTCAAATGGGGAGAAACCCGTGGACGCGTGTGGGAGTTCCCTATAGGCGAAAAGAATAGCGGGGAGCTGACGGTCCCAGTCTCCTGGTCTATCGGCAGATACGCGGGCTAACATTGCCTTCATGCTCGCGTTCCACCGCTCGCAACAACCGTTTGATTGCGGATGATAGGGGGACGTTAATTTCTGCCTAATGCCCGCTAACTCCAGCACCTTTTTGTATAGTTCAGAGGTGAATTGTGGACCTCTGTCGGAAAGAATCTCGCCGGGAAATCCGACTCGCGAGAAAATAGTCATAAGCGCTTCAGCGATATGGTCAGCCGTAATGTCTTTCAAGGGAATAGCCTCAGGCCAGCGCGTCGCGTAGTCGATGACCGAAAGAATAAAACGGTGGCCCCTATCTGATTTAGTAAGAGGGCCCACCAAGTCAATCGCGACCCGCTGAAATGGGATTGAGACTGGAGGCATTTCCTGTAGGGGCGCGCGCGATGCCTTACCTTTGGGTGTACGTTTTTGACACACATCGCAGCGCGCCACAAAACGGTTGACGTCCGCGTATACTCCAGGCCAAAAAAAATGTGCCAATATTCGTGACTTGGTTCTGGCTGAACCTTGGTGGCCTGAAAAGGAAGTGTCGTGCGCGAGACGCAAAATATCACGACGGAACGACTTAGGAACTACCAGCTGTTCGACGGCGTCGCGTTTATTTCTGAAATTTCTATAAAGTAATTTATTCTTAATAAGGAATGGAGAGGCATTTCCATTCTGAGGTTGAACCCTCGCGAACAGCGGTTGAAGTGAAGAGTCGTTTTGTTGTTCTCTGTAAAAAATGGAAGGCGTGACATTGAAATCAAAAACGGGGGTCGCTAAATTACTATCCGGTGGACGCTTTGACTGTTGTCGGGTGATTACACACGCAACTTCTTCTGTCCAGATGTTCAAGTCGCCGTCAGGTGTATCGTTCACCTGTGGTAAGTTACCAATTATTAAATCGGCAACCGGATTCGGTAAAACACACGCCGTTACGACACCGGTAATAAATGGCGTGGCGACGTAGACCTCCGCGAGTCGGAAACGCTCGACGGAGCCCCCAAAAGTAATACATGTTGCCTCTTGTTCAATAAGTTGGGTCGGTCGAACCAAAGACTCCCGGACACCTATGGTGGTGCATCCTGTATCCCGTAACACGGACGCGGGTATGGCATTTACATGACCTTTATATAATGTCAATGACCCGTGCCGATGAAGGGCCGACATCACCGGGACGGCGCCCGTCATGGGCGACGTGAGTTCGACGGGGCTGACATTCTGTGCAGCCGGAACTACGACAGTGCAAGCATTCGCAGCCTCGAATTTTACTTTACAATCCTTTGATATATGCCCAGGTCTATTGCACCGATAGCACCTGATAATATTCACGTTACGTTGGGGTGGCATTGGAGGCGCGTTATATGGAGTAGTAAAATATGCCCAAGGAGGTGGGCATGGTGGGCCTTGATACTGGAAGCCCTTGCAATTATCCCGACGCGGTGGACCAGAAAAATTTTGCGCTTGTGGTCCAGTGGGTGGTCCAGCACGTCGCGGAAAACCGCGCGATCGATTCGGTGGCGGTTGGGAGTATGCCCTCGGAGACGGTGTCTGGCGATTAGTAGGACGGGAATTTCTACTTCCCGCAGGTGGAGCACCACTGACTCCGGCATAAAAGGGTTCGCTTGTTTTTGGTTTCGCCAGCGAACGATTGGGATGGGCAGAAGCGTACTGCTCCGCCAACGACGTGGTTTCTATTAATGTTTTCGGTGCCCACTCTTTAAGGTGGGACACCAGATCAGGGTGACACGCGTTATAAATTTGGTCCTTTAATATTAGCTCGTACAGCCCTTGAAAGCTACCGTCAGCGATGCCGGCTAACTGAATCCAGCGGTCGAGGTAGTGCTTTAATCGATCAACGTACGTAGAGAAGTTTTCGGATGGGTCCGGTTTACACGTCCGGAATCGTTGGTGAAACCCGTCCTCTGTATGTTGAAATCTTTTGAGAAGAGCCTTTTTAAGGACATCATAGTTTTTAGAATCTTCAATATTGAGGCCATGAAATACCTCAAGCGCACGACCAGTCAATAAATTTGCAAGGCACGAAGTCCATTCCGTGCGGTCCCAACCGGCGGCTACAGCGTGGAGCTCAAAGCGATGGATGTAAGAATCGATGTGGTCGATCTTATCATTGTAGGTCGGTAGCTTCGGCTTAGTTTTAACATTATTCGCGGATGCTAGCGGAGCCGCGGTGGGCTGGATGGCCTGCAATTCTAGTTTCTTTAGAAAAATTTCATGCTCTCTTTGAGCCGCGTTCTCAGCTCTTTCTCGTTCTTCTTTTTCTCTTTCTCGTTCTTCTTTTTCTCTTTCTCGTTCTTCTTTTTCTCTTTCGTGTCGTTCTTTTTCTCTTTCTCGTTCGCGTTCCTCGGCCTTCTCGGCTCGTTCTGCGGCGCGCTCCTCTCGAGCCAGCTCTTGGTCTTCCTTTTGTTTCCTTTCGCACCAAGCGGGTAGCTGATCATCGGGGACGCCCAACAGCTTCGCCGCGTTAATATAGGCAGAGTAATCAGTCATTATGGTTAAGATTCCGAATAGGTCTCTATATGAGATCTAGTATTGATAAAGGTCAGGTATCCGGATCCTTCACGCGATAACCTGCGTACAGTGAACTATGTTAGCACTGTATTCTTTACGATTATCCGATTAAAATAACAATCTTAATTATTAACCTGAAGTTATCAATTATCCCTGAGGCCAATTGACCTCGTCGGGTGGCCGCTACTAAGAACGACGAATTACCAACACTGTTCCTTCGTTATACAACTTGCAGTGTCCTTACTGTTATCACTGCGTAACTAATGTTTATGACGTATAAATCAACGACAATTTTATTTCGTTGATTAAAATTACAGCTATCTTTATATAGCTATCGTATATTTTAAATTCCGAGGTAAATTCTATTACCTGAAGTTCTTTTTAAGAACTACTATTTCAGTACTTAGTTACTGAAGATTCAAGGCAGGTGCACAACTGCGCTTGAATGGGGAATCTCTATTCCCAACAATATATTTAACTTCCGGCCTATGAGCCTTACTCGTCACAACAACCAGAGAATATAATCAATGCGTCAACATTGACGCATGATTCACACAGGCAATATATTTAAGAAAAGGAATGTATAATTACAATGTACGTAAGGTGTAATAAAAAAAAAAACACGAAACTCGACGCTAGACTAACAAGAAAAGACGGACAATAACAAACTCTACAGTCTGAACATATTTACAGATAGGATTAAGAAGAGGACAAGAGAGACGTCTTCCTAAAACAACGAGGAAGATAGAAACGCTACAATCTAAACAAAATGTACAGATCCCTATCAAAGTCTATTCTCACGAATGCGAATCCTCACTGTTTTAATCACCACTGGTTGTTGCGAGACCGCAGACGTTGTCGTCGAAACGGCAAAATCGGCGACCAAGCCACCACTTTGGCACAGAGGACACGCACACGTAAGAACGCCCTCGCCACCGCCCGTGGGTTCCTAAACACAGAGAAAAAGTAAAATGAGCCTGTAAAACAGAAGGAGGAACACTCAACTCCTTAACGCAGACGATATTAAGGATGGAATCACTTAACTCAAGGAACTGGTGGAGATTCCTTTAGCCCTTGCGTACACCACAGTCAGTACGTTTGTCTTTCTTCGTTTAGTTATGTTGAAGTCTCCTTGGCCTCGATCCTCGGGTCAATGGGAGAGCCGGAAATATGTGGAACAAATAATGAAAGAAAGCAGTATACAAAACTAAATACAATGAAGTAATTAAAGTAGCTCAACGTGAAGACCACGTGAGCACTGAAACTGAAAAAAAAACAAAAGTTAATCAAAGAGAAAAACGATATACTCTAATCTAAATAAACTATAAACTAAACAATGGTGTGTAGTGTCCCCTCCAGTGTCGCGATGTGGGTTACATGGGGATATTTCGACTGACACTCTTTCGAGGTCCGCTCCCACAATCGACGAACACACAAAAATAAATACTTGCACTCTAGAAACTAAATAAATCAATTGCTTTCAATTTTAGCAGAACTGTAGAGCAGTTTAATTACAGGAATTAATGTAACAAATATAATTATAAATATATATATCAATTCAAAGGCAACTGAATCTAACTAATGGAACTACAGCTTTTATAAAGACTAACGAATTCAATCTAACTACTTGCAGGTCATATGAGTTATATGGCAAATAGAATCCGCGCACGTGGCGACAGATTTAACAGTTTAAATTCTATTAATTCAATGAGACATGTTATGATGTGGACATTTCCTCTAGACACGCCATGGAGAATGCTTGTACAACCATGCGTTGTCTGGCGGTAGCTCTGAAACTGTCTTCAAAAGTAAGTAGAACGGTTCACTTTCATCATTACAAATTAGTATAGACTCTCACCATGCGGCTCTCACTGGGAGTGAGAGCGCTGGATGTAAACGCTGTGGGTTTATATCAAACCAAGTAGCTTAGGCTCTGGAGCTTTAAATCAGGCCCCTCACAATGGACTGCTCAACTGCGTCTCCATGTCCCTCATCTGGCTGAGGACTATCGCCGTCCACCTCGTAAATGGATTTTCTACATGTGGCCCAGAACTAAGTTCTGTATGGCCTTAAATACTGGACTGCATCTGCAGCTTACCGTCTAATTCCTGGATTGTGATTGGTGCAACCACTTCTAGCTCAGCTGCCGAACTGAGTTATTTTAAGTAACAGCCCTACGCAACGACCTTGGGTCAACATCAAAGGTCGAATTACTTCAATACAATATAATATAAATTTTATAGCAATAAATTCTTAACATGTTCAAAACCCCGAGCTTTTACTCTGGATCACGGTTTTTTCTGTACGTCAACAGACGTCTCAATAACATTTAATTCCTACTCACCCCTTCCCTCTTTACTACCCCTAGTTCAAAACACGAGATACAACAAGTGCTCAGTCATGCACACCTACGCTGTCCCTCTATCCTTCCCCACCTTCTGTCTATCTATCAGGGAAAAAACTGTTCAAAACACATTGTTTACGAGACCAGCTCAAGGCCAAGTTATGCTGGCTCGTACAATAATTACGTTTCTAAAAATTACTTACTGCTCTCGCAAAAATTTACTCTTATGAATTAAATCTGGTCTTGACAACATTCGCTTCCAATAGAAGAAAATACGCTACAATAGCCAGTTCAAGACACAATGTAACGCCATTTCTTCCCTGATTTGTGGTATGGGGACCCTTATACTGGAATCTCCCAATTGTATGAATGACCTAGAACGGCCAGGAATGTATTGAGACATTTGGTAAACATTCGGACAATTTTTTCAGGCCAAAAACTTTTGCAGATTTTCAAACGCGTTTTTCTCAAAATTTACTAATTTTACGTTAATTTCCTAACTACTTTTTTGTTTTATATTAAAATTTTATTGAATTTCGATGAAAATTGTACTATAACATCTTTATATTGTGTACTAAAAAGATTAGTATTCAAGTTTGAGTATCCTTTATAGTTTATGAGAAATCTATCATTTTTATAGTGAAAAATCAAGAAAAATGCATAAGCGCTATACACAGTTTTCACATTCTTAGCAAAACATCTATCAAGGACATCCGAATAAAAATACTAAAATATCTTTATTATGTATTGAAATATGAGCATACCAAACTTCAAGATCATTTGTTGAAAAATGACGGAGCCTTTAGGTTTTAAAAATAGCTGTTTACATGGATGTGAAATTCAAGATGGCGGTGTTACCATGGCAACCAATAAGCCCAGGTTTTTTTTTTTATACGTTTCTCCCCTAATTTGGACATGCTGAATTCAAATATGGGAGTTAAAATTGTCTACTCTGTTTGTTTAGAATACCACTCTCAGGACCCACCCCCCCCCCTCCTCACCCCCCCCCCCCTTCTTAATTCAGAAAGACCGGCTACAAATTTGACCTCCCCCTTTATACCTATTTCTGAGTGAGCACAAATCTTCTTTTGTTATGCACTTTTCACGCAACTTTCATACTCCCACGTGCTTTTGTGTCAATAAAAATTCAAGGGGCATAACTCTCAAAATTAGAGAGTGACCTAAATTCCTTTGCTTGCAAACGTTGCAGTGATCTATCTGGTGTCTAATGAATCGGATATTTTTATCAGAGATTACATTATTCAAGGAGAAAATAATTGTCAGAAGCCGATTAGTATTATAAATGCCGTGCTAGGCCATGGGTTGAATTCAGAGTTTTTTTTAAAAACTACCTAGTGAGGTGTCCTTGAGCTGTTTTAGTGAGCAACATGTTTTGAGTGTTTTTTGTTGACATAAAAACTGTAGATGGTTAAAAAGGAATATGTGTAGGTAAACCAAGGATGGTAGAACAGCTCCAGTTCGTGATTTAATAGCATTGTTAGAGGGTGTGAGATGGTTATAATTGACTGTTGACATTCAGTGGTTCGTGAAAGCACGAGTTGTTAATTTTTCGTGCTTAGTCAATTTAATAAGATTTTTGGATTTAATTTTTATTAACCTATTTAGAAGACGACTTGGTCTGTCTTAGTGCAAGGCCGTAACCGACTTACACAATAGAATAAATTAATACTGCGAGCTCAGCTCGCATCGCCGCACCAATCAAATCTAGGGATTTGGACGGTAGTTGGAGGTGGCCAGACATTTTAAAAGTCAGCCCATACCTATGTCCATTATCACATGCAGAAAAGTATCCACTGCGGAGTGGTCGGCTAAGTTCGAGCCAGATCGGAACAGAGACGCAATAGAGCAGTCCATCTGTATGAGGAGCCTAGAAATGACGAGCTCCAGCTAAAAGCTACCCGGACTTTGTCCACCATGCAACGTTATTGTTGATATTCCCTGCTTTTTTGATGGCCAGGGAAAAATGGTATGCATTGTAATTGTATGTCAGAATTCAGATGTTACCAGCAGTATGAGAGTCTACTCCTAGAGTCACAGCCAGGCAGTGCCAGTATTATAATATATGACTTGAGCCATTGCAATTGAGTTGGCGTGTGCTGAGACGGCGAAGACTATAATTTCTATTAAATATCCTATGAGTCATTAGTTATATTTGATCCAGTACTAGGACCTTTTAGTCCATTCTAAAATTGTATTCTTATTTTGCAGTTACCCCGATAGCCATTTCATTTATATATGTTATCTTTATTTAGCTAACTCAATACATTATTGTGGCCCTACAGCCCTGACAAAACTATTTCATTTGAGTTGTTTAATTAATTCCAGAAGGAAAGTTTAGTGTGTTCATCGAGTGTGTGTTTTCCTCTTGAATTGCAGTCGTTTGCTATAAACCACATTCGCGACAATAGTCATGAAAGTTTTCGCGTTTCTTTTGGTCATGAGTGTATATTATCACTCCTTTCTGGGAATTGTTTTCTTATATAATGGCTGTCATCATTTTGTTGACCAGTGTCAACTCGATTACTGACGAAGTTCTGCAAGCCACCAAATTTCCCTTATGGCTAGAGAAGTTTCCGCCGCCTTCATTTTGCATTTTTGTTTTTCAAAAGAACGTATTCGTGTTGTTTTTTTTAACAACCCCCCTCCCCCCTCTCCCCTCTTCATAGTGATTCATTCATTCATTCTAAAAATGACTTACCTGTACTGATTCCGCTATTTAACATCCTTATCCATCCGAATTCGTGGTCCTGTGGCTTTGTCTACTAGTGGTACGGCACCTCAGGATTTATCTAAAGCATTGACGTTAGTATCAGTCACGTGTGCAATAGAGCGTTATCCTGTGATTGTGAACGGGTGTGTAGAATGAGGACAGGAACATGACATAGTAAGATCCAGTAAATGAGCACAATCACTTTGAAAAGAATGGGTGCGTTATAGGTACATAGAAATATCAGTGGACAGAGTGACACAAGGTTTAACCAGATTTTGAAGTTGATGGATTAATTTCGGAATCCTGAATATATCACCCATTTGTGGGTGGCACACTGAATCAGTAAAAGCCGTGAAAGAAACAACTGTTCACACATACCAAGTTATACTTGGCGGCGTTGTATCGAGACTGAAAAGGCCAACAACAACGACAACAACAACAGAAAAAGATTCTATTAGTATAGTACACAATATTTCTTTCCTACAACCAACTACATCAGCTGTCTAATATATCTATCTACAGAGTTTCTGTGCCTGACGGCTGTCCCTGAGAGGTTTGCCTTACACACGTAAAATCTGCCACGCGGAATTATTCAATGTGTGACACTGACCCGTCAACTCTCTCTAAACAAGAGCAAATAAAAAGTGTGAATATATTGCACCTAATTATGTTGTTTGTTTCATTCATTTTGTGTGTGTCTGTGTGTGCTTTTTACATGTCAGTGCCTGGACTAATGATGTTGTCATGGTTGGAGGTTGGGGGAAGGAGGACCAAAGAAATTTCTGATTTGCATTTTAGAATTTAATATTTTGAAACTTCAGGATATTGTTTGACGTGATTCCAACAGATGATAATGAGCAAAATACTCTTTTTTTTTTCATACCGTGTTTTTCTCAGTTGCCATTATAATTATGCCTGCCGCTATATTGAAAAACAACAACTTGTACATGAAGTTTAAAATTGTATAAAAATAAGGTATAAGGTATAGTTGTGGTCGTCTTTAATTTTGTACAGTGATTCAGTTCATATGGTACGGAATAGGATATTTAATTTTCTACATTTTAAAACGATGTCACAAAATGGATCTCCAATTTCCAGTGATGCTGGTTAGTACAACGTAAAGTTTTGATAAACGTGCCTTCAAATATTTAAAAAATAACAATAAATAAACATAAGGAGTTCATACTCTTCCAGGGGATATTTTTCCTTTTTTTAACATAAAATCAGATTGTGGAAAAAACAATTTATTATATATTCTAGAGAATAAGTCAGTTCTGCAAAAATGGAATAATAGATATTTCGAACATTATTGACACCTGGGATTAGATTAGGTACAAAAACATGCATACTGAAATCTGGAGTACCGAATACACAGACGCTTTCTTCAGTTTCGCACATTGGGTTGTGTTAGAGGTGGACCTAGTGACATAGAGACCAAGCATCTAAAGATTCAGACGAACCGTGGACCGATTAATATAATTAGTTTTATTTCAGAACTTTTCGTAAATTCCGGGAATCAACGAGAGGGTGTCCTGCGAGTGCATTATTCACTGTGTTCCGCCAACGCATAATGGCTACCGTGAATTCAACGTGCTCGTGAATTTGGATATTATATTCTCTAACCTCATTCTAGTGGTGGTGTTCGGAAATTGGGAAGTGCTTAACGATTTCAGACGGATATTTTCGGAGTCTGGTAACGTTGCCCTTGTCGTTTTGGAAACGCAGGGTTTTACCCAGTCAGTTGCTAGTTTGGCCTAATCTGGGAGGGCGAAAGCCGATCTAGCCTATTTTTCTAGATCTAGATCTAGTTCTCCAGCTAGATAAGGATTCCGATTGTTACGGATGGAAGTCTTGGTATTTTAATGTTGTTTTGGTGTGTATGTTCGACTGCATATTTTTAATACTAAAATTTAACCTTCACTTCCAGACCACGCCAAGTACTAAAAAACAAACTGAATAAATTTCAACAATCAGGCCTGCAGGGCCACACTTTAATTACGTTAGTTCCCTAACAATTTCGACTAGATCTATTCATGTAGTGAAGATGAATATCAGCAGCATCAAATCCCAAATCAAAAGTATTTCATTATAAGTCTAGATCTAGGTTTCCCATAATATCATTTAACTTCAATTCTAGCTAATTATCTATCTAATTATTTCTATTTCCAAGATCTGGACTGCTTACTGTATGACAATTAATATAGTCTCTGGAGACATCAGGCTATCTCAGATATTTAAACTTATAGGTCTAGCTGGCCAGGGTGACGTCGGCACAGTTAAATAGAACTCTAGGATGGGCTGGCAACTCCCAGCCTCACCCAGACAATTCAATCACAGTTATATATTTCATACATTAACTCTAATTGCAGCTCTAGATGACAGTTTAACTTTGAATCTTGCATTCTTCGGCAATCACTCCTGGTAGATTCATCAAAACTCTCCTAACGGATAAATGCCACGCTCTTCGTCTTCTTATCCATTGTCAATGTCATCAAGAGATTCGATCACTCACCCTTGCCCTGGCTCATCTGGCTCATTAAGCCAGAGAACAGTCAACGATAGCGTTGTTTAATTTCAAAGCAGCCATATGGATATGTAAATGACTAGATCCACATCTAGACATGTTGTACTTTGTAGGTAATGATTCGCGCAAGTGCAATCCCCCTGACTCCTTCATACTTGGATAGTCTGCACGGAATGCAATGCCCCCGTCAGCTGCTTTCCCAGGTCCCCAATTGCTATTAATTCGCCCGCCTTGATTGGTCGTCAAATTAACGGCTAAGTGACGTAGACAAATAAGTTCTCACCCCCAAGTCGAAAACGGGGTGTTAATCTTCATCAATGGCCCAATATCTTTCCATCTCAATATCCACCATCTCCCCTAGTATATATTCCCGCTGATTCTCTCTATCCCATTCACAAAAACACCAGTGATATCCTATTTACTCCTGTTATCTACTCTATCCTGTCACTCCATGTTTTTCCCTCTATTGACGTCATCAAACAAGGCACAGATGACGTAATCCACATGTTATACTTATTCACCCTCTAGGTTATATTATTTAAGTTATTTCCCTTTGACCACATTTGATCATGACACCGATCTATTGTTTGCCTGTAACTGTGATCTAGATCTATCTACTGGAGACGGATGTACAATTTCGATCGGGAATACAAAGCATTGTTAAGAATAGATTTGTAGTTCTACTAGGCCTATTTACTAATCTAAATTCTAGATTCTAGTTACTTTGCGCACTAAGTGCAACTTGACTTCTCTGTTTCTATTATTTCAACTGGTTACACTACTCACTAACTGCGAATCAAAGATCTCAATGGCTGACAACACAAAGCAACTTAGCCTTTCGGCTATGTTCAAGGGATCTAAGAAGTTTCTTAGGGAATCAAAATCAGAAGTTGGATCTGAATCTGGAAAAGAAACGGGAAAGGCACAAACAACTTTGAAGACTGCTAAAACATTTAGGAATGCTAGATCCAGATCGAACAATGGATCCGAACCCATTCCGGGAGAAGGACCTGACGAAGGACCCTCAACCTCGAACTTTGAAACACTTAAAGATTAAATCGGGGGGAGGGGGGGGGGCTTAAGACAGCTATTATTTCTATAAAGCAAGCTCTAGCCTTCCTCTTAGAAGGAGACAGATGTAGAGGTAGATCCACTGAGAGAAGAGCCGGAAGGAAAAGGGGATTTTTGAACGACAGTGAGTCTGAGTCACAAAAGTCTTTACCTTAAGGGAAGAAGAAGAAATTAATAACAGATTCTGAAGAATCAGAAGAGGGAGAAATAAGTCCCAAACGACCCTCTAGGCCTAAAATCATAGAGAAAGCGAAAGCATCAAGTCCAAAGCAGGGAAAGTCGAGAACAGGCATGATGAACTTTAATTCAGATTCAGACTCTCAAAATCCTTCATCCATGTATGAGAATGTTAGTGATTCAGAGGTGGAATTTAGCCAATGGTTTAAGAAAGAAGAGCCAGTAGGGAAGGAAATCAATAAACGGTTGGCAGACACCATCGATGATGCATTAAGAAAGGTGCTGGATTTCAACAAAGTCAAGGAAGTCGTCGAGGAATACCCTGTTCCAGTCAACTGTATGGTACTATGTGTTCCTAAAACAAACCTCGAAATCTGGCAGCAACTTCCCAAAAGACCAAGGCAGAGGAATGAAAATTACAAAAAACGCAGACAATGGCATTGAAAGCTCTCCAACTTAAGAACGTCTAAAGAGAAGCTAGGAAAGATAAGAACAGTAGTAAATGAAATGGACGTCTTTCGGCCATCTTTAAAATATAAAAAATAAACATCTAAAAAAACAGCTTTTTCAAAAAATGAAAACTTCATCACACCCCGCCTAAAAATATTTGAGAATCCCTGCAGAAAATAGTACGGTATGTTGCATGCAATGGTATTGATTTTTACTCCGTTAGCCTTCATTCACTATTCATCGCATTCAAAATACCCACCTTTCATTCAATAGAATGGAATTATCGATTGAAACCATTGAATTTGTCGCCGGGAAGATTTCATCAGCTACCTGATTACATTATGCAGAATATTGATTCTTAGCTTGCACAGGAATTACGTAGTAGACCAATCACAGCTTTTGTTTACATGGTTACAACATAGCAACTGCTGCCGGCAACACATCATTCCCCAGCTAAGCTCATTTATTGCCAGCACTTTGTCGAAGAAGGACGTGTTAAAGATAAGCTCGTTTTCAAAGAGCAGAGGAGATCTAACGAAACTAGTCAGAATCAGCTTGAATGTGTTATGTCTCAAGAGAGTGTATCGACAGAAGAACTTTTAGGAGAAATAGACGAAAATTTAATCATACATAAGGAACTTTTGGAATATTCTAGACAAAAAGATATTTTAATTTTACCAGAAGAAATAGCATCAACATCCCAACCTTTCGCACAAGCAGTGGATGTTCCTTTGCCACCTCCGACACCATCATATCAATGGAAGCAAGGAGACGTAGACGTGTTAAATGACGGAAGTTGTGCTCGCTGTCAGGTGTGCTGTTTGGCTTTAATAAATTCTATAGAGTTGGATTGCCTCTGTGATTTATTGTTAGAAAGATTAACCTAATCAAAGATATGCTACAAATTCCAGAGTTTAACGAATTTTGCAAAGATTGTCAGCCTCCACCACCAACGGCCGAGTTACAACATTCACAGGAATGAACATTCTAAAAACCGGGTATGCGTCCCCGCTTTTTGAAAAATCAAGCACCTCTACGCCGCGTGCAGCGTTCGCCTAGCGACCGACTGTGACAAGAACAATCAATATTTCCAAGCTATAAATAAAAACCGGGCACGTGTCCCCGCTTTTTGAAAAATCAAACATCTCTGCGCCATATGCTGTTTATGCCCAGCGACCACCTGTGACAAGAACGATCAATATTTCCAAGCTATAAATAAAAACCGGGTACGCGTACCCACTTCTCTTCAACGCAAGAAAGGTTTGTCAGTCACAGGAAAACTAGGAAACAACAGTCCAGCAACGGCTATTCTTCATGTAAACATGTACGTCATCAGCCTAGCAACCACCTGTGACAAGAACGATCAATATTTCCAAGCTATAAATAAAAACCGGGTACGCGTCCCCGCTTATCTTCAAGATCTCCTCTGCTCGGTCAAACCCGCCATCACTCATTAGAGTGCTTAGGGTTATGACCCCCATTTAGACTTTGTTGGCATTCTGTTAATAGAAACGAATGCCACTTAGTGTTTTTGAGGGTCTCGAGCATATCAACAAATGAATGGTTCCCACTCCCTTATACACACACAAACACACTCCCTCACACACACACAAACACACTCCCTTACACACACAGACACACTCCCTTACACACACACACTTCCCTCACACACATACGCATCTGTATTGTTGCGTCACAGGCTAAAACCCGGGAGAACCAATGCAGGGGACATAACCAAGAAAATACAACACTATTTCTAAGACGACAACAGTTATTTCCTATATAGTTATATTGTTGGGAATAATACTAGTTTTTCATTTTCTTTTCTTTTTAAAATGGATGTAAAAAATCTTGCTTGGGATGATTTAACAAATAGACAAAACAGTCCTATGTTACCTAAAAGTATAAGAGGAATTATAGTAGGAAAAAGTGAATGTGGTAAAACTAACCTGTTATTGAATCTACTTTTAAACGACGTTTGGCTTGATTACAACAAATTATTTGTTTTCGGAAAGTCTTTACTCCAAACTGGATACAAGATTATAAAAACGGGTTTTGAACAGAATCTACCTAAAGAGGTTATATGTAAACTGTTCACCCAAAAAGACTATTTTATAGAAAAGAATATTTCTCCTTGTCAATTATTGGAAGAAGCTGGAAAACATGCTGATATAACCAAGGTCAAAGACCATGATATAGTCAAGTGCCAGTTTTATGAAGATGCCGATGATGTTTCAGATCCAAACGAATTAAACTCTGAAGATAAAAATTTAATGATATTTGATGATATTTTACTGGAGAAACAAAACAAATGTGAAGATTATTATTGTAAAGGAAGACATAACAATGTTGACTGTTTCTATCTAGCCCAAAATTATTTTAAATTACCGAGACAAACGATAAGACAGAATTCAAACTTTCTTTGTTTGTTTGAACAAGACTTGAAAACTATAACTCACATTTATTACGATCATGTAAGCGTTGATATTACACTAGAAGATTTTAAAAAGCTCTGTAAAAAATGTTGGGAAGAACCATATGGATTTCTTGTAATTGACAATTCTAGTGACAAATTTAATGGGAAATATAGATATAAATTTAAGACATTTTACATGCCTAAAAATTAGGTATTTTTATTCTATTAAAATGGGTAAAAACAAACATATTCTTACTTTAAACATTTTAAGAGAAATCGCCCAAAACACAAGATCAAAATTTTCAGAGAAAATTTTATCGTTATTAATAATAAAACCACATTCAGGACCATATTTAACCTACCTTTAGAATTAGACAGGGATAAACATTATGAAATCGCCTTAGTTAATTTAGAAACTTACTATTCTTTCCCCAATGTCTATGAGGAAAACAATATGATTGAGTTTTATGATGGTTCAACTTGGAAGAAAGAGTATATGAAATTAAAGCTTTAAACACTGCAATTCAAAGCCTGATTGGTGGTGCTATAAAAATCGAACCAAATAATCAAACTTTAAAATCCGTTATGACTGTCAAGAAAGGATACAAAGTAAATTTTAAAGAAAACAATACCTTAGCTAATTTATTAGGATTTCATCATGAAATTTATGAATCGGGAACTCATGAATCTGAAAACATTGTAAACATTCTTAATGTTAATAGTATTCTAGTTCATTTGAATATTATAAACGGAAGTATAGTTAATGGTTCCCCGTTCCGGTTATTTATTCTTTTTTCCCAAATATATCTCCGGGATATAAAATAGTTGAAAAACCTAAAAATCTTGTTTTTCTGCCGGTAGCTATGAAAACGATAAATAACTTAGAGGTTAAAATTACAGATCAAAATGATAAACCTTTAAATTTAAGAGGAGAAACTGTTGTCATAAGATTTCATATTAGATAAATTTAAAAAGTATTTTTTAAAGAAATTTAAAAACTAAAAATGGCACTATCCAATTTTGATATTTTAAAAGCTGTTAAGGAATTAAGAATTCCTAATTTTAGAGGTGTTTTTTTAAGAACTGAATTACCTGAAAAACCGAGAAGAAAAGAATGTGGAATGCTGAATTTAGGTGATGGAACGAAAGGGGAAACTCATTGGGTCGCTTGGTATGATGACAAAGACAAAATTTATTTTGACAGTTATGGAATTCGACCTCCTTTAGAAATAATCAAATATCTTAGAGAGAAAAAAGGAGATATTCAATATTCTACTAATCAAGTACAAGATCCAAACACAGTAATTTGTGGGCATTTGTGTTTGTATGTTTTAAAAGAATTATCAGAAGGAAAACGTTTCCAAGAAAGTATTAATAGTTTGTATTAAGAAATTCCTTCTAAATTTTTTTCCTTTAAAATGTCCGTCGATAAGTTTGGCCTTATGCCCAGCGGAGACTCAACAACAACTATTGTTCCAATTCATAAGTATGCAACCAATCTAGATGATTTGGAAAATGTTGAAGGTTTTAATGAAAATGGAAAGAAAGATTCTATATATTGTTTCAAATTAAATGAAGATGGTATATATGTTAGAAATGAAATTGTAGATTCACCACCTCCTAAATTTATAAGTGAAGTAAAAGATATACCTGTGAATCTTATAAATGTTGATGAAAAACTTAAAGTGATACCAACCAAACATGAATGGGGTGTAGATATTCAATTAAGAAGCGATAAAGTATCAACTAAAGGAAATAACAAAATATTACTAAAAGTTTACAACTCAGGTCGAATTATAGGAAGTTTGGTTCCACTTCTTAGATATAGAGAGACAACAATTTTAAAACGCCATGATGAGGAGTATTTTCTTGCAAACGTTAAGGATGAGCTACGCACTATTCTAACTTTTAATTGTGAATTTGAGAATGAAAAAAAGATTCTTGAAGACTTTCCGATAGGTTCAACTATAATTATTGAAGGTAAAGTTTTAGAATCTTTTAATAACAAAGAAATTATGGATGGATTACAAATGAGTTTTTCGGCAGATGATTCAAAAGATTTTCGAATAATTGTAAAAAAACAAAAAGAGGATTACAAAATCCGAAATATGCCTAATGAATTGAAAGCCGAAAAAACAGATGGTGATATTAGTTTTAAAAATATTCTCATTTACAAAGAGTTTATAATTCATAGAATAAGATTTACACAGTTACCTGTAACTTTAGATGAAATAAATTATTTGTAGAAAAATGGAATACAAGAAAATTACTCCGCTTAATAACCATGCAATTAACTTAGAAAATTTAGAAAATGTTGATGGTTTTTTATCCAGAGGAGAACTAAATAATTTATACTGTTTTCAATTAAAGAGAAATGGAATATATAAAAGAGCTGAATTTCCTAAAAAACATGAATGGGATATTGATATTAAATCCGTTATTGGTAAAAAAGAGAAAATGATAAAAAATGATATTTTGATAAATATGTCCAAGTCATCTAGTAAAGATATAAATGTTAAAAGAATCAACGGTAAAAACTATTTTGTTAAGGAAGAGAATAAGGATCTTGGCGAATTTCATTTAGAATCAGATACAGAAAACGAAATTTTATTAAATCCACCCGACGGATCCACTTTTATTATTGATGGTATAACAATTGAAAAAACTGATGGGTTTTCTTTTTTTTTATCACCTGCTCATAGAATAAAGGTTGAAAAAGAAAAAAAGGAATTGAGAATAATCACACAATTTGAAAAATATACGCGAAGATTTTTACCCGTCTCTATTAAATTAAAAATTACCATTGAACCTGAAAATCTTTTATCTAATGATACTAGGTATAGTAGTCTTCTTACTAAAGACATTAATTCTTTGTTTATTCAAAAATATTATCACATTAGTAGAATAAGATTTATAGTGGCACCCGTTACAGATGCTCAAATTAGGTATTATTAAAATGGAAGACATTTTAGAAATTACAAAAAAATTTAAGGTAGATGAAAGTATTGAAAAATGTGAATACCATGAATACAATCCAATTACCGGTACAAATTTAAATAGTGGAGGAGAAATTCCAATAACTATTGAATTGCAAGATATTTTTACTCATCCAAGTGAAAGCTATATAATAGTTGAAGGTAGACTTACAAAAACAGATGGAGCATTATATACTGCTGATGATAAAATAGCTTTATGTAATAATGGCATAATGTATTTGTTTAATTTTATAAAATATCAGTTATCAGGACAAGAAATTAAAAATTTAAATCATCCAGGACGAGGAACAACAATGTTAGGATTATTCAAGTATCCTTCAAAATCACAAAGACTTAATTTATTGTGGATAAAAGATACTAACAGAAAAATTGAGAATAATGAAGGTTTTGAAACAAGACAAGAGATACTGCTAAAATATCCTGATCCTAAAGGAACATTTTCCTTTCTAATTCCTTTGAAACATATTTTCGGTTTCGCAGAGGATTATGATAAGATTCTTTATGGTTTTACTCAACAACTTACTCTGTACAAAAGACCAGATTCAAATATTGCAATTTATAAAGATGATAAAGCTGCCGAAGGAAAAGTTACTCTTGATAAAATATCATGGTATGTTCCACATGTTTTACCAGCGGATCAACAAAAGTTTGAATTATATAAAATTATTGAATCAAAAGCAAAATTAAATGTTGGCTATAGAAGTACACAATGTGATTCAATAAAAGTTCCTGTACCAATCAATTTTCATGGAGATTATCTGTAAAAGCTTCTCCTGAAAAACCCAGATGGATCATAATAGCTTTTCAAACAAAAGATAGATCTGATCAAATAGAAAATGCAGCGATATTCAATAATCTGGATGTGAGAAATATTAATGTTCAATTAAATTCTAGGCGTTATCCAGAATCTGATTATCAACTATCATTCCCTAAGTTTCAATTCTCTAGAGTATATAATGATGCTATATCATTTAGATCAAAATTTTATAATATAGATGAATTGGTTAGCAATCCAACAATTACCACTATTGATTATCAAACGCTTTATCCGTTATTTGTTTTCGATGTTTCAAAACAAAGTGAAAGGTTAAAAAATAGCATCACCGATATAGTAATAAGTCATTTGGACGTGTTGGGCTCATCTTTAAAATATAAAAAATAAACACATAAAAAAAACAGTTTATTCAAAAAAATAAAACATAAACTCCTCTAAAACTCTCTCACCCCGAGTTTTAGAGGTGATAGAATAGGCCATCTTTAAAAAACATAGGGTCCGAGCAGAAACACCTCAAAAAGACAGCTTTTAAAACTTCATCATATCCCACCTAAAATATTTGAGAATCCCTCTGCATTCGCTGGCGCGACATGTATTCGGTCATAAGTACTCAGTCGATAGACCTGCTCAATGTTTTATGTGAAAATCAAGGGTTGCATTCAATAGATGTTTAACTACATTAAAATATAACCGTAAATAAAATAGATCTCTCAATCTATCTCTCTGTCAATCTATTTCTTGCAAATGGAACATTCTTTTCTCAATCGATTTATGCATGATTACACGCGCTGGTTGTTCTATTCACTATTGTTAAACTGTTGTTCACTATTTATATAGAGTGCATTTCACAGGCGGACTACCCCCACGGCAAAATCATGAATGTTAAAACGCAATTGATAAAAGAAATAACAAAGTTAAACAGACTCGGGTATGTAAAATATATCAAATTTATATCTATATTTCCCATTAAATTTGTCACTAGAATTGTCAATTACAAGAAATCCATAAGGTTCTTCCCAACATTTTTTACAACGTTTTTGAAACTCATCGAATGGCATATTAAAGCTTACATGATCGTCATAAATGTGAGTTATACTTTTATTATCTTGTTGAAACAAACAAAAAAAGTTTGTATTTTCTCTTATTGTTTGTCTTGGTAATTTAAAATAATTTTGGGCTAGACAGAAGCAGTCAACATTGTTATGTTTTCCTCTACAATAATAAGCTTCACATTTATTTTGTTTTTCTAGTAAAATATTATCAAATATCATTAAATTTTTATCTTCAGAGTTTAATTCGCTTGGATCTGGAACATCATCTATATTTTCATAAAAATGGCACTTGACTATGTCATGGTCTTTGACCTTGGTTATATCAGCATGTTTTCCAGCTTCTTCTAATAATTGACAAGGAGAAATATTCTTTTTTATAAAATAGCCTTTTTGGGTGAACAGTTTACATATAATATCTTTAGGTAGATTTTGTTCAAAACCCGTTTTTAAAATTTTATATTCGGGCTGAAGTAAAGATTTACTGAAAACAAATAATTGGTTGTAATCAAGTAGATTCAATAACAGGTTAGTTTTACCACATTCACTTTTTCCTACTATAATTCCTCTTATACTTTCAGATAACATAGGACTGTTTTGTCTATTTGTTAAATCATCCCAAGCAAGATTTTTTACATCCATTTTAAAAAGAAAAGAAAATGAAAAACTAGTATTATTCCCAACAATATAACTATATAGGAAATAACTGTTGTCGTCTTAGAAATAGTGTTGTATTTTCTTGGTTATGTCCCCTGCATTGGTTCTCCCGGGTTTTAGCCTGTGACGCAACAATACAGATGCGTATGTGTGTGAGGGAAGTGTGTGTGTGTAAGGGAGTGTGTCTGTGTGTGTAAGGGAGTGTGTTTGTGTGTGTGTGAGGGAGTGTGTTTGTGTGTGTATAAGGGAGTGGGAACCATTCATTTGTTGATATGCTCGAGACCCTCAAAAACACTAAGTGGCATTCGTTTCTATTAACAGAATGCCAACAAAGTCTAAATGGGGGTCATAACCCTAAGCACTCTAATGAGTGATGGCGGGTTTGACCGAGCAGAGGAGATCTTGAAGATAAGCGGGGACGCGTACCCGGTTTTTATTTATAGCTTGGAAATATTGATCGTTCTTGTCACAGGTGGTTGCTAGGCTGATGACGTACATGTTTACATGAAGAATAGCCGTTGCTGGACTGTTGTTTCCTAGTTTTCCTGTGACTGACAAACCTTTCTTGCGTTGAAGAGAAGTGGGTACGCGTACCCGTTTTTATTTATAGCTTGGAAATATTGATCGTTCTTGTCACAGGTGGTCCCTGGGCATAAACAGCACATGGCGCAGAGATGTTTGATTTTTCAAAAAGCGGGGACACGTGCCCGGTTTTTATTTATAGCTTGGAAATATTGATTGTTCTTGTCACAGGCGGTCGCTAGGCAAACGCTGCACGCGGCGTAGAGGTGCTTGATTTTTCAAAAAGCGGGGACGCCTACCCGGTTTTTAGAATGTTCATTCCTGTGAATGTTGTAACTCGGCCGTTGGTGGTGGAGGCTGACAATCTTTGCAAAATTCGTTAAACTCTGGAATTTGTAGCATATCTTTGATTAGGTTAATCTTTCTAACAATAAATCACAGAGGCAATCCAACTCTATAGAATTTATTAAAGCCAAACAGCACACTTGACAGCGAGCACAACTTCCGTCATTTAACACGTCTACGTCTCCTTGCTTCCATTGATATGATGGTGTCGGAGGTGGCAAAGGAACATCCACTGCTTGTGCGAAAGGTTGGGATGTTGATGCTATTTCTTCTGGTAAAATTAAAATATCTTTTTGTCTAGAATATTCCAAAAGTTTCTTATGTATGATTAAATTTTCGTCTATTTCTCCTAAAAGTTCTTCTGTCGATACACTCTCTTGAGACATAACACATTCAAGCTGATTCTGACTAGTTTCGTTAGATCTCCTCTGCTCTTTGAAAACGAGCTTATCTTTAACACGTCCTTCTTCGACAAAGTGCTGGCAATAAATGAGCTTAGCTGGGGAATGATGTGTTGCCGGCAGCAGTTGCTATGTTGTAACCATGTAAACAAAAGCTGTGATTGGTCTACTACGCAATTCCTGTGCAAGCTAAGAATCAATATTCTGCATAATGTAATCAGGTAGCTGATGAAATCTTCCCGGCGACAAATTCAATGGTTTCAATCGATAATTCCATTCTATTGAATGAAAGGTGGGTATTTTGAATGCGATGAATAGTGAATGAAGGCTAACGGAGTAAAAATCAATACCATTGCATGCAACATACCGTACTATTTTCTGCAGGGATTCTCAAATATTTTTAGGCGGGGTGTGATGAAGTTTTCATTTTTTGAAAAAGCTGTTTTTTTAGATGTTTATTTTTTATATTTTAAAGATGGCCGAAAGACGTCCATTTCATTTACTACTAAGAACGCAATCGACATCAAACGTTGTGAGGGAATTGCTGAGGACATTATAAAGATGACATCTTCCTGTGTCACGGAAAGAAGTCAGATAAGAAAAGAAGGTATAAGGGGTAACATACGAAATGAATACAAACCCGTCTGCAACAAAAAACGGAAAGACGATGAGGAGGAATCCTTGGAATTGTTGTTTGGGGACAATTGGTCCCAAAAGGTAGACGGTCTTAAGACGTCAAGCAAAATTACTAACCAACTGAGCAAGGCTTTAAAAAAACTGGAAGGAGAACCGGAAGGACCGTCAGTCGTCCGGTTCAGCAAAACGAAAAACAAACTGGCGGGGACAACAACATTATTAGTATCCATGGACAAAGGAAGAAGGAGGAGGAGGAGCGTGCAAAAAGGCAAACAAAGAGTGGGGAAATCAGAAGGGAAAAGGACAATGGACATAAATAATAAGGTGCATAATGATGACACACCCTCTTTAAGGAATACAAAAGAGAATTTTATGGGAGGGAAGCTGCAGTACCACATAGATGTATGGGAAACTCTTACATCTGATGGAAATATCTTTAGGTACATAAAAGGTGTTAGAATATCATTTGAACTATCAGATGAATCAGAACTGAAAAATAAACAAGAAATTAAAATCTCAAAAGAGGAACAATTGTTAGTGTAGAAGGAAGTTCAATCATTTTTGAAGAAAGGAATTATTTCTGGAGTAAAAACAGACAATTTGGAAGGGAAGAGTCTTTTGATATCAAATATATTTCTAAGACCCAAAGAAGATGGATCCTTTAGAATGATTCTAAATTTTAAAAAATTCAATGAAATTATAGAGAAACTGCATTTCGAAATGGAATTTCTTACTTCAGCTCTTAATTTAGTCACAAAGAATGTTTAATTTGCAAAAATTGACCTGAAAGATGCTTACTATTCATTGGCAGTGGGTAAAGAGTTTTGGAAACTATTTCGCTTCAAATTTCGTGACAAATTATATGAATTTAATTGTCTTCCACAAGGCTTCAGAGATTCACCTAGAATTTTCACCAAATTATTAAAGGTCCCCTTATCAAAATTAAGGGCACTGGGACATATTATCTCAGTTTACCTGGATGACTTACTCATTATAGGAGATGACTTCTCAGAATGCCTGGATAGCGTCAAAGAGACCGCAAATTTATTAGATTAACACAGGGAAGTCAGTCTTCACTCCAGTTCAAATTATAGATGTTCTAGGGTTTACCATTGACTCGAAAGACATGACCATGAGGCCCACAGATAAAAAGATGAGGAATATAAAGGAAATTTGTGGAAACTTCCTTAAAAAGAAACCACTGTCTATCAGAGAACTGTCCATGGTGATAGGGAAATTAGTTGCAGTCGCACCAGGGTACAAATTTGCCCATATATTTTTTATTAAAGGAGTGAGAATTATAGAAATAAGAAATTAAACGAACTCAAGGGCATGTATGAGGCTATCATTGAACTCACAAAGCCAGTGAAAAATGATTTCAAATGGTGGTTTGTAAATGTGAATAATTAACCACAAATAATCCAAGAAGAAGATTTTTCTAGAACTATTTATACAGATGCCAGCCCACGGGGCTGGGGAGCAACTTGTGGGAATAATAAAACAGGAGGAACTTGGACTGCACAGGAACGGCTACTGCACATTAACCCTTTAGAACTCTTAGCAGTCAACATGGGATTGTTATGTTTTTGTAAGGAGGTAAGAAAAGAACATATTCACATATTCAGTGACAATACAGTTACAGTCACTGGTATCAATAAAATGGGAAGTGGGAAAGATGGACTTAATGATATTATAAGAGATAATATGTGTGTGTGCCTGGAGAAAGGTCCCATTGGTCGCAAATTTTGGAGTTTGAGATAAGGGCATATTCTTCTAGAAAATTCAATGCTGAACACCTGGTTTAAATTTTTTTTCCAATATCTTAAGTAGTTTTGAAGATATGACACATTTTGTAAGACAGGGGGCAAAAACAAACTTTTGAGAAAAACAGCTTTAACAGCTCACTCCCATGACAGACTTTTTGGATATTGTTGGGGGAGCGTAGTTTTATTACAAAGGCAAATAGGGAAACTACTGAGTTGTGTTCACTGCTCAGCTCTAGCTTTCTATGTAAAATACTGCGCTCTCTAACAAGATCCAAAAAACTTTCGACTTGGCTGTTTTTAGGGGACCGTGGCATGTTACACGGTAAACTATAGATGAGCAGTGAACACTACTCAGTATTATTTCTATAACGGCTTTGTAATTAGTCCACGGTCCCCTAGCAACAATCACTCCAATATTACTTCCTGAAGGGTCACATGTTGTACAAGTAATTAATAAAATAATATTTAAACATAAAATATTCCAAAGTCCTTTTCCTATGCTATTTAGAAATGGTTAAACTTGTGTTTTCTGCTAGAAGTACATTTCCGACTAGGCACGACTTTTTCGACCTTTTCACCCCCTAGCCCTAAAATAGCTGTACTGACAACTGGGACCTTTCTTCAGGCGCACACACATATATGGATTTTTGCTTTAGAAAGAGATCTGATACTTATTGCTTCTCATAATTCTGGAATACTCAATTCAGTACCAGATTTTGAATCTAGAAACAAAGGTGGAAATGAGACTGAATGGATGCTTAATGAGGAAATATTCAAAGTACTGGAAGAAAGTTACGGACCTTTTGATAATATTATGGATTTGTTTGCCTCTAGATTAAATTACAGGATTCTGCCTTATGTTGCCTGGAGACCTGACCCTTATGCCATCTACTGCAATGCCTTGATTTGAATTGGAAGTTTATATTTACTATTTTCCTCCATTTTGCATGATTTCAAGAGTACTAAAGAAGTTGAAAGAAGACAGAGGAGAAATGTGTCTGTATGCTCCACATTGGCCAACCCAGACTTGGTAGCCAAAACTTCTAAGACTGCTTGTGGAAGAACCACTGGAACTTTCTCAGGGAAAGGATACACTGAAACATCCAATATACTTGGACAGATTTCACCCTCTGGTAAAAAGACTTAAGTTGATAGCTTGTAGATTATTCACCAGAAATTCAAAAAACTAAAACTTTCAGAGGAAACTATAGACATCTTAATTAGTTCATGGAGGAAAGGAACAATCAAACAATATTCTACTTATATTGACAAATGGATTGAACTCCGTAAAAAGAAAAATGTTGACATTTTTTGTCAGTGTGGTGGAAGTACTTAACTTTCTCACATATCTATACAAATTAGGCCTTAGTTATAGCAGCATTAATGGAGCTAAAACTGACATATCTGCTGTTAGCCAAAACAATATTGGAGAAAATTCCATTATAAAACGATTTATGAAAGGGGTCCTCCATAACAGACCAGCTTTGCCGTGCTATTCTGTAACATAGAACCCTGACATCGTTTGAAACTGCTGGGAAAATGGGACATTCCTGATCAACTGTCTTTAAAACATCTCACTTAAAGTGTCAATGCTGTTGTTGCTATGTTCAGCAAGAAGGGGACAAACAATAAAAATTATGTCACTCAGTATAAAAATATAAGATCTTTCGTTAACGAAACCATAATAGCCATTGTTGACATCACTAAGACCACAAAACCAAATTGACATTTGCCAGAGATTGTGGTGCTCAAATTTCATGAGTACTCTTTTTTATGTCTCAGTATATATTTATCTGCATATATTGAGAGAACAACTTATTTACGTAAAGATGAAAATCAACTGTTGATTAGTTTCGAACCCCCTCATAAGGCTATAACCAGAGACACCCTTAGTAGATCGGTGAGGGTGATTCTTGAAGAGGCAGGAACTGACCTTACGCGGCTCAAGCCTCATTCTGTTAGAGGTGCTTCTACTTGCATGGCAGCCTCGAGGAACGTGTCATTGGCAACTATCATGGCTTCGGTAGGCTGGAGGAGTGAATCTCCATTCGCAAAGTTCTAACAAAAACCATTAGACAGTAACACAGGAGACATGGGCAAGGCCTTGATTGCCTCCAACTGAGGTAAATTTAGAGCAATCTTATTTACCTTTATTATGAGACAGGATAGACAGAACTGGCCACATGCTTTAAAACTCTCGTTGATTCCCGGAACTTACGAAAAGTTCCGAAGTAGAATTTGTAATTAAACTATACTGGTTGCAGTTTAATTATAAATTTACTAAGTAACTTGGAGTAATTGAAGGGAGTTAACGCCCTCCCGTCCCATCCCAAATCATGTTCACAATACAAAATATCTTTGGGGTGATCATGATAAAATGTGGCCAATTCGTCTCCTGATTGGTTAAAACTGAATGATGCGCGCGTAGGACACACTTTCGTTAACTCCCTTCACTTACTAAAAGTTACCTACTAAAATTATAATTAAACTGCAACCAGTATAGTTTAATTACAAATCTTATTTGCCAAACTTGATACAAATCCATGGGTAGTTATAACTGCACTAACGTGCTGTTGTTTTTTTATTTCATTCTTATAAAAAGATCAGGGTCTTCCAAATATTCTTCCAGTCCTCCCCGCATGGTCTTGTGAAAATGAAGATATTGAAAGAGATAAGGATTATGTAAATAAGAAAAGCACACGTTAACAACGGAGAATAAAATATGGCCTTGTCGAGGAATTAACCCGGCATTGTCATGGATGTATCAGATTTTGTTCTCCCCAACCCTCCATCTCCCCCTCTTACCACCCTCTCTCTTTCTCTCTCTCCATCTATTACCCTCTCTCTCTCTCTCTCTCTCTATCTGTCTGTCTCTCTCTCTCTCTCTCCCTGTCTGTCTGTCTGTCTGTCTCTCTCTCTCTCTCTAACGCTCCTCTTCCTCCCTCCTATCCTCTCTACCTCCCACCTTTCCCATATACTATTCCTTGCCTTTCTCCATTGTATTCCCTCTAATTAGTCTAGTATATCTCTCCCCCCTGTCCCTGTACCTCAATCCGATTGCAATCTCTGACCACCTCTTCACCGCCTCTCTTTCCTTCTCTCTCTGTCCCTCCCTCACCCTCTCTTTAGTAGATTCTATAAAACCAGATCTGATATAAGTTACCATGAACTACTGGGGTTTCTATAGATCTGTCTCTATCTCTAAATAGGATAAACTCTGAAGGCAGCATTAGCTTCCACCGTTATTGTGGTCCCGGTCACCATCATCCCACTATAAAAACATGTTTATTGCGTCATCACCCACTACCTTTACTGCTGTTGTTGTGTCCAATATCTTTATATGAAAATATTATGTTTATTGCGTCAATTACACTAACCTTTATTGTTGTCACTATCATAAATGTCCACTTTTATTGTAGTTGTGGTCGTTTTGGGATGTTTGCTCTCGCGATTGGTATCGTTTAGACTTGTACGTTCATTTTGTATTGTCGTCCCATTTCACTTGAGGCAGTTAGAGTGACGGTAAAATATGTCTTTATGTACGGCTAACGGCAATACAGTAATTATTGTCAACTATTATACACCTCGTAAGACAACCAGAAGCGTCGATAGTGGATTATGTTTACCATTACCTAGGTCGTCCCCACCAATTCCCCTATCTAGGCATATCTTTCCAGAAGACGAAGCCGAGTTTGTTGTACCAAACATGAGGTCTGTTGTAACATCAGAACTACGATAAGGAAAGTGTCCGGAAGGTCAATCTAACCTGCAGAAATGTGCTGCTGTCATATGCGTGCTTCGTTAGTTTAGTTACCACTGGGTGGTATTTTGTTTCTTTCAATAATACTATGTCCAGAATATGTTTGTGATGGCTACACCACAGAATATCATAAAAACCACAGAAAAACTGTGGGGTCGCAGCAGGGCTATAAGCAAAGTCAAAATTGAGCAAAAAGAAAAGGTTGTATGTTGCGAAGCCCCGCGTGAGAAATAAAACCCAAACAGTACAAAGCAAACTAAAGAGAAGACAGAAAATGCATAAATTTTCGGCTTTCGCCTTTGTCAAGTGAAAAAAAACACAAAAAAACGAACAATAAAAGACTTCAACAGGAACGAAGTGAAACAGTTTACTTAGCTGCGAGTTCTTGCTTCTTTAGCAGCACCAAATCACGTCCGTCCGCCAAAAGCATGGAAGCAGGAAGTGACGCAATTGGTTAGTAACCAAGATGAAGGCGCCATATAGTGCCTCACAGCACAAGACAGGGATGGTGCGCAATGTCAGGAGTCGCAGTAAATGAAAAGAAAAAGAAAAAGAGATTTAAAAAAATAAAAATAAATAAATAAATAAATAAACAAATAGATAAATAAATGAAAGAAAATAATAATAATAAAGAAAATTATATATAATATATATATATTGATATTAGCAACAGTGGAATTATCGAAGGCAATGTTGGACATTGATGCCATGGGGAGAGATAGTGCCGAGCTGGAAAATTAATCGTTGTTCGGTTTCAAAGCGTACATCAGCGCCTGCATGACAAGACTTGAGCCCCAGAATTTGAATGTCGTTGGATGGCTCATGGTCTGGTCGATTAAAATGGACAGAAACAGGCTTTCCATTTCGATTTTCAATGTCACGGAGGTGCTCCCGAAACCGAGTGTGAAGCTGACGTCCCGTTTCACCAATGTACAACATATGACACCTGGCACAGCGGATAGCATACACCAGATTGCGACTATGGCAAGTGAAACCTTCCTTAATGCTGAACGTCGACAAAGGGCACTCGATGGAAGACGATTGAAGGACATGTGTGCACGTTTTGCAACGAGAATTGCCACACGGTTTAGTACCGCAACGGTCAGTGTGAATGAGCCTGCTCCGGACCAAAATGTCTTTTAAGTTTTTGGATCGTCTATATACCAGCAGAGGAGGTGTTGCATCAAGCATGTCATTGAGGCTCTGGTCAGCCCTCAAGATAGAGAGATTTCTAAGGAGGACTTGCTTAATAGGAAAAGACTGGGGGTGATAAGTGAAAACTAGTTTGATACGATTATCTTCCCTCCTTTGTCTGGGAGTGAGGGCATCCAGCCTACTGATATTACGGGCCCTCGACCAGGCTTTATCCAGAACATGTTCTGGATAACCTCTAAGACGAAAAAATTCTAACATCCTCTTGCCTTCAGTGGCAAAGTCTGCATCCGATTGGCAAAGACGACGCAAACGGAGCAATTGCGAAAAGGGAATGGCATCCTGGCAAGAACGCGGGTGAGAAGAACCATAATGTAAGTACGTATGGCTGTCCGTGTCCTTATAATGCACAGATGTGGACAGTCCCGTGGGTGTCAATGAGACCTTGATGTCAAAAAAGTCGATGGAATCGGTAGAAATATGGGAGGTGTATTTGATGGATGGATGAAAGTCATTGACAAAGGACAAGTAAGCCTCTAATTCAGATTGGGACATAGAGGTCACTCCAAAACCATCGTCAGTGTATCTCATATACACCTCTGGTTGACGGCCAGTGTAAGCACTCTTGATAAGAGATTCCAGGTACCCCATAAACAGGCAAGCATAGCTAGGGCCCATCTTAGTACCCATGGCGACACCACTGATTTGATCAAAGAATTCCCCATTAAACTCAAAAGAGTTAAGGGTAAGTACAAGTTCCGTGAGCCGGAGGAGGGTGTGGGTACTAGGATATTTGTCAAGCCTACGGTCCAGAAAATATTGAACGGCTCTCAGTCCATCAACATGAGCTATGGAAGTATACAGAGAACTGACATCCATCAGGAAAAGAAGTTTAGTAGTGGTGTCAGTGAAATGCGTTTGCTGAAATATGTTAGGAGCATCATTGGTATCCTTAACATATGTAGAAAGTTGTGTGACAAGAGGCTGGAATACACTATCCAGGAATTGAGAAATCTTTTCGGTGGGACAAGAACAGGCCGAAACAATGGGTCTTCCTGGATTACCAATCTTGTGAATTTTTGGAAGCAAGTAGAATGTGGGCGAACCCAACTGGCTAGGATGAAATGAAAGGTGGAGGGAAGAACGGGGTAGTTCTTTCTGATGAACTAGATCAGTGAGTGTATGTTTGACCATGTCATTATAAGGTAACGTGCCATCATTGGCACGCCTGGCGTAAAAAGTATGATTTTGAAGTTGTTTCTCCCCTTCCTGGATATATAGGTCTTTACGCCAGACAACAACAGCTCCACCTTTATCAGCCGGTTTTATGATGGTGTCCTCTCTGTTTTTCAATTCTTGTAAAGCACGTCTCTCAGATGTTGTTAAATTGAAACGACGAATTTTGCGTTGTGGTAGGCGTTTGATGTCATTCCAACATTTATTGACGTACAGGTCAAGAACTTGAGATTCACCTGTGTTGGGGGTCCAGTCAGACTTCCGCGTAGCATATTTTGTAAACATATCATCATCATGACGTTGTGAGCTATGATTCATGAAATGGTATTGCAATCGAAGGCGACGGAAGTAAGATTGCACATCTCTAAGTGATTGGTATTTGTCATATTTCTGTTGGACAGGAATAAATTTGAGACCTTTGCTGAGGACATGCATTTGGTCTTCCGTCAAATGAAGGTCCTCCGGAATGCATACCACTTTATTGACGTGATTTGTAGATGGTTCCGGAACAGGAATGTGTTCTTCAAGAACTACCTTGCGATTTGATTTTAAGTTGCTAAGTTTTCTCTTCTTAGCCGATGTCAATAAATTATAAAGGGTCTTGTTGGTATTATATGTGACCCCGTGGATAAATTGAAAAATGGGGCCTGAAATAGTACACTTCAGAAGTTCTGCATGGATGTGTCGTTTTTTGGAGATACTGGCAATATGAGACTGAAGGACATGGATGGTAGTTGTCATTCGTTTACTAGCTACTGAAGTCTCTATCTTGTGAAATGCAGCAATATCCTTGGGAGTAAGATGTCCAATGGCTGGGTGAAACTTGGAGTAGAACCCTTTAGGAACAAGATGTAATCGTGTACAGTTGTGCAAAAAATTTAAGTGACTGGTAAGAATAGTTTTATCCAAAGTGGAAATTGTGAAAGTTTTCGCAATATCTCGGAGTATTGGGGGGAGAAAGGAAAATGAATGAAGCACCGACCGACGGAGCTGATCCTTAACTTTCTTAGTGGAGGGCATGATGTGAAAGAAATATAGATATAGGAAGAAAAACCGATAAAAATGTATAACTATCAAAATAAAAGGAAACAGAGCAGATGTCAATGAAAATAAAATACGTGTATTTCTGGAAAATTTTACTTAAGAAGTCTCGACGGCCGATTTTAGATAACGGACATTTTCCTGTAAATTATTACTCAGAACTGAACCTTTCTTCCATGATGAAAATGGCCCAGTAGCTGCGATCCATTTCGTGCGTTTGCACTCCATTATTTTCCTAAAGAGTGCATAGAAAAGGTCTTTTACAGAAATGAAATGGGTCGCTGATCGTCGATTTTTCGCGGCACTCATTTTTCTTTAACACCGGAGTGATAGTTCTTAGTTTCCAGTCCAGTGATACACGTCATTATTGTAAACAAGTTATCAATACTCGAGAGCACCTAGATAATGTTATCAACCATTAGCTTGTTTGGGAACAATGACTTACGACATGCTTTAAATGCGTCGTTTACTGCAGAATGGATAACAAAATTACTTAAGCCGTTCATGCCAAAACCAGCTTCAACTTATGTCAGTGTGGATGTCATCTGGGGTTAAACTGAATGTCTTTTGAAGACGAGCAAACAAAAGCGAAAAAGAAGAAAGAATGAATGGAGGACAAATATTGAGTAACCTGTTTGAGATTCATTGTAAACTGTCTATAACAACGGATGAAATAATCTGACCAATAGTATACTGATCGTTTGAGTCAAGCTGGACCGTGGAAGATACATTCGTACAGTTGGAGCGCAAAGGTGGAATCAAAAGTGAACACTCGATTTAATAATAATAATAATCAATAAAAAGACATCCCAATAAACTACATAGATGAAATGGTCAAGGCGCACCGCTTCACACCCAAAAGAACCTGCGTGAAATATTTGTTTAGTACAGCTGCAGAAATGGATGCGTTGGCTCTTTCAGAACGATCCGTATTTCAGAGAAAGCAGTTTGATAGCCGGAGATTCTGTTCATGACTATCTATCGAGATGAGAAGCTCTGATATGTTAATATGGTTGTTGTGGCAACCGATGTGTTAAGTGTTGTTTTGTCCATCTTTTTTCCCCATCCTTTCGATATAGACCGCAATTATTTTTTTTTTTTTTTATTCGATTTAATATTAATGCTAATAAGAAGCATAGAGAAGCCAAGCCAAGATGGTAAATTACTTCAGGTTTGAAGGTGGGCAGCAGGAAGTTATAGTCTCATTAAAGTTACATGAGTGATCGTGGTGATACTAACTGTGGTAATGAATAAAATGCGCATTTGGAAATACGCACATTAAGTACACGTGGCTGTACAAGGGACCATAAGAAACGGAACAGATGTGACAATTTGAACGGCTGCCAAGCTCACAGCGATCACTGTGCCGGTGGAGTGGGGTGGGGGGGGGGGGGGAAGGGCGTGTTCTATAAAGCAGTGGTATTAAACCTTTTTCAGGCCATCATTCTCTTGGTGCCCAAATGTTCGTCCACCTCCACTCCCTCCCCACCGTATCCCACTCTGTCATACAAACAAACAAAAAAAAAAAAATATGCACAGAAAAGACATAAATTATGTAAAGGTTTTCAAATTTCGCGTTGACACATCATTTACTGATTGTATAGGTATCCTTAACAAAAATAGAAACCACCCTTCATCAAATGCATCAACAATTGGCTGTTCATGTTCATAAGACTATTAATCATGTAATGTTAAGAAGTCGGCGACTTTCCAGATGTAGGTGTGCTGTGATCAGCTACATAATAATGTTTGTGTTTGTTAGAAGCAAACGCAGATCACTCCACAGACTTATACTTAGGCAGATGCACAATCCCCATTGAGTGACGTCACAAAACTGGTTCTCGACCCGCCATTTTGTTTTGTCGTATGATACCTCGTATCTATAGACGATGCCCAGTGTGCGTTGCGTTGCATTGTGCGAAGTTGGCTATCAATATGAACATCATACCGTGTATCCTTGTTGATCGTGTATTGTGTCATTTTTAAGATTTCAGCTGAATGGAAATCAAGACTAGAGATCACACGTTTTTTATGACTTGCGAAACTTGTGGCACGGTTACGAACACACGTGTCGCAACATGTATGTGTGGTAGTGAGCAGGGTCTGCCTTGCCTCATTTTCGGTTGCATTTCTCGTGAGGATTACAGTGTGGTCCCAAGTCTGCAAATGGATGAGTGGGTGGATGATTGGATGGATGGATAAGTTGATGGATGGATGAATGAATGGATGGATGGATTGAATTGATGGATGATGAATAAGGAGACAATTTAATGAATGGATACACTGGTAAATGGATGATAGATGGATGAATTAATGCATGAATTGATGGGTGGATGGACGGGCAAAAGGACCGGCGGATGGATGGATAGACGGATAGATGCATGGCTAAATGAATGGCGACATCTAACTAGCTTGCTATCATGTAGAATTAGACCTACTTTCCTCCATGTCGAAAGATAAAAAATGTGCGTAATGACCATGAGGTCCCGAGGAAACCACAGAATGATGTAAAAAAGCTGTCGCATACGACAAATTAAAATGGCGGACCGAGCGTTGGCGGAACATACCGAAGAGGCGATTTGTAATTCTGTGTTATATTTATTCTGTGGATCACCCTTCCCACGACTAAATCAGTTGTGCAATATGTAACAAGCTTGGGAAAGAGGCAACCATTAGAAAAAGAGAAAGGAAGTAGTTAATGTTTTATTCCAATCCACCAACTCACGGGCCTGGTAAAAAAAAAAAAGTGAATTTCTATTCACCATCGACTTGTAAGTTTTGTTTTGATCGACGTTGTTTTCTTGTGGCGTTGATTGGCCGATATAAATTCTGTACCTGCGCAATGTCAATTTTTGTAACAGCGGTAAGCGGCAAATGATAAGTGGGTGGAGGTAGGTGTAACTAGTTCATGCATACCGACTACATTTGAGTTTAAACCAAGATTGGTCTAATTGCTTTTAAAGTTCAACAACTTAAACTTGTCAAAATGTTCCGCATGTGGTCCGCTTCTGTGCTCTCTTTAGAGACTGGCATGCCGGGTAGAAAAAGGGGACAAAATTCCGCACTGCTTCAAATGGCTCAAAAGGGGGGGGGGGGGAGATGGGGAGGTATGGCCCCTGTTGAAAACCGCTTATTTAAAGTCGACTACAAACACATGTGGTGAGGCTTTTCCCCGCCCTAAGGCCATGACACATCAACATTAGAGACTTGGCTTTATTTTGTGCAACGAGAGAGAGGAGCAGCCAACTGAACATAGGTACAGGATTTAATCGAACCGCTTCTTGGTACGCGTAACAAACACTAGTAAGGATGATTGGGAAATTTCTATTACTAACAATGGTAAGTTATGTTCGTCTTTTATTTATTTCAATTATTATTGAAATTAGTCTTCCTTCAAATATGATTTTCGGTTTAGAGTCAACCGACGCTTTGTCTCCCTTAGTGTTTAGTTAGATGTTTCTTTTTTTTTTTTTAAAGAGAAGTGCCACATTATTGTTTTCTTCTTTGTGTCTTAGTATCATTTTAAGTTTCGATCATTGAGTACCAGCTTTGTCAGTCAGAAATGGCAAATTTTACTGTCATTTTTTTTTCTGAAGCTGCTGATTTTGAATAACCGCTATTAATTTGTTTTGACCTGGGTTTCACAATCTAGCAGCTTACGTCTTCAATCTTTTTCTTTCTTTAACCCAAGATAAGGAAGAGAACTCCCGCAGACATTGGGACAATCCTATCAATGCTCTATGTGTAAATAAGGATTTGTTTCACTATAATTCCGTGTAATGCATGGGAATAATAACAGTAACAAACACGCCATAATGATATTTAAATAGTTTTTTTTAAATATATATATAAAAAAAAATTAGTCCAGTCTTTGTGTATGCGACCGTAGTGGAAACGTACCCAGCGACGTCATCATTTCTGCCGGTCGGTACAAAGGCTGGACTCTTTTCTGCTTGCTTTTCGAAGTTCTGTTTTGTTGTGGTTGTTGTTTTTGTTGTTTTACTGTTTGTTTGTTCTTTCAACACACAGATATTTTGTCCATTCACTTTGTCCCCGAGTTTCCTGCCTCTTTTAAAATGTGTTTAAAATATGGCGAAAAGAAAAGTTACTGCATACCCTTTTCCTCTTTCTTTCTTTTTTTTTTCTTTTTGCCACCTTTTGACTTGACTTCTGGCCTTCCGGCAATAGATTTTCTATGTTTTTTTTTTTTATGTATCTATATATTGTTCTTCTAGCATTTGTCGGTTTTACAGAACATTCAGTTTGTTGTGTTTTATCCCTAATAGGAAAAGCGTCCATAGTGTTGTATTTAACGCACATACGTTCATTAATTAAAATGTCCCGGCAAGCGTATTATGCGAAATGTCCTGGTCCATGCCAGGTTTGTAGCACGACTACACATTTTAGCAATTGCACAACATTTTCTTACTGTAATAAATTTGTGCATGTTTTATTATTTTTATTTTTTTTATTTCTAGATTCTGTATTTATTTGCATAATATTGAAAAAATATAATTTAAGGACAATGTTGGCTTCTGCTAATTGACGAATTTTATTTGGACCTGCCTTGAAATAAAAGAAAAAGAGAAAAAAACATTTTTAAGTGAATTAGGTTTCTTTCTCGTGAAAGGACAGTATTGCTTTACTGATATTAAGTCAGAATGTCACACTGTTCTAAAGTTTATATCTGACATAATACGATGATATCCAATTTTGTCAGCGAGGACAGGGAAAATACACGGTGCTTTGCACAATAAAAATTGCTGGACCTTAAACTCAACTTTTTCGCACACATCTCAGATCAGCAATATCATACTATCTTGAATTTCCAGGAAAACAGGTTCCGACAGGGGATGCCATCTCTCAACGATTGAGAATAGTCAGCTTATTTGAAGAAGTTAATGTGGCTATTAAGACATCTAAGGGGGATTCTCATGTGTACGGAAACGGAAACGAAAATGCTAAAAATACATCAAATAGTGAAACAGGAAGGGTGTTTTCACTTGTGCGGATCCGGAAACCTAAATGCCGTGCAGAAACGCCTAAAAATTTATTTTCGCACCAGGTAGCGAATTTTAACCCTTGCCACAAACCGGAACTTACGTCATTCCCGATTTATTACCCCGTTTTTTTTTTTGGGCACGAAATGAAGCACAGCTGTCCGGGCCAACCAATCAGTGGGTCACCTCACAGACGGCTGTATTAACATCAACCCTGTATGTATTTATATGTCGCTACAAGGAGATCTATGTACGACTGATTTTATCCATTTTTAACCCCCCCACACACACACACACGCAAACACACCCACACACTCCCAAACCATGTACATCTTTCACCAGCTTGACTTTTTTAAAAATAAAAATCAACAATGTCATTTGCTTTTCCCGTGTTCATGTATTTAAAACAAAATCATGACCATATGTAAAAACTGCACCAGTCCGCATGCTTTCCCGACCCTTCTCCCGACCCAGAATTTTCATTCGCTGAGATTCTCCCATCCTCTTTCCCTTTTAAGGCTCTTAGAGCAACTCTACTCTTTGGATCTCAATTTCTCACACATTTTTCGCTGCCATATGTCAATTTCAGCGGAAAACTGTAAGAAAGAATGAAAAAATAATCATGGACCCACCAATGGCCCTCTCGACGAAGCTTTTTTTTTCCTTTTCATATAACTGTGATGGAGGAGTGAAATTTAAATCAAATCCTCCTCCCAAAGCAAGAATCTACATTCGGCTCTGAACGAAACAGGTGCCGTGGTGGTAGAGAAATAGCAGATATCAAAGAACGAATCTCATGACTAGAGAAATAAAAGTGGTATTTTCCTTTACTTAGGCCTTTTCCGTTTCCGTATACATGGAAACACAACATTTTATTTCCGCACGTCGTTTCCGCATGCCATTTTCATTTCCGTTTTCATTTTCGTACACATGAGAACACAGCTTCAATATCTTTATCCGGCTATCCAACAGCCAGGCTATGAAAAGAAGCAGGTCTGACGACTTAGAATCTATCTGAGAGAGAGAGTATCGGAGAGAGAGAGAGAGAGAGAGGGAGCAAGAGGGAGAGAGGACCGAGAGAGGGAGAGAGAGTGAGAGGGAGAGTGGAGAGTGCAAAAACAAGTTTATTGGAGACAAGCAACCACTGATGTCTCAGGTGGCTTCATTTTGTTAACCCGGCCCTTCTAAATGTCAATTATTTTTTTTTCAGCCTGGAGTTACGACACAAGCCGAATGCATTGGCATTTATCACGTTCCATTTTGCATGATTTTCTTTTTAGAGTTAAAGAAAGGAAATGAAAACGGTGGGAAGGAAACAGGCCATCAGTCTGATCATTCCTCTTTCATGAACGGGTCATCCTTAGTCTCTCATGGACATAACATGCCTTAGAATATCCCTACAATTAACTGGACAGTTATATCTAACTTGACAGAAACTGACACTGTTTGTATGTCTTTTTACAACCTCATTTTGAAACTTCAGTTTTGTTAATTTTTATAAGAAATCACACACTGCCATATGTTTGTGATACGTTGGCTTTTACATGCCCCGTATTTCTCCACAGGCAGTCTTCCTCTTCATAATGTCTACTCACAGACAGACTACAACTCACGGTAGGCACTATTGCATTATTCAACGGAAGACACGCTAGTGTGTGTCTTCTTCTCCTTACTGGTGTGAAACTATACGGTTTTAGAAAGTTAACCCTACGACCAGACAGTTAATACAAAAAGGCGGGAAGACAAAGGCTCCACTTTCTTCTGGTCTGACGAACAAATAGGTCGTTGTGTTCATTTGGTTATTTTCACGCAATATAATCCATTAATCCCATTGGACGACAAGTATGATTGTGACTTATAACCAACAATAGAAAACTGGTCGGAGGGTTCACCGTTCCAGATCATCTCGAACCTTGTTTCTTGTGGCAATGTCACACTACTCTGCGGATAGGCTAGTTACCTGTGGCTGTGTGCATCAACTTGGTGTAAATCCGCCCGTTTCGCCCCATGGTGCAGGCTGAGTAGTACGTACAGCCACCTTGGTGTAACCTCATGTTTTTTGGGGGAATGTATGGACCATAATTGCACCTACCTTTAGCTACGTATCAATTGTCGTTTACCGATGCAATAAAAACTGACATTGCGCATGTACAAAATTTGTATCCTCCAATCAATGCTGCGAGAACATAACGCCGATCAAAACAAAACCAAGAGATCGAGGGTGAGTAGAAATCCACTTTTTCCCCTTGGCCCGTGAAGTCGTGCTTTGGACTCAAATATTAATGGGGTATTACACGTACAGTCAAACCGGATCAGTTTTTCAGACTGGATCAGTTTCGGTCGACACTCGGCCCGCAGTCCACCGTACGACAAAGTTTGCTATTACACGTTACGGTCCGACTGCAGGCCGTCCACATACAAGCAGACACGTGTTGGGCATATAGCAGACGCGCGGCAATCAATACATACAATGGGTGACAGAGGAACTGCCTGAAAATGTAGCAATTTATGTTATTTTGAAAAACAAGAGAAGAAAACAACGTCGTATTGGGTCAAAAGACTGGCTTTTAAAGAGGATTGTGTTCTACATACAAATCCACTGGAGGAGACAAGAACCTTTTCTGAGGACTTTTAAAATAAAATAAATTTGGTTCGTTATAAATTTCATCAGCTCCAGCACCTGACAAAAGTGACTGCTCTTGTTTCTTTAGTTCTTTTCTGAAAGAACTCCTGAGATTCTTGATTATTATTTTTTTTTTTTGAAACGGTGGGTCTCTGTTCGCATTGGGATCCAATTGTTTGCAAAAGTTGACGAGTTTTTCGTAAGCCTTTTCTCTTGAAAATTTATTGCTATAATCCTTACATTTAATTTTCCACAAACACTCTGTGGAACGATAAATTTCAATAAATTGAAGAACTGTTTCTTTGGACCATGAAGACATAATGGAAACCGCCGTGTTTGAGGAGAGAACAGCGAAATCGAGCATCACACAACCCTGCACCACAGAGAGTTCATGCATACATAATTCCCCAGGCTATACACTACATCCCCCATTCAATAGAGCAACAAGGGAGATCATTGTCATGACAAAAACAATACACTCACTTCCACAATGAACAGTGCAAAATATCATGGAAAAAATAAAATAAATAATGCGGCGATAAAATTGGTCACTCGCGAGTATTTTTGTTAATTTTGATATGCTGATTCCGAATTTGATATCATTTTTATGCTCAGACGCCGTTTTCGATAACTTTGCATTAATGCCTGCAGATAAAAGTGCTGTCACGTGGGCTCTGAAATGTGGTCACGTACGCCAGCAAGGCGGCCGGATCCCAAATATCAGGCAACGCCTGATTTTCAGGACGCGACCGTCGGCCAGGTCAAATTTCTACGTTTTTCGTCCGGTTTCCTTATTACACGTTGTAACTCGACTGCAGGCCGACTGACGACCAACGTAAATCCAAAACTGATCCGGTTTAACTGTACGTGTAATAACCCTTTTAGTTACTATATTTCTTTCTTTCTAGCGGGCCCCTCTTTCCCAAGCTTGTTACGCATTGCGTAGCTGATTTAGTCGTCCTCGGAGAAAGTGTAATATTACCAACCGTTTACACGTGGGTGTAGGCTTACGCAAAGTTCATGCATACCGGGTAGCGTTTGCACCGACGAATAAGGCCTGCACCACAGTGTAACCAGTTACTGACAGTTCATGCACAGGGCCACTGGTGCATCAGAACGCCTGGTTATAGTGACAGCAGGAAAGTTGATGGCCGTGTGAGCAGTGGTACTCATGCTCGTCTTGATGTAATCCGAAACATAGGATGACAGACTAGGATATCGAGACGGTTCAAGTCGCCAAATTCTGTCCGTCGACATGGGTGCGTATCATCCATGTTACCAATGCAAGAAATATTCGTACCACACCTCTTCATAATTAAACGAAAAAGACCAGTACCACAGAGCCCTGTGAGTTGTACTCACCGTGTTTACATGTGCGTAAGCTGTGGATATAATTATCCCAGACACAGGATATCACGACGGACCAAATATTTTTCCGTCCGCCGACTTGTGCGCGTACCATCCATGTCAACAATGCAACAATTCACACCACACCCCCTTCATATTGAGCGAAAAAGACTCGTACGACAGAGCTCTGTGAGTAGCACTCGTCGTGTTTATATGCGCACAAGCTGTGGACAGAAGTGAAAGAAGGAATGGTCCGTCTCGGTCTGTGTCTGGGGTGCAATGAACAAGGAAATCTGGTCATGGACGTATTATTCGTCACGAAAAGCATCGATGTCGGAGACTAAAGTTAAAACCGTTAAATTAATGACAAGATCGTGTGACATTGTGGAAATCGGTCTAAACTATAAACCGGCGTGATGTTAATTCCTTTTTTATTTACTTTTATAAATGTGGGGGAAAACGCTTACTAGGTTTAGACCAAGAACATTCTTACAATATCAAAGGTGCATCACCAGAAAACAGGGTCGAAAAACAACGGACATTTTCAGCTATGTCTATATTTCTTTGATAGTTATAATTATATAACAATAATATCATGTTGAATCATCAGCCAGCGCATAATTGGCAGTGATTACAGATGACCAAAAAATGATGTAAAATGAAACAAGAAACCATGGTCGCGATTTTGAGCAACAGATCAAGGGATTCATCATGGTCCTTTATTTCCTCCTTACTTGTTTTGGGGTCTTTGCTTTCGGGGGATCTCTGTGTCTGCGCGTCTTTGTTTAATGTTTTTGGTGTTGTTTTTGTTGTTGGTTGTTGTTGTTGCTTTTTTTGGTACTTTTTTTTTGTTTTTTTCTTTTGTGGTCGTTGTTTTTATATTTCTATTTTGAAAAGTTTATCCTTTGAGACGGCGGCCTATATTCCATTTGTGGAACCAAATTTGAAAAAGTACAATTTGCCGGATTTGACATGTGCGTCATAGATCGAGTGTATTCGATTATAAGATTACTGCCTCAATTTGAATTTTTTAGTGGTCCCACATTTTGGGTCCGCAAATTGACTGCGCCCATTTGGGAAGGATCGGGAGGGAGCTTTTTTTTTTTTTTTCATTTTGCCCGGGCAGCAGCCTTTTTAGGCTTGCTCTTCTCAAGTTCAATATTCCCTTGTTGCTACTTTCCGTTGTTGCATCTTCCATTCTGTAAGACAATGAACGATTTTTTTAAAAATCGTATGTCATCTACTTCCACTGTAACGCTAGTTTGCGTGACTAAGGTAAGGCTACTCATAGAGAGTTATGCACTTGTCTAGGTGCCATTACTTGAATTACTTCCCTTGTGTGCGGTACCTCGAGATCCGTCATTCACGTTGCTGTGAGGAAGCACAATCATTTTGATTGGTCAGTTGGAAAATGGTGACCAAAGGGTATCCAGCTCATGAGTAGTGCCTAAAATGTACGTTTTCTTTCTTGCTGACCATCAGAAAAACAGAAATTCGGATTTATTTTCAAGAGTATGCAATACCTTTCCCGTAAAATATAACTGCTCGTGATAATTTTTATTATTATTTTATCCTGCACGATTTTGTTCATTTTTACCTATCCCCTCACATTTGAAAAATTATATTGAAACTACTACCGAGTTTCTGGACAAGGGAGCCGGTTAGAATTTTATTAGGAATTTCCTACTTTGTATTGATACAAATTTTATAAAACTTCGATGTGCATATCGTAGTCAGATCGTCAATAAAAGTCTCGGATTTTAAATAAATGATGAGCTGGACGTGTTTTATCACCGATAAATAGAACCTGAGTTAAACTTATTAAATTGTAGCTCAATAGAACGATAGAGCATCTTCTATACTTTTACCAGATATACCTGTTTGACTTCTGTCCTTACAGTATTATCTGCGCTGGGAAGTTTTTGTTCTGGTACACAGACCATTAATGTTATTGGGTTTAGGTCCTATGCCTGAGCATTCAAATTGTCAACAACACTAGACCTACTCCCTCCCATGTCCGAGGGGCACTATAAATACGATACAATGTCATGATTGGGATGCACGCCAATCAAAGACGCGGAGACAAGAGCTGAAAAGGGCCAGTCAACCCAGACCGACGGTAGTTCAGGAGCTTGCCGACGCCGTCCCGCTAAAGGCGTGATGCAGTAGCGCAGGACCAGGAGGAACTTTGGGCGACATGGAAAGTTCATTAGAAGTAACTTTGATTTGCGTAATTGATACCGGTTAACTGTCCTGATATCGCCGATGTGCTCCCCGATGATGCCACATAGAAGTGATCTATAAAAAGTAAAGTGAGTCCGGCTTAACGGTAATTATCCTTAATTGCCATTCGAAGTAAGATGCCCTGTTACTTGTATTAGTTGCTGATGGTCTGCTCGCCTTTATGTACACTATGTTATGTTAGCATTTGGACAATGTTTTATGGTTTAAGTTCGTGTTAAACGGTCTGTAGGTGCCCTGTTGTTGTGCCAGATGTTAACGATAGCTAACTAACTTCAAGATAAATTACGATTCCCTTGTGTGCGTGTGTAGCATTGCCTTGTTGTAGTAGACCTTGAGGATTTCTTGACATACATGACTGTATTGTTGGTGATTCAACATAGTGAGCGGCACTACGCATTTGATTATATTACGGGTGCTTTTGTCAAGCCGCTAGACTACTTTGCAATAGATAACAGTGTAATTATATTACATGCTTAGTGCTTGAGATGTGTTATGACGGTCTCACACGGGTGAGCTCCCGACTTTTTTTTATCCGATTATTTCTTAACACGTCCCAATGAGTTCTTATATTTGGCGATGAATTAACTGTTTCAATGAGTTCCACATGTTACAATGAGTTCCAAATTATAAATTATGTGTATATTTCATGAGTTTTGTAAGATGTGTGATGGACAGGATCAAGGAGGGTTCTCCCTATGTAGGGTTATGTACGCTTTAGCATCGGCCTGCGACTATAGGGGCATGACCCTCCGGTATCGGATGGAAAGGGGAGCAACCCCAGTACAATAGCCAATGAGCGGGTCAGTGAAAATTTGAGTAGGATGACCTGTACCGCGGCATGCGCTCTGTATTATCAGATGTCAGCAGGCCATTGTTGGAATGCCAGTTCTAGATTTGCTGGGCCCCGCTAAGTATAATAGAACGATTGTAATCCTGCTCCTTGATTATGTCCATTCACAATAGTACATTGCATCCACAGTTACCGGAGAATCCCTGTATTTTAATTCTTACCTGTACCTCATTATCCATAGCATTTGTACCCTCCCATGTGATTACTTGTATCACATTGATGTTTTGGAAATTACTCGATTTCTATGCATACATGTATGATTCGTTGATTAATGTTGTAATTTATTCTAATCATATTTTATCTCTTTTTCTTTTGTTCCAGCTCATTGGCTGGTTGTAATTATTTTGTTGTTGTAATTGTTTTGTTGTTGTAATTATTTTGTTGTTGTAATTATTTTGTTGTTGTAATTATTTTGTGGTTGTAATTATTTTGTGGTTGTAATTATTTTGTGGTTGTAATTATTTTGTGGTTGTAATTATTTTGTGGTTGTAATTATTTTGTTGTTGTAATTATTTTGTGGTTGTAATTATTTTGTGGTTGTAATTATTTTGTGGTTGTAATTATTTTGTGGTTGTAATTATTTTGTGGTTGTAATTATTTTGTGGTTGTAATTATTTTGTTGTTGTAATTATTTTGTGGTTGTAATTATTTTGTGGTTGTAATTATTTTGTGGTTGTAATTATTTTGTGGTTGTAATTATTTTGTGGTTGTAATTGTTTTGTTGTTGTAATTGTTTTTGTGTTTTGTTTTTTTTTGTTCTTGTTTTTCTTTTTTTGTGTATGTGTTTTTGTGTGTGTGTGTGTATGTTTTTTTTTTTTGATTATGTAATAGGCAAATAAATAAGAACATCATCGGAGAACATGTGTCTTTTCTTGGTTGTGTGTCTCCAAGGAATACTATAATCCACTACACATCAACCCACAACAGTCACCCTTTCGTCCTACAATTCAATAAAAAGAGGCTGAGAACTGGGCCAGAGAAAAATCAACTGTGACAGTTATTCAGAGGAAAAGAGTAAGATTCTAGGAGAAAGGATGGCTCGGTGTAGTCATGATCTCAAAAGTGAATAAAGTTAAAAACTTAGGCACAATTTTAGAATCAGATCTCAGCATGGAAAATCAAATAAGTTCATTATGTCGATCATTAATGTTTCAATTAAAAAACATCAGCTCTATTCGTCCATTCATATCCCAAGAGGCAACTCGAATACTTATCACTTCACTTATGTTTTCAAAGCTTGATTATTGTAACTCTCTGCTCTCTGGAATTCCGAGCAACAAAATAAAACGCCTTCAGATAATTCAGAATAATGCAGCTAGACTGATTTTTAGAAAATCAAAAAGAGAATCTGCCTCAAGCCTTATTGACCAACTTCACTGGCTTACTGTTGAAATCAGAATAAAATTTAAAGCTGCAGTTTTGGTTTACAAATGTCTTGAAGGTTCAGCTCCCTCCTATCTTTCGGAACTTTTGAAAAAACATGAGTCTGATAGATTTTTAAGATCTACTACAGAAAACAAACTGGTTGTTCCCAGGTGTAAAACATCAAATTATGGAGATAGAGCTTTTAGTTGTTTTGGTCCCTGTGTGTGGAATTCTTTACCACAAGAGGTTCGAAATTCTGCCTCTCTAAACATATTTAAAAACAGGTTAAAAACATTTCTTTTTAAAAACTGAATTTTATAGCTTGCTATGTGGATGTATAAAACTAATTTGTCTGTGTGTGTGTAAGTTTATTTGAATGTGGTTTTATGATTTTTTACTGTGTACAGCGCCTAGAGCTTTTAATGTTTTAGTCCTGGCGCTATATAAATGTATATATTATTATTATTATTATTATGTAAATTGTAACTCCACTGTTAAGCTCGGTGAAGTAATGGAAATGCAAGGCTGACTTACAACTTAGGTGAAGTGTAGCAAAACTGTTGTGCAAAGTTCTGCGTTGGTGACAACTAACTACACACTTCGTTTCATTACAAAATAAAAAAATAAAAAAATAACATGCAATGAAATACAAATATGATCTTGTATGCGCGCGTGGGGAAATGTGTGTGTATCTTTAATAGGTTACCACTACAACTAAAAAAGTTGAAATGGTATGTGCATGTGACAAGAGCCTAGGGACTATCAAATACCATCCTCCAGAGAACAGTTCAGGGAATGAGGAGACGGGGCAGACAGAGATAGAAATGGATGGACAATTTTACTGAATGGCAGGGGAAACACAGGCACTTGCCCATGACCACCAGAGTCGGGGGGGGGTGGCAGTGGGTGCGACACACATTAGTACAGTGTCTCCACCACTCCAGAAGAAATTAAGGGATCCAGATGAATTACTACTAATGATAATAATAATGACAATGAAATAATAATTATAATAACAATCACACTTATTACCATACAATGATACGGTGGTGGTGCAAATGCATGGCCGAACTGTAGTATGAAAAACTAAACGTGCTTTGCTGTACCTGTGTATTTATTTCATCCAAATTGTGTTCTCTTATAACTTTGTCCATTTGGCTTTATACACGTATTCGACAAAATATTATAATATTTATAATCATTCTAAGGATCTTCTTGCACTTCCACAGGCAGATAATTATTACTGAGACTCAACAGCTGAGATTTTTGAGAAAGAAGGATTTTTACTTTCTTGACAATCCTTGAGAATCGTTGACTATCGGAAATGATCAAGTCACGCAAGTCACATCTTGCGACATAATTCTTCCAAACAGCTACATTATACATGTGAATTTCTAGCTATGCAAGCCCTTTACTTCCCTTCAAGTAAAATTATGTACTGTCTTGCGTCAACTAAACTGTAAAGTGTTCAAGGTTTACGTTTTTGAACAACGTAAACCAACAAAAGCTTTGAAAATCAAAAGCGATGATATTTGATTATATTGAGAAGTAAAAAAAAAATTTTTTTTAGGAATAAGATTCTTGTTTGTTTGTTACTTTTATTCACGACTTTTTTTTTTTAATTATGTCCTCAGGGTGTAGAGGCACTAAAGTTAAAGTTGGCCCGAAGCAAGCACCAGGTAAGAAAGTATTATATAATTTTGACAACACAGTAGGGGTATGATTTTACCTGGAGATATAGAACTTCTTTTTTTGCATGTAGATAAAACATCTCAGTCTCAAGTATGTGGAGTAAGCTGACTTTGATGTGTAAATTTCGTGATTTACTTCTGTCTAAAATTGACCTACCGAACCTGAAGTGCAGTGGCCTGCCCCAAGGTATAAATCCATCCGGCCCTGCCTTTGACCTCTCGTGATTGTAGAATGAAAATGGTCAGCCTTTGCTTTTGAGTTTGTGTTAATACTTTATTTCTGGGAAGCGCCCAACCCTCTCCAAAAAAAAATATATCTATTATTAAAAAAAACTCGCTTTTTTTGTAAAAGCCGTAGCTCGGCTATCTGTGCACCAATCGAGCTCAAATTTTGCATACAAATTTCTTTTGGTCTGAAGTTGATTCCTTGCTACACTCATTGCTGAACACTCTCCGTAAGTATTTTTTTGAACTACGCAAATTTGCATTTGTTCCAAATAAATACCATCCGGGCGTGAGTTTTTATGTGGCATGACGTCACTGAATTTGCGGTCCACCTTGCGATCTCAACGTCCGGTTCCCCAAATTTGAAACCGTGCTTCCGAGTCCATCCATAACATTCGTGATGATCCATTTGTTCAGGTACGTTGATGAAGATTTTCAATTTTTATAATAGATCTAGATCTAAATCTATATCTACTAACAGATATCTAGGCTAGCTCTAGATCTAGATCTTGAAGTCCACGTTTCATCATGTCTTTACATGATAGCTATCCCCCCCCCCCCGCGAATTTCGCGGGTTCAATACTAGTACTATTATATATATATGTAATGCCGCCTCAACGTGCACTATAAAGTCTTTTTTTTTTTTACTACAAAAAAAAAAAAAAGCAGAACACTATTGTTAGACATGCCAAAAGTTTTGTGGTATACTGATCTAAAATGTCAACACTTGCTTTTCATAATTATTTTTGACCTGCCTCTGGTCGTACTTCCTCACATTTTTATGTATACACTTTATGCGTTCCTATTCCGCACGGAATGCAGTCTACAAAGGATGTTCTTTATTAACCCGTGTACGTCTTTCACCCCGTTGCCAACTGCTATATTTCCTCATGCTCTTTATTCTGTTAGGCAATTGGGGAGGATGTATTTTATTGTACATGTAATATTATCTGTAACAGCTTTCTGATATATGACTGATGAAGCCTATTGGTCAGTTACTGTATAGGAAGTTTTCATCATCACTCCTCTGGCCATACTTGCGATATCAACTCTGCTTGCTAAAGTAAGTGGTGCTGAACATAACCATGCCTATTCGACTGTCAGGGATAAACCAGGGAAGGGCCGACATGGCAAAATAATCAAAAACGAAAAGAAAAAGAAAAAAAGGGACTGATCTCTTTCTAGATTTTTGTTTCAGTTCTCAGCGCCGATGTGAGTCTACCCGACAGAAAATGAAAAAGCCTGCCAACCTCATCTCATTCCGTAGGGTAACTAACCTATCCCAGCTCGTCCTTGCTATCTCTGACATATTTATAATAATATTTAATAAAGGAGGAGTGTTCAGTGCGTATCGGTTTAAAAAGGCTTACAGCAGTAGTTTCTTCAGTGAAAACATCGTTTGAAAGGCATACGCAACAAATGACATTTATTCATTTAGTGAAAAAAAGAAATGAGAAGAGTTCTCATTAAATATATGTTAACAGCTATTCACAAACACACAACAGCAATAAAAGAAAATACAACCACAATTCAAAACAGATTTCTAAATCTGGACAAATCCCAGTTGTAGGTTTTCTCCTTATTTTTTCTTCCGTTTCGTTGCACTATTCTTGGTGTTCATGCTGTTCAGCTAAATTCCACGGGCGTCTTGTCCAACTTGAAATGATTTAAAATGTTCATTTTTCAGAACCGGAAATGTTTCACTTAAACTGTTTCATTTACTAAGAAAACGTGTTAATATTTTTTTTCCAGGTCTTCAACAATGTATGGCGGCAAAAAAATAACATTGATACACAAAAAACAAATATGTAACAGCTGATGTAAATTTCAGAACGTTTTAATGGGGAAAGTTAGATGATCTGAACTGCTACCCTTTAAAAACGAAACTGTCACGAACTGTTGTAAAAATAAATGAAAACTTGATCCGATGAACATTTAATACCAAAGTTTAATGCTTTGGATAATAGTTCGTCCATCAGGTATGATGATGACCTTAACAACACCAGAGGAATAAAGAACAGAAATTGTTGAGAATTTCAACACATGGACAATAAAGAGAACTAAAGGACACAGAGGACAGAATGGAAAGACTGTTCTTTCATGACTTATGGCTTCTCATGTGACTGATAAGTCCTATTTTTGCCCTGCAGACCCTTCCGCATAAATGAAAAGAGTGCTCCGTTGGTTCAGTACCACTGGGCCTTTTCTTGCGCCGTTCTCTTTTTTTGATAGCCTGCTGGACTCTGACAGCTTCCCATGCTTTGCTGCCTCTGGTAAGGGCCGCCCTCCAATTTGCACGATCAAGCGAGAGCTTTTCCCACTCACTCACATCAATGGCAAAGGCCTTCAGTGATTGCTTGAGAGTGTCTTTGTAACGTCTCTTTGGGGCCCCAACATTCCTCGTTCCATTGGAGAGCTCAGAGAAGAAGATTTGCTTAGGGAGTCTGGAGTCGGGCATTCTGACAACATGTCCTGCCCAACGTAGCTGAATTTTTTTCAGGTGGCAGAAGATGCTCAATTCCTTGGCACGATTGAGGACCTCAGGCCAGTGGTTGATTGATAGGGCAGATGGCAATATACCGTCACTCTGGCCTGGATATCGTGACACAGAGCATCCACCAGTATTGGTGTTCTTTGGTTTGGGTCTTTCACCCTAGTCAGTTGGGACTGCGAGGCTGTGGAGTAGCCTACAGGCAGCCGGTCAGGCAATATGACTGTCCCTCTGGCATCCTCCTGCACCTGGATACATTTCCAGTCGTCTTGACCCTGTCTTGCCACTTGGATAAGTTGTGTCCAGGCGAGAGAGTGAGTCTGATGTTTGCGCAGCTCTTTCTCACTAAAAACAAATTCTTTGCGCCAGTCTTAACACTCACCTCGTCTTCTTTCATCTTTGTCTCATCTTCTTTCCTCTCAAAATTCCAACGGCGATGGGCGAGTGCGGTGGCAGCAGGTTTGGATAGACTGGAAGCTGTTAGCACAGACCTACACGTTGGTGGCTGTGGGCTATGGTCGCTTCATCGTCGATTGAAGTGGAGGCGTGGGGAGGCAGCACCCACAGTAGCTGAGTAGCCTTATTTAAGGATAGCACTGCTCACCTCAACTGAGGAAGGGGCTAGAAAAGGTGCCCTAAAGAAAGCCCACTTCACATCACCCTGACTGGTATACCGCGATCAGTGGGGATCCCTTTTTGCGGTCGAAACAAAAAGAAATGCTGTTGATAAAAGCATGATATCTCACAACTTAATTACGCCTAGGGGGGAAGGCACTCAAATCTGACTTTGTAAATTACAATAGGCCTTGCGCACAAGAGGAATGACTGGATCCTGCACATACACACGCTCGCCTGGCTGGCACGTATATATATATATATATATATATATATATATATGTTACAGTCAGACCGTGAAATCAGTCATTTCGTGAAATGCCTAAAAACTTTAGCCATTTCATGAAATGACTGTGAGGGTCAGTCACTTCATGAAATGGCTAAAATTTCTAGTCATTTCATGAAATGACTGAAATTTAGTCGCATTTAATTCACAGTTTGACTGATATCAGTCAACTTGTGTAACTCGGTGTGTTTATTCAAAAGAAACCACAGCTGAACTTGTTTTCAAGCCAAAGTGGTATGTGGTCCATGGTCTCATTATGTGCTGTCAGTATGTGTGTAATTTAGTGGTGTCAACAACTATTTGTCGATTAGGGGTGAGTTCAGGTCTATTCATGGACCTAATTGTCTGAGTTGTCATAATTGTTTTGACATGTAATGTTTTGATTAAAAACGTCTACATTATGTTCCTGGGAGTGGCCGGGAAGTGCGTGGAGCAACGCTGGGGGTGGTAGAAGATGAGAGATGTCTGTTGAAATCTATCTCATGCTGTATAAAGCAGGGGTTATCAAACATCTTCTTCCCGCTTACCCGCGACAACCTTTCGAAAGTAGATTTTCCCCCCGTCCTGTTTGTCGATTAAAATCAGAGAGAGAGAGAGAGAGAGAGAGAGAGGGAGAGAGAGAGAGAGAGAAGAGAGAGAGAGAGAGAGAGAGAGAGAGAGAGAGAGAGAGAGAGAGAGAGAGAGAGAGAGAGAGAGAGAGAGAGAGAGAGAGAGAGAGAGTAATTGTAGTGACACACTGAACACTGAACACACTGAATCAGTCACAGCCCGAATACTTGAACGTGTGTTGAAACATTCTGTTCTTGCTGTTATTTTGTGAATTACAACAAAAAATACAATAAAAATGACGGACAGTGTTGAGATGAGATTTAGAAATGACTTGCTTGAGAAATATGAAAAGTGTCCGAAATATCTCATTCCAAAGGATGTTTACTACAACATAATTGAAGAGATCAAGGCTGCCAGTGAATCCTCCAAAACAAAGTCCCGCCATGAATATTATCTTCTCAACAGGTATGAAATTCTTGAATGTGGTGATGTTCAGAAACTTATTAAGAAACGCCAGACATCCCGACGAACTTCCAGTCTACTACGCATGCATAGAGGACACATTTGACATCATTAAGAAAGCCCATGTTGCAACTGGTCATGGCAGTAGAGATAGAATGATGAAGGAATTGTCATTGAAGTATGCTAACATTCTGAGGGATGATGTCGAACTATTCAAATCACTGTGCCAAGAATGCCAGAAGAAGAGAAAACGTCCAATGACCAAGGGAGTAGTTGTGAAACCAATACTGACAACGGAGTTTGCGTCCAGAGGACAGATTGATCTGATCGACATGCAATCCATGAGCCACAACAGTTTCAAATGGATCATGGTCTACCAAGACCATTTGACCAAGTTCTGCATTCTGCGACCACTGACATCAAAACGAGCTACAGAGGTAGCCTTCCACCTTGCTGACATATTTCTTCTTATAGGCGCACCGGTTCTTCTACAATCGGACAACGGATCTGAATTTACCGCCGTTGTTATTACAGAACTTGCGACTTTATGGCCGGATCTCAAGATCATTCATGGCAAACCCCGACACCCCCAGAGCCAGGGTTCAGTCGAGAGAGCTAACAGTGACATCAAAGACATGCTTGTGGCTTGGATGTCAGATAACAACTCTACAGATTGGACATGGGGGATCAAATTTGTTCAATTCGCAAAGAATTCTTCGCACCATGCTGGAATCAACAGAAGCCCGTATGCTGCAATGTTTGGGACCAGCGCTCGGGTAGGACTAACATCAACATCGCTACCAGCTGAGGTGATTAGCCGACTAGAAACAGAACATGATTTGCTCTCAACTCTCGCTCCACCAGAAACGACACAATCTGAAGAAACACCACCTAGAAGTAACGAATCAGAACTGCTAGCATCGATTAACGACCAACCGCCTGAGGAAACATCACCGGCAAACCTGCCTCATCCAACTGATCAACTTGATCAAAGACAAGCTGACATTGTCAACCAACGACTAGATGCTTCTGCGTCACAAATTGTTCAGGCGGAACGAATGGTAAAGCGAAGCAGAATTGAACTTGTTGCTGGTGAAATAGGAGACAATGTTGCTGTACCAATTCCACTAGTTGATCGAGGACGTGGTGATCCGCGAAATATTCTTGGTATCATTGTAAATCGTGATGACAGCAATAACTACAGAATAGCCACAAGGAGTGGTATTCTTAAAGGCAAATATTCCCGTAATCAATTTGACATTTGTCCTGAACGGCTTTTATTCGAGAATGACATCAACCAGGACACTGCGATTTCTCTAAGACATGCTGTGATTCAGGCGTCGATCAGTGGAGGACAAGGTTTTGTGAAATGCTCTTGCAATGGCCATTCTAAATGTCAAACTAAGAGATGCAAATGTTTTAAAGCGCAACTTCTCTGCAACAGTCGGTGCCACAGCAGTTTGAGCTGTTCTAACAAATAAGAGGTGAAATATAACAGTTTTTATATTGATTTTAACATTTTAACATTGATTTTAGAAGTTTTTAAAGTTACAGTCATCAGTTTTAAATTCTACTTAAGAGACTTTTAAAGTGACAATGCTTCAACAGCTTTCAGTGGAGTATAAAGAACTTTGCACAGGATATTTGGATTATAATGCTGATACTATGGATGCTCTGGATTATTGACTAGAAAAGCAACGGCAGTATGGCTTAAAGGTATATTTTATATCATTTTATTATTTACTATCAATTCTGCAACTTACCCAACAAATAACAGATAAACAGCTAACATGTAACTTTAAATAAAACACGAAGAAGACATTCAGTCATTTCATGAAATGCCTGGTCATCAATTTCAGTCATTTCATGAAATGACTAGAAATTTTAGCCATTTCATGAAGTGACTGACCCTCACAGACATTTCATGAAATGGCTAAAGTTTTTAGGCATTTCACGAAATGACTGATTTCACGGTCTGACTGTAATGTCACAAATCCCAGACTGGGAGATGTAATAGTTTATGACAGGACAACAATCACGAACAAACAAGTTTAACACTTAACAGAACAATCCATCAGACTCACACATTTATTAAACATAATTATACAGATAATAGCGCAATTACATACATTATATTATTGGGATTAACTGCCGTACAACGGCCTTATTCTCACACACACTCTCCCTCGGATCCACAACCCGGTAGTTACTCCTAAAGGCACTTCGGCCTCAGCCTCTCCCCTCAGGGTCTTAATAGCACATTAATAATTCACTGGCACCGCAGTCTCTCAATATCACCTTCCTATTGTCATACACCTTAGCACTCCCCTAGCACCTCAGCAGGGCAATAACACATTATCACATTCAATAGACATTATCATTTCAATAGTACATTATTAGTTCACTAGCCCCTCAACATGGCAATAGTACATTATCACATTCACGCTCATATCTACGTCCCTGTCCGTGGCCTGACTGCCACGACTTTATGTGCCTCTACTGTCCTGCACTGACAGCCTCACTTCTGGCCTATGTGTGGCCTCCGGCCCTATGCTGGCCTATCACCGTAGGCGGCGCTCTTTGGCCCGACCTCGGCACCTACAAGAATAACATTACATTGGTATAATACCCTACCATTTCTATTCACTCCACCTCTCCTTACAACCCATGAAGCGTACACACACTAGTTCACCTTTCACTCACCACACATCTTACGGTAACACACCTCCATCGGAGTACACACTACTCACTCGCGCTACAAATCCATGAACTCACTTTCATCTATCGCTCATGGCGCACATTGCTATATCCAATATCAAGGACTTCCACATTCCTCACATATACTTATTTACATCATGGTAATAGACGAATATAATATAATACATCAATCATAATTATCAATCAACGTTCTACCTACCAGTCATCACTGGAAAAACTCTCTCACTGGTCTCTCGACTGCTCCCCTTATGTCAGCCCGCTGGGCTCTTACTAGCGTCCGTTCCGTAGGACCTTCTAACTTGCAGTGATAGTAATACAGCGCTTTCGCCTCATTCAGACCCCCACCACTCATAACATGCACGCTTTCCTTACTTGTCTTCGTGCGTTAATTTTACTCTCTTCCTTTCACGTCTTTCCCTACCTGTCTGCCGTGAGCCCTTCTTACTCTACACCCGCTCTGTAGCAATCCCCTTAATTGCACTCACTCCACTCGTGACATCATCCCCCACCCCAAAAAAATTAATGCAATTAATTTCAAATCGCATCAAGATGACTGTCAACGAGTGAGCGTGCGCAATACCTACACTAAAAAAATGACCTAGCAGTTCCCCTAGTATATAAAATACCGAAATCAGGGGAAAATATGGGGATCAATATGCCCTGCAATATGCATATATGTATCACATCATCAATAGCTAACTAAACACAATACCTAATACAGAATCAAAAACCAATCAACCTATCAACCATCCTTCATATCATATTTATAATGTCAATATTTTAAAGTCGACTCATTCACACAGATCCTGTCAATGTTCCTGTCCTCCGATGTATAAGCTCCTGAACTCTTCCCCTAGGCTCGACTAAGGTAGTCGGCGATATGATTGCTGGTTCCTGGAATTGGTTGAATAACGAAGGTATACGGCTGCAAAGCCAATGCCCATCTAGATAAGCGTGGGCTGGACGAACGATTCTTCGACAAAAACGTTAGTGGCTTGTGATCTGTCTGGATACAAAATTCTCGTCCCATGAGATAACGTCCCAATTTCTGGACGGACCACACAATGGCAAGACACTCCCGCTCTATCACAGAATATTTTCTTTCTCTCTGCAATAACTTCCTACTGACATAACATACGGGATGGAGACATTCGTTCTTCTCCTGTAGAAGACAAGCGCCGACACCAGAGTCCGACGCATCCGTTCTGAGGATAAAATTAGATCGAAAATCGGGTAATATCAGAATGGGTGACGATGATAATGCTGTCACCAAATTATCAAATGCTGTCTGACACTCAGACGTCCACTGGACCTTATCGGGTTGTCCCTTCTTAGTAAGGCCAGTAAGAGAAGATGACAAGGAGGAAAAATTTGGAATGAACTTTCTGTAATAATTTAAAATTCCCACTAAGCTTCTGACTTGTTTCTTTGTTTTAGGGATTTGCAACCCTACTAATTTGTCAATTTTTGTTACTTCAGGTCTCTGAACACCTCTACCCACGATATGTCCTAAGAATACTATCTCTGGACATGCCAAATCCATCTTTGCGGGTTTAGCAGTTAACCAAAAATGACGTAATCGTTGAAAAATTACTGTTAGTGTCTGAATATGATCAGACCATGTTGACGTATGACATGCTTATCGTCAAAGAATGACACGACATTAGGTATGTCCTTCAACACTAGTCTCATTAATCGTGCAAACGTCGCTGGCGCGTTTACCAACCCAAATGGCATGACCTTAAATTGGAATAATCCAATGGGCGTTTGGAACGCCGTGTATTGTTTAGACTCCTCAGTAAGCGGGATTTCCCAATACCCTTTCGTTAAATCTATCTTGGAAAACCACGTGGACCCGGCCAATGAAGCTATTAATTCCTCCTGAAACGGGACAGGCTCCCTATCGCCTACCGTAATAGTGTTCAATCTTCGAAAATCAATACAGAACCGCACCGATCCATCAAGTTTTTTCACGAGGACGATGGGTGATGAATACGGCGATGTTGATGGTTCTATCACATCTAACTTCAACATTGACTCAACTTCCTTTATGACTCTATCTCTCGAAGAAAAAGGCACCGGATACGGTCTAAGAAATACTGGCTTATCCGAAGTCAACTTTATTTGGTGCTGGATCACCGTAGTGCGACCCGGCAAATCCGTAACAACATCCGGGAATGACGCTAACAGGGTCTTAAGTTCCCTACTCCTTGAACTCGTAAAGTCAGGGTTAATTTTTACGTCCCTGTAACCTTGTGTCGGAGTTAACTCCGGCAATTGAATTTGTAACTCTTCCTGCGCCTCGGTGTCGCTTACGTCACAGTCCAACTGGTCTACGACCCCCGTACAAGCAATAGAGAAGACAGTCTCCTCTGGTCTTGTCTGTGCACACAGATACTCTGGTCTCTCATAAAATCTCTGTAGCATATTAACATGGAAAACCTTACTCGTTCCATCAATGTGGATAGCGTAATCTACCTTTGAAACAACTCGCTCAATAACATAAGGGCCTTTCCATGTCATCAATAACTTATTATGGTCCGTAGGTAACAACAATAGGACCTTGTCTCCTGGCTTAAAAATTCTCAGTTTGGAACCTCTATCTTTATAGTCTTTTGCTCTTTTCGAAGCGATACCAGAAGCTTCTTCTGCCATAGTGCGCGCTGAAGATAATCTTTCTCTTAAATCAACAAGGTACTGAAACACCGAAATCTGATCATCGTCTCCCGATGATGGCGACGTCATCATGTCCCGAAGAACATCAGTTGGACCCCTAGGACTACGACCGTACATCATTTCAAACGGCGAGAATCCCGTTGACTCCTGCCGTACCTATCTGTACGCGAATAACACTGCAGGGATATATCTATCCCAATCTTTAGGGCGGTCAGCAGCTACCTTACGCAGCATCGACTTTAACGTCGAGTTCAATCTCTCGCACATGCCATTAGCCTGCGGATGATAAGGGGTGGTAGTGATGGGTTGTATGCTGAATAAGCGGAACAATTCCTTCATCATCTCCGACGTAAATTGCGCGCCCCTATCATACAGAATTTGCTCTGGTATTCCTACCCTAGCGAAAATTGCAAACAACGCTTCCGCGACTGCCTCAGACGTTATGGTCCGCAGAGGAACCGCCTCTGGCCATCTCGTAGCATTACATATGACCGTTAAGAAAAATCGATTCCCCCTATCGGTCGCTGGGTGAATGGGGCCAACAAGGTCTATCGAGACCTTTTTAAACGGTTCCGAGACCGTGGGGATCTTCTGAAGAGGAGCCTGGGGTGTACGACCCTTATGCGTCGTCTTTTGGCACGCACTGCACGTCTTACAATAGACTTCCACATCTCTGTGGATCGATGGCCAGTAAAAATTTTTAAGAACCCTTTCTTTGGTTCTAGCTATCCCCATATGACCCGCTAATGGGACATCATGTGCCAAATGCAATACTGTTGCGATCAGCAACGCTGGCACAACGACCTGCTTTAAAATGGAGGCCACCGTTACATACTTACGGAACAGAATGCCCGCCTGAACAACAAAGGAGGACGACCCTTCTTATATCTCCTCGTTTTCTCGGTTCGCGCTTCCCCAAAACATGGGTTTAATGATGGGTCCTCCCTTTGTAATCTCGCCAAGCGCTCTGGCGTGATATCTAGGTTGACCGCTGGCGTCGCCAAAGGTCTAATCTTATCTTTATCAGCTACCTGTCGACGTGTTTCGACCGCGGCGCAAAAGTCAATACCTTTTGATTGCGACCATGCTTGCACGTTCTCATCGGAAGGGGAAACTACCCGTGATACATTCCCAATGATGAGCAGGGCGCCTGGAAAACAACCAACGACTGCTTCGACTTCCCAGCTAAGGAAAGGTGTATCTGTCACTATTCTTGCCATGGGTAATTTCTCAATGGCCCCCGAAAATTGGATGCACGGGACAGTCTCACCTGTAAGCTGTGAATCCCGAATGCATTCTCTATGCACTCCCACAACGGTAGATCCTGTATCTCGTAAAACCGAGACCGGTTCGTCCCCAACAAACCCCGGATAAACCCTAAGACCACCTCCTGTATGACATGAATTTATAACGGGGATCTTTCTCCCACAAGGTAAAACACCGGAAGATAATAACTTCTCACAACTGGGACACTTAGAATACTGTCCGCCTCCGTTGTCCGATGTAACACACGCAGCCGCATGATGAAATTTATTAGGGGAACATGGACTGGAGCCACTGTCCACGTTCGCCGCTATCCTACCTGCAGGGCAGTTCACGCTGATGTGATCTGCTCTTCCGCAGTTCCAACACTTCGCGGCCCTACACTCGCGTGAAAAGTGACCCACGCGTCCGCAAGTCCAACACTCCGCTCCCTGTGCTGCACTAGGCCTGGGTCCCCGTGACCCATCGCGACCGGAACTAAAGTCCCTATGCCGTCGGTCATCGGCAAAGGTCACAAATCGCCCTCGGCCATTACCGCGACCTAGCCCTCCTGCTCGGTCAAACTTACCGGATCCATATGCAGGTGATTGGTGATAGCCCCTACGCTGCCCCTGGGCTTGCCCACTATAGGCACCACGCTGCGACCTGTCCTTAAGTCCTGCCGGCGACCCCTCAACCACGGCGACGTACCCAGCATCTTGGACGTACGCCCCGGCGACTGGTTTGGACGGATGTGCCGTACGGTACGCTTCCGGCAACTTAGACGCCTCCTGCACCGTCGCGGGTTCGTTTTCTTTCAGGAAGGCCACCAGATCTTTATGGCACGACGCGTACAGCTGGTCACGGATCATTAGGTCTTTCAGTTTAGCAAAATCCGCGCCCACATGCGCCAAGTCTACCCAGTTCGCGAAATATTCCGTTAGTCTCGCGACGAAGGCAGCAAAGTCCTCCCTGGTATCCGCACGTGCTCGCCTAAACTGCTCCCGGAAATATTCCTCGGTACGCGCAAATCGGCGAAGCAGCAAAGCCTTCAGCTTATCGTAATCTTGCACGTCTTCGCGCTGTAGCTCTTTAAAGTAGGTTAACGCTCGCCCCTGCAGTAGAGACGCCAGGTACGTGGACCATAATTCCTTATTTCCCCCCCATTGCAATTGTGCGTTCAGTTCGAACCTGTAAAGGAAGGCGTCTATGTCGTCCTTCCGGTCGTCGAACGTAGGGAGCTTAATCCTAACGCCACCTTTATTGTGTACCTGCCGCTCAACTGTTTCTGTTGGCGCATTCTTTTTGATTTCCAACTCGGCGATCTTTACTTGCGCCTCTATCTCCTTTAACTTTATCTCCCGTTCTTGAGCTTCTATCTCCCTTAACTTTAACTCCCTCTCCTGCTCCCGTTCCTTTGCCTCTCTTTCCTGTTGCTTAAACTCCCTTTCCTCTTCTCTCTGTCGCTCTTGAGCCTCTTTTTCTCGCTCTCTATCTTTAGCACGCTCATCGCGCAAATCCGCCTGCTGTTCTTTAATCCAGCCGCGTAGCTCCTCTCCCTCCAGGCCAAGTTCCTTACCCAACTTCATTAGTTGTTGGAGTTCCGCCATTTCATAGATTTATGGTTACGGTATATACTATGAAAACGGCTACCCTGTCGGTATGATCACTAACGACACGACCAGAGACCTGAGATCACACCAGATATAACAATACCCAATTGTCTCAAATACAATTCAGAAATTTACCTACTTCCTAACTAATTCTATATTCATACAATGCATAGCACTATTAATAATAAAAAAAAGAATAGAAAAGACACAAATGAGGAAATTCAGTAGAAGGACCACAAGTACGTCAAGGACAACGAACCAGACTAGGACAAAGACCTAAAAAAGAAAATATAATGAAAAAAAATGCAACCTAACTACGCCGATTACACTACAAGGTACGAACAAGAACAGAGTCTGAAAAAAAAAGAACGTATCTACAGATAGGGAAGAGAGGGACAAGAGAAACGTCTTCCTAAAACAACGAGGAAGATAGAACGCTACAATCTGAACAAAAATACAGGTCCCTACAGAACTGTTCACTGTGATGAACGAAGTTCCAAATTTAGCCCACCTCCCGAAGAGGATAAACTACGCTCACCACAGCAAACCCGCGCCACCGCCCGTACAATCAATTACAACGAAAACAGCAAAAACAGAGAAAAAGACAGATTAAAGGAACAGCCCACAATCCAGGGCACAAAAATTTTGACTTTTACTTAACTTTCAATCAGCGTTTTATTTAACTTGACGTATGCCGGAGCTCTGGCTGCTTGTCTCCTCTACAGGCTGGCACACACACTCTCTGCAGAAATTTAAGTTCACATTAATACATATTCATCAAAATACATGCATCAATACATATTCATAAATATAAATAAATCATATCATCATGAAAGTCCCATTCATCCCACGAACAAGGACAACAGCACGAATTCCTAGCACAACAGAAAAACTACTAGATATAACGAATACACAATGTCAAAATGACCACAGGTAAACAGGACGAGCCCCCAGTGTCACAAATCCCAGACTGGGAGATGTAATAGTTTATGACAGGACAACAATCACGAACAAACAAGTTTAACACTTAACAGAACAATCCATCAGACTCACACATTTATTAAACATAATTATACAGATAATAGCGCAATTACATACATTATATTATTGGGATTAACTGCCGTACAACGGCCTTATTCTCACACACACTCTCCCTCGGATCCACAACCCGGTAGTTACTCCTAAAGGCACTTCAGCCTCAGCCTCTCCCCTCAGGGTCTTAATAGCACATTAATAATTCACTGGCACCGCAGTCTCTCAATATCACCTTCCTATTGTCATACACCTTAGCACTCCCCTAGCACCTCAGCAGGGCAATAACACATTATCACATTCAATAGACATTATCATTTCAATAGTACATTATTAGTTCACTAGCCCCTCAACATGGCAATAGTACATTATCACATTCACGCTCATATCTACGTCCCTGTCCGTGGCCTGACTGCCACGACTTTATGTGCCTCTACTGTCCTGCACTGACAGCCTCACTTCTGGCCTATGTGTGGCCTCCGGCCCTATGCTGGCCTATCACCGTAGGCGGCGCTCATTGGCCCGACCTCGGCACCTACAAGAATAACATTACATTGGTATAATACCCTACCATTTCTATTCACTCCACCTCTCCTTACAACCCATGAAGCGTACACACACTAGTTCACCTTTCACTCACCACACATCTTACGGTAACACACCTCCATCGGAGTACACACTACTCACTCGCGCTACAAATCCATGAACTCACTTTCATCTATCGCTCATGGCGCACATTGCTATATCCAATATCAAGGACTTCCACATTCCTCACATATACTTATTTACATCATGGTAATAGACGAATATAATATAATACATCAATCATAATTATCAATCAACGTTCTACCTACCAGTCATCACTGGAAAAACTCTCTCACTGGTCTCTCGACTGCTCCCCTTATGTCCGCCCGCTGGGCTCTTACTAGCGTCCGTTCAGTAGGACCTTCTAACTTGCAATGATAGTAATACAGCGCTTTCGCCTCATTCAGACCCCCACCACTCATAACATGCACGCTTTCCTTACTTGTCTTCGTGCGTTAATTTTACTCTCTTCCTTTCACGTCTTTCCCTACCTGTCTGCCGTGAGCCCTTCTTACTCTACACCCGCTCTGTAGCAATCCCCTTAATTGCACTCACTCCACTCGTGACATGTAACATATATATATATACTTTTTGGCCGAAGTGGCTTCCTGCCCAATTTGTAAGATACTGACCTAAAGCCTTCGGGGCCTATGCAAACCAACCAATCGCAAGAGAACACGTCAATATGTTACATCACTCCAAGGCCAACCTAGCTTAAACAAGTCCGACACGATTGGTACAGTACATTCTCGATTGACCTAAAATGACAAACACGGGTCAAGCCGCGAGACATCAAAGAGGAACACAGACTAGTAAGGAGGGGTGAGAAAGGTCGCAGAGAGCGAACAACACGGGGGTGAGACTATATCGATCGTCTCTAAAACAGTGATACGCTACAAAATACTTCATTTGAAAAGGAAGAAAAGACACAGGGAGCATGACTTAATATCATAAAGACACACAGATAATATAACCGAAGATCAGTTGGACACATACAGAGTATGACTCATGTTGGAGCAACATGTAGAGTGCGTAATGAAGGTCAGAAAGACATACAGATAGTATGGTTAAAGGTAAAAAAAGACAGATGTGAGTCTATGACTGAAGATAAGATGACACTAGTGAGAGTATGACTGAAGGTCGGAAAGACAGTAGGACACAGAGAAAATAACTGCAGATCAGAAGGAAAACAGGATTAAGGGAGTGTGAATGAAGGTAAAGGAAAATAGCAGAGTATGGCTGAAAGTCAGACAGCAGAAGTAAATGGGGAAGAAGTCAACTCCATGCCAAAAAAGTCCTAACAATCGCGCCCTGCCTGTGAAGGAGACCAGCCATTCCAAGCCAACGGAGGAAGTCAACAGTGTCCAGCCCTGTCCTGCAATCAGATGAAGCCTGTACAGCCATCCCTGCACATCACTATCGGCACAGAGACCCTGCTTAATCTGCCCAGAAATACCAGCAGAAGGTGTCTATTATGCACTGATAAACCACCACAGGAACCTTGCTCTGCCACCAAAAGAGCCCGATTAATCCGCCCTTCACTGCCAGGTGTTTTAGCCTGCCCTACTCTGCAGGCCAAAGGAACCTGCTTAACCTGCATTGCACTGCCAGCAGAGGAGTGTGACCTGACCTGAAGTACCAGTAATGCTAGCTTGCCTCTCTACCAGTAGGGCGAACCTGTCTCGCCCCGCCAAAAACTACACCAATATTAAATACAGATAGCAACAACGATAGTGCCATAAAACTTTTCAAATCCATAAAATGACGCCATTTGGGGGAGATCTGATCAAACAATTGTGTGATCTGTTAACACACTGTCATGAACTAAATTTTGCACTTGAGCTCAACTGTAACGGTTGCATATTATATTGAAATGGGATTCATATGGAATGGACAAAGAATTCATTCCTCGTGGTTTTGAGCAAATCAGAGTGTGCTGTGACTTGGATGAAGCACCTGGGGTCCATTCTATAACAGCACAATCTAACTTTTGTTATTATATCACCATGGTGGGGTGAACTATTATCTTCTCAAATGCTATGCGTACATAAAGGAGAACTTTGTTTCTCTAGTTTCATATTTTGTATACTTTTTTGTTCAAATAAAATGTAATCTTTTCTTTGCAGAATTGAAAGAGGAAACACGTGAGAGTTCGACAGGTAAAAGAGCCGACACGAGACCTATTCGACCAAGTGGGCCAAATAGAAAATGGTATAATTGGTGATTTTGCATTAGTTAACTCTTGGATATTTCATCGGATTCATGACGGAGAGGCAAATAGATAATTAAAAAGAAAAGGCGTACGCTTGATTTCCCTGATGACGAAGGTGACAACCGCCAAAATCAGTGCTGCAAGAAATTCAAGTCTAGAAAATTCTCTGCTACTCTTCCCATCGATTTCTCCAAAGCTTGTCAGACTACATAGCACAAAATCGATATGAGATTTTAACAAAAATGCCCGTAAGGCTCCCGTTGGGTAAAGCCACCTCCCCCCCCCCCCCCCGCCAAGAATATAATTTTGATAGCCACACACAAAAATATCTTAAGTTTGATCTGTTCACCCTTTCGTCGTGCACATAAGTTTTAAGTGTTGGCCTTTTCGGCACAGCTGTTGTTATCTATTTGCCCCTACGGCATGAAACCAATAATGTATCTATGTCTGTATAAATAATCGGTTAGATCTACATATGAATTGAAATGGTAGGAACTATAATAATTTAACAAATTTCAACTTTTTATAAGTAATTCAGGGTCGCTTATTTCAGATCTGAAGTCAGATTTGAGCCAACACTTCATGTTTTTATGATATTTATGGTTCTCTTTTTTACCTAGAAACATAAACATAGAAATATCACTGAGAATAAAAGTAAGCCACAGCTACATTTTAATTACCATTTCAGACATTTCGAAGTGCTGAAAACTGAATAAGGAGTCTCCAGATTAACTATCAAAACAATTGAAAAACTTACAAATTAGCTGTACCCATTGTAAAAAATCAGAAATGCTTGGAAGTTCAGGCAATTTTGATTGTGTGGAATGCCCGGTTCGCGTTGATGAAACCAAAATTACTTCCCCATGAAGGTCAGATAGACACTAGTGAGAGTATGATTGAAGATCAGAAAGACACCAGCGAGAGTATGAATGAAGATCAGAAAGACACCAGCGAGAGTATGAATGAAGATCAGAAAGACACCAACGAGAGTATGAATGAAGATCAGAAAGACACCAGCGAGAGTATGAATGAAGATCAGAAAGACACCAGCGAGAGTATGAATGAAGATCAGAAAGACACCAGCGAGAATATGAATGAAGATCAGAAAGACACCAGCGAGAATATGAATGAAGATCAGAAAGACACCAGCGAGAATATGAATGAAGAGCAGAAAGACAGCAGCGAGAGTATGAATGAAGATCAGAAAGACACCAGCGAGAATATGAATGAAGATCAGAACGACAGAAGCGAGAGTATGAATGAAGATCAGAAAGACACCAGCAAGAGTATGAATGAAGATCAGAAAGACACCAGCGAGAATATGAATGAAGATCAGAAAGACACCAGCGAGAGTATGAATGAAGATCAGAAAGACACCAGCGAGAGTATGAATGAAGATCAGAAAGACACCAGCGAGAGTATGAATGAAGATCAGAAAGACACCAGCGAGAGTATGAATGGAGATCAGAAAGACAGCAGCGAGAGTATGAATGAAGATCAGAAAGACACCAGCGAGAGTATGAATGGAGATCAGGATGACATCAGCGAGAGTATGACTGACAGACAGAAAGACAGCAGGACACAGAGAATATAACTGCGGATCAGAATTAAAGCAGGATTAAAGGAGTGTGGATGAAGATAAAGGAAAACAGCAGATTATCCCTAAAAGTCGGATATTGGGGTTAAACCTGCCTTGATATCTGTTTTCCATCAACTTTATATATTTGTCAAACCTTTCAACATGCGCATCACATACATCTCCAAGATTGGAAGGAAGAAAGTCATTTTGTCAGTGCAGAAAGTACATTTTAAGAGACATGCGAGATCCCAACTGACACGACGTTTTTAACAAGTTTTCCATCAAGTCAGAATAATTGTCCGCTCTGTAATTTCCCAGGAATTTTTCCACATCCAATTGGAATGCTTCACAGGCTTCTAGTTCACGTGGATTTAGTTTATCCTGAAATGAGTCGTCAGCCAACAATTCACGAATTTCAGGGGACACAAAAATGCCTTCTTTCAGTTTTGTTTCACTTGTGTCTACCCAAATTTCTACCTGAAATATTGAACGCCATCTCCATTTCTGTCCATACTTTTGACAACGTTCTTCATTTATCCCACTTTTATATGGAGTGGGAGTAGGAACACTTTCTGTGGATTTACCAGAGACATATACTGAAAATTGTGTTTGGCAACTATATTATAACTCCTTTCTGGAAATTGTTTTCTGATATAATGTCTGACATCATCTTTGTTGACCAGTGTTAACTCGATGACTGACGAAGTTCTGCAAGCCACCAAATTTCCCAATGGCTAGAGAAGTTTCCGCCGCCTTCTTTTTGCATTTTTTTTTAAAGAACGTCTTTGTGTTGTTTTTTTAACCCCCCCTTCATAGAGATTCATTCATTCATTCTAAAATGACTTACCTGTACTGATTCCGCTATTTACCATCCTTATCCATCCGAATTCGTGGTCCTGTGGCTTTGTATACTACTGGTACTGCACCTCATGATTTATCTAAAGCATTGACATTAGTATCAGTCACGTGTGCAATAGAGCATTATCGTGAGATTGTGAACGGGTGTGTAGAATGAGGACAGGAACATGACATAGTAAGATCGGGTAAATGAGCATATCTTTGAAAAGAATGGATGCATTACAAGTACACAGAAATATCGGTGGACAGAGTGAAACAAGGTTTAACCAGATTTTGAAGTTGATGGATTAATTTCGGAATCCTAAATATATCACCCATATGTGGGTGGCACACTGAATCAGTAAAAGTAAAAGCCATGAAAGAAACAGCTGTTCACACACATGTTATACTTGACGGCGTTTTCTCGAGACAGGAGAAGGCCAACAAAAACAACAACAACAACCAACCAACAATTCTACTTAGTATAGTGCACAATATTTCTTTCCTACATCCAACTACATCAGCTGTCTAATATATCTATCTACAGAGTTTCTGTGACTGACGGCTGTCCCTGAGAGGTTTGCCTTACACACGGAAAATCTGCCACGCGGAATTATTCAATGTGTGACACTGACCCGTCAATTCTCTCTAAACATGAGCAAATAAAACTTGTGAATTGATTGCAGATAATTAGGCTGTTTGTTTCATCCATTTTGTGTGTATGTGTGTTTGAGTGTGTCCGTGAGTGTGTGTGCGTGCGTGTGCGTGTGTGTGCGTGCGTGTGCGTGCGTGCGCGTGTGTGTGCGTGCGTGTCCGTGTGTGTGCGTGCGTGTGCGTGTGTGTGCGTGCGTGTGCGTGCGTGTGCGTGCGTGTGCGTACGTGTGCGCGCGTGTGCCGCGTATGCGTGCGTATGTGCGTGTGTGTGTGTGTGTGTGTGCGTGCGTGCGTGCGTGCGTGCGTGCGTGCGTGCGTGCGTGCGCGTGCGCTTTTTACACGTCAGTGCCTAGACTAACGATGTCATGGTTGGGGTTGGGGGAAGGAGGACCTAAGAAATTTCTGATTTACATTTTAGAATTTAATATTTTGAAACTTCAGGATATTGTTTGACTTGATTCCAGCAGATGATAATGAGCAAAATACTCTTTTTTTCATACCGTGTTTTTCTCAGTTGCCATTATAATTATGCCTGCCGCTATATTGAAAAAGAACAACTTGTACATGAAGTTTAAAATTGTATAAAAATAAGATATAGTTGTGGTCGTCTTTAATTTTGTTACGATGATTCAACACATATGGTACCGAGTAGGATTTTTAATTTTCTCCATTTTAAAACAATGTCACAAAATGGAACTCCAATTTCCAGTGATGCTGGTTAGTACAAGGTAAAGTTTTGAGAAACGTGCTTTCAAAGATTTGCAAAAATAACAATAAAGAAACATAAGGAGTTCATACTCTTCCAGGGGATCTTTTTACCTTTTTTAACATAAAATCAGATTGTGGAAAAAACATTCGATTATACATTTTAGAGAATAAATCAATTAGGCAAAAAGTGAATAATAGATGTTTCACAGATTATTCACAGCTAGGATTAGATTAGGTACAAAAACATGCAGACTGAAATCTGGAGTGCCGAATACACAGACGCTTTCTTCAGTGTCGCACACCGGGACGTGTTAGAGATGGACCTAGTGACAGAGAAAAGAAACATGTAAAGATTCAGATGAACCGTGGACCAATTACTATAAATACTTTTATGTGCCAAACTTATACAAATCCATGGGTAGACATAATTGGATTAATGCGCTGTTGTTGTTTTATATTTCATTCTTATAAAAATCAGATCAGGTTCATGCAAATATTCCTCCAGTCCTCCCCGCTTGGTCTTGTGCAAACGAAGGTATTGAAAGAGATAAGGATTATGTAAACAAGAAAGGCATCCGTTACGAACGGAGAAAAACTACTTAAAGAAAAACACATCTCTCTCTCTTTCTCTCTCTCTCTGTCTGTCTCTCTCTCTCTCTCTCTCTCTCTCTCTTTCTCTCTCTCTCTCTCTCTCGCTGTCTCTCTCTCTCTCTCTCTCTCTCTCTGTGTCTCTCTCCCTCTCTCTCTCTCTCTTTCTGTGTCCCTCTCCCTCTCTCTCTCTCTCTCTCTGACTCTGTCTCTCTCTCTGACACTCCTCTTCCTCCCTCCAATCCTCTCTACCTCCCATCTTTCACCTATAATACTCCGTACCTTTCCCCATTGTATTCCCTGTAATTAGCCTAATATCTCTCCTCCCCCCCCCCTTGTGTCTGTACCTCCCTTCGATCCCAATCTCTGTCTACATCTACTCATCTACATAAAAAAGAAAAAAAAAGCCTAATCTTTTGTCGCTGGCTCACTAATTCGGCTCTTCCATCAGTAAAATGTTTCATGATTGGGTGTAATGCTTGATTATAAGTACTGTAACCGAAACACGCCAAAATAATTTTTATATATGTGAAGATTTCATTGCATTTTCAGAAATTTCAGTTAACGCAAACACACGTTTTTATGATGGAATCCCGCCAGACTTTGCGTGGCATTTCAGCTCAATAGAGTCTGTGTTTACATAAGAGTGTATCTTATTGGGAGAGGGAGGGACATCCATCAATCTTGAGCTGTCACAGACTCTTCTTCCTTTATTGTGTAGCCACAAAATTCTTTTGATACGTCAGGGGCGGTGACTGCTAAGTTGTCGTTTCTATGAGGTTTTGATTTGCGCGACCCTGATAGTCTTGGTATAGCCTAACTTAATGAATTTTAGCGAGTTCTCAGCACAAAATTTCCTATTTTTTATTTTTTGTCCCTGAATGGTTGTATGTAATGGCAGTAAGGCGAAGGTTGTGTATGAAGGGGAGTTACAAAGTGCTAGAAGAGGATGAAGTTCTTGAACTGGCAGCCAAATACAGGAGAGATTTATTGAAGTGGAGTGTAGGAATTTACAACTAGTTAAGACAGCCGTGACGTGGAGAATGTCAACTAATCAGAGAGGAGACAGTTGTTAGCGAGGAACAAAGGGTCTGTGTCAGCCTGTTGTGTCAGCAGTGACCTGTTGTGTTTTAGGTCTTTATTTTAGAGAGTTCGATGCCCTTTACATTTACACCTCTCTTCTCTTGCTTTTATTTTTTCTCGCTAAAGTTTTTTGTGTGTTGGTTGGTGCGGAATTTCTTTAAATTGTGCTCGTGCAGTGGCCTTGTTTGGCCTGCTGTAGTTAGGCCTTCATCTCTGTACAGAGTATGTTTCTGGTGTCGTAGTCCATATGCTTCCAGACCCCTCCTTTGCCGTGCTCGACATAGGCCTTCTAAATTTCAGCAAGAAAGCTTGCCGGGGTCGGTTTCCTACCATTACTCACTTTTGTTATAATGCCGACAGCGTGGTTCTCTCCGATCCCAAAGCCTTTTCGGCAAGTGTTTCATCCCCTTGACAGGCCTTACCAGCATTAAACGTGCACTTAATTCTGCAATAATATAATCACGCAAGATTAGACACGGGTTTTCTGAAAGAGACCTCTTCTGGATAAGAGTTACAGGTTTGCTAACCCTTGTAAAATATGTTTTTATTTTTAGGGGAGGGGCCTTGACTTTACGAGCCCTGGGTGTTACACCGGCCAGACAGTCCGATATATCTGACTGTGTCGATATCTTGGGGTGAAAACCATGCGTGCTGGTCAGTATCACAGCATTGAGAATACATTTTATGCCGCCATACCTCGGGTCAGGAAAGTTTTGCCATCCGCAAGAGGCTAAGATTTGCCGAAATGGTTTGAATCAAAGACACAGATTACTCATCTACATGAAAAAGAAAAAAAAAGCCTAATCTTTTGTCGCTGGCTCATTAATTCTGCTCTTCCATTATTAAAATGTTTCATGATTGGGTGTAATGCTTGATTATAAGAACAGTAACCGAAACATGCCAAAATAATTTTTATATATGTGAAGATTTTATAACATTTTCAGAATTTTCAATTAACACAAAATAATGCACCTTTTTAAATTTTTTTTTTCCTGACAGAACGTGTTTTCTGTAGCATCAGAACCTCCTGTGGCGCAGTGGTAAGTGCTCTCACCTGTCAATCGGGCAACATGGGTTCCACTTGTACAAATCTATCTATCTATCTAACTATCAATCTATCTATCTTCTGCCTATCAAGCTATCTATCTATCTATCTGTCTATCTATCTATCTTCTATCTATGTATCTATCTATCTATCTATCTATCTATCTATCTATCTATCTATCTATCTATCTATCTATCTATCTTCTATCTATGTATCTATCTATCTATCTATCTATCTATCTATCTATCTATCTATCTATCTATCTATCTATCTATCTATCTATCTATCTATCTATCTATCTATCTATCTATCTATCTATTTATTTATCTACCTGCTGTCTGTCTGTCTGTTTGTCTGTGTATCTGCCTGTCTGTCTGTCTGTTTGTTTGTAAGTCAACCCTCTCCCATTCCCAAATCCCAGCCGCCACCCCCCCCCCCACCCCCTAACCCTTTCTAGATCCTCGAGCTTGGAGAATTCAAGAGGAGACCACTACAGGCAGTACAGGCACGGGAATCATAACAAACCTGGCTGTAGGGGAGAAATGGGTCACTGTTTTTTTTTTTATAATAATTTTCTCCCCGCTCTATAAAGAAAGAATTATAATTATTACAAACCTCGGCAGTACAAAAGAAAACCTGACAATAATCAGAGAGGAGACAGTTGTGTCAGCAGTGACCTGTTTGTGTTTTTATGCCGAAAGCATAAACTTCAATTCTGTCTTAGTGTAAAGACAGTTCAAACAAAACAACCACATTACGACCTTGCAACAGTGCCGCATATTTGCAATGAAATCCTGAATTTCGCAGTCGTTTTGACCTGAGATATATCAAACTCCAGCGTGAAATGAATAATGTCCTTAGTCATTACCGTGATAAAACAATAGATTTATTATAGGTAAATAAAATATAATTAATGCTTAGTGTTGGGGTTCAAATCCAGTTTCAGCCTGTCTCCAGTTCTGGGGGAAAACCCATCAATCCTGAAAATGCCATGTCTGTGCCAGAAAAGCACGGGACGAGCAAAAAAGTTGAGAGGAGTAACGGCAGTAAATGTTGAAACCCGAGCCAAACACAATTTCTTGCCCAACTCAGGTTATCCTAGATCACCCAGCTGTACACAGATCAAAAAGGACACTATCTGAAGGATCTGCTGCCAACACAATGTGACATTTTGTTTCTTAACAGTGACCCTGGAAGAATGTACAAATGCACAAACAAAAGCCAGTCTGGAGATTACAACATCTACAACCATTTTGGCTCTGGTGAATTCAATGTTTGATCTCTTACAATGGATTAATCCCGACTATGCCATCCTGTATTGTTCTTGTACATAATGTCTTCAAATGTTTAGTCAGAAAATGTTTTGTCGTGTTGGACGACTTACCCGGATGTTTAAATGACATTACTAACAGATGGAATCTAAATACGCAGACGGAGGTCGACATGCCTCGAGGCGTTCTGTGCTGAATTCAAGACGAGGTTCAAATGTTTGCATTGCTTTAAAAAAAATATGATATGCATAATAATTTTTTTGCTTTTATTATTTTGATATCGTGCATAAGGAAAAATAACATCGCCAGGTCCGGGTTTGTATAAGTTATATATTTTTTTCAATAACTCCAAACTGCAGTAGTTATGTCACCCTTCAAATCTTCTCTATGAGTCTATGCACACTGAACTGTCACACCTAACTACCGGTCAAAGTTTCAGTTAAGTCCAGTTCCTTCTCAAAACTCGGTTTTTTTTGTTGTTTTTTTTGTTTTTGTTTTTTGTACACTAAATAAAAACTTGAGAAAGACTGGCACAGCAAACAAACATTTATTCTTATCAGTAGGACATATTGAGTCACAGTAGAGAATACCAGCAAACTGGTGGAGGTATAGAACTAGGGATCACTAGACTGTGATTTACGGATAATATATACAGCATTGTGGTCTGGACTGAACCCCAACCCCCCGGTCCCCAGATACACGCACATGACTAAGGCCGTTTTAATTGGTTTTAATTACCATTTTCTGCATTACGTGTTGTACTGTCAGCAACACCAATAACCCAAGGGTAGATATGAGAGTACAATTACACGTATGACCTTCTGAGCGCCAACGTGACAAATGCAAGAAGAACTCTTACCTACTCTGTTCTAATAAAGTACATCTCAGCTGTGAACCGAAGATTGTTCTGATCGGGTAAAAGAACAAGTTCAGAATGAGGACGTCTCACAAGCCGACCAGGGTTGGGTTTGTTGTGAAGCTTTATCAAAATCGTGGCTCACGCCTATACAGACTAAAATACAATGTCCTTTCCTCTCTCCTGCATGATCGCCCCCCCCCCCCCAGTCCCCTTCAGTACCTCAAAACCCCACATGAAAATATGTATATACTCTATAAATGCTGAAAAAGTGTAGTTAATAAATTTATCATATTTTCTGAGGCGTCCACAAATCATACTGCACCCCGTTCAAACATATACAGGTAGTTCTCCCGCAAAGTGTTTTGTTGAAGAGCCGCTGGGTCAGTGATCGGTTTGCAATTTGGCCTCCTGAAGGTTCACTGGGTGAATGGTCCATTTACAGGTTCTTCTGCTGGAAGTTCATTGGGTGAATGATCCACTTACAAGTTCTCCGGCTGGAAGTTCATTGGGTAAATGGTCCATTTAAAAGTTCTCCTGTTGGAGGTTCATTAAGGTAAATGGTCCACTTACAAATTCTCCTGCTGCTGGTTCATTAGGTAAATAGTCCACATACAAATTCTCCTGCTGCTGGTTCATTAGGTAAATGATCCACTTACAAGTTCTCTTGCTGAAAGTACATTGGGTGAATGATCCCCTTACTAGTTCTCCTGCTGGAGGTTCATAAGGTGAATGGCCCACTCAAAAGTTCTCATGATGGAGGTTCATTAGGTAAAAAGGGTGCACTTACAAGTTCTCCTGCTGGAAGTTTATTGGGTAAATGATCCACTTACAAGTTGTCCTGCATAAGGCTCACTGGGTCAGTGGTCCACGCACAAGACAGTTGTCATCTTGCTTATGGTGTATTAGGGGTGTACACCCAAGCCAGTATTTCGAGGTGACCAAATGATTGGTTCATTCGTGTGCTAGTCAGTGCATTTAACCACGTCAAACCGGAGATGGTCACTGCCTAATAATTGAATTTCTTTCTTTATTTGCTTGTTCATAAGTACATTCAAATCAAACCTGCTTTTTTTAAATTGCATAAGTCAGCCTCACATAGCTGGACTGACATTTTCGCATGGCTCGATGTGCAGGTTTAGGAGATTGCTTCTGTTGATGCCCAGAAAATAGCCTGTCAGTCATACTGTCCTGGGAAAATATACCTGTAAACTCTTACTGCCCAATGTTTTCATTCACTTAAAGGCGTCAAAGCTCCAGCAAGTATTTGGCCATGACCATGCACCTCCAGTGAGAGTCTGGCTTGAACATCACAGACAAGACAAAACAATCTAGAGATGCACTGTCTATGACCTCAGGATGTGCGTGCATGCATTTCTGATTTCTTTGTCTTTTCAAGAATGATAACAAGATTGAAAAGCTGATAACTTTCTTTGAATGCAAATCAGCAACAAAAATAATTGTAGGAAATTTTAATGACACCCTTTTGGAACTTTCGGTATAGTAAAACCACGTAGGGTAGAGTTCTGAAAGAATAGGGGTAGAGTAATGGTTCTTTCCGAAGGTTTGAATGAAGAAGGAGGGAAGAAGGTGTGGTCTAGCTGAAAATGCCAGAGAATATGGCCGAGTACTTATGTATCATTTAATGAAGAAGTACTCAGTGGTTCTGTTCTTTCCAGAGAATTGTTTTCGTAACATAATAATATATATATGGCCTTTAGCGTCTTTACAGACGGTCTTAGCAGCTAGAATATTCACTTTCACTTTGACTGACAGCTTCTCTCGTGGCTTATTCTACCAATGTTTGACCCGAGAGTGCGATGGCAGTGATTGCAGGTCAGTCTTTTGGGTTCACTTTGGCGAGTGTTTTCATTCCGCCTCTGTCGTTTTGTCAGGTATGTTTCTTTTGCCTTGAAGTCTATTGCGAGCGTGCCACTGCGCAATTTTTGTCTCCATCTGCTTCGATCATTTGCAAGGTTCTCCCATTCATTGGGGTCGATGTTGAATGCTTTCATCGTGACATTGCAAGTGTCTTTGAATCGCAGATGTGGCCTACCTCTGGGTCGGTTGCCAGTAGCAAGTTCCCCGTAGAGAATTTGTCTGGGGATGCGATCATTTTCCATACGGTGGAGATGTCCAAGCCACCGCAGTCTTTTTTTGAGTAGGAGAGCCTGAGTTGATGGAATGTTGGCTCGGCTCAGAACTTCGATATTTGAGATCCTGTCTTGCCACTTGATCTTGAGAATTTTGCGTAGGCAGCGCAGGTGGAAGGAGTTGAGGGATCTTTCATGTTTGGAGTAGGTGGTCCATGTCTCTGAGCCATACAGCAGGGTGCTTAGGACGCAAGTTTGGTACACGAGTACCTTTGTTTTGATGGTCAGCTTGCTATTGTTCCACACCCTTTTTGAGAATTTGCCAAAAGCTGTGGCCGCCTTTCCTATTCTGGCATTTATTTCAGTTGTTATGTCTGTGCTACCACTGATGGTTGAGCCTAGGTAGCAGAATTTTCCCACTTGCTCCAGAGGAGAGCCATTCAGCATGATTGGGTTGGGGTTTCTCAAGCCTTGTGTCAAAACTACAGTTTTTGAGACACTGATCCTTAGCATGAATTTGTCACAGGCTTTGGGAAGGCTATTGATGAGAGCCTGGAGCGTGGTTTCATCGTGGGCCACGATTGCAGCATCATCTGCGAAGAGGAGCTCTTGTAACATAATATGCTCTGTACGAGATTTTGCTTTTAGTCTGGCAACATTAAAAATGGAGCCGTCCACTCTGGTGTTAATAAGTACTCCACCTGAACATTGACCAAAGGCATTCTTGAGTAGGGCTGCAAAATATATACCAAATAAGGTAGGAGCAAGAACACATCCCTGCTTCACACCGCTGTTTACAGCAAATGAATTGGATGTGCAGCCTTCAAAGTTGACACATGACATAATAATATACATCCTCTCTATATCACAGTACCACACAGATCTGGCGTTCTGATGGGAAACTGGGGTAAGGGTGCTAGCAAGTTCTGCTCTCAGTGGTGTGAACTACCAAACAAAAATGGCGTACCCAAGACAAATGTCTTCAACCAGAAAAAGCAAAATGATGTGGCGGGTTCTGGAGAGGTGTAGGAGTTGACAGGAGGAGGGTGGGGGTGGGAGGCGTAGTAAGTGAAGCTCTTTCAAGGTTGCATCGGCGTGCTCACTTGAAAGGGCCTTTCTGGCCAATAGTAAACAATTATTATACAAGCACAAGCAGCCTATATTAAAGTTTCACAAGCATGAGAAAACGTGCACAGAATTTATAGTGACATTATGCACTTTAACTTTTGATAATCTAAATATGGTGCTGAATTTGTTGATGTTTGGCCAGGTTTAATGCAGTATGTGAGGGAAACAACCGGCAGGCACGATGGCTCTGGAATTGAAGGGCGTGACATGTCAGGACGGGTGAAGTTGTCGCGCTTGAGTTGATTGCTTCCAAATCTGCCCCCACTTACATTAGGATGGGTTATGTCGTGGTGCGGGTTGGGGGGGAGGGGAAGTAAAATAATTTCACATCATAGGGAAGACCCAGCCCAACCCAAAATAAGCTGTTTACGGCGTGTGCGCTTTGTAAAGGCATCTTTTGTGTCAGCCTTCAACAAGAGCCGGACGAATGTTCTTCTGTCCCATCTCAGAACCGTAGCACCAGAGGGCCAGAAAAAGAGATGGGGTGGGTAAGGGTGGGGGGGGGGGGAGTATTTCTTACTAGACAGATGAGTAGATGATACCTTTTTCGACCAGAAGCTGATATCAAACATGTTGACCTCAAATCTTTACATTTACTTTCTGTTGCTGTTTTTTTTTTTATATTGTTGTTGTCGTCCGTATCGTGATCCCAATGGCTGCCAGTACAAACCAAACACGTGGAGCTCCAGCAGGGCATTCCTATATTTATTACAATGATCCGTATTACGTCCTAACGTACACAAATTGTCATGTCTGGTGAGGGGTGACAGAACTTTTCAAGCGTTCTATATTCTTGGTCAGCGTCTGAAGCCCAGGACGTTGATCCAGATACATTACTACAATACATCAACTGGCTGGTCTTATTTCCGCTCTTGTTGACGCGCCAGAAATGCTTTTTTCCCAGTCTACAATTTTGTAAAAACTGAGACAAGGCCATAATATGACACCACACATTGTATTCTATCACATCTGTTGGAGTAGATTTAAAAGTGTCCCAAAGTCGTTCCAACACTTGTTGTAATGGGGAGATGTAAACAAATAATTATAACTATTACTTTCACTACTGCAATAAGAATGCTACCACTACTACCGACTTCAATATTACCTCCACCGCCATCGCTGCAACTGCTACCTTTTATAGCGTGCAGGCTGTAGCTTTGTCCCTTTTTTAAATCTAGACAAAACGATATTTGAGATTTTTTCCAGTGTAATAATTTTTAAACGAAACTATTTCATTTCACTGGCGAAATTTAAACTGAATAAACTGTGAATAGGAAACATAAAGGGAGTACGTAAGCGGATCGTGAAAGGCACCAAGTGATCGTTGTCGTGCCGAAGCGCCGTAAAACCCAAACTCAAACTCAAACTCCAAACCTCTTATTGCTGTCACCATGACAACACGTACACGCTTGTGATGTTCTCTTAACATTAATAATGGTTTACTTAAACGTGTGTCTGACAAACTGTTCCTTTCACATTGCCAAGGGGGAAAGGAAAAAATAAGAGGATCCGTCAGACCCCTACCGATCCCCTTTCCCCAATATTTTGATACAGTGCCAGAGCTACGGCGCTGGATCAATTGTTGAGCTTTCCATGAACTTTGTCGATATCACACCAGGATGCGTAATCCGTACTGGGGGTATAAAAGACAGCAGATCTATTAATATAGCAAGACAACAACTACATCCAGATCTAGACTGGAGAACCGGTCAGGTGTGTATCACATAGAAATTGTTGTGTGCGAACAGTGCTGACAAGTGTCAGTGCATTTTTCACGTGCAGTTCCTTTTGCTAAAATTTGTATATTTACCGAAACAGTTTCTAGTTTACTCCATCTTTCGACTTGACGAGTAAATACCACTAAAGTCGGCTTCGTTGTTTTGAGGTGGTTATTTTCTTTATTTTGCCACAACATAAGCATGAAACATCTGTGATGGGATGAGGCGTCTGGCTAAAAGTGTGCTCTAACTCTTTTTTAACTTGTTTTTCAGAAAATTGAGTGCAACGATTGGAAAGACATTTTGAATCAGGACGTTGGCTAACAGAAAAAGACATGATGTAATTTATTTTGGATCTTCAGACCATTTAAAGTTGAAACTTTAGTCTATTCAAAGTTGATTCTTTAGTCCATTCAAAGTTGATTCTTTAGTCTATTCAAAGTTGATTCTTTAGTCCATTCAAAGTTGATTCTTTAGTCCATTCAAAGTTGATTCTTTAGTCTTTTCAAAGTTGATTCTTTAGTCCATTCAAAGTGGATTCTTTAGTCCATTCAAAGTTGATTCTTTAGTCCATTCAAAGTTGAATGAATCCTTGGTTCATTCAAAGTTAAATCTTTGGTTCATTCAAAGTTAAATCTTTGGTTCATTCAAAGTTAAATCTTTGGTTCATTCAAAGTTAAATCTTTGGTTCATTCAAAGTTAAATCTTTGGTCCATTCAAAGTTGAATCTTTGGTCCATTCAAAGTTGAATCTTTGGTCCATTTAAAGTTGAACCTTTGGTCCATTCAAGCCTGGAAGATTCTGTATATACCGTTAAGGTTATCTCATTTTCTAACAAAAGTGATGTTACCATTGTTGGTAGATCCAGGAGTTCTCGTTGTATGGCCAGTCGTGACCTACTTACAACATCTTCTTGTCCCCTTCATCACTCTCATGGGCGAATTAATTTTTATTTTCCTAGTACCGAAAGCCAAAAAATCTTTGTTCCCCACCCCCCCCCCCCTATTTTTTCCCTGTTTTTTGTTTTTTTTTTAGTACCGAAATTTCCCCAATAACAGTATGTAACAGCCCAATTTTTTTATCTTCATGATTCTTAATGAATTTTCTGACCATCGCTCTTTTTCCTCCCCGATCTTCCGTTTTAAATTGTTCACTTTTACATACTAAATTCAATCAGTGATTCAGCTCAGCAAGGACCACTTCTGGGTGTTCATTGTTTTAGTATGTCTCTTCTTTGCAGATGATCAGACTGCCAACTGTTTTCTGTTGCTAGGAGAGGATGCAAGTCCATCCTGTTTGGTCATGACATGCAAACCCTAGAGATCAGAAAAACCATTTGAATTCGAAAGATTCACGGATGAGCCTTCATCTACTAGTACAAAGCTTCATCTGTTGCACCAACTGTTTTTACTTCAAATGGAATAGCTACCAGTAAATCGGATCCAGACCTTCAGATAGCTTCATTCGACATTCAAGAACAAATTGTGTTTTCTCGGACCAGAAGATCCACGGGCCAAGAAAAGAGAGAACGTCCAGTGACACCTGCGCAGTCGGCACAATGGCAGTTGCTACCAGTGAACAGTCCACAGTTACTGCCAGGCTGGCTCTCTTGTCCTGCATTGGCCTAGTCCTGGTCCCTTTCCTGTGTCCGGCAGAAGGCCAGAGAGACCACATTTTCCAAAAATTTCTGTCCACATGTCAGTAGTGAAGTTAGGTCTAGCCACCTGACAGCAACATTTTCTCACCTGACTAACACCATTACGGTCATGTCCGAGCAAGATGCTTGTAGGCGCCGCAGATTAAAAAAAAAAAAGAAAAAGATGCAGGAGCGTATCCCGAGTTTCAAGCCTATCATAACCAAAAACTGTTTCCGCCCTGTCGTTTAATTCAACGTATTCAAACATCTGTTTGATTAAAAAATTCTCTTTGCCCAAATTGGTGAACAAAAACCTGGGGTGGGGATGTGGATGGGCGAGGGAGGGGAGGGGGGGTTCTGTTATCTGTATCTGTCATGGCCCTTAGAGTCATCCCCCATCTCTCTCTCTCCCTCTCTCTCTCTCTCTCTCTCTCTCTCTCTCTCTCTCTCTCTCACCCCATCTGCCCAGACTCACCCTGCTTTCTGCCTTTCTTCCTCTCATTTTCATGGCCACTGAATTATTTCACCCGGATGTACTTTGGGCGTGTCACGTGACGCTACCCAATGACGCTGTACAAATGTGTGCTTGACTGAGATAATTTTGGCGTGCGACATAGCCAGGCGCTCATGCGTTCTTAGGCAACAGTTTTGTCGATGGAAGAAAATATTAAATCTCCCAAATCTAAGTGGCTGTACAGCAGCTATAGGGACCGTCACGCCTGGCGTGCTTTCTTCTGGTTTGTTACCTAAGGAGATTAAAGTTTAAGATTTATTAGTATTGGGATATTGTGACTAGACAGAAATGTTTGATAAAAGAATGATTTTATTCTCTGAGAATTCCAATATTAAAAAAAAAAAGCTATCACAATTTTGGGGGTGGTGGGAATTGGGGGAGGGAGGTGCAGTATACAGTTGATTTCTCAAGTGAACGAGCGGCAAGACGGGCCACTAGCTGTACTCATATACAAACCATCATTGTAGCTATGTTCGTTTGGCTCCACGGGAGCCTGAGTCTAAACCCAACGGAGGCCTGGGCCTAAATCCCACGGGGGCCTGAGTCTAAACCCCACGGAGGCCTGGGTCTAAATCCCACGGGGGCCTGAGTCTAAACCCCACGGAGGCCTGGGTCTAAATCCCACGGGGGCCTGAGTCTAAATCCCACGGAGGCCTGGGTCTAAATCCCACGGGGGCCTGAGTCTAAACCCCACGGAGGCCTGGGTCTAAATCCCACGGGGGCCTGAGTCTAAATCCCACGGAGGCCTGCGTCTAAACCCCACGGGTGAAGAGTGGAGCCCAAGGGTGCAGAATTGCGTTTTTATGAGTGTTGGATACTATTGGATTTAAATGTAACTGGTTAATCCGGCCTGTTGTTTTTTTTTTCTCACACTGAGGTGTGAATGAAGCAACAATTGCGCCTACAACAACAACAGAAGCAGTTGCAACAACAACAACAACAAAAGTTTCAACAATTTGAATGCACGGGGAAATGAAAGAAGACACCCCTGCTACGTGATCTCTCAGAAACGCATAGCTGATGGTTTATGTGAATTATTCACCTGCCCACTTTTAAATTCTTCAGCGTGTGCCAAACGTTTGTGTACTGCTACTGAGCCAGTGGAAAGTCTGGGTGTTGCCCAGAAAACCGGGACTGAAAGTGAACATAGGAAATCATGAGATAACCTATATTCAATTCTTGGATGACTGAACGTGTGATATTGCTTAGGTCTCTCCCTCTCTCTGCCTGTCTGTCTCTCTCTCCAAGGCCACGCTCTCTCTCTCTCTCTGGCCACATCGACATCGAGGGTAATGAAACAGCAGACACCCAAGCCAAAGAAACATTAAAGCCCCCCCCCCCACCCCCAACACCTGAAAATCCCACACATCGACTTTAAACTTCCTGTAAATAAATTCGTTATATCGAGATGACATGGAAAATGGGATGAACAAACAACGGAATAACCTACACTTTTTCCAAGACCAATTGACAATGGACTCATGTCTCTCAACGACATGGAAGAGATGAAAGTGTAGACTCCTTCTGGGTCGTACTCACCTCAAACACCGTTTTTCACTCAGGATTGAAGATTCCCCAGCCCTCCCCCCTCCGAAGGAGTCAATATGCCTGCGGATCCATGAAAGAATTACAGGGCAGTATTTTTCTGTCGTGGACCCGCAACGCATCCTGTCCTTCCTGAGGTAGGCTAAGATCTAAAACTTGATTTAAGAACGTTTGTGCATATTTTTAAAAATCCTTTCGGACTCATTCAAAACAACGTGTGAACATTTTATAAAGGTAATAAAGTTTATATGGAACAGTATAATTCTATTTGTGAACTTTCATTGACAAAGTTTGGAATGCCAAACGTAAATAAAGTACCCCCAAAAAACGCTGAAGGCGCAAAGAGGCCACTATCGTGCCGACGTGCCGCAAAAGCTAAACTCCAATTATTTCTATCTCTGCCTGTCTGACTGTCCCGATCTGTCTGTCTGTCTGTCCCGCTCTGTTTATCTGTCTATCTCTCCTTTTCCGTCACTTTCTCTTTTCTGTTCCCTTTTCTTTCTTTTTTTCTTCTTTTTCTTCTGTCTGTCTCCTCTTTTTCACTCTCTATTTTGTTCTCCTCTCTCTTTTTCTCTTTCTTTTCTCTCTCTCTTTCTTTCTTTTTTCTTCTCACTGTCTTTCTTTCTATTTCTCTATCTCTGCATCGCTCTCTTTCTCTTTTCTCTCCTTCTCCCCCTTTCTCTTTCCCTGTCTCTCCTTCTGTCTCTCTCTCTCCTTTTGTCCTCTGCTTTCTCTCCCTGTATCTCTCTGTCCCCATGTCTACCTCACACTGTCTCACCCTGTATGCAGTTGTGTGTATGTATGTTGCTGAGAACAACTGGCCAGCGTGTCACAATCACTGACCCCAGGTCTTCATTTCTCTGTTAGTTAAGGCTGCTAAAACCTAACCTGTACTCACTGGCCTTCCCCATTTCTCTGTTGGATAAGACTGTTAAAACCTAACCTTTGCTCTCTGGCCTTCCCCATTTCTCTGTTGGATAAGACTGTTAAAACCTAACCTTTACTCTTTGGTCTTCCCCATTTCTCTGTTGGATAAGATTGCTGAAACCTAACCTTTACTCTCTGGATAGATAGAGGAGAACTTCCGCTTGGTCCGTTTGTTTTGCCATCATACATTTACGTAAATTTTTACACAGTATACACTGAATTCTCCAAACAGCACCAAAATACGTCCCTACGGTTTAAACAAGTAGATGAAATAATGGTTTGAATGGTCATCTCAAGAGTAATAGTGTCGAAATGGGTTTATCAATGACCATAACCTAGAGATTTACGTTTATCAATGGAATGTCCATTACTGACTGTCAATGTCACTAGGACATTCTCCGTGGGTTGTTTGATGGGTTGCTGGCACTGGGAGTTGGCACTGCTAGCTGGCACTAGGAGCTGGCACTGGGAACTAGCACTGGGAGCTGGCACTGGGAGTTGGCACTGGGAGCTGACACTGGGTGCTGTGACTGGGCGTTGGCAGCGGGAGCTGACATTGGGAGCTGGCATTGGAAGCTGGCGCTGGGAGTTGGCACTGGGAACTGGCGCTGGGAGTTGGTACTGGGAATTGGCGCTGTGAGTTGGCACTGGGAACTGGCACTGGGACCTGGCGGCTGAGAATGTGACAAACAGGTCTATTTAAGTCGATGTTGTGAAAGCGCCAGAAACAGAGTTTTATCTTATGTTACCAGACCTGGATCAAGTACATGATGGACATCAGGAATGTCTCACAATCGGTCTGACTTCAGTAATGGCGAGTCGGGGAAGGAGGGGGGAGGGGGCCAATGGGAAATAACCCATTGCCATTTTAAGCCCTCAAACTTTAACAAAAAAAAGTACCATTTGACCACTTTCAGCGTTTGACCGTTTCCGTTGTGTGCAGTTCCGGCAGGATTGGCCGTTTCCACTGTGTGCAATTCCGCAAGATTTAAAGTTTCCATTGCGTGCAGTGCCGACGGGATTGAGAGTTTCTATTGTATGCAACTCCAGCAGGATTGACCCGATGCAGGTTACATTTAGAGACCGTGACACAACAGTGTTGGAATGATTTTAGATCATTTTAATTTGAGAGTAGATTCTCGTGTTTTCATTCAATTGAGTTATAACCGCCCTGCAGTGTTTGTTAAACATACAAAATTCAGCAAGGTCAAAACTTGAGTTACACACGCTAACAGTCAGTCTGGTAACTTTGTGCTGGAGATTGTTGGGGTCAGTGAGGTGCTGTTTTTGTCATAAGAGTTGGTGTTTTTTTCCCTTTGTCTTCTCTCCCCATGTCTACTGCCTATTGCAACACGAACAGCAATGTCGATGGATAGCTTTCTTTCCTAACATCACTGGTTACCTATTCCACAGACAGGGAGATAACAGCAATTTGAATGTCTAATTGCTCCACTTTTACTCCTCAGCATTGCCCCCCGAGTTTGCCAATTTAAATTGGTCCTCGGTGATAGACGTTTCTGAACTGGCACCGATTGGCTACGTCATCATTACTCTGAGTGCCACTGATCCAGAAAATGACACATTCGTCTTTAGAATTGAAAATGCCGGATCTGCACCAATTGAAATCCCACATGGCACCGATGATCTCCGACTGACCGGCCGGCTGGACTTCGAGACAACGCCACGTTATCGAATAACAGTGAGGTACGTTTCGATCCTGAGGTAAACAATTGTGGTACAACAACCGTGACAACTATGAATGGAGTTGCTCGGATTCTCCTCAATAAACATAATGACAGGTGGCTACAGGGGTATGCGCATTTGAGAAACTGCCAAAGAAATAATTAATATTCCTGTCGCTTTTGCCGAGATTCACATAGGGGCATTTCTCGCAAGACCGTGAAATTTATAATTCACCACATGTCATTGGCTAGGCAGGCAATTTTTTTTTTAAATCCCAAGTGACTCCACTAACCGGCCATAGTAGCAACAACAGTTGCCACAGAACTGTCCCTATAAAAACATCAATACACCACTCACAATCATGTAAGTTTGAGCACCACTCACGATGATGTAAGTTTGAGCACCACTCACGATGATGTAAGTTTGAGCACCACTCACGATGATGTAAGTTTGAGCACCACTCACGATGATGTAAGTTTGAGCACCACTCACGATGATGTAAGTTTGAGCACCACTCACAATCATGTAAGTTTGAGCACCACTCACGATGATGTAAGTTTGAGCAGCACTCACGATGATGTAAGTTTGAGCACCACTGATGATGATGTAAATTTGATCACCACGCACAATCATGTAAGTTTGGGTTGAGTACACAAAAATCACCCACCAAGAACTGTATGTATACAGCTGGTTACTTGTATGACTGAAATCAACACAAGCCCACTATAAACCGCTGGTTTTCTGTGAAACACATGAAATGTGTACTTCACAAAGGATGCTTTCAGTGCCCAACGATTATACAGTCCCATATATTTTGTGCATGCAGTACCTTGGTCGTTTAAACATCATAAACTGACCATCACATCATCATCTAAAATCCACATCGTCAGCTAACCATCACATCATCTAACCATTACTTCATCATCCTACCATCACACCATCAACTGACCATCACATCATAAACTAAATATCACATCATCAATATACCACAACACCACAGCTAACCATCACACCATCATCTGACCATCACATTATCAATTGACCACAACATCATCAGCTAACCATCACACCATCAGCTAACCATCACATCATTAGCGGACCATCACGTCATCAGCTAACCATCACATCACCCCAAACAAGCCTCTGACTGACTCACTCAACCCATACTTCTCTCTGATCGATTAACTCACCCCATACATCATCTGAGTGACTCAATCAACCTATGCATAACAGTCAGTGACTCATCCGCCCCATACCCCCCCCCCCAATTGACTCATGCACAACCCTCTGACTGACTCACTCAACCCGTACATCCAGGTGACTGACTCAGTCACCCAGTAAAACCATCTGACTGACTCACAACCCACACATAACTGTTATTGACTCATTTAAGCCATACAACAATCTGAATGAGTCACTAAACCCATGCCTCCCTCTTACTGACTTACTCACCTCATACAACCTCTGATTCACTCAATCAACCCATACATCCATCTGACTTACTCACTCATCCCATACATCGGTCGGACTGACTCACTCACCCCATACAGCCCTCTGACTGACTCAATCAATCCATACATTTCTGCGATTGACTCATTCACTCCGTACATCCTCTGACTGACTCATTCACCTTATACATCCCTCTGACTCACTCACTCACCCAATACATCCATCTGACTGACTCAATCAATCCATACATCTGTGTGACGGACTCATTCATCCCATATTTCCCTCTAACTGACTGACTCATCTCATACAACCCTCTGATTTAGCCACCCACCTCATACAACCCTCTGACTGATTCACTCAATCCATATGTCATTGTGAGTGACTTACTCACCCCATACAACACTCTGGCGGGATTGGTGAACAATACATCCACCCAATACATCCTCTGACTCAATCAATCCATACATCTGTGTGACAGACTCATTTACCCCTTACATCCCTTACCCACCACATACAACCCTCTGACTGACTCTCGTAGGCCACGCATGACTCTGACTGACTCATTCAACCCAAATATCCCTGTGAGTTACTCATTCACCAGATACAACACTCTGACTAACGCACTCAATCCATACAAATATGTGATTGACTCACTAACCCCATACAACCTCTGCTTGACTCAATCAACACATACATAGCTCTGACTGACTCATTCATCCCATACATCCCTGCGACTGACACTCAAACCATACAACCCTCTGACTGATTCAATCAATCCATTCATCTCTGACTGAGTCATTAACTCCATACATCCCTCTGACTGACTCACTCACTCACTTCGTACAACCCTTTGAATGAGTCACCCACCCTAAACAACGGTCTGACTGACTCATTCACCCCATACGTCCTTGTGACTGACTCACTCATCCCATGCATCCACCTGAGTGACTCAGTCAATCCATACATAACTGTGATTGACTCACTCAAACCATACAACCCTCTGACTGACTTAATCAATCCATTCATCTCTGACTGAGTCATTTACTCCATACATCCCTCTGACTGACTCAATCACTCCCTTCATACAACCGACTCACCCACCCTATACAACGGTCTGACTGACTCATTCACCCCATACGCCCTTGTGACTGACTCACTCATCGCATGCATACAGCTGAGTGTCTCAGTCAATCCATACATAACTGTGACTGACTCACTCAACCCATACAACCCTCTGACTGACTCATTCAAACTACATATCTCTGTGACTGACTCACTCACCCATAAATCACTCTGATTAACTCATTCACCCCAAACAAGCCTCTGACTGACTCAATCAACCCATACAACCCTCTGACTGACTGACTCAACCCATACACCCATCTGACTGACTCAATCAACCCATACATAACTGTCACTGACTTACTCACCAAATAGATCCCTCTGACTGACTCACTGACTTACTATGCACTATGCATTTCTTCTTTCCCATCAAGAGTCGGTGAGATAAATGGTCCTTTGTTTCACTTTGTGACCTTCACCCTAAACGTGCTAAATGAGACAGAAACCGATACTCCAATTTTCAACATCATCACAGATAACGTCACTTTACCAGAGGAAAGTTCTATAGGGACAATAGTGCCTTTCGTGATCAGCGCGACGGACCCCCTCAGACTGGACCCCATTGTCTGGCGGCTCTCAGGTTCGTTTGTTTGTTGGTTGGTTCATTAAATTTTGTCCAGCCTGGACCCGCCAAGACATTCATGCCAGTTTGGTGACACCCTGGGTGTCTCCATCCAGCACAAAACTGTCTGTGTACAAATCAAGCACACAATCGTCTGTGCACAAATCTAGCCCACAAGTACCTGTGTACAAATCCAGCAAACGATCGTCTGTGTGCAATTAAGATACACCAGCGTCTGTGTACAAATCCGCCTCACATCCACCTGTGTACAAACCCAACACACAACCACCTGTGTACAAATCCAGCACACAATCATCCGCGAAAATTTCAGCAAACAATCGTCTGTGTACTTATCCAGCAGACACTCGTCGGCAAACAAATCCAGCACTCACTGACCTGTGTAAAGATTCTGCATGCATTCACCTGTGTACAGATCCAGCACATAATCGTCCGTGTAGAAATCCAACACACAGTCTTCCGTGTACAAATCCAGCACACAATCATCTCTGTACAGATCCAGCACACAGCCGTCCTTTTGCAAATCCTACACACAACCATCTGTGTACAAATCCAGCACACGCACTACCATCTGTGTACAAATCCGAATTTTACATGCGAGACCCAAAAAAACGAGACAGACCATTCCTTCTTTTTACCATAATGTCCAAATCTTGCACGATTATAAACACGGTGAGTTCTACGCATAGAGCTTTGTGATATTGGTCTCCTCCGTTCAGTCATGGAGTAGTGTGGTGATTGACTGACGGAATTTGGCGGATTGAATTGTTCCGGTAGCCTGTGTCTCGGATTATACGTAGAATGCGCATATCGGCCATTTTGGCTGTCTGGACCCACGCATCACCATGGCGATGGTGGCATTGATTTTGATTCATTAGTTGATTTGCACTGCAAGCACTTAAGGCATTGCGAACCAATCAGAGGCGAGCTAAAAAAATAGTTCACTGCAGTAAACAATGGCATGTCTGTACACGCACATGGGAGATGTTTGGTCAATTCTTTCACTTCCTTTCCCTTGTTTACACGGACGGTAGGGGATCTGACAAGCTTGGATCCATCCTTTCCACCCCTGTCATAACAATCAGCTGCAATGCAACCAGCAGGCATTTTAACCGTTTAGACATAATTATCTCGAAGTTACACGCATCAGCTGATCTATCCGCCATCTTGGGTGTCGGAAGAACAAAATAAAAACACTATGTGGCGACATGCGCATTCTACCTATACTAACATTGTTTACTCTCACTAACTCCTGGCGTCATCAGTTTCTGCTCTCTCCGCCAGTTCACGTGTTGTACGCTGTAATAGAAGATACACAGAACATTGTTTGCTAGTCGTATTTCTGGGCAGTTCGTCACCTCTTTAACCCGTCTCTCTGGTGAAGAAATGAAGACTACATGCGAAAGACAATCATATAAAACGAATTTTCTTGTTGAATGTTGTCACAAATACGTGCGTCTTCCAAGTTTTTTGCTGTTGTTGTTTTTTTGTGTTTTTTTTTTGTGCGAGGGACACGTATGTTAAAGCCTTTTGTGACTCCAGAGATAGAGAGTCACTCCCGAAATACTCTTGACAACAGCCTCAATTAATTTTTTTTTTTTTTTGGTTGAAAGGGTACAAGGTGTGTCTCAATAATAACTTGCCCTACCCCACATTTAAGAAACCATTGAAGATAATGTCACCAAATTTGGAACATTGTACCTTTATTATCCTAGCTATTCAACATAGTCACCACCATTGACCAAGCACTTCTGCCACCGACGCAACCAGCTTTCAAAGGCGGCGACATAATGTCTCTTTGTCTAGCATTCTAAGAGCAGCTTTTGTGGCCAAAATAATATCTTCCCCTGCAAACCACTGTCCCCGAAGGTGTTCTTACATTTTAGGGAAAAGGTGAAAGTCACAGGGGGGCCAAATCAGGAGAATATCGGGAGTGATTCAATATTTCCCAGTTATACGAGTGCAGAAGTTCTGTCACCACATTGGCTGTATGCAAAGGTGCGTTGTTATGGTGGAAAACCACATCAGTTTCAAACAATCCAGGACGCGTTTTCCTTATGCCAGGTCGTAATTTTCTTGAATTTAACCATTTTGTTGTAAATGGCATTGACAACAGTGCCTATTGGAAGTGGCCATGATAAGATGATGCCTTTGCTATCCAAAAAAAAAAAAAAAAGTGCATGACTTTCAGTGCACCCTGTTTGCGACGAACTTTCGCTGGGCGAGGTTCATCCGCGTCCAACCAACAACTGATTGTCTTTTCAGCTATGGGTCCCAAGAATAGACCCCGGTCTCATCGCCAGTTGTTATTCTATCAAAAAACTGCTGACCCTCACAACAAAAACGACGAAGAAAACTTCGGGCGCACGTCAGTCGTTGTTCCTTTTCATCTCGATTCGGCAAATGGGGCACCCATTTAGCGAACATCTTCTTTTTTTTGGGTCAAGTTTATCATTCAAAATTCGATGAACCGAAGCAGAAGAAAGGGGAACTTCATCTGATATCCCCGTGTATTATTTCCTCTTGTCTCCATCAAAATGGCTGTCTTTACAATACCGATATTTGCATCTCCACATACAGTCACAGGCCTTCCAGGTCGTGATCCTTCCTGAACACTGATTCGCCCCTGATGAATCTCCCTTACCCACGATCTTACTGTTTGAATAATTTTAGAGTATCTCCTAAAGCAGCTAATAGATCTTGATGATTTTCTGGTGCATTTTTTCCCCCAAAAGAATCGACATTTTTACCACTGTTCTGATGTCATATCTGGAGAATGGTTTTCCCAAAATGTTCACGTCCATATTGTTGGTTAAATTCATGAAAGATGGTGTAAACAAATCCCTATAACTTTGACTCCGTTCAAGACAGTGTCATAAGATTTTAATGGGAGTTTCCGTACATGTTGATGTTCATTTGTGTGAAGTTTCAGGCATTTAGTTTATTATTTCAAGATTTGACAAGTTAGGGAAAGTTATTTCTGAGACACCTCGGGTAGGCTTAGGGATTCGATAAGATTTGGGGTTGAGGATAAGGATGGGGTTAGGGATAGGTGCGTATACTAACGAAACCCTAGCACAAAACGCTTGGGGTGCGTGCGTATTTATAACAAGAGCATTTCTTGTTACAATCTTGTTTCATCAGCCTCGTCTGTGAGAAACCAAAACTGGACAAATAGAACTGCACTCACAAAATGATAGAAAATCTTTTGAATCGTTCTTTCAGTTTCACGAAATAAGTTTTGGGCTTTGAAACATAAAAAACTGATTTATTTTTCAATGTCCAGTTTTCTGGACTGTTGTCGGTTGTTGTTGTTGTTTTCCCCTGTGGTCTTCAGATTAACTGACAAGAATTATCATCTCGTTGGTAACAGGTCTTATCTACCATCCATTAACTTGTCGTCTTGTGATAATGAAGATGATGACCAGCTTTTGCCTTACACTTAGGTTAGGGACGGCTAGTCTAGCCAGCCCACGGCCATCGACTTGCCAAAGTTTCAGCGCTGAGCAGCCGGTGACCACCAAATGGCTGTCGTGGTTAAGCGTTTTTCCAAAACTTGATAAGTCAAATTTTGCCTGAGTCATGCCATTTTCAGGTAGTCATTCAAAATTAGTGTCAGACGTGATGTGCGTGTTCAGTTAAATTGGCGATGTCCTGTCTTTATCCCCCCAAAAAAACTATAACCGAACACTTTTAAGTTTTAATTAAACACTTACCCACATCTGACACGAATTTTGAATGGCTATCTGAAAGGGATCATAGCGCATGCAAAATTTGTCTTACCCACTTTTGGAAAAATACTCTTTGTCATTGGCGTGTGCACAAACGTTTGGTCATTCCATTACACCTCAAAAAAGAAAAAATGGAAATAGAAGGGGCCAATCTGGAAAATCTCAAGATCAAATACCGCTGCTCGATCCTTAAGTGGTGAAAACTGGAAAGTTAGTGCTGCTCGCTCAAAGCCACAATCCATAGCGTGGGTACAGATTGTGGTGTCACCTTTGTTTTCTGTAATTCATTGTTATCTTTGTCATAGCGCGGCAATAATAGTTATTATTGTAGCGTTGCTCAGTAGCTCGGCAGCTCATTGCGAGGCCTTGGCGTAGTGTTCTGTAGTCCGGACATTTCATTTTAATGTGGTAAAAGTTGGGCTTCACTGAATGATTGATGTTTTTTTTCTTTTTCGGTGTAAGACTTGTGCATGTTACGCCTGTTATCCGAGACCCAGGATGTCGAGACAGATCGAATGTCCTGTTAAGGGGTAAGCCAAAGCTGAGGCTGGGGTGGTAGAGCTCCATGCTGGGGACTGGTGTAGTACCAGCTCTGGATCTGGGCTGGTGGTGTTGCCATGGTGATTGCTGTGTTTGCCGAAAATGGCAGCTGTCCCAACCGCTGCAGCCCCGGCATTTTTATCGATCGATAGGACAACTCGCGACATTTCATTGGTTCTTAAATTAGGCAGTTCTGACACAACAAATAGAATATACATTATTGGGGAATCCCTAGACAGTTATTCTTAGCGCAACCGAGGGAAATAGCGTAGAAAGAATACAGGTGTATTCATTTAGACTTTGGTATTTATAGAAATAAACACGAACTTTCCTTTTGTCAATCTCAATGAATCTTCAAAGTAAACATGTGTCACTCAACCTCTGTGGCTGCTAGAAAAAAAAAATGAAACCACAGGGCCAAATTTCATCTGATCGGCTTTCAATTTTTGTAACAAACAGAGGTCATTTTCTGCGTCAAAGCGATGAGTAAACACGGTGAGTATCGGCGGCGGAGGTGTGAGGAAGTCACGTTGCTCAATATTGTGTTTATAGAGTGAATTGGTTATCTTGACCCAATTTTGATCCGAAAGCATTGTTTGGTAAGAATTTTTATTGTAATTATCGAAGTCCACACATTTGTTATCAATATGATGAGAACCCGTGAGAAGACTATTTGTATGACAAAACTGTGCACAGACGTCCTCGGTATTTTTAAATATAAAAATATTGCTTTGAATTTTTTAATCGGGCGAGCTGCAACCAGTCTGGTGGCTGTTGATTTTTATACCGCAATGCTCTATAACGTCTGTCGCCAGCAATTTGTGGTCCTTCAGCTGGCAACCAGCTGGGTCGCGGTGTGGCTTGTTAGTAGTGATTTAGTGTACTGCATAATAATTAGGTGCCGTATCACCCACATGTCAGCCCTGGCCTGGCTTACCTCCAGCTACCATCCAGCTGGCTCCCAGCTGGATTAAGGTGGGGGTTGTTAGTAGTGTTTTAGTGTGATGCATAATAATGAGGTGGCGTGCCACCAAGCTGGGGCCTACGCCAGCCTCTGTCTGGCTTACCCTTTAGTGTGCTGCATAATAATTAGGTGGCGTGGCACCACACGCCAGCCTTAGTTTGGCGTACCCCCAGCTAGCATCCCGCTGGCTCCCATCTGGATTTCGGTGTGGCTTGTTAGTAGTGTTTTCATTCAGAGAATATATGAGGCGAATTAAATTGTAGTGCTTAGTTAGTGCTCACAAAAGCAAAACCGGAGTGAAAGAAGGTGGGAAGAGAAATGATCTAGATGGGGATCGAACCCCCGACCTCTGCTACGGCACCCATCGCCTTGCCAAGAAGAAAACAGACCGCTTAACCGTTCGGCCACTCCGTCTCTCAAAAAAAAAAAACGGGGGGGGGGGGGGAGACGATCGCAGGCTAAATGTCTCGAGCTGTCTCTTACTGGCTTGAGTATTCTTTCGCTGGGACAAGCTCACCCGCCTCACCCCTCCCCTCCCTATTCTTTCTTTTCACCCGCCTGCCATTGGACAATAGCGATATCTAGGGCAACGAATACAAGATATATGTCTCTGAGTTTTTTTCAAACAGAAGTTAATAGGAGTAAGCAGAAGCTTGGTGCGAGGCAGAGCTCTAAGATAATAATTTAGAGAAAATATGAGGCTAATTAAAGTTGTAGTAAATAATTGACGAAATATCATAAAAACCACAGAAAAACTGTGGGGTCGCAGCAGGGCTATAAGCAATGTCAAAATTGAGCAAAAAGAAAAAAGAAAACGTTGTATGTAGCGAAACCGTCCGTGAGAAAATTATAAAACCCAAACGATACAAAGCAAACTAAAGAGAAGACAGAAAAGTATAATTTCTGTCTTTTCTTCAGTTTGCTTTGTATCGTTTGGGTTTTATTTCTCACTCAGGGTTTCGCTACATACAACTTTTTCTTCTTGCCCAGTTTTGACCTTAAAGTTGTAGTGCCTAGATAGTGCTCAGAGAGGCAAAGTGGTAGTGAAAGAAGGAAGAAAGAGAAATTATCAAGATGGCGATCGAACCCCAGACCTCTGCTACGGCACCCATCGCCTTGCCAAGAAGAAAACAGATCGTTCAACCTTTCGGCCACTCCGTCTCTAAAAAAAAAAACAGAAAAAAACCAGGCACTACAACTTTAATTCGCCTAATATTTTCTCCGAATTATTATCTTAGTACATTGTCCCCTCCCCAAGCTTCTGCTTACTTCTATGAACTAGTAGGGTTATAGTGTGGTACATAATAATTAGGTGACGTGCCACCAAACTGTGGCCTACGCCAGCCTCTTTCTGTCTTACCCCTAATTCCGTCCGTCAGTGTCACTAAAACACGCCCTATCCATTTCATAATAGCAGGAACACTCACACAGTTTGCTCACAGAGAGAAGGAATGGCTCGTTTCGGTATTCCAATGACTCGACTGTTATTATAATTTATTATTATGTTGGTGGTTTAATTGAAAAGAAAATGTACTTAGTCAAAACGACTGAGCCAAAGTATAATACTATATTAGAATGCCTTCTTGTTTAAATGTTTGAGAGAGATCTGTCAAAACATATAATTATTTTTTTTGTCATCGCAAATTTTGACAAGGAACTCATTTGAAAGTTAAAAAATTCACAGCAGAAGGAAAAAAATCCTATGATGTGTTTTATTCATGTATTATGCCATGTAGTTTCAAACACGAGTTTCTGGTGTTTGGCGATCATTGCCGTCACCCCGACAAAGCTTGCATCTCTCGTCGCAGTTTTCACTCTCCATCCCATATTGTATTTTTTTATTTAGGAGACGGACGTGGAGTGGGGAGAGGCGGTGTCATTTTCTTTTTCTTCGTCCGCTCTTCTCTCCATCCTCATCTGTACTTCCATGTGGTGACGTCATCAGCAGCCATAGTTGTCCTATCATTGCAGGTTCTTCCGCCTCTCCTCAAGTTTCCGATCCTGACATCTTCAACATTGACGCTAACTCGGGCGAGATCACGCTCAAGAAACGTGTGGACGTAGACATGTTAACCCCAGGAACAGTTTTCAGTGTCCATTTAAAAGGTAAGATTTAGTCTTCAGACTGGTTATTCTATACTGCAGATTTCTGGAGCTCAACACTCAGTTTGAGGTGCCTATATTCGGACATTGAGATGTTTGACAAAGTGTGGCAAACTGAATGCACCCTGCATTGTACCTGACCTATGTCCACTTGCTAATCTTCTCGACTTTAAGTGCCCTTAGTCTTTTTGCGAGCTGTTTGATTCTGTTGACCAAACTAGTTTTCAGTGACATTCGGCAGAAACTGCAACAAACTATCAACTTGTGCAGGTATGAGCCTCTATAGACCTGTTTTAACCCTGACCTAACCAATACATGCTGCTGATTGGTTAGTCTTCAAGTTGACAGTGAGTTTGTTGTGTGTGTGTGTGTGTGTGTGTGTGTGCGCGTGTGTGTGTGTGTGTGTGTGTGTGTGTTTGTGTGTGTGTGTGTGTGTGGGTGTGTGTGTGTGTGTGTGTGTGTGTGTGTGTGTGAGTTCTGAGCGAGAGACGTGCTGAAATAATGAATCCATGTAAGATTCGAATCGTTATTTGTGCAGTTTTTTGTTGTTTTAGTCACTGATAAATGAGTCAGTTCATGATGTGAAAACGGAGAAAAAAGTTCATATTTATTATTATCTGTAGGGCCCAGATATAGTGGGTTCAATTTCCCCGCCAATGCCCTTCCATTCCACATCAACTATAATTTTTTTTTTTTTTTTTATCCATGAAAAAGAAATTCTAATAAAATTTTGTTCCGCGCTGGGGTGGAATCCATCTCCCCCCTTTCCACTTATACACACACAAAATATAATCAAAATTACCTTTAGAGCAGCACTAATTTTCCATTCTTTGTATCGATCACCATTTTCAAGGATGGCGGCTTTAAAACTGTATGCTTTATTATTACAAATCATCAGCTGACGTCATCACACAGGCGCCATTTTACTTTGATGGCAGGGATTTCCGGGTCTTTTTTATTTGTTTGTTTGTTTGTTTGTTTGTAAGCTTTTCAATGTGCGATTTAATCATAGTTAGTCAGATTTGAAATACTGTGAACTTCATTCTCATGTACAAAAATGATCTGGGCATTTTTTCAGCAAAGGTTAGAACGTCGTCAGGAGATGATGGAATTCATCAGTTCAAGTTTCCGGATCTTCTTTGAGAAAATGTTATGGACCCAAATATGCTAAATAGTAAAGTCTTATTTTTTTTCTGTTTTTTTTTATAGCCACTACAGCAAAACCAATTTCACTGCCTCTATTGGTGTGACTGAAAACATAATTTGGGTGGGAGGAAAGAGAATAGAAAGATAGTCTGGACTCATCCAATTTCCCATACAATTCTTTTCCTTTCCACAAACGTGAGGAGTGAAATACGAATGAGAAAAGAATTCAATGTCTTTTGGCCCCTGGATGCCAGTGTTTCAGTAAAGTGGGTGACAAAACATGAAAGCTGATTTAGCTGTTTGTGTGTTGCGTGTAAGGCATTGAACGTTTCCACACATACCATTTGTCGGGTTTTGTATAGTGACACTAACCAGTGAATGCATTTCGTCTGACAGCAACGGCAGGAACCCGTGAGAATGTCACAGAGCTGGCGCTCAGCTTCACAGACATTAATGATAACGCGCCCCGATGTAATCCAGACTTACAGTACACTGACGTACCTGAAGGAGACACGGGTGAGTTCACTCTCTCTCTCCCGCCCTGCCCACCTCCCTTCCCCGACCATCACCTCTTCCGTCAATGTGGTCAGCTATTCCTCTTTTGTCTGCTAATTTGGGTACATTTCATCCTCATCCTGCGATCAGTTCCTATTGCCTGCCTATCTAAGTCTGTCTAATCAGCTTTGATGTATCTCTGTCTGTGCTGTCTGTCCTCGCGGAAACACATTAAACATTTTACTGAACCTGTTCTCTGTCAGAATGTTTGATTATCTCCCACTGGATCTAATATAGCAGTTTGTTCTGTCTGTCCTCACAACTGTCACAAATTGGGTGCACATAGAATACAACTTAAGCCACTGCACACTTGATCTGCTGACTTGTTGGCAATGAGCAGTAGTCTTCTGTCAGAGAATATAAGACAGTTCCCAATGCCTAGCAACGCAATTTGCAGCTGTTTATGGTTTTGTCATAGCCCAGTTCGGGACATCGTCTAAATGTCATATCCGGTAAACCAACACGATGTTCAGTCATAGTTGGACACTCATAGGACACTTTCGCGGACTGACTTATTGCCTGATCAGCTGACTGATTGATTGATTAGCTGTCTGATGTACGGAATCATGGACATACTCACGCTCAATCATTGATGTGCTGTCTAAACTTTTGTCACGCATTCCCCCCCCCCCCTTTCTGGGCTGCTCACCCACCAGATATCACACTACTGGCAAAGATCAACTGTACTGACGCCGACAGTTCAATGGATGACAATAACGTCCTCAGCTTCGGGATTGTTCAAGGCAATTCTTCCATCTTCGAGTAAGTATTTCTGTGTGTGTGTGTGTGTGTATGTCGCAGTATGTATCTCTCTGTGTGTCTGATATTCATTCACTGTTTCATACCCTGGCGTCAGCCAGACATGATCAAACATTGGCTGGTGGCCATACCGTCATTATCAAGCAGTCAGTCTCTCCCTTTAAACAACCAGGTGTAAGTATTAGAGACAAAAGTGAATTCAAGTACCAGTTGTACGAGGACAGAAACGTCCACACGAACCCCCCCCCCCCCTCTTCTACTAATCAGCCCACCCCCTCCAGAAACACGATTAGACTAATCATCTATCTAGTATCACAATGTCTGATTCAAATGAATGAAGTTTTGGCAAACGCCTGTGTGTTGTTTGATTTGCAATAGTTTGAAGAACATTCGAATGTTCATGCGCATATATGTCTAGAACAGTTGACAGTGCCGTGTCGAGAAGACACCACAGAGATACCAAGTCATCTCTCCATGAACTCTGCAAATCGAAGCTCATCTGTTACTGACAGTATTAGTTCAGGGAACTCAGCTGGCACTGACATCGTGTAGTTCAGGTAGCTCAGCTGCCACTGGCATTGTGTAGTTTAGGGAGCTCAGCTGCCACTGACATTGTGTAGTTCAGGGAGCTCATCTGGCACCGACATCGTGTAGTTCAGGTAGCTCATCTGACACTGACATTGTGTAGTTCAGGTAGCTCATCTGGCACTGGCATTGTGTAGTTCAGGTAGCTCAGCTGCCACTGGCATTGTGTAGTTCAGGTAGCTCAGCTGCCACTGGTATTGTGTAGTTCAGGTAGCTCAACTGCCACTGACATTGTGTAGTTCAGGTAGCTCAGCTGGCACTGACATTGTGTAGTTCAGGTAGCTCATCCGGCACTGACATTGTGTAGTTCAGGTAACTCAGCTGCCACTGACATTGTGTAGTTCAGGTAGCTCAGCTGCCACTGAAATTGTGTAGTTGAGGTAGCTCAGCTGGCACTGACATTGTGTAGTTCAGGTAGCTCATGTGACACTGGCATTGTGTAGTTTAGATAGCTCAGCTGGCACTGACATCGTGTAGTTCAGGTAGCTCAGCTGGCACTGACATTGTGTAGTTCAGGTAGCTCGGCTGCCACTGACATTGTGTAGTTCAGGTAGCTCGGCTGCCACTGACATTGTGTAGTTCAGGTAGCTCAGCTGCCACTGACATTGTGTAGTTCAGGTAGCTCAGCTGGCATTGACATTGTGTAGTTCAGGTAGCTCAGCTGGCACTGACATTGTGTAGTTGAAGTAGCTCATCCGGCACTGACATTGTGTAGTTCAGGTAGCTCAGCTGGCACTGACATTGTGTAGTTCAGGTAGCTCGACTGCCACTGACATTGTGTAGTTGAGGTAGCTCAGCTGGCACTGACATTGTGTAGTTCAGGTAGCTCAGCTGGCACTGACATCGTGTAGTTCAGGTAGCTCGGCTTCCACTGACATCGTGTAGTTCAGGTAGCTCGGCTGGCACTGACATTGTGTAGTTGAGGTAGCTCAGCTGGCACTGACATTGTGTAGTTGAGGTAGCTCATCTGACACTGGCATTGTGTAGTTGAGGTAGCTCAGCTGGAACTGACATTGTGTAGTTCAGGTAGCTCGGCTGCCACTGACATTGTGTAGTTCAGGTTGTCGCGAGCGAGTGAGCGAGGATCAATAATTACGGGGAGAAGGGGGTATAGTAAGATTAACTCACGGCAGACAATTAATGGAAAGCGTGGAATGTTGTGAGTTGGGGATTGGACGAGGCGAGATCGGTGTACTTACAAGTCACTGCACACAGAGAGTCCTAAGGGAACGGACGCAAGAGAGAGCCCAGAGGGCGAACATAAGGGGAGCAGTCGGAAGACTAGTGTTAGTGGTTTTCCAGTGATGAATGGTAGGTTGAACCATGATTAATAATTGATGTACTATATTCTTCTGATGACCATGATGTAAATAAGTTATATGCGAGGAGTGTGCAAGTCATCTGCTACTGTATTAATAGATGTGAACTTAGAGCGAGATCTGTACGTTAGGAGTGTGGATTCCTAGCCTAGTCTGAGTACTGTGTAATACGGTGGAGGTGTGTTACAGAAGAGAGGCGCAATTGTGTGGTGAGTGAACTGTGGAATGTGTATGTACGCGTGATGGTTCGTAATGAGTGGTGAAGTGGATAGTAAGTGTATGATGTTATAGAGATTGTCACGAGTGGAGTGAGCGGAATTCAGAGATTACGGGGGCATGGAAGTGGGGGAATGACTCACGGGATAGTGAGGCTGCTCACCTATATTGACTTCTGTTAGTTAACGTTAAAGCGTGCATGTTGTGAGTGGGGGGGGGGGGTCTGAATGAGGCGAGAGCGCTGTATTACTATCACTGCACACTAAGACGTCCAAGGAAGCGGACGCGGGAGAAAGGCCCAGAGGGCGAACATAAGGAGAGCAGTCGGAAGACTTGGGAGTAGTGTTTTTTCCAGTGATGACTGGTAGGTGGAACGATGATTAATAATTATGATTGATGTATTATATTCGTCTATTAGCATGGTGCAAGTAAGTATATGTGAGGGATGTCGAAGTCCTTGATACTGTATATAGCAATGTGCGCCATGAGCGATAGATGTAAGTTGAGTTCATGGATTTGTAGCGAGAGTGAGTATTGTGTACTACGGTGGAGGTGTGTTACCGTAAGATGTTTGGTGAGTGAAATGTGAACTATTGTGTGTACGCTTCATGAGTTGTAATGAGGGGTGAAGTGAATAGAAGTGGTATGGTATTATACCAATGTAATGTTATTCTTGTAGGTGCCGAGGTCGGGCCGAAGAGCGCCACCTACGGTGAGCCCAGGGGATAGGCCAGAAGTGAAGCTGTCGGTGCAGGACAGTAGAGGCACATGAGTCGTGGCAGTCTGGCCAACGACAGGGACGTATATATGATTGTGAATGTGCTATTGAAATGCTAATGTGTTATTGCCATGTTGATGTGCTATTGAAATGCTAATGTGCTATTGCCATGTTGATGTGCTATTGGAATGCTAATGTGTTATGGCAATAGGAAGGGGCTATTGAGAGACTGCGGTGCCATTGACATATTAATGTGCTATTAAGACATGGAGAGGAGAAGCTGAGACCGAAGTGTCTTTAGAAAGTAATTACCGGGTTGTGGACCCGAGGAAGTGTGCGTAAGGGAGAAGGCCGTTGTACGGCAGTTGAATTGAATAATATAATGTCTGTATTTGCGCTATTATCTATATGTTTATGTATAATAAATGTGTGAGTCTGATGGGTTGTTCTGTTAAGTGTTAAACTTGTTCGTTCGTGATTGTTGTCTTGTTATAATCATTATTACATCTCCCAGTCTGGGATTTGTGACACTGGGGGCTCGTCCGTTGTGACACTGGGGACTCGTCCGTTGTGACACTGGGGGCTCGTCCGTTGTGACACGTCCATTTTCGTAATATTTAGTTGTAGTTAGTTAGTAGGTATTTGTCAGTGGGCATTTGTTACTTTAGTTTTTGTCCACGTAGTACTTATCTTGTGGTAGGAATTTGTGCTGTTGTCCTTGTTCGTGGAATGAATGGAAATTTCATGATGGTATAATTTATGTATATTTATGAATATGTATTGATGCATGTATTTTGATGAATATGTATTAATGTGTACTTAAATTTCTGCAGAGTGTGTGTGCCAGCCTGTAGAGGTCAAGCAGCCAGAGCTCCGAGAAAGGGGAGGAACTTAAGTCTAGGGGAAAGTTAAGTGAAACTGAAATTTTGTACCCTGGATTGAGGGCTGTCTGTTCACCTGTCTTTTTCCGCTGTTTTTCTGTTTTTGTTGTAATTGATTATACGGGCGGTGGCGCGGGTTTGCTGTGCTGAACTTAGTTTATCCTTTTAAAAAAAAGGTGTGGGAAATTTGGAACTTCGTTCATCACAGTGAACAGTTCTGTAGGGACCAGTATTTTTGTTTAGATTGTGCTGTTCCATCTTCCTCGTTGTTTTAGGAAGACGTTTCTCTTGTCCCTCTCTTACCTATCTGTAGATACGTTCTTTTTTTTCAGACTCTGTTCTTGTTCGTACCTTGTAGTGTAATCGGAGTAGTTAGGTTGCATTTTTTTCCATTATAGTTTTTTTTTAGAAGCTTTGTCCTAGTCTGGTTCGTTGTTCCTCGACGTCCTTGTGGTCCTTCTTCTGAAGTTCTTCATTTTTGTCTTTTCTTTTCTATTTTTATTATTAATAGTGCTGTACATTTAATGAATATAGAATTAGTTAGGAAGTAGGTTATAAAATGTTCAGTAGGTAAATTTCTGAATTGTATTTGAGACAATTGGGTGTTGTTATATCTGGTGTGATCTCAGGTCTCTGGTCGTGTCGTTAGTGACCATACCGACAGGTTGGTCTTTTTCATAATACATACCATAACCATAAATCTGTGAAATGGCGGATCTCCGTGAGCTCATGAAAGTAGGTACGGAACTTGGCCTTGAGGGAGAGGAGCTGCGCGGCTGGATTAAAGAGCAGCAGGCGGAATTGCGCGATGAGCGTGCTAAGGATAGGGAGAGAGACGCTAAAGAAAGGGAGAGAGAGGATAAAGATAAGGAGCAGGAGAGGTAGTTAAAGTTAAGGGAGATAGAGGCTAGGGATAAGGAACAGGAGAGAGAGGCGCGAATAAGAATCGCCGAGTTGGAAATCAAAAAGAATGCGCCAACCGAAACAGTTGAGCGACAGGGGCAAAATAAAGGTGACGTTAGGATTAAGCTGCCTACGTTCGACGACCGGAAGGACGACATAGACGCCTTCCTTTAGAGGTTCGAACTGAACGCACAACTGCAATGGGGGGAGAATAAACAATTATGGTCCACGTACCTGGCTTCCTTGTTGCAGGGGAGAGCGTTAACCTACTTTAAAGAGCTACAGCGCGAAGACGTACATGATTATGATAAGCTGAAGTCTTTGCTGCTTCGCCGATTTGCGCGTACCGAGGAATATTTCCGGGAGCAGTTTAGGCGAGCACGTGAGGATACCAGGGAGGACTTTGCTGCCTTCGTCGCGAGACTAGCAGAATATTTCACGAACTGGGTGGACTTGGCGCATGTGGGCGCGGATTTTACTAAATTGAAAGACCTAATGATCCGTGACCAGCTGTACGCGTCGTGCCATAAAGATCTGGTGGCTTTCCTGAAAGAAAACGAACCCGCGACGGTGCAGGAGGCGTCTAAGTTGGCGGAAGCATACCGTACGGCACACCCGTCCAAACCAGTAGCGAGGGCGTACGTGCAGGATGCTGGTTACGTCGCCGTGGTTGAGGGGTCGCCGGCAGGACATAAGGACAGGTCGCGTCAGCGTGGTGCCTATAACGGGCAGGCCCAGGGGCAACGTAGGGGGTATCACCAATCACCTGCATATGGATCCGGTAAGTTTGACCGAGCAGGAGGGCTAGGTCGCGGTAATGGCCGAGGGCGATTTGTGACCTTTGCCGATGACCGACGGCATAGGGACTTTAGTTCCGGTCGCGATGGGTCACGGGGACCCAGGGCTAGCGGAGCACAGGGAGCGGAGTGTTGGACTTGCGGACGCGTAGGTCATTTTTCACGCGATTGTAGGGCCGCGAAGTGTTGGAACTGCGGCAGAGCAGATCACATCAGCGTGAATTGCCTTGCAGGTAGGATAGCGGCGAACGTGGATGACAATCGCAGTGGCTCCAGTCCATGTTCCCCTAATAAATTTCATCATGCGGGCGCGTGTGTTACATCGGACAACGGAGGCGGACAGTATTCTAAGTGTCCCAGTTGTGAGAAGTTATTATCTTCCGGTGTTTTACCTTGTGGGAGAAAGATCCCCGTTATAAATTAATGTCATACAGGAGGTGGTCTTAGGGTTTATCCGGGGTTTGTTGGGGACGAACCGGTCTCGGTTTTACGAGATACAGGATCTACCGTTGTGGGAGTGCATAGGGACTGCATTCGGGATTCACAGCTTACAGGTGAGACTGTCCCGTGCATGCAATTTTCAGGGGCCATTGAGAAATTACCCATGGCAAGAATAGTGATAGATACACCTTTCCTTAGCGGGGAAGTCGAAGCAGTCGTTGGTTGTTTTCCAGGCGCCCAGCTCATCATTGGTAATGTATCTCGGGTAGGTTCCCCTTCCGAGGACAATGTGCAGGCATGGTCACAATCAAAAGGTATTGACTTTTGTGCCGCAGTCGAGACACGTCGACAGGTACTTGATAGAGGTAAGATTAGACCTTTGGCAACGCCAGCGGTCAACCTGGATATCACACCAGGGCGCTTGGCGACATTACAAAAGGAGGATTCATCATTGAGTCCATGTTTTGAGGAGGCGCGAACGGAGAAAACGAGGAAATATAAGAACGGCTCGTCTTCCTTTGTTGTTCAGGCGGGCATTCTGTTCCGTAAGTATATAACGGTGGCCTCCATTTTAAAGCAGGTCGCTGTGCCAGCGTTGCTGATCGCAACAGTATTGCATTTGGCACATGATGTCCCATTGGCGGGTCATATGGGAATAGCTAGAACCAAAGAAGGGGTTCTTAAAAATTTTTACTGGCCATCTATCCACAGAGATGTACAAGTGTATTGTAAGACATGCAGTGCGTGCCAAAAGACGACGCATAAGGGTCGTACACCCCAGGCTCCTCTTCAAAAGATCCCCACGGTTTCGGAACCGTTTAAAAAGGTTTCGATAGACCTTGTTGATTTAAGAGAAAGATTATCTTCAGCGCGCACTATAGCAGAAGAAGCTTCTAGTATCGCTTCGAAAAGAGCAAAAGACTATAAAGATAGAGGTTCCAAACTGAGAATTTTTAAGCCAGGAGACAAGGTCCTATTGTTGTTACCTACGGACCATAATAAGTTATTGATGACATGGAAAGGTCCTTATGTTATTGAGCGAGTTGTTTCAAAGGTAGATTACGCTATCCACATGGATGGATCGAGTAAGGTTTTCCATGTTAATATGCTACAGAGATTTTATGAGAGACCACAGTATCTGTGTGCACAGACAAAACCAGAGGAGACTGTCTTCTCTATTGCTTGTACCGGGGTCGTAGACCAGTTAGACAGTGACGTAAGCGACACCGAGGCGCAGGAAGAGATAGAAATTCAATTGCCGGAGTTAACTCCGACACAAGGTTACAGGGACGTAAAAGTTAACCCTGACCTTACGAGTTCAATGAGTAGGGAACTTAAGACCCTGTTAGCGTCATTCCCGGATGTTATTACGGATTTGCCGGGTCGCACTACAGTGATCCAGCACCAAATAAAGTTGACTTCGGATAGGTCAGTATCTCTTAGACCTTACCCGTTGCCTTTTTCTTCGAGAGAGAGAGTTATAAAAGAAGTTGAGTCAATGTTGAAGTTAGATGTGATAGAACCATCAACATCGCCGTATTCATCACCCATCGTCCTCGTGAAAAAACTTGATGGATCGGTGCGGTTCTGTATCGATTTTCGAAAATTGAACACTATTACGGTAGGCGATAGGGAGCCTATTCCGTTTCAGGAGGAACTAATAGCTTCATTGGCCGGGTCCACGTGGTTTTCCAAGATAGATTTAACGAAAGGTTATTGGGAAATCCCTCTTACTGAGGAGTCTAAACAATACACGGCGTTCCAAACACCCATTGGATTATTCCAATTTAAGGTCATGCCATTTTGTTGGTAAACGCGCCAGCGACGTTTGCACGATTAATGAGACTGGTGTTGAAGGACATACCTAATGTCGTGTCATTTTTTGACGATATAGCATGTCATACGTCGACATGGTCTGATCATATTCAGACACTAACAGTAATTTTTAAACGATTACGTCATTTTGGGTTAACTGCTAAACCCGCAAAGATGGATTTGGCATGTCCAGAGATAGTATTCTTAGGACATATCGTGGGTAGAGGTGTTCAGAGACCTGAAGTAACAAAAATTGACAAATTAGTAGGGTTGCAAATCCCTAAAACAAAGAAACAAGTCAGAAGCTTAGTGGTTTAAATTATTACAGAAAGTTCATTCCAAATTTTTCCTCCTTGTCATCTTCTCTTACTGACCTTACTAAGAAGGGACAACCCGATAAGGTCCAGTGGACGTCTGAATGTCAGACAGCATTTGATAATTTGGTGACAGCATTATCATCGTCACCCATTCTGATATTACCCGATTTTCGATCTAATTTTATCCTCAGAACGGATGCGTCGGACTCTGGTCTCGGCGCGTGTCTTCTACAGGAGAAGAACGAATGTTTCCATCCTGTATGTTATGTCAGTAGGAAGTTATTGCAGAGAGAAAGAAAGTATTCTGTGATAGAGCATGAGTGTCTTGCCATTGTGTGGTCCGTCCAGAAATTAGGACGTTATCTCATGGGACGAGAATTTTGTATCCAGACAGACCATAAGCCACTGACGTTTTTGTCGAAGAATCGTTCGTCCAGCCCACGCTTGTCTAGATGGGCATTGGCTTGGCAGCCGTATACCTTCGTTATTCAACCAATTCCAGGAACCAGCAATCATATCGCCGACTACCTTAGTAGAGCCTAGGGGAAGAGTTCAGGAGCTTATACATCGGAGGACAGGAACATTGACAGGATCTGTGTGAATGAGTCGTCGACTTTAACATATTGACATTATAAATATGATATGAAGAATGGTTGATAGGTTGATTGGTTTTTGATTCTGTATTAGGTATTGTGTTTAGTTAGCTATTGATGATGTGATACACATATGCATAGTGCAGGGCATATTGATCCCCATATTTTCCCCTGATTCCGGTATTTTATGTGCTAGGGGCATTGGTAGGTCATTTTATATGTAAGTATTGCTCACGCTCACTCGTTGACAGTCATCTTGATGCGATTTGAAATTAATTGCATTAATTTTTTGGGGGTGGGGGATGATGTCACGAGTGGAGTGAGCGGAATTCAGAGATTACGGGGGGATGGAAGTGGGGGAATGACTCACGGGATAGTGAGGCTGCTCACCTATATTGACTTCTGTTAGTTAACGTTAAAGCGTGCATGTTGTGAGTGGGGGGGGGGGTCTGAATGAGGCGAGAGCGCTGTATTACTATCACTGCACACTAAGACGTCCAAGGAAGCGGACGCGGGAGAAAGGCCCAGAGGGCGAACATAAGGAGAGCAGTCGGAAGACTTGGGAGTAGTGTTTTTTCCAGTGATGACTGGTAGGTGGAACGATGATTAATACTTATGATTGATATATTATATTCGTCTATTAGCATGATGCAAGTAAGTATATGTGAGGAATGTCGAAGTCCTTGATACTGTATATCGCAATGTGCGCCATGAGCGATAGATGTAAGTTGAGTTCATGGATTTGTAGCGAGAGTGAGTATTGTGTACTACGGTGGAGGTGTGTTACCGTAAGATGTTTGGTGAGTGAAATGTGAACTATTGTGTGTCCGCTTCATGAGTTGTAATGAGGGGTGAAGTGAATAGAAGTGGTATGGTATTATACCAATGTAATGTTATTCTTGTAAGTGCCGAGGTCGGGCCGAAGAGCGCCACCTACTGTGAGCCCAGGGGATAGGCCAGCATAGGGCCGGAGGCCACACATAGGCCAGAAGTGAAGCTGTCGGTGCAGGACAGTAGAGGCACATGAGTCGTGGCAGTCTGGCCAACGACAGGGACGTATATATGATTGTGAATGTGCTATTGAAATGCTAATGTGCTATTGCCATGTTGATGTGCTATTGAAATGCTAATGTGCTATTGCCATGTTGATGTGCTATTGGAATGCTAATGTGTTATGGCAATAGGAAGGGGCTATTGAGAGACTGCGGTGCCATTGAAATATTAATGTGCTATTAAGACATGGAGAGGAGAAGCTGAGACCGAAGTGTCTTTAGAAAGTAACTACCGGGTTGTGGACCCGAGGAAGTGTGCGTAAGGGAGAAGGCCGTTGTACGGCAGTTGAATTGAATAATATAATGTCTGTATTTGCGCTATTATCTATATGTTTATGTATAATAAATGTGTGAGTCTGATGGGTTGTTCTGTTAAGTGTTAAACTTGTTCGTTCGTGATTGTTGTCTTGTTATAATCATTATTACATCTCCCAGTCTGGGATTTGTGACAGAGATGTAATGTTATTCTTATAGGTGCCGGGGTCGGGCAGTGAGGCCACCCGCGGTGGACGGACACAGGCCGGGGACAGGCTGTGAAGCCGTGCAGACAAGGGTGTAAGGCCGACAGGCAGCCCAGCAGCCGTGGCAGTCTGGTTCGGGGAATTGGGCTGACCATAGGTCTAAGTTATGTACTTGATAGTCTGTATTATGACTTGTATAGAGTGTTGATGTTAGGTCGAGTAGGGGCCTGGAAAGTCAGAGGGTAAAGCATTGACTGTACGGTTGTGGAACCGGAGATAGGGTGACTGTGGGAAGAATGGCCATTGTATGGTATTTGAATTGACCATTGTATTGTATGTAATTGAACGTATTTTTAATATATAATAAATGTGTGAGCCTGTTTGATTGTTTTGTTACTTGTTATACTTGTTCGTTTGTGATTGTTGTCCCGTCTTAATCAGTACATTTTCCAGTCTGGAATTTGTTACACAGGTAGCTCGGCTGCCACTGACATTGTGTAGTTCAGGTAGCTCAGCTGGCACTGACATTGTGTAGTCCAGGTAGCTCAGCTGGCACTGACATTGTGTAGTTGAGGTAGCTCAGCTGCCACTGGCATTGTGCAATTCAGGGAGCTCAGCTGGCACTGGCATCGTGTAGTTCTGGTAGCTCAGCTCTGTGTATGGGGTGTCATGTTTTTATTTCTTTTTTTTATTATTATCGTTTGAAAGAAAATCAAGATTGCATAATGATGAGAGGCATAGAAAACTATTGGAAACAGGCTGTCCTTGTGACTGCACTGATATGTTCTACATATTCCATGACATTTCAATATTGGTTTAAAAGTGCTTGAATTGATTCACAACAACTGAATGTACTCCTCCCCTAAGAGGTTACAGTTAACTATTTGTTTGTTCACCGACAGGCAACGAAATAGGTCAATCAGTGGGCAAGTCAGTTTATAATGTATAGCATTTATATAGCGCATATCCATTTGAAATGCTCTATGCGCTTTACAGAAACAACATGTCAACCGCAGAGCAGAATGGAGCGCAGGCGAAGCGCTCAACACACTGCACTGCTTCTTTCTCTCTCCCTGTCTCGCTCACTCTCTCTCTCCATCTCAGAGCAAATTGTAACGCAGCCTGTTAGGCGCAGTTCACAACTCACAACAGTTCACAACTCACATCAGTTCACAACTCACATCGGTTCACAACACACAACTCAAATAATATTTGAATATTTATTAATAACAATATATATTTAATAATGAATAATAAATTTTGTTGTTGCTGGTGGGGGGGGGGGGGGGATGATATGGATACATTTTAATGTATTGATTTCAATATTCAATTTTGCCCGGGCAGCGGCCTTTCGGCCTGCTCTTTACGATTTCCAACTGCCAAGGTATCTTTAACGTGCGCAACGTGCACACGGGCCCTCCGAATTTTTTCGTCCTTATCCGAGAAGACTAGGTACTCGATCCTACCCCCCCCCCCCCCAATAGGACCAGGGACTTGAAAATATGAGAAAAATCCAATTTCCAACATGCCTGCACTGCCCGGGTTTAGAACCCGGGACCCTTGGCATGAGAGGCGAGCACCTTGCCTCTAGACCACCTTGTCCCCGGAAATGGAAAATCAATTCTATTTGCTACGAAACAGTCAATCCCACTACAACCCCAAATGCTTTTATATATTTTGAATTGGGAGTTTACCCTCTAAAAATTGACCGTCAGGGCGAATCGAGGAGGCGATGTTTCCCCGATTAAACCTGAGGAAATGATGAAAGCTTCAAAATATAATGGCCCTGTGTCCTCTCCTATAAATATGCCCACGCAAACAGTTGTAACAGGCCAGATTATACCTGAGCCAGACTATACCCGGAGTTAAAGCGCCCTAGCCTATTTTATACCCCGGGGTATAGTCTGGGCTAGGCCAGAAAACAAGGCCGCTGCCCGGGCAAAATTCTAAACAAAACTCCAATCACCACAATGAAAACACACAGAAACGGGAACAAGAAAAAAACACATACAAGGAAAGTGACGTGTAAATACCCAGAGCAGCGAATCTCCTAAAATAAAGACCTAAGCCCAGCCCTATCATAGCATAACAAAATCAAGTGAAAATCATCTCTTGCATATTGGTGAAGTGTGCGGAGAAACAGAATTTGAAAATCTATTTATAAAAGTGAAGGAGAAAGAGAATGGGGCTAGGGCAAAGGCAAGCAACAACCAAAAAAAAAAAAAAAGATCAATTCAACATTTATGGGAGAAGAATTTTGAGTCTTAAAAGAAAAGGGTGGTGGTAAGGGAGCAGGAAAATACGACAAAAAAAGTACACACACACACACGAATACACAAAAGAAACTGTAGGAGAGGGAAAGACAAGGTTTAGTCGAGGTCCCATAAAATTACATATTATTGCAATTGGCCAGGGTGCTCGTTATCAGTTGACGTGCAGACACGGTAATCGCTGAAGGAAAATAATGAATTCCACCGTATCATCTTTTGAAATAGTTTATGTCGTCTTCGGTGTTCCCGTGTCTCACTGGTTTAGTGAGCTTTTCTGTTACACCTTTTATCATTCTTGGAAGAAAATTGAAAGAACGGCTTTTTAGATGTCTGGAAAAAAAAAGGGGGGGGGGGTAGGGAGAGAGAGAGGGGAATAGAGAAGTATGACCGTTTACAATTACAAATGAAGTCAAATCCATATCTTTCTTTCCTTCCCAAACCAGCGATAAATATCAGTAAGACACATGCGAGAAATTAAAAGGGTCAATACTAAAAGGAAAAACGAGAAAAAAGTATGAGTGAAAAATGATGTGACAAAAGAACAGACAGAGACAAGAAAAACAGCAGAGCAGTACGACACGGCGCACGATAGTGTCAGTCAATAACAGGACAGCGGAGATAGCTGCTAGAGAGGATGAGTGAAAGACACATTTAAAAATGAATGAACATTAAAAACTGTCCATAACCAGAAGCTAGCCAGCACACTGTGTCGCACAAGATTTGTCCATCTTCTTGGGTGCCAGTTTGTATGCATGTTGCATCAGCTCAGCTTGGGAAAGTATTTATTTATTCATTTCCTTCCAGTAAGATGAAATTTCCTTTATTCCATTTATCCATTTCAGTCACACCATCAATCCAGCCGGTCTCCCATACATCCCTAGTCCAACTCACATCTCATATTATCCTCCCTCCGCCTGACCATCACTATCATTTTCTTTTTTCTTTTATAATAATATAATCTATGCTTATGATTTATATTTTGTTTCGACGCTTTAACAAAACGGATGCCGCGGTCAATGACTGGCTTCGATTCCCGGCTCAACAGAAAAAGGGAGGGAGCAGGTATTGCCTGTATATTTAACAGTGACAGCTGGACATGTATAACCTTTATTTACACTACTTGCTGATGATCGTTTTATTTGCATGGAATTTATCGCAGTATTATAATTAAAAACTGAATGATGTTCAAAAATTATTTTATGATTTCAGCTTACTGCACCAAAAATAGTCTTCGGGGGCATTGTGTTCCGCGTGGACTATCCAAACTGCCCGAACCGTAACTGCCCCCCCCCCCCTTTTTTGGGCTTAATTTTGTTTCTCTTTCTTTTTAAATTGAATACCTGGGTTAAGGAGGTAATAGAGGGAGAATGGTTGGGAAGAGTCGGCGAAAAACTCGAGGAAAGACTAGCTGGTTATTATGTTGGGTTACATAAATTTAAAATATCGTTTACGAGTTTAAAAAATGTACACAAATAGTCATCATAAAATAAAATTAGTGCTTAATTTATTAGCTTGTCTATTTCTTTTCTCCATTCCAAATCAGTTTGACTTTTTATGTTGCGCAACGGAAAAGAAAGACGGTAATCTTTCAGCAGAGCTACAGTGTTGGAACGTTTTGTCGCCCTTATGGGTTTAGTGCTATTACAATAAACGTTGGTACTGAAAAACGGGTTTTAAAGTTCACGGGGGGGCGGGGGGGGGGGGGGAGGGAGAGGAGAGAACATACCTTTCCAAAATTTTTCGACAAAAGCATTTTCTGAGCTGATGGAGAATGATTTTTAAACAGTGACACCAGTCTAAAATTTGTTGGACTGGAGTGGTGACGAAGTTGTAACAACAATAGGAGTTTTCCATGCACATTCATGGGCTTTCTTAGTCTCACCATGTCTCAGGAGAGAAAAAAACACCCAAGCCAAATGATCACACGCTCTTTTTGGGGGGACTAACAATACAAAACTCAAATAATAAATGCGTGTTTATAGGTACGGATGTTACCCCAAACGTGCCCAGTCATGCACACTTAGCAGGATATCCGTCTGAGATATTACGTCATATTTTGCACAAAATCAACAAAAGCATGTGTGGCGTGTGTGTTTTAATGGCCATTTATTTCTGCCCAAAGATTTTCTACTGTACATACACACATATGTGTGTGTGTGTATGTGTTTGTGTGTGTGCATTCTCTAATCCCACATAAAGGTTATTCAGTGTTTATTGAAATTATAAAACTATCGGTAATTGTTATTTTGCATTGTGCAGTCGAGTATGTTTTCTCTGCTTTCATCACAGCGGTGGTGAGCTCTTGCGGTACAGAATAATCGGAGGTGATACATGTGCCATTCCAGCTAAATGTGATTTGTGAAAAATTAGGAAATGAGCACTTTCTTATCAAATGTCTGATTTCAGATCCATTCCAGTGATTTAGCTGACTCTTATATTATGTGGTGTTATAATGAAGTTTTCTCCATTCTATTGATAGATCGGTGCCAACTGTGCCTTACCAGGTGACCCAGGCAATAGCAAGGCCAACCCGGAAGTCTGTGATGTTAACTATACCTGTAAATGTGCAGATGGTTACACCCAAGATTCCAATTTGTGTAGAGGTGGGTTTGATTAGTGGCAGGTTCATCTGAGGTTGTATGTTCTTATGATGTGTCAACTCTACCATTTTGTTTGTTTTTATTTATTTATTTGTTTATTTATTTATTTATTTATCTATTTATTTATTTGTGTAGATAGCAGGAAGAAAATCATCGAATTAATTTCCTCCACGAAATGCATCAACAGTTGGCTGTTCCTGTTCCTGCTCCGTGACTTTCAAGTCGTTTCTGTACTATGCCTGGTCATCTATGTAATGTCGGTGTTTGTGAGAAATAAAGGCAAATCAACCATCTCACACATCTGAGAGCTGTTTATCTGCCCTTGAGATATCTTTACTCTGCACTCGATCCTTTTTCTACAAAGAAGAAACAAAGCATGGGGAAAAGGCCACAACAGAGGAAAGAATAGATCTGATGTGCTGGTGTTTTATCTGAAAACCTTGTAGCCCTCTTGCCTGAAAATGACCTGATCTTCGATGTAGTGCTGGAAACCTTGCAAATGCGTGGCCGCCATAGGTCCATATTACCATTAGGATTCATAACTCATTCAGGAACATGTGGGTCTCGCAAGTATTGAACTGGCCATGCACGACTTTGCCAAGATCTGTGAAATAAACGATACACCAAAGTTTTCCACAACCCCATCTTGATGGAGGAAGACGACAGGATATAAATTTCCTTAATTAGACTGGACTTGTTGCCCTTAAGGTTCAGTTCAGTAAACTTGGCTAAAAATTTCAATATGCAGGCATTTTTTGTATCCTCTCTCCAGGCTGTGAAGCCGAATCCTGTTGCTACGTAAAAAGAAACAAACCTCGATGCTGATTCAAATAGCTCCGAAAAGCGTCAAGTCGGTGATTCATTGGCGAGCAGCTTAAATGTTCCGTAAATCTCAATATGTTAAGGGAGAAGGCCAGACACCTCTATTTTTGTACAGCCTGTATTCTGATGCCTCCTACCACGGATGGTGCTCCATCTGTTGCAACTGCATATGATGGTCATCAGCGTGCACTTTTCTTTAAAGTAATTATTCAGATGCTGTCATTTAGATTTAATAGTAAATTACTGAATGGTTAAGAAAATTACACAGCATGTACTTGACAGGACTTTTTTTCTTACTTTTTGTAACAACGGGCATAACTGAACATGGGTTTGTAATAAAAAGAAAAGAAATTATGGTCAACATAATTGGGCAAAACTGGAATCCATGTGTAACAGTTGATATAAATTTCAGCACGTTATGATAGGGAGAGTTAGATGATCTGAACTGCTACCCTTTAAAAAACGAAGCTAACTCGAACTGTTGTAGAAATGAATGAAACAGGATCCGATGAACGATTAACATTAACTTTTAATAAGTGTAGATGAACGCTGGATATCTCACAACTTACTTACGGGGAAAGCACGCAGATTTACCTACAAAAACTTAAACTTGGTCTTGCACCACACTCGCTCGCTGGCCATCCTTTATATACCCATCCAGATAGAAGGTTTACGAACGGGAAATCCAGAAACTACGGAATGCATTGAGGCCACCTAATCGCACTTAGACACGTCACAGAACTGCTTCAATCCAAGGCCAGCCTAGCGCAACTACTCCAATACGAATGATAGAGTACGTTCTCGACTGACCTACAATAAACAATTACGTCACACAGCGCAACATCAAAGAGAAGTAAAAACCAGCACACGAGGGGTCGCCGAGGGCTGCAGACAACATTGTTAGCCCGTAGGACGCCACACCCTAGTCAGGAAGATATGAACTCTCCCCTTCACTTTTTCATCCCTCTATCGTCCCCCTTCGTCATTTTCGCCCCTCTGTCGCCCCTTTTGTCATGTTTGCCCCCCCCCCCCCACCTGAGACTCAAAATCCCCCCTAGGGTTGGGTGGGGCGATATCGCCACCCATGAGAATCACTGCTATAGACTAATGTGAATTAGGTAATATTCGCCGAAAGTTCCATTCATATTTTTCATTGTTTTTTTAATGCTTGTTTGAGTTTGTTCATGTTTGTAAGTTAAATGAAACCCTACCTAGAGTTAACATGAACTCCATGTTTAGATAAAACAAAAATGCGTGACTATTAGTGCCAGGCACCCACTACTGGAATGCAATTTGACGATATCGAAATGTTAGGTGATTTTTTTTTTTTTAAGAAAACAAACTGATTACTTCCAAAGTAGCCTCAATGTAGTAGTCAACTGAAGGATATTATTATCGAAAATTGAGACCTGGACCTAAAGCGGTTAACGGGTGGGGGTGGGAGGTTGTGGGGGGATTATTGTGCAGTTCAGTACATATCATAAAGGTTTGTTTGGGGGGGGGGGCGTGAATGTAGGAAGAAAGATGTATCAATAGGTTAAGAACCATTGATTTTATAGTTATTTGATTGCGCAGACCCAAAAAAGCTGATCCCTAATTGTCAGTAAATAAAATGTTTTTTTATTTCGGTTTTATGTGTAACTGAGGAGCAAGTTAGTGTAAGCTTGATATCTTATTATATAAATGCTATTTTGTGCACTTCGCGAATGGATACCTAATTTTCAGCTGTACTACTCCAATTTTCCCACAGTTCCATCAGACAGTTCCAACCTAGAGCTGGGTTTGGGAGTTGGACTTGGTTGCGGTTTGCTGGTTCTTGTTGCCTGCGTTATTGCTGTAGTAGTTTATCGCCACAGAACGACCAGGGGGAATAAGTTGGAGAAAGACGATGGCTATGCCGACATTGGTCTCTCTCAGAGAGATCCTAATGCCTCTTTTGGGATCAGAGCGACAGGTAAGGTTTCAGTTTCAGCACGGGATATCTGCCAAGATAGATCTGATGCAGGTATCTTTTTTCCTTTATTGGGGAGTGAAACCTTCGTTTCTGTTAATGCTTTCTATTTAATATAAATATATTTGGAGGGACATGCTCGAGATTATTGCCAAGGCAAGGTAGTCCAGCATTCCCTCGTTTTTATTGACAAAGTCATCATGGGATTGGCATGAACAGACGGAGAAAATGTAAAAAATGTGTTAGTAACAGTTGATGCAAATTTCAGCACGTTATGATGGGGAGAGTCAGATGAACTGATCGTCTACCCCTTAAAAAAACGAAACTGTCTCGAACTGTTGTAGAAATAAATAACAGGATCCGATGAACAATTAATACTAACTTTAATAACTGTAAACACGAGCTGATATCCACAAGTTACTTACACCTAGCAGGGAAGGCACTATAATATATCTGACCACGACTAGATTTACACCTACGACCTGCATCCATGGTTTGCACACCCTATCCTACTCGCCTGGCCCTCCTTATATATATTCTGTCCAGGAACGTTCAGGAAGCGGCTTTACCGCCCCATAAGCACGAGACAGACCTAGATCGTTCGGGACACATACAGGCCACCCAATCGTACACAGACACGTCACAGCATTACATCACTCAAGGTCGACCCAGCGTAATCTCGGACACTGCAGTATCTTCCAGACGCTTCTGGATTTTCTACAGTGACACAAACAAGCCACACAGCGACATCAAAGGGAAATACCGGCCTTGCTGGCGAGAGGGGGGGGGGGGGAGGAAGGTCGCCGAGTGAGACGCGTCATGCAGGGGGAAGAAAAATATCGATCGTTCAACTAGTGGGACGCTACACAACTCCCCAATTTAAGTTGAACATTCTTCAACTATCTACATCATAAAGCGTCTACACTATCATAAAATACGTACCGTCTCCAATCTTACAATAGACATTGCTATTACTGTACTAGGTGCCTTCCCAATATCCTAAGTACAATACAATAACCATAGTATCCTTATAACACTAATACAATCTCATTACAATATCACTGCAGTACCATTACAAAATCCTGGTCAACAGTAGACCTACTATTATAAACAATACAATACCACCACTGTGGTGAAACGATGGTCAATGATACTATTAAAAATCATACAATGGTGAAACGATGGCCATCGAGTACAAAATGCTTCGTGCACGAACCATAGCACATAAACGTTATGCATAACAATGATTGTTCTAAAAACCAAATGCATAAACTCATAGATACAATGGCAAGAATACCAACACATATCGACCACTGATCAGGGTCTAACTTCATCATATCAGATCAAACAAATTATAACAAAGCAATACCGATACTGCCCAAGCTTAGGCCACTCGTAAATTACATCAATGCAACGTACAAAATCTCTGCTTGCTCGCAGTTCCCATTTGGGTTACAGTCTTCAAAAATTACATTGTCCCATTGGTAACAAATAATGAAAACGTCAAAATATGACTAATACATAGTGGCTCTCTGCCGGCCAATAATTCAATACTCATTCAGATATACCGCTACAGTACAATACATTCAACCCAAAAACGTATCTAATAGGCAAAACTCTGGGTTACAATACATCTCACTGAACTTGTACTATTCAAAACACTCTACTCAGGAAGTCGGCGCCGACATTTTCCTTGCCCTTGACATACCTAATCCTGAATTTATATGACTGTAAAAATAGACTCCATCGTAATAGCTTTGGGCTGTCAAATCTGGCAGAATTCAAATACTCTAATGACCTATGGTCAGTCTGGAGCACAAACTCCTTACCATATAAGTACAAAGTAAACTTCTTTACGGCCCAAACGATGGCTAGGCATTCTCGCTCTGAGACTGAATATTTCGTCTCACGAGGTAATAGTTTACGGCTGGCATATGCCACAGGATACAACTTTCCCTCATATTCTTGCATAAGAGCAGCACCCAACCCGCGATCTGATGCATCAGTTGCTAAGACAAATTCTTTTGAAAAATCTGGCAAACATAACACGGGTTTGGAAACAATGGCATTCTTCAGAGAAGTGTACGCTTTCTCCTGCACTTCTTCCCACTGAACTACATTGGGCTGACCCTTTCTAAGCAAATCAGACAGTGGTGCTGCAATCGCTGCAAAGTTAGGTACAAATTCTTGGTAATATCCCACCAGTCCTAAAAATGCTTTCACTTCCTTTTTAGTGGTGGGTCTGGGTGCATCCCGCACCTTACACACATTTTCTTCTAACAAGCCAATCATACCCTTTCCCACTGAGTGTCCAACAAAGTCCACTTCAGACGTGCCAATCAGGCACTTGGATGGTCTTGCAGTTAATCCAGCTTGGTCCATCCTCTGCAGCAATTCCTTGAGAGCCTTCACATGCTCGTCGAATGTCTCTGTATGGATCAGCAGGTCGTCCACATACGCTGTCACATTGTTCAGTCCCTGGATCAATGGCTTCACGATCCTGTTCAGTGTAGCTCCTGAGTTCATCATCCCGAAGGGCATCCGGGTGAATTCGTAATGTTCGCCCATGGTGACGAACGCTGTCTTGGGAATGTCTTGTTCCCGGACTCGCACTTGCCAGTATCCCTTGGTCAAGTCGATCGGAGAGAATATTCTTCCTCTCGACAGACTCTGGAACACTTCCGATGGGGCTGCTGTCGGATGAGGGTCGAACACAGTGATCTTGTTCAGCCTCCTGTAGTCGATGCAGACTCGGTTGGATCCATCCTTCTTCTTGACGACAACAACCGGTGAAGCATAAGCTGATGAGCTCCTGCGTATGATGCCCAACCTTTCCATGGTGCTAAGCTCCTCCTTCAAGGAGTCGCGCATAGCATAAGGCACCGGGTATGGTCGTTGCCGAACAGGTACCTCTGATGTCAGGTCGATGCGATGTTCGCCTAACTGGCAGCATCCGGGGAGATTGGTGAAGATGCGTTGATACTCCTTCACCACGTCGCCGAGTTGTTGACGTTGTTCCGGCGTCAGCTGCGTTCCATATTGGACATCTTCGTAGCCTTCCTTCTGGTCCCAGCTCCCTAGGTCGGCAAGGTCCTCCGACGTTCCACCGTTGTCGCCTTCCAGGTCGCCGTCCTCGATGACTGTCATGCCAGCCGACTCCACATGTTGACTCTCGTCCATCACGTCGTCCTCTGCCAGCACAGTCCCAGCACCATCACCGTCGTCGTCCATCATAGCGTCGACATCTCCAGGTGTGGTGTCGCTCCTGCCGTCGTTCATCTCACACATCTCGGTCACGACAGATGCCGGTCCCATTGCCGCCGCCGCTGCTTGCGTCGTCGCTGGTGTAGTCCTGGGGATATACCTCTTGAGAAGGTTAGCGTGCAATGTCTTCTCTTTCACGCCCATCTTGACTTTGTAGTCGTTGACACCGACAACCGAGACTATCTTGTATGGTCCCTTCCACTGGACTAAGAGCTTGTTGGCGTTTGTCGGCAACAGTACTAAAACTTCGTCGCCAGGGCGGAACTTCCTCTCTCGCGCCTTCCGGTCGTAGTAAGTTTTCTGTCTACCTTGTGCCTTTGAGAGCTCTTCCGTAGCCAACTTCCACGTGTCCTCCAGCCGCTCGCGTAGTTCCATGACGTACTGGTAACTGGTTGTAACAGTTGATGCAAATTTCAGCACGTTATGATGGGGAGAGTCAGATGAACTGATCGTCTACCCCTTAAAAAACGAAACTGTCTCGAACTGTTGTAGAAATAAATAACAGGATCCGATGAACAATTAATACTAACTTTAATAACTGTAAACACGAGCTGATATCCACAAGTTACTTACACCTATCAGGGAAGGCACTACACTTCTACTACAACTGCATGTACACACCTACGATTTGCACCTTACGACCTGCATCCATGGTTTGCACACCCTATCCTACTCGCCTGGCCCTCCTTATATATATTCTGTCCAGGAACGTTCAGGAAGCGGCTTTACCGCCCCATAAGCACGAGACAGACCTAGATCGTTCGGGACACATACAGGCCACCCAATCGTACACAGACACGTCACAGCATTACATCACTCAAGGTCGACCTAGCGTAATCTCGGACACTGCAGTATCTTTCAGACGCTTCTAGATTTTCTACAGTGAGACAAACAAGCCATACATCGACATCAAAGGGAAATACCGGCCTTGCTGGCGAGAGGGGGGGGGGGGTCGCCGAGTGAGACGCGTCATGCAGGGGGAAGAAAAATATCGATCGTTCAACTAGTGGGACGCTACACAACTCCCCAATTTAAGTTGAACATTCTTCAACTATCTACATCATAAAGCGTCTACACTATCATACAATACTTATCATTTCCAATCTTACAATAGACATTGCTAATAACGTACTAGGTGTCTTCCCAATATCCTAAGTACAATACAACAATCATAGTATCCTTATAACACTAATACAATCTCATTACAATATCATTGCAGTACCATTACAAAACCATGGTCAACAGTATACCTACTATTATAACCAGTACACTACCACCACTGTGGTGAAACAATGGTCAATGATACTATTAAAAATCATACCATGGTGAAACGATGGCCATCGAGTACAAAATACTTCGTGCACGAACCATAGCACATAACGTTGTACATAACAATGGTTGTCTTACATACCAAATGCATAAAGTCATAGATACAATGGCAAAAATACCAACACATATCGACCACTGATCAGGGTCAAACTTCATCATATCAGATCAAACAAATTATAACAAAGCAATACCGATACTGCCCAAGCTTAGGCCACTCGTAAATTACATCAATGCAACGTACCAAAATCTCTGCTTGCTCGCAGTTCCCGTTTGGGTTACAGTCTTCAAAAATTACATTGTCCCATTGGTAACAAATAATGAAAACATCAAAATATGACTAATACATAGTGGCTCTCTGCCGGCCAATAATTCAATACTCAGTCAGATATACATTACAGTACAATACAGTCATCCCAGAAACATATCCAACAGGCAAAACTCTGGGTTACAATACATCTCACTGAACTTGTACTATTCAAAACACTCTACTTAGGAAGTCGGCGCCGACATTTTCCTTGCCCTTGACATACCTAATCCTGAATCTATATGACTGTAAAAATAGACTCCATCGTAATAGCTTTGGGCTGTCAAATCTGGCAGAATTCAAATACTCTAATGACCTATGGTCAGTCTGGAGCACAAACTCCTTACCATACAAATACAAAGTAAACTTCTTTACGGCCCAAACGATGGCTAGGCATTCTCGCTCTGAGACTGAATATTTCGTCTCACGAGGCAATAGCTTACGACTGGCATATGCCACAGGATACAACTTTCCCTCATATTCCTGCATAAGAGCAGCACCCAACCCGCGATCTGATGCATCAGTTGCTAGAACAAATTCTTTTGAAAAATCTGGCAAACATAACACGGGTTTGGAAACAATGGCATTCTTCAAAGAAGTGTACGCTTTCTCCTGCACTTCTTCCCATTGAACTACATTGGGCTGACCCTTTCTAAGCAAATCAGACAGTGGTGCTGCAATCGCTGCAAAGTTAGGTACAAATTCTTGGTAATATCCCACCAGTCCTAAAAATGCTTTCACTTCCTTTTTAGTGGTGGGTCTGGGTGCATCTCGCACCTTAAACACATTTTCTTCTAACAGACCAATCATACCCTTTCCCACTGAGTGTCCAACAAAGTCCACTTCAGACGTTCCAATCAGGCACTTGGATGGTCTTGCAGTTAATCCAGCTTGGTCCATCCTTTGCAGCAATTCTTTGAGAGCCTTCACATGCTCGTCGAATGTCTCTGTATGGATCAGCAGGTCGTCCACATACGCTGTCACATTGTTCAGTCCCTGGATCAATGGCTTCACGATCCTGTTCAGTGTAGCTCCTGAGTTCATCATCCCGAAGGGCATCCGGGTGAATTCGTAATGTTCGCCCATGGTGACGAACGCTGTCTTGGGAATGTCTTGTTCCAGGACTCGCACTTGCCAGTATCCCTTGCTCAAGTCGATCCGAGAGAATATTCTTCCTCTCGACAGACTCTGGAACACTTCCGATGGGGCTGCTGTCGGATGAGGGTCGAACACTGTGATCTTGTTCAGCCTCCTGTAGTCGATGCAGACTCGATTGGATCCATCCTTCTTCTTGACGACAACAACCGGTGAAGCATAAGCTGATGAGCTCCTGCGTATGATGCCCAACCTTTCCATGGTACTGAGCTCCTCCTTCAAGGAGTCGCGCATAGCATAGGGCACCGGATATGGTCGTTGCCGAACAGGTACCTCTGATGTCAGGTCGATGCGATGTTCGCCTAACTGGCAACATCCGGGGAGATTGGTGAAGATGCGTTGATACTCCTTCACCACGTCGCCGAGTTGTTGACGTTGTTCCGGCGTCAGCTGCGTTCCATATTGGACATCTTCGTAGCCTTCCTTCTGGTCCCAGCTCCCTAGGTCGGCAAGGTCCTCCGTCATTCCACCGTTGTCGCCTTCCAGGTCGCCGTCCTCGATGACTGTCATGCCAGCTGACTCCACAGGTTGACTCTCGTCCATCACGTCGTCCTCTGCCAGCACAGTCCCAGCACCATCACCGTCGTCGTCCATCATAGCTTCGACATCTCCAGGTGTGGTGTCGCTCCTACCGTCGTTCATCTCACACATCTCGGTCACGGCAGATGCCGGTCCCATTGCCGCCGCCGCTGCTTGCGTCGTCGCTGGTGTAGTCCTGGGGATATACCTCTTGAGAAGGTTAGCGTGCAATGTCTTCTCTTTCACACCCATCTTGACTTTGTAGTCGTTGACACCGACAACCGAGACTATCTTGTATGGTCCCTTCCACTGGACTAAGAGCTTGTTGGCGTTTGTCGGCAACAGTACTAAAACTTCGTCGCCAGGGCGGAACTTCCTCTCTCGAGCCTTCCGGTCGTAGTAGGTTTTCTGTCTGCCTTGTGCCTTTGAGAGCTCTTCCGTCGCTAACTTCCACGTGTCCTCCAGCCGCTCGCGTAGTTCCATGACGTACTGGTAACTGGTCTTTGTCTCCGGCTCCTCTACGTCCTTGGTCCATAATTTTCGCAAGATGTGCATCGGTCCTCTCAGCGTTCTTCCATACAGTAACTCGAATGGGGCGAACTTTGTCGATTCTTGGGAAACTTCACGATACGCGAAGAGCAGCGGGTTAATGTATCGGTGCCACTGCTTAGGTTGCTCCGCGCACAGTCGCCTCAAGGTCTTCTTCAGTGTGCCATTAAATCGCTCCACCAGCCCGTTGCACATAGGGTGGTAGACTGTGGTGGTCGACTGTCGAATTCCCAGTAGTCTGTTCGTTTCCTTCATGACGTCCGACATGAATTGAGTCCCTTGATCAGATAAGATCTCCTCGGGCACACCCAAACGGCTGTAGATATTTACTAAGGCTTCTGCTACTGTCTCCGCGTCAATCTTCTTCAAGGGGGTAGCTTCAGGGTAACGAGTAGCGTAGTCTACGTATACCAGGATATACCGATGTCCGCCTTCACTTGGGGGGTCAATAGGTCCTACTAGGTCCACGGCCACTCTCCTAAATGGGATGTCTACCACTGGCATACTCTGCAAATGCACCTTAGGAGTCGCTCCCTTGTTCACTGTTCTCTGGCAGATGTCACATGAGCGGCAGTATCTCGCGACGTCACCTTCAATACCAGGCCAGTAAAAGTTGCTCATCACCCTGTCCTTCGTTTTCTTCACGCCGAGATGTCCTCCGACGATAGAATCATGGGCAACGCTCAGTACATACTCCCTCAGTTTCTCGGGTAGTACCACTTGTCTTGTAATCGTAGCCTGTCTTATGTCCCTATAAATCCGGTACAGTACACCTCCGTGTCTCTCGAAGTGTACGGACTTGTTGCCTCTGTTGGTCGGAATTTTCTTCTGCCCCAACTTCTTGAGGTCTTCGTCTTCTTCCTGGAGTCGGATGAGTTCCTTCCTATCCACTCCCGCGTGCCGTTCTGCCCTCGGCACCCTCAGCGACGTAGACTGGTCCTTCCTCTTCTCCTGGGCCCTCGTGGTCACCGCTCCTACCATCACCTCAGTATCAGGGTCGTACGGGTCCTTCGCTCCGTCCACGTTCCCGACTACTAGGTCGCAGATGGTCTCCGGGAGACACAGTGCCGTCACTCTGCCCGTCAGGTAAGGCGTTCTCACGTCGATGATGGCTTCCTCCGCCGCTAGCAAGGAGTTATCGATCCTCGCGATGAGTTTCTTCCCACCGGTGAGCTGTCCGTCGTCCACCAATGATCGCCGCACCACTACACCTTCACAGCCGGTATCTCTTAGGACATCTACTGCTCGATTTCCAATCAAGCCCTTCATCACTGGTAACTTCAGCTTCTCCATGGTCCTTCCGTCACTGCATCCTCCGCACGTAACAGGCACCGCTAACTGGAGCTTCCCGTCCTTCATTACCGCTTGAACGTTGATGCTGGTGTCAGCCGTCGTCGCATCCTGTCTCGACGACTCGTCCGCCGCTATAACCACGGCCGCCGCCGCCTTGTTCGGCTTGCCTCGCCCCGTATCCTTCTGGGCTGGACACATTCTCCGAACGTGGCCTGGCTTTCCACAAAGGTAACATCTGAACTCACCTTTGTCTTTTGTCCTTGCACGACACTCCTTCGCCTTGTGTCCCGGCCTCTGGCACCTATAACAGACCTGTGTGCTTCTGTCTCCGTTGGGCCTCTGTCGCACTGGCCGGCTCTGCAGTCTGGCGCTCCCGCTGAGTGTCCGGTTCCTCGCTACCAGGAACGCCTCCGCTGAGTCTGCGACGTCCTGTAGCGTCTTTGGCTTCCTCTCCCTCACATGGGTCGCAAGGTCTGGTGGGCAAACATCCATAAACTGCTCTCTAACGAACAGGTCCCTCACTCCCTCGTAGGTCTTCTCCGTCTTTGATAGCTTTATCCACCTCTCTAGGTAAGTCTTGATCCTAGTAAGAAACATCCCGACATCTTCTCCATCTTCAGGCTTACCTTGTCTGAACATGAGTCTGTAACCGTCCTCTGACAGGTTATACCTCTTCTGCAAAGCTTCCTTGACTTTGTCGTAGTCCTTGGCCTCATCAATCGGCAATCGACAGAAGCACTCCAGAGCTCTCCCAGTCAGCAGGGCAGACAGTGATGTCGTCCATGTGGATCTAGGCCAGTCCGCTGTCTCGGCAAACCTCTCAAAACGAAGTAGCCAGCTATCAAGGTCGTCCTTCCCATCCTGAAATGCAGGTAGCTTGGGTCTCTTGGAACTGGCGTGGTCGCTGGTCCCCTGCGTCGACTCGCCTCCACGCTGATGGCGGATCCTCTCCATCTCCAGCTCGTGGTTCATCTTTTCTATTTCCAGCTGTCGTTGAGCCTGTCGTTCCGCCTCCTTCTCCCGAGCCTGTCGTTGAGCCTCCTTCTCTTGAGCCTCTATCTTCAGTTGCTCCATGCGCTCTTGCCTCTCTCTTTCCTCCCTTAGGCCTTCACGGATGTAGTCCTGTCTCTCCTTCCCAGTGAGCTCCAAGGCGTCTGCTTCCTGGCCAAGCCTTCCAATAGCCTCTGACATGTTGTGGATATCCTCGATGATCTTTACACACTTTACTGTACTTTAGAAACACTTCGATGGTCTGAATTGAATCTGTTCTGATCTAATCGGATCCCGGACGAGCCCCCAATATGTAACAGTTGATGCAAATTTCAGCACGTTATGATGGGGAGAGTCAGATGAACTGATCGTCTACCCCTTAAAAAACGAAACTGTCTCGAACTGTTGTAGAAATAAATAACAGGATCCGATGAACAATTAATACTAACTTTAATAACTGTAAACACGAGCTGATATCCACAAGTTACTTACACCTATCAGGGAAGGCACTACACTTCTACTACAACTGGATGTACACACCTACGATTTGCACCTTACGATTTTCACCCACGATTTGCACCCTACCGCTCGCCTGGCCCTCCTTATATATATTCTGTCCAGGAACGTTCAGGAAGCGGCTTTACCGCCCCATAAGCACGAGACAGACCTAGATCGTTCGGGACACATACAGGCCACCCAATCGTACACAGACACGTCACAGCATTACATCACTCAAGGTCGACCTAGCGTAATCTCGGACACTGCAGTATCTTTCAGACGCTTCTAGATTTTCTACAGTGAGACAAACAAGCCATACATCGACATCAAAGGGAAATACCGGCCTTGCTGGCGAGAGGGGGGGGGGGTCGCCGAGTGAGACGCGTCATGCAGGGGGAAGAAAAATATCGATCGTTCAACTAGTGGGACGCTACACTGGTCTTTGTCTCCGGCTCCTCTATGTCCTTGGTCCATAATTTTCGCAAGATGTGCATCGGTCCTCTCACCGTTCTTCCATACAGCAACTCGAATGGGGCGAACTTTGTCGATTCTTGGGGAACTTCACGATACGCGAAGAGCAGCGGGTTAATGTATCGATGCCACTGCTTAGGTTGCTCCGCGCACAGTCGCCTCAAGGTCTTCTTCAGTGTGCCATTAAATCGCTCCACCAGCCCGTTGCACATAGGGTGGTAGACTGTGGTGGTCGACTGTCGAATTCCCAGTAATCTGTTCGTTTCTTTCATGACGTCTGACATGAATTGAGTCCCTTGATCAGATAAGATCTCCTCGGGCACACCCAAACGGCTGTAGATATTTACTAAGGCTTCTGCTACTGTCTCCGCGTCAATTTTCTTCAAGGGGGTCGCTTCAGGGTAACGAGTAGCGTAGTCTACGTATACCAGGATATACCGATGTCCGCCTTCACTTGGGGGGTCAATAGGTCCTACCAGGTCCACGGCCACTCTCCTAAATGGGACGTCTACCACTGGCATACTCTGCAAATGCACCTTAGGAGTCGCTCCCTTGTTCACTGTCCTCTGGCAGATGTCGCATGAGCGGCAGTATCTCGCGACGTCACCTTCGATACCAGGCCAGCAAAAGTTGCTCATCACCCTGTCCTTCGTTTTCTTCACGCCGAGATGTCCTCCGACGATAGAATCATGGGCAACGCTCAGTACATACTCCCTCAGTTTCTCGGGTAGTACCACTTGTCTTGTAATCGTAGCCTGTTTTATGTCCCTATAAATTCGGTACAGTACACCTCCGTGTCTCTCGAAGTGTACGGACTTGTTGCCTCTGTTGGTCGGAATTTTCTTCTGCCCCAACTTCTTGAGGTCTTCGTCTTCTTCCTGGAGTCGGATGAGTTCCTTCCTATCCACTCCCGCGTGCCGTTCTGCCCTCGGCACCCTCAGCGACGTAGACTGGTCCTTCCTCTTCTCCTGGGCCCTCGTGGTCACCGCTCCTACCATCACCTCAGTATCAGGGTTGTACGGGTCCTTCGCTCCGTCCACGTTCCCGACTACTAGGTCGCAGATGGTCTCCGGGAGACACAGTGCCGTCACTCTGCCCGTCAGGTAAGGCGTCTTCACGTCGATAACGGCTTCCTCCGCCGCTAGCAAGGAGTTATCGATCCTCGCGATGAGTTTCTTCCCACCGGTGAGCTGTCCGTCGTCCACCAATGATCGCCGCACCACTACACCTTCACAGCCGGTATCTCTTAGGACATCTACTGCTCGATTTCCAATCAAGCCCTTCATCACTGGTAACTTCAGCTTCTCCATGGTCCTTCCGTCACTGCATCCTCCGCACGTAACAGGCACCGCTAACTGGAGCTTCCCGTCCTTCATTACCGCTTGAACGTTGATGCTGGTGTCAGCCGTCGTCGCATCCTGTCTCGACGACTCGTCCGCCGCTATAACCACGGCCGCCGCCGCCTTGTTCGGCTTGCCTCGCCCCGTATCCTTCTGGGCTGGACACATTCTCCGAACGTGGCCTGGCTTTCCACAAAGGTAACATCTGAACTCACCTTTGTCTTTTGTCCTTGCACGACACTCCTTCGCCTTGTGTCCCGGCCTCTGGCACCTATAACAGACCTGTGTGCTTCTGTCTCCGTTGGGCCTCTGTCGCACTGGCCGGCTCTGCAGTCTGGCGCTCCCGCTGAGTGTCCGGTTCCTCGCTACCAGGAACGCCTCCGCTGAGTCTGCGACGTCCTGTAGCGTCTTTGGCTTCCTCTCCCTCACATGGGTCGCAAGGTCTGGTGGGCAAACATCCATAAACTGCTCTCTAACGAACAGGTCCCTCACTCCCTCGTAGGTCTTCTCCGTCTTTGATAGCTTTATCCACCTCTCTAGGTAAGTCTTGATCCTAGTAAGAAACATCCCGACATCTTCTCCATCTTCAGGCTTACCTTGTCTGAACATGAGTCTGTAACCGTCCTCTGACAGGTTATACCTCTTCTGCAAAGCTTCCTTGACTTTGTCGTAGTCCTTGGCCTCATCAATCGGCAATCGACAGAAGCACTCCAGAGCTCTCCCAGTCAGCAGGGCAGACAGTGATGTCGTCCATGTGGATCTAGGCCAGTCCGCTGTCTCGGCAAACCTCTCAAAACGAAGTAGCCAGCTATCAAGGTCGTCCTTCCCATCCTGAAATGCAGGTAGCTTGGGTCTCTTGGAACTGGCGTGGTCGCTGGTCCCCTGCGTCGACTCGCCTCCACGCTGATGGCGGATCCTCTCCATCTCCAGCTCGTGGTTCATCTTTTCTATTTCCAGCTGTCGTTGAGCCTGTCGTTCCGCCTCCTTCTCCCGAGCCTGTCGTTGAGCCTCCTTCTCTTGAGCCTCTATCTTCAGTTGCTCCATGCGCTCTTGCCTCTCTCTTTCCTCCCTTAGGCCTTCACGGATGTAGTCCTGTCTCTCCTTCCCAGTGAGCTCCAAGGCGTCTGCTTCCTGGCCAAGCCTTCCAATAGCCTCTGACATGTTGTGGATATCCTCGATGATCTTTACACACTTTACTGTACTTTAGAAACACTTCGATGGTCTGAATTGAATCTGTTCTGATCTAATCGGATCCCGGACGAGCCCCCAATATGTAACAGTTGATGCAAATTTCAGCACGTTATGATGGGGAGAGTCAGATGAACTGATCGTCTACCCCTTAAAAAACGAAACTGTCTCGAACTGTTGTAGAAATAAATAACAGGATCCGATGAACAATTAATACTAACTTTAATAACTGTAAACACGAGCTGATATCCACAAGTTACTTACACCTATCAGGGAAGGCACTACACTTCTACTACAACTGGATGTACACACCTACGATTTGCACCTTACGATTTTCACCCACGATTTGCACCCTACCGCTCGCCTGGCCCTCCTTATATATATTCTGTCCAGGAACGTTCAGGAAGCGGCTTTACCGCCCCATAAGCACGAGACAGACCTAGATCGTTCGGGACACATACAGGCCACCCAATCGTACACAGACACGTCACAGCATTACATCACTCAAGGTCGACCTAGCGTAATCTCGGACACTGCAGTATCTTTCAGACGCTTCTAGATTTTCTACAGTGAGACAAACAAGCCATACATCGACATCAAAGGGAAATACCGGCCTTGCTGGCGAGAGGGGGGGGGGGGTCGCCGAGTGAGACGCGTCATGCAGGGGGAAGAAAAATATCGATCGTTCAACTAGTGGGACGCTACACTGGTCTTTGTCTCCGGCTCCTCTATGTCCTTGGTCCATAATTTTCGCAAGATGTGCATCGGTCCTCTCACCGTTCTTCCATACAGCAACTCGAATGGGGCGAACTTTGTCGATTCTTGGGGAACTTCACGATACGCGAAGAGCAGCGGGTTAATGTATCGATGCCACTGCTTAGGTTGCTCCGCGCACAGTCGCCTCAAGGTCTTCTTCAGTGTGCCATTAAATCGCTCCACCAGCCCGTTGCACATAGGGTGGTAGACTGTGGTGGTCGACTGTCGAATTCCCAGTAATCTGTTCGTTTCTTTCATGACGTCTGACATGAATTGAGTCCCTTGATCAGATAAGATCTCCTCGGGCACACCCAAACGGCTGTAGATATTTACTAAGGCTTCTGCTACTGTCTCCGCGTCAATTTTCTTCAAGGGGGTCGCTTCAGGGTAACGAGTAGCGTAGTCTACGTATACCAGGATATACCGATGTCCGCCTTCACTTGGGGGGTCAATAGGTCCTACCAGGTCCACGGCCACTCTCCTAAATGGGACGTCTACCACTGGCATACTCTGCAAATGCACCTTAGGAGTCGCTCCCTTGTTCACTGTCCTCTGGCAGATGTCGCATGAGCGGCAGTATCTCGCGACGTCACCTTCGATACCAGGCCAGTAAAAGTTGCTCATCACCCTGTCCTTCGTTTTCTTCACGCCGAGATGTCCTCCGACGATAGAATCATGGGCAACGCTCAGTACATACTCCCTCAGTTTCTCGGGTAGTACCACTTGTCTTGTAATCGTAGCCTGTTTTATGTCCCTATAAATTCGGTACAGTACACCTCCGTGTCTCTCGAAGTGTACGGACTTGTTGCCTCTGTTGGTCGGAATTTTCTTCTGCCCCAACTTCTTGAGGTCTTCGTCTTCTTCCTGGAGTCGGATGAGTTCCTTCCTATCCACTCCCGCGTGCCGTTCTGCCCTCGGCACCCTCAGCGACGTAGACTGGTCCTTCCTCTTCTCCTGGGCCCTCGTGGTCACCGCTCCTACCATCACCTCAGTATCAGGGTTGTACGGGTCCTTCGCTCCGTCCACGTTCCCGACTACTAGGTCGCAGATGGTCTCCGGGAGACACAGTGCCGTCACTCTGCCCGTCAGGTAAGGCGTCTTCACGTCGATAACGGCTTCCTCCGCCGCTAGCAAGGAGTTATCGATCCTCGCGATGAGTTTCTTCCCACCGGTGAGCTGTCCGTCGTCCACCAATGATCGCCGCACCACTACACCTTCACAGCCGGTATCTCTTAGGACGTCTACTGCTCGATTTCCAATCAGGCCCTTCATCACTGGTAACTTCAGCTTCTCCACGGTCCTTCCGTCACTGCATCCTCCGCACGTAACAGGCACCGCTAACTGGAGCCTCCCGTCCTTCATTACCGCTTGAACGTTGATGCTGGTGTCAGCCGTCGTCGGATCCTGTCTCGACGACTCGTCCGCCGCTATCACTACGGCCGCCGCCGCCTTGTTCGGCTTGCCTCGCCCCGTATCCTTCTGGGCTGGACACATCCTCCGAACGTGGCCTGGCTTTCCACAAAGGTAACATTTCAACTCACCTTTGTCGTTTATCTTGGTACGACACTCCGTCGCCTTATGTCCCGGCCTCTGGCACCTATGGCAGACCTGTGGGCTTCTGTCTCCGTTGGGCCTCTGTCGCACTGGCCGGCTCTGCACTCTGGCGCTCCCGCTGAGTGTCCGGTTCCTCGCTACCAGGTACGCCTCCGCCGAGTCTGCGACGTCCTGTAGCGTCTTTGGCTTCCTCTCCCTCACATGGGTCGCAAGGTCTGGTGGGCAAACATTCATAAACTGCTCTCGAACGAACAGGTCCCTCACTCCCTCGTAGGTCTTCTCCGTCTTTGATAGCTTTATCCACCTCTCTAGGTAAGTCTTGATCCTAGTAAGAAACATCCCGACATCTTCTCCATCTTCAGGCTTACCTTGTCTGAACATGAGTCTGTAACCGTCCTCTGACAGGTTATACCTCTTCTGCAAAGCTTCCTTGACTTTGTCGTAGTCCTTGGCCTCATCAATCGGCAATCGACAGAAGCACTCCAGAGCTCTCCCAGTCAGCAGGGCAGACAGTGATGTCGTCCAGGTGGATCTAGGCCAGTCCGCTGTCTCGGCAAACCTCTCAAAACGAAGTAGCCAGCTATCAAGGTCGTCCTTCCCATCCTGAAATGCAGGTAGCTTGGGTCTCTTGGAACTGGCGTGGTCGCTGGTCCCCTGTGTCGACTCGCCTCCACGCTGATGGCGGATCCTCTCCATCTCCAGCTCGTGGTTCATCTTCTCTCTTTCCAGCTGAGCCTGTCGTTCCGCCTCCCTCTCCTGAGCCTGTCGTTGAGCCTCCTTCTCCTGAGCCTGTCGTTGAGCCTCCTTCTCCTGAGACTGTCGTTGAGCCGCCTTCTCCTGAGCCTCTCTTTCCATCTTCAGTTGCTCCGTGCGCTCTTGCCTTTCTCTTTCCTCCCTTAGGTATTCACGGATGTAGTCCTGTCTCTCCTTCCCAGTGAGCTCCAAGGCGTCTGCTTCCTGGCCAAGCCTTCCAATAGCCTCTGACATGTTGTGGATATCCTCGATGATCTTTACACACTTTACTGTACTTTAGAAACACTTCGATGGTCTGAATTGAATCTGTTCTGATCTAATCGGATCCCGGACGAGCCCCCAATATGTAACAGTTGATGCAAATTTCAGCACGTTATGATGGGGAGAGTCAGATGAACTGATCGTCTACCCCTTAAAAAAACGAAACTGTCTCGAACTGTTGTAGAAATAAATAACAGGATCCGATGAACAATTAATACTAACTTTAATAACTGTAAACACGAGCTGATATCCACAAGTTACTTACACCTAGCAGGGAAGGCACTATAATATATCTGACCACGACTAGATTTACACCTACGACCTGCATCCATGGTTTGCACACCCTATCCTACTCGCCTGGCCCTCCTTATATATATTCTGTCCAGGAACGTTCAGGAAGCGGCTTTACCGCCCCATAAGCACGAGACAGACCTAGATCGTTCGGGACACATACAGGCCACCCAATCGTACACAGACACGTCACAGCATTACATCACTCAAGGTCGACCCAGCGTAATCTCGGACACTGCAGTATCTTCCAGACGCTTCTGGATTTTCTACAGTGAGACAAACAAGCCACACAGCGACATCAAAGGGAAATACCAGCCTTGCTGGCGAGAGGGGGGGGGGGGAGGAAGGTCGCCGAGTGAGACGCGTCATGCAGGGGGAAGAAAAATATTGATCGTTCAACTAGTGGGACGCTACAGTGTTTACGTATCTCAATGTTTATTACACTGAAGAAAGATTCCGAGACCGAGCACTTGCATAATTGTCCTGGTTTAGGGATAACTTTTGTTTTCGTGTGACTCATCCACTGCCATAAGAAATGGGAAATAATCCATTTTGTTGTTGTTGTGGTTTTAGTTGTTGTTGTTGCTGTTTTTGTTTTGCCCTACTGTAGGTTACAGACTGAAAGTCAAGAATGATTTTCTTACAAACGGAGAAAATGTAAAAATCAGATTAGGGTGAATAAATGAGAGAAAATGAAACAAAAATACTGACAAGAAGAGGAGAAGGTGGGAGGAGAGGGCTGGAGAATTAAAGGCAAAAGCAAAAGCAGAAAAAGAACCCAGGACAGTTCAGTCATGCTTTTTACTTCCTGCCTCCCCCCACCCCAACCCCTATTTGTGCCTTTACAGCCAGCGGAGAGAACCCAGCTCAGAAGTCTGATTCAATACATCAGGATGACACCGTGGCCTCTGGTAGTCAGGAGAACTACCGTGGCAACGACGCAAATGAGACCGGTCATGTTTACAATGAAGCCAATGAGTACGACGTCGTCGGAAATGACAGCATACAATACGAGAGAGAAATCCAGCCAGAAGCTGCACTTGGTACAGTTGAGGAACAGGCAAAAGTCAATCATACATCTATGATTGCAGACAAAACCACAAGCCAATCACGTCCTTATAAAAATGTCCCTGAGTCAGATGTAATAGATAAATGCGCTCACTATTATAACGACCTGTAATTTGTATTATTATCGCATCAATTCAATAGTTTATTATTATTATTATCATTATTATGTTGTTATTATTATTGTTGTTGTTATTATTATTATTATTGTTTAATCATGTAATGTTATTATTACATTTACTATTGTCATTGGTATTATTATATTAATTGGCTATTATTATTATTATTATTATTATCACCAGCTGAGGTTCATGTTGAAGAGAATTCAGGAACGATAGAGAAAAGAAATTATTTTACTTCCTTGTTAATCCTTATTTTTCTGTTGGTTGCAATTTATTGGCAGTTTTTAATTTCGTTTAAATCCTATGCTAACCATCTTAAAGAGAAGGAGCAAACTTTCCCCCATTAATGTGGACTAACTGCATTGTTTATAATAAAATGTGGCTTCTGTAGAAAATGCACGGCCTTTCTTTGAACTCTATAGTTAGCCATCTTTATTTCCGTGATGCGCAATGAGAATCAGTCCCACATGAAAAAGTGACGTAAACAGGTGAGACAGGCCGTCGATTGGAGGATTCATTAAAACATTAAGCTAAAATCATATTTTGCTCAAGAAAAAATGAGCTAAAAAAAAAAAAAACATCTCTTGAAAGTTTTGGCATTACCGTTGGACCTATGAATGTGGAGGCATGATGAATTGTAACTGATACTGATAGGCTGCGGTGCAGGAATTGGGTTAACACAGCCCACATGTATTAAATCATCTTTATTCACTCTATAAGCTCTATTTTGTATTTGAATGTTTTCTTATAACATTTCAACAGTGAATAAATTGTTGAACATTTGCTTTTTTTGTTGTTTTTGTTGTTGTTTTTTGCCCACTGGCTTTGTTATAACTGTATGTGAATTATTTGCTCACATATTGCTTTCCGCTTTATAGGGCGTTAAATTGAACAAAACCAAAACAAACAAACCAAAAAAGTTAAACACATATTCAATCTACAGTTGCGAGGTCTGGCCTAGAAGAAAGCTGAGCTTTGAATCTTCTTGTATTTCACATTCAACACTTCTATTGAGTTTGAGCATCATGTCAGGTTTGACCGCGCCTTGCTAATGGAATGGCCAAAGGACGCAAAGGTTGTGTTGGGGTTATGGCATCAGTTGGCCTTTATCCGGCCTTGAGAGAGTGTTTCACATGTGTAAAAATGGCTGATGGCTTACTGCACAATACGCAATAAGGCTTACTTTATTACAATTTGAAAATGGTATTGAAACGAACTTAAAAACGAAGATTTGGGGGCAAATTTGGTATCCAATTCCATTTGTTCAGAACAAAACGTTCTACAAATCTGAACGCTTCACTTTAAGAAATTTTCCGCTTTGAAAATCAATTTGGATCATCAGCTTGCAGGGAAACTGCACCAAACCCTCTGTTCCATGCTCCTTACTTATAGCGATGTGCACTCTACTCCTTATAGCGAAACGCAGTTGCTGTGTGAATCAACGCGAAACTCAAAAAATAAAACCCTTTAACACAAATTGCTGAATAAACTGACACACACTCGGACGAACAAATAGATTGAACGGCAGTATATTACTTCGGGTGTCAAAGCATGTTGTAGTTTGTTCGGGTCAGTGGCTTGACCGTCTAAAGGTCATGGATAAAACATAATACAGACGTCGACTTCTATGTATCAGTGTCACAAATCCCAGACTGGGAGATGTAATAAGTTATGACAGGACAACAATCACGAACGAACAAGTTTAACACTTAACAGAACAACCCATCAGACTCACACATTTATTAAACATAATTATACAGATAATAGCGCAATTACATACATTATATTATTGAATTTAACTGCCGTACAACGGCCTTATTCCCACATGCACTCTTCCTCGGATCCACAACCCGGTAGTTACTTCCTAAAGACACTTCGGCCTCAGCCTCTCCCCTCAGGGTCTTAATAGCACATTAATAATTCACTGGCACCGCAGTCTCTCAATATCACCTTCCTATTGTCATACACCTTAGCATTCCACTAGCACCTCAGCAGGGCAATAGCACATTATCATTTCAATAGCCCATCAACATGGCAATAGTACATTATCATTTCAATAGCCCATCTGTCAGGGTTTAATGCTATAATTGTCGTGCTGGGTCACGACTTGCAAGGACTTGATTTTTCACGGTCTCGTTGATTATAACCAGCGTAATTTTGTCCTTGAACTGTTCTCGTGAACAGTTTGTTTTTGAAACACTTTTTCTTAGAGATGGAAAGAAAGTGGGGCGAGATAGAATAAAGGGATAAGTTAGGAGTGATAGTGCAATTCTCGACCCCGTGATTTTGATGAACACTTAGAAGGGAAGAGAAGGGGTGAATAAGGATAGATAGTTTAAGACGCTTAGTCGCGTTCAGAAATTCGTACATAAAATGTAGAAAGCACGAGGGTTTAAAGATTTCAGTAATTGTTTTGACATTTTAAATTGACCTTGTCTGTTTTTAGTACAAGGCCGTGACCAACTCCCACGTAGAATATATTAATACTGCGAGATGAGCTCGCATGGATGCACCAATCAAATCTAGGGATTTGGACGGTAATTTGCAGGTGGCTGCACAGTATAAAAGTGTAGCCATACCTATGTCCATTACTCCATACAGAAAATTCCAATCTGTGCAGGCGTCGGCACGATTCTGCCTGAAGAATCATAAGACTGTTGATTCATGTCTAGTCCACTATAGACATTGAGATGAAGCCATATGCTTGAATGAGATATGTCCACTGCTATTGTCTACTGTTCCCTGGTTTTCTAATACCAGGGACCAAGTGTAAGTGTTTGTCCTTTGATGATTCAACAATGAACGAGGAGCTGAACATAATTTATCCAGTAGGACAGGATTGCCGCATATGCTAGGAGTGCTACCCAAGAATGCAAGACAAAGATTTATATTGACTTGCAACTAGTATGAATGTTTGGCATACACATCTGTGAATTGGGATTGATTTGTCTGGATGAGGCTGGGGATTGCCAGCCCATCCTAGAGTAGATCCAATAGACTTAACTACGCCAGTTTATATTGACGAGCTTGATCCATGATAAGCGGTAGGCACAAATAGCTGAGATGACATCGTCGCCAGAGACATTAGTATATTGCTTGATAGATAGTAGGCAGACTATATCTGAGAGATATATCACTAGTACTTAAATTGTTAGTGAGTCAGAATGATCATAACCTTATAGGAATCTAGAGAAGACTTCTAGTGACATATTATTGAATTTTCATTTGATGCTGCTGATGTTGTCTTTTAGTATGTAATAGATCTAGACAAAATTGTTAGGAAATTTAATGTAATTAAATTTGTGGCCCTGCAGGTCTGTTTATGAAACTTATTCAGATTGTTCTTAGTGTGTGGCATGGTACGAAAGAGTAAATAGTAAATACCTCTCGATTTAAAATGCAGTCATAATTCCATCAGTCCAGATCTGTAACACCATCAACATGGCAATAGTACATTATCACATTCACGCTCATATCTACGTCCCTGTCCGTGGCCAGACTGCCACGACTTTATGTGCCTCTACTGTCCTGCACCGACAGCCTCACTCTTGGCCTATGTGTGGCCTCCGGCCCTATGCTGGCCTATCCCCTGTGCTCACCGAGGCGGCTCTTTGGCCCGTCCCCGACACCTACAAGAATAACATTACATTGGTATAATACCATACCATTTCTATTCACTCCACCTCTCCTTACAACCCATGAAGCGTACACACAATAGTTCACATTTCACTCACCAAACATCTTACGGTAACACACCTCCATCGTAGTACACAATACTCACTCGTGCTACAAATCCATGAACTCAACTTTCATCTATCGCTCATGGCGCACATTGCTATATCCAATATCAAGGACTTCCACATTCCTCACATATACTTATTTACATCATGGTAATAGACGAATATAATACATCAACCATAATTATCAATCATCGTTTCACCTACCAGTCATCACTGGAAAGACTCTCTCACTAGTCTTCTGACTGCTCCCCTTATGTTCGCCCACTGGGCTTTTACTAGCGTCCGTTCTCTTTGGACTATCTCTGTGCAGTGAACTGGTAAACACACTGATCTCACCCCGTTTAATCCTTACTCACCCCCTTTCACGTTTTTCCCTATTTGTCTGCCGTGAGCCCTTCTTACTATTACACCCGCTCTGTAGCAATCCCCTTAATTGCACTCACTCCACTCGTGACAATCAGCTTTTACAAAAATGTGTTCAATTTCCCTTAACTGCAAGAACAAGCGGACAATTATTGCTACTCATAAGGATTACATTGCATCAAAGACTCACCGAGTGAGGATGAAAGCAGCATGGAAACAGTAAATTTTTATATAAGCGCTTCTTGTATTATGAATCTGAGCTGTTCAGCGGACATGAGCACATAATTAGCTAGTTTGCAAAGCCATGTTTTGGCAACAGGTACCAAGAAAAGTATGCACTAAAATATTGCAGACAAAGAATGATCTTCTAAAAGAAAAGCTGGCAAGCTCTTAGTCACAATGACATAACATTTTGTCAATCTAAAAACGTTCAAAACAATTGAGAGAGATGAATGATCTTTTTTTTTTTTAATGTAAATCAAAGATGTTAAAATAGTATTAACCTAGATTACCTAGTCGCGCTGCGAGAACCAGCTCGCGGCGTCCCGGGCGTGGAGAGCGAAAACAATGGCGGGTTGAGGTCAAGCTGTCCAAGCGGCGGCCAAGCAACGCTACTGTTTACCATAGGAAACACAAACCGTTTGCCTCGAATTTGATAGTAGGCCTACGATGTAGTACATAGTAAGCCTAGCGTGTTGTTTTACGTTGTCGAGAAAAGTAGATCTTGAGTGCTACAACAATCAGGAAAATGTCAGAAATTCTAGAATAAGAGAACACTGTAGGCCTACAATTGTTTTTAATACATGTATAAGGAGGTCTAGAAGAAGAAACTCAGAAGCTTGGACCGATAGACTCGCAAATTCTTACTTCAACGTGTGTGTTAGAGAGAGAGAGAGAGAGAGAGAGGGAGAGAGAGAGAGAGAGAGAGAGAGAGGGAGAGAGGGGTATTATAAGACATACCACCATAACAGCTACAAAATTGTAGGGGGACAAGGTGGTCTAGAGGCAAGGTGCTCGCCTCTCATGCCAAGGGTCCCGGGTTCTAAACCCGGGCAGTGCAGGCATGTTGGAAAGTGGATTTTTCTCATATTTTCAAGTCCCTGGTCCTATTGGGGGGTAGGATCGAGTACCTAGTCTTCTCGGATAAGGACGAAAAAATTCGGAGGGCTCGTGTGCACGTTGCGCATGTTAAAGATACCTTGGCAGTTGGAAATCGTAAAGAGCAGGCCGAAAGGCCGCTGCCCGGGCAAAATTGAAATTAATAGATTAAAATTTATCCATATCATCTCCCCCCCCCCCCCCCCCTGCCAGAACAAAAATAATAAAACAAGTAAAGTGAGGTGTAAATGGCAAGGGCAGCGAACCTCCTAAAATAAAGACCTCAAATCAGCTACAAAATCAGAAAAAATGAAAGTAATCGACAACCTCACCCCCCCCCCCCCCTCTAATAGAATAAACAGACGGATATCAAGATCCAGCAGAAGCTCAAGTGCATGGGCAGACACTCACTAGTAGCATGTGAGTGTGTGAGGGGGGGGGGGATAAGGCGCAAGCATGATAATGGCGACATAAAATCATAATTTGCTACGTCAACAGCAGCCTCCAACCACCTGTGACAGACACCCCCCTCCCCGCCCCCCCCCCCCCAAAAAAAAGACAGAGAGAGAGAGAGCTAGAGAGGGAGAGAGAGAGAGAGAGAGAGAGAGAGAGAGAGAGAAGATAGGGGAGACAGACATGTAGAGGAGAGGGAGAGAGACGAAAAAAGCAACCACAGGGACAAGACACAGAGAGAGAGAGAGAGAAAAAGTAAACCAGGGTAACCGGAAGAGTTGTTTCTGACCTCAATGGCCGAAAGCGTTGAGGTACGGTCACGACTACTCATAGAGGTTTATAGGCACTTGTCTGGTTGCCATTTCTTGAATTACTTCCCCTGTGTACGACCACACGGGACCCGTTATTATTCTTGTTGTTGTTCATGTTGTTGTTGTTCTTGTTGTTCATGTTGTTGTTGTTGTTGTTCATGTTGTTGTTGTTCATGTTGTTGTTGTTGTTGTTCATGTTGTTGTTGTTCATGTTGTTGTTGTTGTTGTTCATGTTGTTGTTGTTCATGTTGTTGTTGTTCATGTTGTTGTTGTTCATGTTGTTGTTGTTGTTGTTGTTCATGTTCTTGTTGTTGTTGTTCATGTTGTTGTTGTTCATGTTGTTGTTGTTCATGTTGTTGTTGTTCATGTTGTTGTTGTTGTTGTTCATGTTGTTGTTGTTGTTGTTGTTCATGTTGTTGTTGTTCTTGTTGTTCATGTTGTTGTTGTTCATGTTGTTGTTGTTCATGTTGTTGTTGTTGTTGTTCATGTTGTTGTTGTTCTTGTTGTTCATGTTGTTGTTGTTGTTGTTGTTCATGTTGTTGTTGTTCATGTTGTTGTTGTTCTTGTTGTTGTTGTTCTTGTTGTTCTTGTTGTTGTTGTTGTTCATGTTCTTGTTGTTGTTGTTCTTGTTGTTGTTGTTGTTGTTGTTGTTCGTGTTGTTGTTGTTCTTGTTGTTCATGTTGTTGTTGTTCTTGTTGTTCATGTTGTTGTTCTTGTTGTTGTTGTTCATGTTGTTGTTGTTCTTGTTGTTGTTGTTCTTGTTGTTGTTGTTCATGTTGTTGTTGTTCATGTTGTTCATGTTGTTCATGTTCTTGTTGTTGTTGTTCATGTTGTTGTTGTTCTTGTTGTTCATGTTGTTGTTGTTCATGTTGTTGTTGTTCATGTTGTTCATGTTGTTCATGTTCTTGTTGTTGTTGTTCATGTTGTTGTTGTTCTTGTTGTTCATGTTGTTGTTGTTGTTCATGTTGTTGTTGTTCTTGTTGTTCATGTTGTTGTTGTTGTTGTTGTTCATGTTGTTGTTGTTGTTGTTGTTCATGTTGTTGTTGTTCTTGTTGTTCATGTTGTTGTTGTTCATGTTGTTGTTGTTGTTCATGTTGTTGTTGTTCATGTTGTTGTTGTTGTTCATGTTGTTGTTGTTCTTGTTGTTCATGTTGTTGTTGTTGTTCATGTTGTTGTTGTTCTTGTTGTTCATGTTGTTGTTGTTGTTGTTGTTCATGTTGTTGTTGTTGTTGTTGTTCATGTTGTTGTTGTTCTTGTTGTTCATGTTGTTGTTGTTCATGTTGTTGTTGTTGTTCGTGTTGTTGTTGTTCATGTTGTTGTTGTTCATGTTGTTGTTGTTGTTCATGTTGTTGTTGTTGTTGTTCATGTTGTTGTTGTTCTTGTTGTTCATGTTGTTGTTGTTGTTGTTGTTCATGTTGTTGTTGTTGTTGTTGTTGTTCATGTTGTTGTTGTTGTTGTTGTTCATGTTGTTGTTGTTGTTCATGTTGTTGTTCTTGTTGTTCATGTTGTTGTTGTTGTTGTTCATGTTGTTGTTGTTGTTGTTGTTCATGTTGTTGTTGTTGTTGTTGTTGTTCATGTTGTTGTTGTTGTTAATTTTAATTTTCTCTATTTGAAAAGGAATTCACACCTATTCAAAAAATGGATCGCCAATTTCATGTGATGCTGGTTAATACAATGTAAACTTTGAGAAACTTGCACAGGAGGGCATACTGTTCTAGGGAACATTTTTGCTTTTTTCACATTAAAATAAGATGGTGGGAAAAACATTCGATGTATGTATTCTAGAGAATAAATCAATTATGCAAAAAGTGAATAATAGATATTTCACAGCTTATTCACAGCAAGGATTAGAGTAGGTACAAAAACATGCAGACTGAAATCTGGAGTATCGAATACACAGACGCTTTCTTCAGTGTCGCACACCGGGATATGTTAGAGATTGGCGTAGTGACTGAGAAACGAATCATCTAAAGATTCAGATGAACCGTGGACCGATTATTATAATTAGTTGTATGTGCCGAACTTGATACAAATCCCTGGCTATTCGTAACTGCATTAATGTGCTGTTGCATTTTATTTCATTTTTATAAAAAATGAGATCAGGGTCATTCAAATATTCCTCCAGTCGTCCCCGCATGGTCTTGTGCAAACGAAGATATTGAAAGAGATAAGGATTACGTAAATAAGAAAAGCTCCCGTTACAAACGGAGAAAAAGTATTATACCTTGCCGAGGAACCCGGTGTTGAAATGGATGTGTCAGATTTCATCCCCCCCCTCTCACACCCCCCCCCCACCCTCGCACCTCTTCCTCCCTCCTACCCACTTTCCCTCCCACCTGTCCCCTATACTACACCTTGCCTTTCCTCATAGTTTTTCCTCTAGTATCTCCCTTCTCCCTTTCTCTGTACCTCTCTCCGATCCCAGTCTCCCTCCATCTCTTCTCCACCTCTTTCCTTCTCTCTCCCTCCCTCCATCCCCCTTTCTTTGGTAGATTCTATAAAGCAAGATCTGCCCATATGTTAGCATGAAATACTCAGGTTTCTAGATCTGTCTCTTTCTCTTAATAATCTCTTTTTCATCTCTCTCACTTATCGATATCAGAAGCATGCCATCATTTTAGCTCTTAAGGCTACTCACCGACTGACCCTTCATTTGACATTCAGGTCCATCTGATTCTGCCACACTCTCCATTATTAGTTCAGCATACAAACAAGTAAACGCATGACTTACACACTTTAAGTCTTTCTAAATAACTTATGTGATTTTAACTCTCTGTTAAGTAGACTGTGTCATAGTACGTCTTTATGTGCTATAAGTGGGGTCAACCTCGATTGTCTCGGAAACTGTTAAATGTGTTTGAAATTTTGCATAGGCTCACAATTCATATTTCATACCGAACCTCATGAAACTGATTTTCTTATTTTTTAGACTGTGGATTGATTTTGAATTTTGTTTCTTTGATTAGATGACAGTATTGGAATAAAGAAAATAAAACACGTACACACACACACAACCACACACACGCACACTTTGGCACTACTGAACTGTGCGAAGCACTAAGATGTGTGTTCATCCTGAAGGATGAGAAGATCTGTGAATGCTCAGCGAATAAAGCTTCTCACACCGTAGACTTATAAAATACACAGACTGGATGATCCCATTGTGTGACGTCACAAAACAGCGAAAGGTCATGAACCATCCGCCATTTTAGCTTTAAGGTAGCGACCGACCTTCAGCATAGCTACAATTTTGAATGATACCATTTTGACGCTCCTACTGAACGCGAAAGTTTGGTTCCGCACCAAGAAATTAATACATGTACAACAAATCTTGAAAAATAAAAAGAAATTTCTACTGCAGATAGAACTAGAATCGGAATTTCCCGAGTGGCGGCCATGTTGGTAATACATTCGCCGCTCTGGAAATTCCGTAAAAAATGACACAGCCCGAAGCTCATGTTTCCAGTCTGGTTAATTTATTAGCCTGTGTCTCACACTAAGTACACATTAATTTACATTTATCACGGTTATTTTTTAATTCTTCCTGTAAATGGCTAATCGAGGTGGCGGTGTTTCGCCGATTGGGACTGACCAAAATATGAAAGCTTCAAAATAATATATAGTCCTGTGTCCTCTCGTATAAATATGCCCACGCAAACCGGCAAGCGAACTTACAGCTATTAACTAGTTTTCATTTTTTCCCCCTATTTTGGAAGCCCTTTCAGTAAACCATATATGGGCCTAGCTCGATTATGGTAAGATTTTCTATGCATCCTATAATTTATGCGCAGAAATTATATTTGCAGAGGTTATAATGTTATATAATGGCAACGAAATAAAGTGAAGTCAGTATCCAAGTTTACTGTAACAATCTTTAATTTCATAACATTTTTATAATTCTAGAAGCTGATATTAATTAAGATGTGTCATTACAATTATAAAGCGCAACCTAATTTCTTCTGCAATCTTTGCGAACCTTAACTCTAATTAATGAACTTTGGATTATTAAAGGAGAAATACAAAATGACATGGATGAACATTTAAAGATTAGTGAGGACATACACGAACGCAGAGAGAATTCTTGTCCAAAATTACATTAACCTTTATTACGTTTTGCTCAAAGACTATACACAAAAACAACTACAGAAAAAGAGTCATAATGAAAACTATAGTTTGATTTACCTACGCACAAGAAGACTGTTCTCTAGTGTGAATCTTTTTCTCTCTCTCTCTCTCTATCTCTCTCTCTCTCTCTCTTTCTCTCTCTTTCAATGCTTCGAGAGAGTATACATCGACGTTGTCCAGGATTTAACTGGTCGATGAAACAGACAAACTAAGATCTTTTTTGGGGATCGCTTGAAGACGATTTTGGTGTGTCCTTTGTCGCTGCCTTATTTTGCTCCAAAGATAGTTGGAATATTCTCATACCGCGACTGTACGACTCCATAACAGAAGCTATGAAGGAATATAAGAGTCGAATGTATAGAGTTTAACGTTTAAATATCACTAGTCACTCATAGTAATCGATTGCAGTCCCAATTGTGTTGATCAGTTGATCAAACGCAGTACAATAATTCGCCCAAAGCTCACAGCAAATTAATATTTCACGAAAAGAATCACAAGTCATTCTCGTCGAAAATTCGCAGCGTCAATGACATTGGATTTAGTCCAAAACTCAGTCATAGTTATTGGAGAATAATTGTTTGATACATGTAGCTTTAAAATCATCGGAACAAACATTCACAAAGTGCATAACTTACAACTTGATAGCAAGAGCTGAAATGATCGTTTTTGGCATGCTATCGGGCTTTTATATTATATGACTATTGATTTGAGGTCTTTATTTTAGGAGGTTCGCTGCCCTTGGCATTTACACCTCACTTTACTTGTTTTATTATTTCTTGTTCTGGCGGGGAGGGGGGGGGGGAAGAGATGATATGGATAAATTTTAATCTATTAATTTCAATTTTGCCCGGGCAGCGGCTTTTCGGCCTGCTTTTTACGATTTCCAACTGCCAAGGTATCTTTAACGTGCGCAACGTGCACACGGGCCCTCCGAATTTTTTCGTCCTTATCCGAGAAGACTAGGTACTCGATCCTACCCCCCAATAGGATCAGGGACTTGAAAATATGAGAAAAATCCAATTTCCAAGAACTACTCGATCCTACCCCCCAATAGGACCAGGGACTTGAAAATATGAGAAAAATCCACTTTCCAACATGCCTGCACTGCCCGGGTTTAGAACCCGGGACCCTTGGCATAAGAGGCGAGCACCTTGCCTCTAGACCACCTTGTCCCCTCATATTATATGACTATATTATTATTTGAGGTCTTTATTTTAGGAGGTTCGCTGCCCTTGGCATTTACACCTCACTTTACTTGTTTTATTATTTCTTGTTCTGGCGGGGGGGGGGGGGGGGGGGGGAGATGATATGGATAAATTTAATCTATTAATTTCAATTTTGCCCGGGCTGCGGCCTTTCGGCCTGCTCTTTACGATTTCCAACTGCCAAGGTATCTTTAACGTGCGCAACGTGCACACGGGCCCTCCGAATTTTTTCGTCCTTATCCGAGAAGACTAGGTACTCGATCCTACCCCCCAATAGGACCAGGGACTTGAAAATATGAGAAAAATCCAATTTCCAAGAACTACTCGATCCTACCCCCCAATAGGACCAGGGACTTGAAAATATGAGAAAAATCCACTTTCCAACATGCCTGCACTGCCCGGGTTTAGAACCCGGGACCCTTGGCATGAGAGGCGAGCACCTTGCCTCTAGACCACCTTATATGACTCTGTGTGCACCATAACCTTATATGGTCAAGAGCAATCCTCTTGTGACAAACACTACTATTTCCTTCTCATGTCCAATGTCTGGTCAAAACGTTCCTCTTACAACAACGTACCATCTGTGCGGTAAAACTTCAAAGAGTTTTTTTTTTTTTTGAAGTCTTTATTTTAGGAGGTTCGCTGCCCTTGGCATTTACACCTCACTTTACTTGTTTCATTATTTCTTGTTCTGGCGGGGGGGGGGGGGGGGGTGAGATGATATGGATAAATTTTAATCTATTAATTTCAATTTTGCCCGGGCAGCGGCCTTTCGGCCTGCTCTTTACGATTTCCAACTGCCAAGGTATCTTTAACGTGCGCAACCTGCACACGGGCCCTCCGAATTTTTTCGTCCTTATCCGAGAAGACTAGGTACTCGATCCTACCTCCCAATAGGACCAGGGACTTGAAAATATGAGAAAAATCCAATTTCCAAGAACTACTCGATCCTACCATGTTTTTTTTTTTTTGGCATGCTATCGAGTTTTTATATTACTATGTGTGTACCATTACCTTATATGGTCAAGAGCAATCCTCTTGCAACAAACACTACTATTTCTTTCTCATGTCCAAAGTCTGGTCAAAACTTTCCTCTTACAACAACGTACCATCTGTGCGGTAAAACTTCAAAGGATTTATTTTTTTTGTAGGAGAGTCATCATACTAGGTTCATCTGTGACCATTATTATGAATCACTGCCATCTTAAAGAATTGACAGTGATGCAACAACAAGACAGCCCATTCAATAACCAAATGACCACTCCTTCCTCTAACACCAACGCACCACCTGTGCGGTAAAACTTCAAAGAGTTTTTGTTAGGGGGCGTGACCTCATAGGTTCGTCTCGTGACCACTGTCATACACCACCGCCGTCACTTGTCAGTGATGAAAGAACGAGTCAACCCTGTTAATAACCAAATGACCACTTCCAAGCAACGCCATCACATCGCGACTCATTGTGTCATCATGTCTCATACGAGGTCTGATCAGAATGAGTCTGAGGAGGGGTGGACTTACGGGTTTTATTTATTTGCTGTTTAAGACATTTTTGGGGGGGCTTTTTCAGATTTTTGTTTTCTTAGCATATCCGTTGTGATCGGGAGAGTGGTTTTCTGAGAAAAAACTAATTTCGAAAATTGTGTCGCTTACGAGGTCTGATCAGAGGGGTATCGATATCTAATATTAATATGTGAGTTGTGCCCATTACAGTTAATTCATGCTCATGGTTGTGTCTTTCTAAACCAAAATAACTAGCCTACACAGGTGATGTAAGTAACACTTTAAAAGTATACGGATAAAACGTAGCGAAGTCCCGGGTGTGGGCTGAGTCTGTCTTTGCTGCCCCTGTTACGAAGAACTCATCGCTAACATTTAATTATTATGTCTGACTAATCCAAAACTAACCCAGAATACGTTCAAAAGTATACCAATGAAACAAAGTGATGGACTGGCATGTGGGTTGAGAAACATGTTTTTATACTGTCACTTCTTCTAATGTGTCACTCCTTGTGTAACATTTCTGTCAATATTATGACATTCATTTATATCTCTCTCCTGTGATCTGCCACTACTATGAGCTGTCAGTGTTATTGATGCTAACCCAGGTACTTTGCTTAGTTCATTTTATTTTTTCATATTCATGCCCGTCTGCTTCTGCCACACTCTCTATAATTAGTTCAGCATACAAGAAAATGAACGCATGACTTATTTTTGCTGATAGTTTTTTCTTCGAGTTATTTCAAGGTCGGCGAGGATGTAGTAAACATGTGAACCAGATATGTGATAACAGAGGAATTTGAATGGTGCCTCTTCATGCTTTGATTGATGCCGCACCATCGAGTAACAATGAGGCCAACACAACATTTGTACACATGGAATTTCCTGGCCACCTGGATGTAACAACTCATGAAATGACACTTTGAAAAAGAATTGTAATATTTTAACATATATGATACATAAGATATATAGTATTAATTTGGAGATATTATCATAGATATAAACTAGTTGACTATCTGACTCGGTTAATACACAGATGTTATTTTAAAAGTTGGGTTTCCATCAACAATGTGTAAATTGAGGCGCAGAACGACATGTCCCGTCATGCCTTTTAATTCTACCGAAGCAAATGCGTTGCTTATTTTTTTTTCCGGCTTTTAAACATTTGAAATAAAATGTGACCTGGTCGGTATTGTAACTGTAAACGAAAGTGTATCGAATAGACAAGATTGTCATTTTTCTTTTCATGATTGCCCCTCCCCCCTCATTTTATTTCTAACTCATTTCTTGGGGGGGGGGGGGGGACGACAACAAAAGAAGAAAAAAGCTTTCCTCTAATTTGAACTGATTTGTTATCTGTTTAGATTCTATGGCATCAAAATTATTTTGGGTTGTCTACTAGAGTAAGGCGAGCTAACCTGTACTTAGGTCCATTTCTCTGAAACTTTTAGTGAATATGAATAAGCCTAAGCGTACGGGAGGAAGGGGACGATATAATTATATTTATTCATGCAGGCCGTTCTCTGCATGTAAAAAAATGTCTGCCTTTCATAAACGTTTTAGTTGGTGCACTTGTTTGCATTGCTTCTTTGCACTGTTCAGAATTCAAAAGAATCAGCGAACTGAATAGTCTATAAAGGCATCTTTAGCTGATTTCTTTCTTGCCGCCCTACCTGGATAGAGGAAAAGTGTATTGAAAATAATATCGTCACGTTCCTATAACGTGCATGTGCTGGCATGAAGAGAGAGTGTGTGTGTGTGTGTGTGTGTTTGTGTGTGTGTGTGTGTGTGTGTGTGTTTCACTGCGCTGACAGGCGAGGTGCCGAGTTTCAGGGTTCGCCCCCGTAACAACGAAATGGGAGGTTAGGCTGATTATTTGGAAAAGATTTCCATTGTTTATGAATGAATAACTGCACGAGTGTCAGCCTAAACGTTTATTTGGGAAAAAGCAAAGAAGGGGAAGAAGAAACTATGCACATAATTATACTATAGTACTGCAAAATCGCTTCTCTGGTCTATATTTAGTCAGCGGAAGTTGACTATGGCTGTACATAATAGTGTACTGATTTTCTGTTCACTGATCAAACTGAAATCTCTGCTACTCAGGCTAAGCAATGCTTCTCTAAATTTTATTTCCGGGTTTGTTAGTGAACAGTGTCATCGTAAGACGACATAATAATTATACCCTTTTCAATAGCACTCTTTATTGCTGACATAAGGTCGTCTCCGCTGCTGATAAGGATCGTGTCGTTTTCAGCTATGAATCGCCTTCAGCGCGTTCGTGGGGTCAGTCCTACCCTATGGATATATCATTGTTTGATACAACATTAAAGATATTTCTATTAAATTGGTAGGTAATCACATGTGGATAATATCATTTCTAGATACCAGAAGAACTGGAACTGGTGGGAAAACGAGGCCTGTGTGGATCATCAGAGGAAAATTTAATTGCTTCCCTCTTAGTCAAACAAGTGTTTCAGCCCTTGCATTTCGACTCCAGTCTCTAATTCTGAGTCATCCAATTGTCAACGTGTTTTTCTACAGCAATGAATTGGAACCTACTGTTGCGCTGGGGACTGACATCACATTTATCAATACTTGGGTGCGATACACACCATGCATTTTATCTATAGCAAGAATGTCCATTGCCACTCCTATAAAGCTGGCAGTGAATAACATAGCTTATCTAACGTTACATTTCGCTTTGCTGTTCGTCTATAAGTGCCTTGCCCATACTGCAGTCCAAATGTTTCATGTGACCGTCAGTATAGGCTGATGTTGCACACTGCAAACTTTAGCCCCTGACAGAATATTATTATGTTATGTCTCAATGCATGTGACTCTCTCTCTCTCTCTCTCTCTCTTTCTCTCTCTCTCTCTCTCTCTCTCTCTCTCTCCTTCCTCTCTCTCTCTCTCTCTCTCTCTCGTTTCCCAGTGTTACTCCAGTCTTGCTGTTTAACTCAAATACGCCACGACACTATGCAGTATGCACTCTTTCAGTGGCGTTTCTTTGACCATGCCACCTTTCTACGTAGGGAAATTGCATGGAAGTGAACAAGTGTAGTGTGAAATATAGTCTCCAATGCGTGGGCTTTATCAGAGAAAGCAAAATAAAAAAGATCACTCTAATGTACCGTCATAAAAACATTAATAATAATAATAAAAAATGATTGTCTTAAACTTGAGCAAACACAGTGATAGGTCGGTCCATGCAAAGGAGGCTGAGTTAGATTAGTTGGCACTCAAGTAAAATAATTTTATAATATTTGAAACTGTCATTCAGATTGTAGTCTTGAGCAGGACCAAACTGCATCGCAATGAATCATTCCCTGCATAAAACATCGAGAAGTGGCAAAGTCGGATAGGTCGCGTCTGCGTCAAACTTATATCTAATGTCACCCAGACACCGTTCTATTATTAGATGACACCCCGTCACCCCACCCCACTCCCATAGGAAGGGGACCAAAGCTTATGCTCCGTGTTGAACCTGGATCAACAAGGAAGTTTAAATCCTGTTATCTGGCGGCCATGTTATCTGACGCTTCATACTTGCTTGTCAATAACTTTCATGATTATCCAGGACTTTGGTAACCAGTAGTGCTGGGCAGTCGTTGTAATTAGCAGTGCTGTAGTAGGTGAAAGGAGGAATACTGTCATTTGAACAGACTACTTGCTCTCACATTCTGCAGCCGCGATCCCCGTCCAGAACATTCAGAGATGGCTGTATTACAATCGTTTCTTTGTTCCTGGGGTATGGTCATACTGCTCTGCGGAATTGTAATGGTAAGCCTTATGTGTTGTTGTTGTTGTTGTTATTGTTGTTGTTGTTGCTGTTGTCGGGCTGAAATTGATGTGATTGTTTCACTGCACTGAAGAAAATGTGTTTGGTTTTGCCCCTGCTCTTCACTGTTTTTTCCTTAAGGTTGATTCGTGGTCTTTGAAAACCCAAATTTCAAAATTTAATGCACAATACTTCCGAGATTCCTTCTGATATTGGTTTTATGCTGCACGCAGAGAAATGTAGCATGCCTTCTGATAATAATTACAATTGACATAGGCAGCTAAATGAGATTAGATTCCAATATTATCATTAAATGGACCCCAGGGTGTACCAAGAGGTTATGACATGGCTTTAATGTGAAATTAGTTTTGGTTTCATTATATACGGGAACGTTTCTGTTTATTTATTTTTATTTAATGGTATCATCTCCATTTTTGCTACACAGCGACAAATCGTTTTTGTAAGCTTCTTTACTTTTTATCTGACAACAAAATTTACCACTCAGTTGTTACTGTGGCATCCTGGCTGATCACATCCTAAAGCATTAATTTATAGGCCCGTTGCGAATGACGTCACAGAGTGTTTTTGTTTTGTACTTCCGACACCTAAAATGGCCTGTGGATCAGCTGACGAGTGTAACTTCGAAATTATGTCCAAGCGGTTAAAATGCCTGCAGTTGACCGTTATGACAGGGGTGGTAAGGATGGATCCAAGCTGGTCAGATTCACTACCATCCGTGTAAACAAGGGAAAGGAAGTGAAAGAATTAACCGAACGTCTTCCATGTGCGTGAACACACGTGTTACTGTTTACTGTAGTGAACTTTTTTTTCAGCTCGCCGCCCATTGGTTCGCGACGCCTGAAGTGCTCACAGTGCAAATAAGCTAACGAATCAAAATCAATGCTACCATCGCCATGGTTATGCTGACAACTAAAATGGCCGTTATCCGCAATGGGCCTATAGAAAGTTAGCCGTTTAGATGCGCGAGTTGATGACGGCACAAACAAAATAATTAGCTGCACTGGAGCCTGTCACATTTACACATTGCTTGCCCTGTGCTCCCCTTAAGTAACGCGGTATCAATTTGCGACTGTATAAGACCAGGGTACTGTAACTCTTCTTATACTACAGAGGATAAACTGAGGGACGCGGCCTTGGCCAAGATGCACATTATTAATTATCTTTTCTTTTTTTATTTTCGCTGCTGGTCGGGTGGAGATCTTTCGAGACTAGCCCCTTTCATTTTGGTTGTAAGAAATACTGGGCTCGTTTGAACTGCAAGTTGTGACAGTATCGTCTCATTATTGGTACTCGGATAATTTTATTGTAACCTCATGGAGATAGGCATATTTTCGACTTCGTTGAAGATGACTGGTCACTTTAATGATTAAAAATCTATTATGCATAATTACGTGAGACTAGGAGTCCTGAATTCTGACTGCAAATAACAAAAGCTGAAAGCGGCGTTTTTCTTCATCGGTGTGGTTTTCAAAGCTAGTCGCGATCTGATAAGGAAACTGATTCGTTGGTATTAAGATTGCTCAATGTTTCTCTATTTCTTTACCTTTTCGGGGAGGAACAAACTAACTTCGAGATACTTTTCGCAATTCTGTGCTCCGTGTACGTTAGATTCATTCCACTGATCTATCTGGCGTTCAGTTAAAGTAGCGGTTCACAGCCTTTTTCAGACAATCGCCCCTTCCCCCCATCCCAAATCCACCGCAACATGCAATCACAAGTACTTAGCTTACACATAAAATTAATTATGACTAGGTTTTTCAAAGCTTCATTATTGACATTAGACGTGCTGTCTATCATTGTAAACAAAGCCAGAAGTATTTTGCATCAACAACGCCAACAGCTAGCCTTTCCTGTTCACAAAATCGATATTGACTGTAAAACGTCAGAGGTTTCTCTGTGGTGGATGTGATACTGAAATAATGAAAAATCAGATTCAGCGTTTGTGGAAGGTTACCCCGGTCACACACTTTTTTTTTTTTAATTATCTGAGCATGTTGCTGTTTTGTTGTCTCGAGTTCACACTGCACTTGAGCCTTTTCCTCAAGACAACAAGATAGGAAGGCCGTTGATCGGAGTTTAATCTCCTCCAAAGGAAGAACAGAATCCGATGTCCCTGTGTTTTATTCAGAGAACATTGTTGCGATTGTAGATATATCTTGTTTGAAATGCCTGACCCTCAGTGCAGTGACAGAGACCAAGCAGTTATTCTTGCAGGCGCCCAGGATCAATAGATGCATCTTAATCGTAAGGATTGATAAGCCAGTTGAGGACACATAGATTTCGCAGATCGTTGGAAGCGTGGAAAACCAAATTTCTCTGATGTGTTAATATTGTCGACATTTCTTTTTCTTGGCTATACCTCAAACTGACAACAATTGACCAAGACAGACAATAATTGCACGTGGGAGATGACAATAACCAGAAGCAGAGACAAAGCTGTTCCTGTGTAGCTACTGTCCACACCTATGACATAGTCATGGTAATATAGAATGATGTAATTTGGCTTATTTGTGCATACCATCCACATATATATATGTATTAACATGACGCCCCGCCCGTGCAGATGCGGGGCCCTCTTGCAGAAGAGGGACAGCAAAGAATACATCTGACGTGATACTGCGTGTCGTAAGAGGCGACTAAAGGTGCAAAGGTCCTGGTCTCCCGAGAAGAGCCAGTTGGCGGTGGGCCAACTACCCACCCTGTAAAAATAAACCAGTTACAGAAACACAAGCAAATACTTTAAATCAGTCTTTTATCTTGGGAGAAGGGGGAGCATCTGCACCTGTAGATTCAATGAAGGACAATGGACAAAGCCGAAAGGACTCCACTGGCCTGACTGCTCCTTCATCAAACAAGTCACTCCGGATTCCGTCGTGGAATGTCCGCTCCATGTATGAAGCAGGAAAGAGTGCCCAGGTTACAATGGAGATGAGGCGATACAGACTGCACATACTTGGAGTTAGCGAGACCCGCTGGATACAGTCCGGACTGAAACAACTTAATTCTGGGGAAAAGATTTTGTATTCTGGAAGGGAGGACAAAAAGCATACAGAAGGAGTAGCGATCATCTTGAGCAAGCACGCCCAGAGGTCACTGAGGGGATGGGAACCCTACGGAAGGAGAATTATATTGGCATCATTTACTACAAAGAACAAGAAAATCAACATGAACATTGTGCAGATATACGCCCCAACAAATGAAGCAACCGATGAGGACAAGGACGATTTCTACAACCAGCTTCAGGAAATAGTTGACACATTGCCAAGAAAAGATGTGAACATTATAATGGGAGACGCCAATGCCAAGATAGGACAGGACAATACAGGGTATGAGGACATTATGGGGTGCAATGGTTTGGGACAAATGAATGAGAATGGAGAGCGGTTTGCAAGTTTCTGCGCATTTAACAGCTATGTCATTGGAGGTTCAGTATTCCCACACAAGAGGATCCATAAGGCCACTTGGATTTCACCGGATGGAGTAACTGAAAACCAGATTGACCACTTTTGCATCACCCGACGATTCAGACGCTCACTGGAGGATGTCATAGTACAGAGAGGAGCTGATGTTGGATCTGACCATCACATGCTGCTGGCAAGACTCAAACTCCGCCTCAAGAAACAAGGTACCAGAGCAGGAATAAAGAGGAGAAAGTTTCAAGTGAGCCTTCTGGATGGAGACAAGAAGGAAGAGTTCCAGCTGACACTGAGGAATAGATTCAAACCCCTTGTTGACCTCGAAGAGACAGTAGATTTGGAGACTCACTGGGCTAAGGTAAAAGGAGTATTTACATCGACATGCCAGGATGTTCTTGGGGAAAAGAAAGTGGAACACAAGGAATGGATCAGTCAAAATTCACTGGACTTGATAAGGATAAGAAGAGACCTAAAAGAACAGGTAAATGCAAGTCGTACAAGAAGCTCAAGAGTTGGTAACCAGGAAGAGTACCGAGCATCAGCTAAAGAGGTCAAAAAATCAATTAAAAAAGACAAAGAGGAGTTCATAGGAATGTTAGCAGAGAAAGCAGAGAAGGCAGCAACAGCAGGACACATGAGGATCCTCTACCAGACTACAAAGACTCTTGCTGGAAAATATGGAAAACCTGAAGTTCCTGTCAAGGATTACAACAGGAAGGCTATTTTTGGAAAGGAAGCTCAGGCAAAAAGATGGATAGAACATTTTAACAGCCTCTTGAACAGACCTCCACCAAGCAACCCACCCGACATTCTACCCGCAAGAAATGATTTACCGATCAGTTGCGACCCTCCGACTAAAGCAGAGATTAATGATGCCATAAAGCAGTTAAATCGAGGCAAGGCAGCTGGACCAGATCAGATCCCACCAGAGGCGCTGAAGGCAGATGCTGCTTGGGCTGCAGAGGGTCTGCACTCTCTATTCTCGAGGATTTGGATCGGAGGCAAGTTTCCAAAGGACTGGAAGGAAGGACACCTCATGAAGCTTCCAAAAAAAGGGGACCTCAGCAATTGTAGTAACTACAGAGGAATCACACTTCTCTCCATCCCAGGAAAGGTTTTCAACCGGATTATTCTCAAGCGAATACAGAATGCAACAGACCCAAAACTTCGTGAGGAGCAAGCTGGTTTCAGGAGTAATCGATCAACCACCGACCAGATCGCCACGCTGAGAATCATAGTAGAGCAGTCGCTAGAGTGGAACTCCCAACTGATAGTGAACTTCCTTGACTACGAGAAGGCCTTTGATAGCATCGATAGAGAAACACTGTGGAGAATATTGAGACATTATGGAATCCCAGAGAAGATGGTGAACCTTATCAAGAGCATGTACGAGGGGACAAGTTGCAGAGTCGTACACGATGGCGAGCTTACTGACAGCTTTGATATCAAGACTGGTGTTAGGCAGGGTTGTTTGCTGTCCCCATTTCTGTTTGTCCTGGTGATTGATTGGCTTATGAAAGAAACCACCAGTGGAGGAAGAAATGGCATACAATGGACCCCATGGACACAGCTGGACGATCTAGATTTTGCAGATGACTTGGCACTATTGTCGCACACACACGACCAGATGCAAGCAAAGACTACAGCTCTAAACAAAATTTCAGAATCTATTGGATTGAGGATACATCCTGCGAAGTCGAAGGTCCTAAAAATTGTTGCACCCCCAAGCGCACAAGTCAGAGTAGGAGATCAACCACTGGAAGATGTAGAGTCCTTCTGCTATCTTGGTAGTATCATTGACAATAAGGGAGGAACAGAGGCAGAAGTCAAAGCACGAATTGGAAAGGCACAGGCAGCTTTTACGTCCTTAAGCAAGATTTGGAGAACCAAGGATATATCTCTAAAAACAAAGCTGAGGATATTCAACTCGAACGTGAAGTCAGTCCTGTTGTATGGATGTGAGACTTGGAATGCATCCCAGGCCTGCATAAAGAGAATCCAAGTTTTCATCAACAGATGTTTGAGGAAGCTACTTGAGATCAGATGGACAGACAAGGTCAGCAATGAAATTGTATGGAAAAGAACAAGACAGAGCCCAGTCAGAGAGGAAATTGGTAGGAGGCGATGGAGATGGATCGGCCACACTCTCAGGAGGCCAGGAAACAGCATCACGAAGAAGTTATTGGATTGGAATCCCCAGGGCAAGAGATCAAGAGGAAGGCCGCGCGGAACGTGGAGAAGAGCCAGAGAAAATGATGTGCAACGAAGCGGAAAGACTTGGATTAATGTAAAGAGACTGGCCCATGATAGAGAGGGATGGAAAGTGTTTGTTGGTGGCCTATACCCTGATCCAGGGTGAGAAAGGCAATGATGATGAACATGACGCCCGACGACTGATAAAAACCGATTTAAACTACGATTGAAGTAACCTGTGGTCCTTACTTGTTTATAATATACTAGCTGAGTTCCCGGCCATGCCGGGATAAATCGATTTATTTGTTTCAGTTCTGGGCGATTATTATGGACCTGCTTCATTTTGCCTGTTCCTTTAGCTTTATTTTATTTTTGTTTGTTTGTTTGTTTTTAGATAAGTTTTACTGCTCTCCCTTTGCGCGTCCCCCCAGCATCCGTCAAATGGCTATGATTTGCGCACGGGTTAGTTTGTTTGCACATCGCAGGAAGTGATAGCGTCATGTGTTAATGGAAAAGAAATATTATAATATTTTCCTAGGCATATTGAAAACACAAACCTGTACTTTTTGCCCTGCAGCGTCAATCTCCCAATTCCAGACCCTTTCTTTTTCCTAGACTAGGCACATTGAGAACACACAAAATTTCATACTTGATAGTCTTAGAACTCAATCTCATCATTCAAACCAGCCCTAACCGGAAGTTGTTTTGTGAGTGTGATACAGATACCAGAACCAATCTCAATTACATTAATTTGCCGAAAAAATAGACCGAACGCCAATGTGTCGCAACCTAGAAACTAATACAAACGTTTTGCGAGTTATTAATTTTTGGGGATTTTTTTGTGCCGGCGACACGACGACAGTCTATACTCAGCGTTGTATAAAATCTGAGGGCCACCGAATCAGCATTAACAGAGGAGTAGCGAAAGGCGCGCTGCAATTGTCGTAAGGTTTCACTTTTATTAGTATAGATTATAGTGGGAATATCACAGTGGGAATTAGAATCCAGGGGAATTTGGAATTCCACGAATGGAGATTAGAATTCCAATCTGTCCTAGGGAAAATTAGAATTCTCATTTGCATTGATTAAATCCAAGTGGAGAATGGAATTCTAATCTCTCCCAGGGGAGATTGGAATCCAAATTGTAGTTGAGATTAGAATCATGGTTTCAATTCAACAGTTTTTTAGTTTTATAAAAATTACTTTCATTTACTTATAGGATCATGCCTTACCAATCATTATATGTGAAAGACAGAAAAACAGCTTTGAACATGGGCTTCAATCTTTTTAAAAATGTTAATAAACCACTAACTTTAGAAAAAAACTACTACAAGCATCTGGTGCACTGAGAAAAACTTATAGGATCATATCTTACCAATCATTATATGTGAAACACAGAAAAACAGTTTTGAACATAGGCTTCAATCTTTTAAAAAATGGTAATAAACCACTAACTTTAGAAAAAAAAACTACTACAAGGGTGTAGTGCATGGAGAAACACCGTGTATTTTAAAAAATGTTAATAAAACACTAACTTTAGAATAAATTTTTATTTTTAAAATGTTAATGAAGCACTAATTTGAGAAAAACTAATGTTTGTTTGTGATACTTTAGTGTCAATTATTTACTTAAAAATGTTAGTAAACCTCTAACTTTAGAAAAACTATTATTTTAAAAAATGTTAATTAGTAAACGACCAACTTTAGAAAAACTATTGTTTGTTTATGATACTTAAATGTTAATTATTTGTGCAAGAACAACTGCCTGGGTGGCACTTTGTGCTACATGCAATTCTTGCTTTGCGGCAACAACATCGTTTCATATTGCATGAGCTCTTGCATTTGTACACGGTTTTTCTCGATGCACAAGATGCTTGCCAGCCTGTTGCTTGGCGTGAAGCTTGAATGAGAGTTACTTCACATAGGTCCTTCACTGCTAAGACGTTTAAAGGAATTCCACGGATTTCATATAATTCCACACATGTAAACCAGTTTTTAATAATCCTGGCTATACTGTACAGTTTAAACATTTGGCAGTCTGGGTCTCGCAACTTCTTCTCCATTACTTTGCATGGCAGAATACGAGCGTCAGTGTTTGTTCTATCGGCCTGGTGGACTTTTACCCCAACAATGTCCACAACAGAATATGATACTTGGAATACCCTAGCCCACACGAGGAAACGCACAAATGTTGAAAACTCACTTACTCACCGCTCCTAACACCTACATGGATCTATGTATCCATGATTCTAATTTCAACTAGAATTTGAATTCCAATCTGCCCTAGGAGAGATTAGAATTCTATTCTCCACTTGGATTTATTCAGTGCAAATGAGAATTCTAATTTACCCTAGGACAAATTGGAATTCCAATCTCCACTAGTGGAATTCCAAATTCCCCTGGATTCTAATTCTCACTGTGACATATATATATATATATATATTATTATTATTATTATTATATGTATATATATATATATATATATATACATATAATAATAATAATAATAATATATTATGTACCAGTGTGATGAATGTTAACCATTCAACTCTCAGCACCGTGGTGCTTGCTCACAATCTTCACAAAGCAACACCACACTAGGATCTTTTTGGTGACAGGGACTACATTTATTATGTACAAAAAATAGAAAAGGGTTATGTAGCCCAGGCAATGGTTGGAGTGACAATTATACGAACAAGAGATAAACTAAGGTGATGACTCAAAATGATAACTAAAAAGTGCTAACTAAAAAAAAAAAACAAGTGCAGCCCGCCCACTGGCGTTCCCGGCTTACTGACTTATCAGCACATGGATGGACACGCCAACATCCAGGCGCGGTGTCTCATCGCCTGCAGCTACCCTTCCCGCTGGCACTACAGCATGACACAATGATCGTACCGGCTCTGGTCAGTTGTCATCGGTCAAAACCGCCCGCATGCAACTGGAACGCACAAGGCCAACTTTCTCGGGTGATGGTCGAACTTCTGGCCGGTCTGAGGGCGCCGTCTGGAAGATCACCAAGCGTCCAGACCGACCGGTTTTATCCACCCTAAGCCCGCCAAAACTGGACAAAGCGCGATTCAACCATTGGCCAAGACAGGCGCTGATATATAAGTTGTTATACCTCGAAGATGAATAGATAAAGAATGATTCGACCATTGGTCGAGATCCTGAACACAGATACACAACTTGCACCTCAATAACTGGCTAATGGAAAGCGATTTGGCCATTGGCCAATATGGGTGAAAATATATGATTTGAGGTCTTTATTTTAGGAGGTTCGCTGCCCTTGGCATTTACACCTCACTTTACTTGTTTTTTATTATTTCTTGTTCTGGCCGGGGGGGGGGGGGGGAAGATGATATGGATAAATTTTAATCTATTAATTTCAATTTTGCCCGGGCAGCGGCCTTTCGGCCTGCTCTTTACGATTTCCAACTGCCAAGGTATCTTTAACGTGCGCAACGTGCACACGGGCCCTCCGAATTTTTTCGTCCTTATCCGAGAAGACTAGGTACTCGATCCTACCACCCAATAGGACCAGGGACTTGAAAATATGAGAAAAATCCAATTTCCAAGAACTACTCGATCCTACCCCCCAATAGGACCAGGGACCTGAAAATATGAGAAAAATCCACTTTTCAACATGCCTGCACTGCCCGGGTTTAGAACCCGGGACCCTTGGCATGAGAGGCGAGCACCTTGCCTCTAGACCACCTTGTCCCCTTGGGTGAAAATATATAACGCGCATCCCTCTTATATGGGCTCCCGCGCTCCGGACCCAGATGGGCAGACAGTCCTCGGGGCGATGCCATTGTCACAGGCTTTCCTGTTGTGCCTCAGCAACATCCCGCAAAAGAAAGGCAATTAACTACCCCACATCTTCAGCCTGTGCGCCGTTAGTCAGTTTATGGGACAAAGAAAACACAATCGCGATTCCTACATCCTCCGACCGTCCGGTGTTAGACAATTTGTGGGACAAAGCCAACACAATCAAGATTCTCACATCTTCTGACCGTTCAGCATTAGCAGATCCGTGACACGGTCACATATAAGGACCCGTTCAAAGAACGGGTTGCAAACAACACGCACAATCAGCACACAGATTATGTAGATCTAGGAAGAAAACAACTCACAACTGGCACAGTAACACCCGCATGGCCCGTACCGTGCATAAGGCAGACGGCACAGAAACTCATGCCTTCAAACTTTGAAACGCAACCACAAGTTTAAAACGAAACAAAACAAAGGCAGGAGGGAGGCAACCAGTGTTGAGGAGAAAGCATTATTCGATGACGTACTCTCTCTCTCTCTCTCAATAAAAGCAGTAATCTGCAGTCCTGTTTCAGAACTCATGCGCGCCAGGACACTGCGCACCAAGCTTGATAAAAAATGGTTACTTTTTATGACATGCACGGTACAAAAGTCGAAACAAAACAAAGGCAGGAGGGAGGCCATCATTGTTGAGGAGAAAGCATTATTCGATATTTTTAGGCCTATTTTCATTTATTACAAAATTACGATGCTTCGCTTTCATGTCAAAGGAACTATCTTTCACATGTAATTTTTTCAGGTCTGGGCATTTCTTCCTCGTAGCAGTGAATTTTTTTTCCTTGCTGTTTTATACTAGCGTAAGGGCCCGTTCAAAGAACGGGTTGCAAACAACACACACAATCAGCACACAGATTATGTAGATCTAGGAAGAAAACAACTCACGTCTGGCACAGCAACACCCGCATGGTCCGTACCGTGCATAAAGCAGACGGCACAGAAACTCATGCCTTCAAACTTTGAAACGCAACCGGAAGTTTAAAGTCGAAACAAAACAAAGGCAAGAGGGAAGCAACCAGTGTTGAGAAGAAAGCATTATTCGATGACGCACTCTCTCTCTTACAATAAAAGTAGTAATCTGCAGTCCTGCTCCAGAACTCATGCGCGCCAGGACACTGCGCACCAAGTTTGATATGGTCATTTTTTATGACATGCACGGTACTAGAGTCGAAACAAAACAAAGGCAGGAGGGAGGCCATCATTGTTGAGGAGAAAGCATTATTCGAAGTTTTTAGGCCTATTTTCATTTATTACAAAATTACGATACTTCGCTTTCATGTCAAAGAAATTATGTCCTGCGTGTCAGGTCAATGTGTTTTAGTTAGGGAAGCATATTGTGTGCACTGTTAATTTTGTTAATTTAGTTAATTTATCAGTGTGTGTGTATATATGTGTGTGTGCGCGCTATGTATCATACTTTCTGCTTCTGTAACTGTATTGTTATGTATTCAATGATCAAAACAAATTTCCTTGTACAAGGACGAATAAAATTTATCTTATCTTATCTTATCTTATCTTATCTTTCGCATGTAATTTTTTCAGGCCTGGGCATTTCTTCCTCGCAGCGGTGAATTTTTTTTCCTTGCTGTTTATATATATATACATATATATATAAACTGAGACGGCAATAAATTGTTATTGTTATAATAAAAATTGTGTCATGATTTACGGGTGTCAACCATTTGTTTGTTTTTTTGTTATTTTACAGGTCGGATTCAAATGCGATTTGGAATGAATTCATTTTTTGCATGGCTCAGTGATTAGAGATCCCTAAATAGGACTGGTATATTTATATAATTAAAAGAAATTTGAGAAGCAAAAAAAAAAAAGGAAAAAAGACCTAATTCCTTAATTTAAACTTTTCCGTACCTCGTGGGAAGAAATGTTCCGACAGCCCTCTTTAAAATTCAATATAAAATATAGGCTACCATTGACAGCACGGTAATGAAACTCTATGTATTCTTCAAGTTTCATCAGAGGATTCGCCTGATGCTATAAAATTGAATGTTCGTTTGTTTTAGCGGGTTTTATTTACGCTTACTTTTCGGTATTCCTTACCGTACGTCGTGGGAACAAAAATTACCAGACTAACAAAGAAGAGATTTACTAAATCCAACGCGTCCGTACGTCGTGGTAAAAAAATGTTCCCATGCGACAGATACTGTAAAGAGTGAAACAATCGCGTCGTCGTCATCAGATGTCTTAACATTATACATGGGGGACACAAGTTGGAGACATGACCCCACTGTCCCACCCACCAAACCCCTCATGAAACGCAAGCAATAATGGTTTTTGAGGAGATCAAATATCAATGGTATGTGTAATAATGGGGCGATGAGAACAAAGCATCGGAGCCTCTCATTCTTTGTTGTGAAAAAAAAAAAAGCGAGTCATCTTTATGGGCGATTTCCAGGACCACCCTCAATATCGACTGGGCAACATTCTGGTAATGCTGCTGTGTTTAGTTTTTGATTTGGGACTTAGTTTTATACGGACAGTACCTATAGAAATGTCTGTAATGTGAACAGATGATTATTTCTCATTTGTATTGTTTAATTTTATGGCCCCTTTATGTAACAAAATATGCAAATTTCTTCATTTTATGTATTATTTCCCCCTCTTTAAATATAGGTAATCGAAATCGACCACGTATGAACTTGAAGTTTTCATTTCTGTTCCGACGTGAAAGTGTAGGCCTATTGTTTGATAAAACACCGTATGTAAATCCTGTCTTTTCCAAGGTTTTGAGGGAACAATTAGAAAATTATGGCTGAAGCTATTTATAGAGCGCTGTCGGTAGTGAGTGCAGCTTTCCCCCGCACGACCAAATGAGTGTTGAAGAACTGACTTGAATGTGAAGCATAATAAATGCACAGGTATTAACTGGCGAGTAGGACAGTGAGTGGCACATAGTGAAGAAAATATGCAGTGCTGACAAGATGGTCATGAAAGTTGACTGAGCTTCAGCCAGTGCTATTCAATCTGCGAAGGAACAACATGTGACACGCATGTGAGGCTGTTGAGCTGAAGATTACATGGTGAAGAAATCAGGAAATTCTTTCACTATCACCCATTTTGAGGCCTGTCATTGGAAAGGGCAAGTCATTCCAATGGTCCTCGCGTCAAACATTTTGTTTCCTACTCAATTCTGAAAAGCCTGAAGAACAGTTTCCTCAGCCATAGCTCAAGGGTTGAACGCTCAACGCGTGGACAACGACAGGGATGTTATTTACTGCTCATTATTTTAATTTTTATGTAAGCCTATTTGTTCCCGAAATATCCCTTGTAATCGTCAGCACCCAAATCAGAAACGCTTGCATTTCTGGGAATCACTGCACTTCGATTTAATCATTTGACTCTTTCCGTATCTATAAAGTGATTGTCTTTCTCATGGACCACACGGCCCCTTCACCGCCTTTGAAGTTCATTTTGTTCAATTTATTTATATGCGGATCGGAATATGACAAACTGACATTGATTCATGTTCTTATCCTTCTCATTGTAGCTCTCGCCTTGTCTTCCAGTGTGGTAGGGTTTGATGAGGCAGTGTTAACTGTTATAGAAATATTGGACCCACAGTATGTCAGTCCTTGCCCTCAAAAGACTGTTTACCGCATTATGGTTATACTGTGTTTTCTCAGACTTTACTTTTTGGACGGTAACGTAATAGCAGTGTCGTTCAACTGACCTTGACTCATTGTTGCAGCACGTAACTAGAGGTGAAAAAAAATAATGTGGCTTTCTTACCGTGCTGTGCTCATGAGCAAATGACAACGATAGGTCTCATCCAAGGAGCTAAAAATACTACTGGAGTGCGGGGCTCGCTCGCGGCGCACACAAACAAAAGAGGGCTGAGCGTGTCAGACACGGTGGCTGTATCGCCATCCTCTGGGGGTCGAAGAGGGTACTTGCTATGCATTGGGCTTTACTAACATCTCATGAATGGTGTGTGTTTCTTCAGTTTTCTCAGCGACTTTTTGTTCGCAATTAACCCATTGTCTCCTGAGGCACCTGTCTGGAACTGTGCCACAGAAACTGGTCAGTTTGAACTGGGAAATTATGAGGAATTTCCTCAGGAAAACCAAGATAGCTCAGTTGTTTGGCATACATGTATATTTGAAAAGATTTTTGAATTCCTTAATCATTCATGTAAGTTTTGAGATAATCTGGTGGAATTTTCATGAAAATGTAGTGGGTTGAAAATTGACCATTTTTAGCATAAAAATATTGTCAAATTTGGTACAAATTTAGCTTGCAATTACTCAAAGATTTTCTCATTTTAGGCCCATAGTATACATATGAGAGAAAGTTGTATCGTCCATTTTCCTTTCAATTGCTAAATAAAAAAAAATATCCAGAATTCATGGACAATGAGAGAAGTTATGAAAATGTGAAAATCCATACCTTTATTTACTGACAGTGAGTGAGTGTTGCCATGTAACATGCATACACTGATATCTCTGTCATTTTAAGTATTATTTGACATAGGAATTAAAAAAGGTCTTTGAATACTCTATCTTGGTGTTAGAATTTAATTAACTTTAAAATGTTTCACATAATTTAATATGTCACACAGAAAAGATGTTGCATACATACAACGAAAACACAATTTGGCAGGGTTAAAGTGTAGATGGAAAGTGAAAAAAAAAATTAAATACTAAGTAATTTTAGTCCAGTGGTACTACTGTACTTTAATTAGTCAAGGTCTGAAAAAATAAGAACATTCATTTCCCTTAAATTAAATGAAATATCATGAATAATCAGCGCATTATATGAGAACTGTGACGAAAGTAGTCTTACCTTGGGTTCCATGAATTCATAATAATCCAATGAAATATGCACAACATGCACAAACTCAGAAATTTCCTATTTATTTCAATTACTCCAATAATTCACATGTACTAAAAAACACATGTAGTGTCTAGTAAATTTATAGAAAATGGGAGTCCTCCGAGTAGTCCGAAATGCCCGGCAGAATTTCTGCAAGCCAAAAACAGGACCTGAAAAATATCAAACATAATATATCATAATTTATATACATCAAAGAGCCAGGAAATATAACGGAAATGCATGAAGTAAAGTTAAATACAAACAATACATGTATAGCCAGGATTCTTTAGGCTTAATGGTTTACATAAAAGAATTGTAGCTCATGCAATTTCCAAATATATAAATCAGGCTGGACTGAATATTATGAGGTTTAAGTTCCTTTTTTCCCTTCTTTTCTTTACTAATAAAGGAAGATCTTAAATAGATCTATTTCAAGTCCAAAAATGATAGCCTATTATGCCCATGAGAATAAGATTTGCAACTTACCTTGATAGTGTGACTGCATGTTGTGTAAACTAAATGTTGGGATGGATCAATGACAAATCTTTTGCTCCTCCACCCTATGGCCACCCTCTCTTCCTCAGACTCAGTTGAGACCAAAGGTGGTACAGTATTACATCTAGTTGTGTGATTTCGTGGCCGTTGACGTCGATTTAGCAAGCTCTAACCAAGGCATTGTCGTTCCAATTGATTGAATTGCTATCCATCACTACATCATTGCCGTCGCAACTTGCATCAAAGGTTGAATTTGAAGAATTCACGTGCAGATGTACGCAGCATGTTCATGCCTATAACATAGCAGACGCCGCCAAGAGTGCAAACAAAACTGAAAATCCCGCCGGATGTTGACGGAAGGTAGCTACAGCGCACTTTATCTACATCCTAGTCCAAAGAGGATAGAATACTAGGAGGTTTAATGTGATGTTACCTCTTTAATTAACACAACAGCCCTGGGACAAGGTGACAAGATGACCCAGATTCGAGGCAGCGCTGTAAACAACACCATTGTTGCTGGCGAAACTATAGACTTTAATAGTACGTTGTGGAAATTTATTGCAAGGAATGTGAACTACTAACCCACAAACCCGGAACGTTACAAACTTGGGATGATAAAGATTTTCTAAATATATTTAAACAATATTATAGAGAACAAAGAAAAAGTAAATAAATGTTCTGTGTGCAGTTGTCAAAAGTGTAGGCTATGCAACAACAACAACAAAAGAATCTCGACTGCATGTCATTTGCAGAGGAACATCTGCATACTCAAACACACACACACACAAACACACAAAATGGTAAGTCTAAATTAATGCATTTGTACATTCGGAAAGATAGACCACACAGTGTATATTACAGCCGTACTGGTACCGGCACATCTTTTGACCCCCAAAATGTGGCTGCCGAGGCCCCATACCTGACACGCGTTACGTCGCTGCCCCACACTCCAGTAGTATTATAAGCTCCTTGGTCTCATCCCACAACATAATTTCGAACTAAATAATACAATACTTTAGCAATTTGTTACAACAAAAAAATTAAAAACAATTAGGACAGGATGAGGGGAGGGTAAAATAAGATAGTATATATTTATAATGTATTGAAAAAATAAGCATCTCCGAGGTTTTTCCTGTACTGGCAGAAAGCTGCCTTAGATAATAAAACTTACCTGATTGTTGCAGGTGAAGGGGGGCTGGGGGGCATTACGGAACATCGTTTGAAATTCACGGGAGTATAATCATCTTTTTGTAATTACATACTACAATTACACACCTTGTTTCCATTCAGGTAGAAACTGAAAGAAAACTATAGGCGAGTATCTTATTCTAGCGCCCTGGCTAAGAATCACGGTGATGCACATTATTATTATATAAATTTAGAGAATAAACATCTCACATAACGTTGTCTTTTGACAAAAAGTGGTCCCCCGAGTCCCCATGGAAGCTGCATTGGATAGTATTTGTGATCACGAGGGACAGACCGTCTGAAAGCGTGTTATTCTACACTTGTCTCAGTATGGTAACAATTGTTCCCAGGGCGTACGCATAGGCATAACCTGCATTTTTCTCTATACGGGACAGTGTGGTAACAAAATTTACCACGACGTACGGACCGCAGGGAAAATAGCGACGTACGGAAAAGGTTAAAAAGGTACCTATATAGGTAAGTTCGCTCGTAGATACGTAAAAGAGTTCAGAGTGGCTGGTTAAACCTATAAATAAATAAGTATGAATTCCAAAGCACGTATATATCCAGATAATGGTCAATTAATAAATAAACAGTTGTCTTTAAGGACTATACTGGGGATCGTACCCAATTAAAGTCTTTTATATCCCAGAATTGTCAGTTGTTGAATTATGTGTTGTCGGCTGTTCTCTAAGCAATTTGGTCTTTTCATTATCAGCTGATTTTACAGTTCAGTTTAAGCAGTTGGTTTAAAAAAATGAGTTGATACACCATATACAAAATGTTATAATGTGCATGGAAAACGGCTATAAAATAGATAAATAATAAAGATACCGGTATAATGTATAAAAATCCCAACATATATACATGTACAAAGTCAAGTGAGAGAAAAAAATAAGATACAATAAATACATTATTGTCACTCAGCCAGAGGCAGCAAGATGGTAATATTATATTCCCAGCAGTAGAATAATAATAGCAGTATAAGGACGTAGACCAATTTTACCTTACTTCATGCATTTTGGAATACCAGTTGGCATTTTTCATCTTTTCGACATTGCCCTTTTTTCAGTTTATTTGCTCTCACTTCATTCTTATCTCACTTATTCATTCTCCACACTTTTCAGTCAACCATTCATCCTTTGATTATTTATCCTTGATATACCTTGAGATATTTTTCTCCTATCTGCATTTCTGTCTCAAATGCAAATTTAAGACTAACTGATTTGCCATAATTTTACTTTACTGATATACATTTTAGCAACCAATAATATGGTGTTAATGTCATCAATACTGTTTTGGTTTACAATATAGTCTAGGTCCGCACGTAATATCCCAAAAAAGTGCAGTTTTCTCATTTATTTCAATTCTTTTACCTGTTTTAGTCAAAATATACTGGGCCACATAATTATAAAGCTAATAGTCTTTCAATTTGCTGCAATGGAAAAAGAAATGCTCTATAACATCAGGCGTCTTACAGTGCTCGCGTTTATTACTTTCCTTTATTTTCATTTTATGTAAGAGAATATTCGTTGGATAAATATTGTGCAGGATTTTAAAATGTAAGAGCATCGATCTGGTTTCTTTACAAGCTCTAACCCCGGTATTATAACAATATATATATGCCAATATTGTATTTTCGTTTCCAGAAACCCGAGCTACAGATCGTGGAGCTTTTGTTGGGTATTAATTTCTTTCTAATTTCTTTATTCCTTAGTTTAAAAATATTTTTTTGCATTTTCATCTACGTCATCTTCTGTATGCAAAGGATGTCTGTCTTCCGTTCTGGTTTTTAAAAAAATGTCCTTCCATTCTTTTTCAACAGCATAAATTTGTAACTGCCCAAAAGTGGAAGTGGATTCCATCATAATGTCCAACTATCCGAGTAATATCTTGCAGGGCCTTTGTTGTGTTTTGCAAAAGGGACTAGATTTGTGTAGATGCATAAGGATTATATACACTGACAACCTCGAGCCAAGCAAATACCACCTTGACACAATGTCATGGTAAACGGAAGTCATTTATTTACAAGGAAGTGGCCAGGGACTGAACATTAACAATATGCCAGTGTGGCCGGACAATACAAAACATTGACACACAACACCTCGACCGAGCTTTTGGTACCCAGTACCCGAAAGCAGAATGTTCAAAGATCCAGCACAACCCGTGGTCTTCTTTGCCTTTTCGAACGGCGTGGGTTGTCCGGTCCGAACATCGTCTGCCTCGGCTCTTGTGGTTGAGCCTCAGTAGACTGGAGAGGTGGTGGAATAGATGATTCTGACACTTCACCAGGGTCAGCGTCCTGGTCAGCCCCATATCGTAGACAAAGCTGCTCTATGTGGCGTTTCCAGACCGGGCCTCTGGGACACACACGTACCAGAAAACTTCTGGCTCCTTGCTGCTTTGACACGACGGCTGGAACCCACCGTGGATCTTCGTCGTTTCTGGGTCCATAATACGCAGCGTACAATGGAGTTCCCGATTTGTAGGAGTGTAGTACTTTGGACACGGGTGACAAAGAATTCTTTTCTGCACTTACCATTTGCGATTGTCTCCCCAGCGCAACGTGTGCTGGAGACGGTTTGAGAACGTCGATGAGCGATCTGATTTGACGCCCATTTAATAATTCGCTAGGTGACAAGCCACTCGAGAGCGGAGTGCGTCTGTACACCATAAGGAATTCTTGGAGAGGTGACCTGGGTGGCAACGAAGATTTCCGCAAAGAGTTCTTGAAACTCTGGACGAGACGTTCTTTCGCACTATTGGTTGCTGGATGATACGGTGCTCCTGCAAGGTGAATGATGCCATGTTCACGAATGAAATTCATCTGACATGAAAGATGAAGCGTTGTCACTGACGATAGTATGAGGATATCCAAAATGAGCAAAGTCCTCTTCAAGAAGTTAAATTGTAGCTTTACTAGATGTTGATGAAATTTGATGAATGGTTGGGTACTTGGAGTAGGCATCAATAAGTACCAACCAGTTGTGACCCATGAAATTTACTGCATGGTCGATGTGAACTCGAATCCATGGTTTCTCAGGTACCATCCATGGATGAATAGGAGCCTTCGGTGGATTAGCCTGATATTCTGCGCATGTTGGACATGAGCGACACAAATCCATGATTTGAGAATCTAATCCCGGCCAGTAAAGTGCCGTGCGTGCAAGCTGCTTCATCCTCTGCATTCCACACGAGAGGTTGTCTTTTAAGTGTTTGAAGGAGTTCATTTCAAAAGTTCTATGTTGTTCACTTGAGGATGGTGGCCAACCTTCTCTGCAATGTCTCATAACAGTGGAGATAACTGCATCTCTCGAACTTTCTTTGGCAACCATTCCTTGATCAGTAGGGTTGAGTTGACTACCTATGATCTTGATAGTGCACACTGAATCCATGTCTTCACCTCCCTCCTTTTCATCAAAAGCTGTGTCTGGACCTGAGTGTAGGCGACTGAGTGCATCTGCATTACCATGTTTTGACGATTGCCTGTATTCAATGTTGTAGTCATACTGTCTGAGTGTTAGAGCCCACATAGCCAGCCGATTAGCTACCATAGCCGGTGTTGCTTTGTGTGGACTAAAAATATTGAGGAGAGGCTTGTGATCAGTAACAAGAATGAACTTTCTTGCGTAAAGAAACTGGTGAAATTTTGACAACGCAAATATGGTTGCAAGAGCCTCTTTGTGTATTTGACTGTACTTCCGTTGAGTCTGCGAAAGTGTTTTTGAAACGTTTGCAATAGGTCGCTCACTGCCATCTGCATAGCGGTGAAAAAGTACAGCACCTATGCCACATTCTGAAGCGTCACATGAGATTCCGATTTCCAGAGACGGATCGAAGTGATCAAGGACAGTGTCTGTACATAATAAATCCTTGACTTGTTGAAATGAGGATTGTAGTTCCACACCCCACTTCCAACGATAGATAAATAAGGCCTTGTCCTTTTTCAATCTTCAGTTTATTTCAGAGAAACAGAATATCGAAGAAAGATAGTTGCATCATCTGTGAACAAACACACAACCAGAGCGGAGTGTTATAAACAGTGAAAAATAACAATAACGGATATCATAAGGCTATTATAATTCTCTAAACGAGTGTCCTTTTTCGTCAGGTTGTAGAGAGGATCAAGCATTGTTGCCAAGTTTGGTAGAAATTTCCCGTAGAATTGTATCTGTCCGAGGAAAGCACGCAACTCTGAAATGTTTGTAGGAGCTGGCATCATTGTTATAGCATCTACCTTATGTCCATTTGCAATACCCTCTCGAGAGAGAACATGTCCTAGGTACTCAATTGAAGACTTGGCAAATTCACATTTTTCCCATCGACAGCGAAGACCTTTCTCTTCTAGACGCTGGAGTAAAGCACGAAGGTTTTGAAGATAGCTGTCTGCATCGGTTCCGCTCACTAGGCAGTCATCCATGTAAACAGCAACGCCGGTCAGATCATGTGTCAGCTGATCCATCACCTCTTGAAAATACCCTGGAGCTGAGGTAATGCCAAACGGAAGACGTTGTTGAAGCAGTACCCCTTTGTGAGTGCTCAGAGCGAGTTTCTCCTGTGATGCTGGTGACAGCTTGATCTGGTTGTACGCATCTGCAAGGTCAATTTTGCTGAAGTAGTAGCCTCCGCCCAGTCTTCTCATCAGACCTTCCGGTTTGGGAATAGGGTGCCTGTGTGGTTCCAGTTGAGGGTTGACCGTCACTGAGTAGTCACCACAAACACGAACCTGCGAGGAAAGTTGTCCTTGCTTATTTTTTTTTCTGATGGGTACAACTGGTGTGCCATAGTCGCTGAAGGTGGTAGGTTTCCAGACCCCTTTTGCAATACCTGCGTCATATGCTTTCTCCAGGTCATCTTGCACTGCTAGAGGGACAGTGCGATGTTTGCAGAATATAGACTTGGCATTGTCCTTGAATTTGACGTCTAACTCAAAATCTTTCCCTAGTCCAGATGAGAATAATGTTGGAAATTGTGAACTTATCTCTTTACATGCAGCCACCAATTTGTTGTCTCGCTGAGACGAATTTACAGCAGATTGTGCTGTTTTAATCTGTCGAACATTCTGCAACAGTTTATCAACAGAAATTCCCAGTTCTTTGATAACAGTTCTACCAAGTATGTTCAGTTGCGGTACTTTAGTGACGATAAAGTTAACTAAAATAGGAGTAGACTCCTTTATCAAGACATGTTCTTGAAAAGATCCTACGACAGGAAGCGAGTGTTTAGAAGCTGATTCAAACTTGCTTGACACAGGATGTAGAGAAGGTTTCCCTAGCTGATTCCAGACATCTAAGCATATGAAGTTATCGCCTGCTCCTGTGTCTACTTCAAATAGGACAGATTTGTCCTTGATAGTTGCGTTTACGTTGAGTGTAGGAAAGTTCTGGGTTCTTTTGACTGTCGTGATAGCTTCTATCTTCGAAAGTGATTTCTTCTTTTGTAGACAGACCTTTTCAATGTGACCAGTCATTTGGCAGAAATGACATACAGCATTCTTGAATCTGCATTCTTTACCAAGGTGAGTACCTCCACAACGACCACATTTTCCTGGAGGAAAATCTTGTTTGTTCCGCGCCTTGCTTCCGTGGGCCTTTGACGACTGAGGAACGAATTTTGAAGGAGTTTGAGGTGTGTGTGGTTTTCTAATTTTCTTGACTTGCAAACCACCAGTACCATACACTGTTTCTTTTGCACATTTAGCTGCTTCCTCAATCTGTGTTGCTATCTCAATAGCCTTTGCAAAAGAGAGTTCATCATCTTTTATCTTAAATAAAGCTTTAAGAACAGCTTCATTGTCGATCGAACACTTGAAGCGAGTCCTCATTGCTTCATCCTGAGGGTTTTTTATTTCAGAGAAATTGCAAGTAACAGCGTCTTGTCTGATTCTCGCTGCCAGCTCATGTGTGGTTTCCCCAGGCTTTCTTTTCATATTAGACCAAAATTTGTAACGTTCTTGAACGATAAAGCGTGTTGGGTGAAACTGCTCAAGCATGAAACTTTCAATTTCAGGCATTGTAACACTATGATTAAGTGCTTTGGAGGAGACATCTGTTTTGCTAGATTCTCTAGCAGTTTAAAAATGACTGGTGATTGATTGGTCAAAAAAATATGCGTTCGTTTACACTCTTGAACAGAATGAGCTTCAAGAAATGTGTTAAAACGACTGCGATAATCTGTCCACAGCTCTGTGCTTGGATCAAAAGACGTAAAAGATGGTATAGATTTACTGTTTGCTTCTTGAGAAGTATTTAATAGTGACAACAGAGACTCCATTTGTTTGCAATGCTGAGCCTGTTGTGATGCCATTTGTTCACGGAAAACAGATATCAACTCTGCCACTGGCCCTGCCATTGTGCTAACTGATAATGGAACTCCCCTCCACACAACTGTCTTGGAAGACTTCTCTTGAAGTTAAAGTAGATCTATCTGTGATCTAGATCTAGACTTCTCTCTCATGTGCTTCTCCCTTCCGATGGGTTAATCTCACTTCTAAGAAAACTCCTTGGACTTCATATCATTCTAGATCTAGATCTAGACCTAGATCTCGAATGCATAATGACTTGATAACATGCTGTCAGCCTGATCACTTTTCTATCCACACAATCACCGATTCAGAAATTTTAAAAACCAAAACTGTATCGTGACTTCTAGTTCCATAAATCACTTTGAAAGGATCCCATCCTCGTCGCCAATTGTTGTGTTTTGAAACAGGGACTAGATTTGTGTAGATCGAGCCAAGCAAATACCAATGAATGGCCGGCTGACTCCTGCAAATAGTTGCATGTACGGTAAACGGAAGTTGTTTATTTACAAGGAAGTGGCCAGGGACTGAACAGTTACAATATGCCAGTGTGGCCGGACAATACAAAACATTGACACACAACAGGTATTGACTTCAAATTAAAAGCAAAATACACAGAAAATGCCCCCCTTTCATAATAGTTGTATATCTCAAAATGTGAAATTTGACCCATGTGAATGGTTTTCCTAGAGCACCACACATTTGTACAACAAAGAATGTCATCTTGTTTTGGACTCCTACATATCAAGGGGTATTTGCCATCTTTTCGTGTGTGGCATTTTGCAGATTTTGAGGTTTTGTCGTGAAAATGCTTCTCTCACTCCTTGTACAGATGTCATTCCATTTGGTTAAAAACTTTTCAAGAGGTGTGTTTGTGATGTAATGTTGTCCTCTGATTTTACAGAAGTCTTCAAATTTTCGATCCTCTTTTTCTCAGAAAGTCAAAAATGCACATACAACAATATGAGAAATACTCGGCATATAGGTTTCATGGGGCAACTTTTTCCTCTGTCTTGTCATTGGTTATTTGAACTGAAGTTCATAGGCTTGAATGTTGGGAATAAGTTTATGTGACAGTGTTTTCTTGCAATTCAAAAAGGACCCCAGTACCTATACCATGCAACCAAAGAAATGGGCAAGTTTGTGATGATCAGAAATGAATGAATCTAATGTAATTGAAAGACAACTCCAAACTGCTGTCATGCATGCAAGTCTCATTTCTGCACTGATTCATGTAAAAATTTTAACACTGTTTACTTTCAGACTGAAGGTGGTTCTTTGAAGTTTGGCAGCCCCACCTATTATGAATGAATTTTTAACAAAGTATTTTTCTAATTATTTTGTTTTGCCAGGAATCCATGTTCTTAAAAGATATAATATAAAAGCCAAGAAACCAACTTACTAAACAAGCCTCTTAGGTCTAGCTTAAAACCCAATGATTGCGGGCTGGCTATGGTTCATGTTTTCAAATTATTCATATCTGGCTGTCCATATTGAAGACCAAATTACGTCTGTCTTTGCATTTTTTCTTTCTTTTTTTTTTTCTTCTCTCTCTCTCTTTCGTCCTCATCTGATGAAAGTTTGGTTCTGCTGCCCAATGAGAATGTCAACTAAATTAGCACTGGCAAAAAATCTGGACATCCACACGTTGGTTTACTAATCCTTTGCTCCATGCATATGCTCACATGGTGTGCTATAATGTACAGTCGTTTCTTCACCTATGCACAGGCCTCAGCCCCAACACTCCCACCTCGAATTGAGATCTTTATTTTTGGGAGTTTCGCTGCCGTTGGCATTTGTGCCTCCTGTTTCTTGTTGGTGTTTTCTTGTTGTCTTGGTGTCTTCTTAGCCCTCAAAAGGGCTCCCTTATGGGTATCTTCTTCTTTCGTTGTTTGTTGGCGCCCGTAAAAAAAAAAAAAAAAACAGGAGAGAGTAAAGATTCCTATCATTCCTTCTTTTTCCCGAAACCTACTATTGCTATCTACCCCCCCTCCCACTCCCCCAACTAGAGCCATCGGCAGACCACCATGGCCACTTCACAACCCACCCTGCTCCAAACAAGTAAATAAGTAAATATAATATATATAATGCTAGCGCTATCGGCACACACAAGCCATGGCCATCCCCTCCTCCCCCCAATTTTTTTTTTTTTTCGTGTGTGGCAAATAGCCATGTCCACACACCCCCCCCCCCCCACACCCCTCACCCTCACCCAACAAAACCCACTATAGTTTGTCTCCCCGGCCAATGGCAGGGGCGACAACAATTATATAAATAAAACATATATTTGTAAACATTTACCGCCCTTGCTGTGGGGATAAATCCTTCTAAGTTATAAGGATCCCCCATTACCCCCCTCCCCCCTCAACACTCCCACCTTTAATCGCTGAGGCTGTTTAAGTGCCAGGTGGGAGAAAATTGGCAGGTAGGCTGATGAGATTGCCCATAAACTGCTAGAAACTCTTACAGATGTTAACTCGCCTCTTGGGTGAAAAGTATTAATCTTTTACTTATGTGAAACATTCACTTTGAGTCCCCCATTTAAATATGAAATTTAAAGATGACGAAAAGGAAAAAAATGTGAATGGCAGTTTCCCACAATGTAAAGATAGTAGAAAATATGCTACTAAATGTTATTAGGAAATTCGTAAAAACCAAAATAAACATGTATCCATCTAGATCTAGATCTAGACAGAACTTGCTGAATTTTGTGGATGATTCCATGCAGCAATCTCGATGGATACCAACCAAACTTTTCGGCTGACTCCTTTCATTCTAGGTATGAAATGTTGCGTTTTTTGTCTTTTGCTATTCATACAATACATTATGAAACCAGTAAAATGATAATGATGATAATAATAGTGCAGTGGTCACTCTTTTTTGCATTTATTTATTTATTTACACGTATTTTGATATCTTGCTAATGGAGGCCTTTGCAAGATATGTGCTGGCTAAGCAAAAGAAACCACAATCAATATAATTCTATGAGATGTGCTAGGATTTATTTATGAATTATGAACGAATGCTTAATATGATCCGCCAAAGTTCCTAGTCAAAACCATGGAGATAATTTTTTTAATTACGAATTACATAATCGCAGAGATGGGTTTCAAAAAAGATGTTTTAAAAATATCAGGTCGAAAGACAACAAGGTACTTCCATCATTTGATGGAAATATGGTAAGATCAACAAACTATGAAAGAACTACTTGCTGGTAATAATTGGATTTTGTCATATTTTGTAAATTATCTGGAAAGTATATCAAGTGGCATTTGAACTCTTTCTGATATAGATATGACATGAAGTGTTATCTTCACAATTGTGTAATTTGGTTGCAATTTAGGGCATGGGTTTAATTGTAGACATGGTCCAAAGGTTTCATGAATACTTTGAAATCTCAACCTTATTTACTATAGAAATGCACATATTGTCTTTTCACACTGGATGTTGCATTTTGAGAAATCTTATGGTGAGATGAGCTCGTGTTGCTGTGAATGTAGGAAAGGATTACGTGATCCATCCATCTACAGAAATATAGAGGTCCTGCACAGCCCTGGAATTCCAAGGATCACTGGAATAGCCATTGAATTTTTAAAAATTGAGAAAAAAACAACACTGGAAAAGCCATGACTATTGTGGAATAACACTGGAATAGCCCTGGAACCCTGTTAGGTTTGGGGATGGGGAGGGGGGGGGGGTTGAACAAAAATAAATAAATAGGCAATGTCTCTGTTCTGGAATTTAACAATTTGGCCTTGGAAAAACCCCATTCTCAAGGAGGAGCGGAGAGCGTAATAGGATAGTCTTTTTGTGATAAGATTGTCTCACTTCACAGAGAAATGTTTGTGTGAGCACTAAAGACCAAGCAATCACCGAACAGTAGCCACATATTATTATGCCACCAGAAAGAAATCAAAAGGTAATTTCTTATATAAGTTTCAGAGGAGGAAAAGTGCTGTCATCATTTTATTGTGATTTAATGTACACTAAGTACGTATGAAAGGTAAGAATCAATCATTAGTCAGCATGTACACTGATTATTCTTCGACACATTCCTGCATAATTTCTTGTCTTCTTATCAGCAGTTTAAATTTTACCATCTAATGTGGTTCTTAGCAGATCAAAAAACAGCGGCTGTGGATCAGGATGCCATGTAAAAATGTGTTATGGACTTTTAAGTCCATAATTTTTCCTAGAAGTGGCCATACTGCAAAGTGCATTAAACGTCATGTTTTTGTAAAAACGTTTCACAATATTTAGACCTATTTTCGTGTTTTAATATTACTGCAGCAATCCACGTTTTTAATTTTTCATTAATGGCGGACAAAAGGTGACAGTGTTTCCCAGATTCAATAACATTTGTCAAAATTGTAAACTTGTTTTTGTTGTGGCTCTGTGTCGTCTCGTGTATGCTCATGCAAACTGGCAAGCGAACTTGCGTCTGTCTACCAATTTTCATACTTTTTCGATGAGTAGTTTTGGAGCCGTTTCGCTTAACACATTTATGGGCCTAGCTCCATTATAACGTGATGCCTCGCATAAGATTGCCAAGCCACACCATAGAACTATTTCAGCAATTTAATGATGAGTATCAGATTGCGGGCAATAACTCACAGGAATAACTAGGGTTCAGATGGAGATGAAAACTTTCTGTCCAGCATCAGATGACTGTTTTGTGTATCAGTGATTGTTTAGGGTATCTCAAAGTATTCTGCAAGTTTCCTCACCAATAGATGCCGATTGTGGAATGCTTTTTGTAGTCATTTTTAGCGAAATCTTTATGGGAGACCCCGGGCATTGTTCTGGTACATGTATATTTTCTGTAGATTAAGGATATTTTATTTTATCAGTCTTTACCTTCTATAATTTAAATTTCAGAAATTATAATTATGCAAATTTCAGTTGATGTCGAATGTGATTGGTAAACTGTGAGCCACCTATCTGAATTATTCTGACATTGCTGCCTGTAGTATAAGCACATTAAGATTTTACAGCTCCCAATTTAGGTTTAGTATCCAGTGGAAATTACAGTGTGGGGCAACGATACAGAGTCTACGCCGAGCGTTGCAGCTGAACAGGGAAGGGAAATAGTGCACACTTTAAATATAATCCTCCTCCCACCCCCCTTTTTTTCCGTACACACACACACACACAAACACAGCGTTAAGGCTGGTTATTGGTAATTGCATATCTTGTCTGCTCCTATGAAATGTGTTGTTCAGCCTCAGTTCGTTACTTCCTGGTTTACCCACTTGTTATAGAATGGAGTTTCTGTAAACGGATAAGAACGAGTCAAAGCAATCATGATTCGTCATGGTACACGATTCAGCACAGGTTTTTATGGAAATAACTCACCTGGGCATTCTGCACCTGTGAGGGAAACTACATGGTGTGTGAAAATGCCATTTATTATACACTAGCTGAGGTATCCGGCGCTGCCCAGGATAAATCTGTACATGTATATAAATATATAATATAGATTGTATTGCTCCGTTTAATTCGATGGTTCTTAACCATTTTCAGGCAACGCCCCCTTCGGTCCCTCATATATTACATGTATTTATCATCCCCACCCCCCCCCCGCCCCCTATAACTACTCCACCCCAACATGCAATCACAAGTACACAGAACTCACATAAGTTGTGATTGTTTATTGTTTTAAAAGTAGAAAGTATTCTTCGTCAAATGTGACGAACAATATTTGCCTTTCCTGTTCACAAAGCCTACGCGTAGTGTTGAACAGGTCATTGATTTCCTTGTTATTTGGTGTGCCATGATCAGTACCGTAATTAAAGTGAGCGTCAGTGTTTGTGAGACGATCACCCCTCTCACATACGGGAGCATAATTTCTCCGTCTTGTAGACACCGCATTGAACCATTTTCCCTTCGGAGGTTCATTTCCTTCCAGCGGCAAGAACAGAATATAGATTAATATTTTCATACCTGTTGTAATCAGGAATCTTTGTAGGCCTACTGTTTGAAAATGTCTTGTCCTCGATACGATGAGAGCGATCGAACTGTACGTACTCAGGGGAGAGGGCGATGGCGATATCGACCATGCTGTTAACCACCGGCTTAACTGCATATCCAAATATAAATTTGGACTCTTGTCCAGCAGTAATAACAATACAACACATGAAAGAAGTGCGGAGTATCAGATAATCACCATCATAAAGTTAAATAAACAGAACTGTCTATGCAGTAACGGAAGCTGCTCGATCTATTGTGAAAACTGATATATTGAATTTTTGTGTTTGCTTGATTTAGGGATGAGAATAAGTCTGTCCTTAATTCCCGTGTAAGAGGCAAAAAGTTTAGAAAAGGAACATTCTAGAGAAAAACCCATTTATGAAAGTAAAAGAGGCACGTGTATTAATTTTTCCAGGCATGTAGATCTATTGGGAACCAGCACTGTTACCAGGGCCAAACTGTCACGATTAAGGTTGATGGCCTTGTACGCCACGAGTGTAGAGGGGGTAAACTTAGTAGGGGAGAAGGGGAGTTTTAAAGTTGTTGACTAGCATGAAAGATTACTATCACGAGGAAGGTCGGTGGCCTTGTGCGCCACGAGTCTAGAGGGGGTGAGCTTAGCAGGGGAAAACACGGTTTTTAACATTGTCGACGACCGTGAAAAGATACACACGACTCGCTTTAAACTAGTCGCGTGTGCAAAAACCTCGGGAGTATAAATGGAGGAAAAGCTCGACACGTGGTTCCCAAGTTATTCATTCCCAGAGGAAGACGCAGAGAGAAACGGTCCGGGCGACAGGTGGAAGGTCGTGCCATGGGGACCAGGGGTGTTAAGTATGTGAGGGATCTATGAGGTTCCCAAATTATTCAGTCCCAGAGGAAGACGCAGCGAGAAGAGGTCCGGGCGACAAATGGAAGGTCGTGCCATGGGGACCAGGAGTTAAGGAGTCCTGGGGACGGGATGGAAACCCTTCGGGAGCTCGTGATCTACGATGGCGGGTGTGAACTGTCTGTGCGCTATTCGTTTGCAGTTTAAGGAGCCCTGAGGACGGGATGAGAACCCTTCAGGAGCTGGTGATCTACGATGGCGGGCGTGAACTGTGTTTTCTTATTCGTGTGAAGCCAGGGGCGTCTGTTTCCCCTTTTATCGTTGAAGTTAGAGATCTAGGAAGGATCGTTTGAACTCTGGTGACGTGAAACTGCATCAGCGAGGAGAGCAGCTGTCGACAGAGACTATTGAGTATACGTAATTAAGTTTATGGACAAAGGGGTTAGATCTAGATGTGAGTTGGGGAGTAGAGAGTAGCCATGATCCCCAAGAATGAATTTCAAATATCTCTGTTTTTGTGATTGTGTGTTTGATTATCATGAGTTGGATGTTTTTGGCATAAGTTTTGTCATGCATTTAGTATTAAATATCGTTTAATTTGAATTTCACTCCATGTGTCCGTTGATCGCTGGTCTGCTTGCTTGGCTTGTTAGCTGGGTTTGAAAGGAAAAATAAGTTAAGTGCACATCACACACGTGGTCGTGACAATCTTCACGCACGTGATCGTGACAATTGGGGGCTCGTCCGGGATTTGAAATCTTATAAACTGTTAGGTCGTATATAACTCGTCCGGGATCCAAATCAGTGTGACATACGAGTAATTGATTTGAAATTTGAATTGATCTAAATAAGTAGGACGTGAATCGTCCGGGATTTGAAACTGTTGGGACACAAACGAGTGTTCCAAGTTGTAGAAATGTTTTTGTAAGTCAGACCAGCGGCCATGGAGGTAAATACCTTTCTAACGTCACCAAGATCGGAGGATTTGTTAACCTTTAAGAAACCGGAGTTATTGACGATTAGTAAGAGATTAGGACTCGATTATGTGAAAGCTATCTTAAGAAAAGCAGAAATATCGAGATATATTGCTGAATATTATGTGGATGATGATGTGTTCGAAGAAAACGACCTAGCTCAGTTTGAAACTATAGCATTAGTAACTGAAGTTAATATTGAGTTACAGAAAGAGAAGATGAGGATCGAGCTAGAGCAGAAAAAGCTAGAACACGAGGCACGGGAGAAAGACAAGGAAAGACAGGAGAAAGACAAAGAAAGACAGGAGAAAGACAAAGAAAGACAAGAGAAAGACAAAGAAAGACAAGAAAAAGAAAGAGATAGACAGGCGCAAGAAAAAGAAAGAGATAGACAGGCGCAGGAGAAAGAAAGAGAAAGACAACATGAGCTAGAAAAAGCCAGATTAGGTATTACTAGTAGATCACATGAACCCAGTTTTCTGGCGAGTAGAGAAGTAAGGTTGGTCCCCCCCTTTAATGAGAGGGAAGTGGATAAATACTTCCAACATTTTGAGAAGGTGGCCCTTAGTCTGAACTGGCCCAAACAACATTGGCCATTAATGTTACAGAGTGTAATAAGGGGTAAAGCTCAACAGACCTTTTCGGCCCTTTCCATGGAAGACGCGGGGAATTATGACTGTGTGAAGGATGCGCTATTGAAAGCCTATGAATTAGTGCCTGAAGCATATCGGCAAAAGTTCAGATATTACAAAAAAATTGACAGCCAAACCTATATTGAGTTTGCTCATGAAAAAGAGATATTTTTTGAGAGATGGTGTTCCTCGATGGAAGTATGTAAAGATTATGAAAAGCTTAAACAGCTTATATTACTAGAGGATTTCAAAACGGGAGTCCGTGATGAGGTAAAGACTTACCTCAATGAGAAAGAGACAAAGACGTTGCAAGATGCCGCTAAACTGGCTGACGAGTTTGCATTAGCTCATAAAAGTAGATTTGGGCTCAGTAGACCTGGTAAAGTTCAGGATCGGAGGTCCTTAAATGATGCTGCTGGCAATCCGAGGGGAGTCAAGATTGAATTCCCGCGGAGATCCAGTAGTTTCGATGGGAGAAGACCTGGTCCTAGTGGAAAAGATTACCATTTCCAGAGAAGAGTTTGGAGGAACGAGGGATCAAGATGTAATAATTAATAATAATAATAATATATTGCATTTATATAGCGCCCAACCCCGTCGATGACAAGCTCTGGGCGCTTTAACAAACTCTTACACACACACACACACACGCATACACAAAAGAAATTCAAAAATATTTACTATTGTTGCTGCCGAAAAACACCTAGCCTAGTTTGTCTGAAAGAAATGGGTCTTCAGATGGCATTTGAAAGAACCAATGTCATTAATTTCCCTGGTTGTCTTTGGAAGAGTGTTCCAGATGGTAGGGCCAAGAAATGAAAAGGACTTTTCTCCTACAGTGGACAGATTCATTTTAGGTACTTTCAATTTTGTAGTGTCAGATGATGATCTTAGTTGACGAGATGGAACATAGTAATCAGTTAAATCAACTAGGTACGATGGAGCAGTATTATTGACACATTTGTGACAAATGGATGACAATTTGTACATTATTCTTTTCTCAACTGGCAGCCAGTGCAAACTCTGCAGAAGTGGCAGTGCTGAATCTCTTTTCTTTTTCTTCAAAACAAGTCTCGCTGCATTGTTTTGAGCAATTTGGAGTTTTCTAATATTTTTTTGTGAAATTCCAGCCAAAAGGGAGTTGCAATAGTCAAGCTTTGAAAGTACAAAAGAATTTACTAAAACAGCCGCAGTTTCAGTTGAAATAAGATGTCTGATTTTACCGATTTTCCAGATTTCCATGTATAGAATGCGAATGAGGTGACTAACCTGAGATGACATAGAAAGATTCGAATCAATGTAAACCCCTAGGTTTTTTACTTTTTTTGAAATTTCTATTGAATTAGTGCCAATTATCATCTCAGTTCTGTCCACTTCTTGCAGAACCCGCTCACGGCCTAATAAAATAACCTCAGTTTTATCCTCATTTAGAGCCAGTTTGTTTTGGTTCATCCAGCTTTTAATTTCTGTTATACAGTTTCCAGCCTGCTGCAGAAGGCTGTCAACATCGCATGGCAAGGCAGAACTGTAGAGCTGGGTATCATCAGCATAGAAATGATATTGTAAATTAAATTTCTTTATTTCATGTACAAGTGGAATAGTATAGATAGTAAACAAAATAGGACCAAGTAGTGAGCCCTGTGGTACGCCATACTGAAGCGCATAGGAAAAAGATCTTATTTTGTTGGTTACAACAAATTGGTGGCGATTTGACAGATAAGATTCGACCCATTTAAGGGCGACCCCTCTGATTCCAAACGATGTTTCTAGCCTTCTGAGCAGGATTTCGTGGTCGATGGTGTCGAACGCTGCTGATAGATCCAACAAATTTAGCAGAGTAATATTTCCAGAATCTGCCTTTACTAATATGTCATTCATGATTCTTAATAGTGCAGTTTCAGTACTGTGGTTACTTCTGTACGCAGATTGAAATGGTTCCAACAGGTCATTATTTCTCAAATGACACATTAGTTGTTGTAATATCACCTTTTCAAGGATTTTTGAAAGAAAAGGAAGGTTTGAGACGGGTCTATAATTTTGCAACATGTTTTGATCAAGAGTCGTTTTTTTCAAAAGTGGTGTTACCCAGGCTGTTTTAAAATAATCAGGGACAGACCCACTTAAAATAGAGTTGTTTATTATTTTTGTAATAGTTGGAACCAGTTCGTCAATACAAGATCTAACCAAGAATGTAGGAATAGGATCGAGGTCACAACATTTTGATGGCGATGCCATGATGATAGATTTTACAGATTCATTCGACACAACACCAAAAGTGTCTATAGGATTTCCCTGAAACTCATCAAAATGATCAATGGCATCAAAACTGTCAAGATTTTCTCGGATAGTTGTAACTTTTTTATCAAAATAATCAGCAAAAACATTGGGCAACAAATTGTTCTCGTAAATTGTGGGTAGAGGTGTTTCCTTTCTTTTCCCTGTGAGTTCATCACAAATACTAAAAAGTTCCTTACAAGATGTAGAATTTTGAAGTTTAGTGACATAGAAGTCTTTTTTTGCAAGTTTAATAACACATTTCCATTTGTTCTTCTGGTGTTTGAAAATGTCCTTGTGGACTGTAAGACCTGTCTTTAACCATTTCCTTTCTGCTTTGCGACATTCTGCTTTGGCTGCCTTGACATCTAGGGTGTACCATGGAGCGAACGGTCTGTTGGAGATTGACCTGGTCTTGATAGGTGCATGTCGCTGAAGTAGATTTTGCTGGATGTTATTATAAGATGTGATGTCGCCTTCAAAGTTCTCGAGAGCATTGGCCATTTCCGTCTTGAAGGCATTGATGTCGATACCTTTTATGTCTCTGGACGACACAACTTTTTTAATGATATTTGGCTTTGCGAAATCACTGTCGAGTACGATGGTTTTATGATCCGAAATGAGTTTTTCCGAAATTGTGGGAGATTAGGCCATAGAAGCTGGGATTGTCGTGCTCTTGGCAAAAAGAAGACTGGCCCTATAGCTTTTGTGGGAAGACCGAAAGTTATAAACGCTCCGCAGCCTCGTAACCCAGTGAAGTTAGAGACCATAAGGGAAGAATTTCTACCATTTGTGTCAGAGGGTCTCGTGTCTCTTGGGGAAAATTCCACCCCCATACCTTTAAAAATATTGCGGGATACTGGATGTTCCCAGTCCCTCCTGTTAGATAATGTTCTAGATTTTAATGATAACTCAAATACTGGAGAAGTGTCTTATACGGGGTATAGAGGGAGTTTTTAGCCCTGTACCTTTGCATAGAATTTATCTGAAGTCAGACTTTATAACAGGTCAAGTGGTAGTTGGATTTAAGTCTGGTTTGCCAATAGAGGGAGTATCTCTATTGTTAGGAAATGACCTTGCCGGTGTTAGAAAAATACCAACTGTACAGTTGACTTCAAGACCTAGTACTGATGACGGAAGAGAAGTTAAAAATATATATACTTCATGTGCGGTGACTCGAGCTATGGCTAAAAAGGAAGAGCAGTCAGATGACAGTGAAGAGATTTGTGAAAAAGATAGGTCGACGGAGTCCAGTGTAGATAATTCTTATGATCTTTCTAATACTTTTCTAGGATCCATATTACAGAAAGATGTCAGTCATTCCGATGTTATGCGGGAAGATAAGAATTTATCATATGATAGAGATCACTTGATTAAAGAACAAGGCTTAGATCCTAGCTTACAGCCATTGCAGGATCAAGTTCTGAGGTACAAAAAGGGTACTTCATAAAAGATGGAGTACCTATGAGAAAATGGAGACCCACTGATGTCCGCGCAACGGAAGAGTGGGCGGTTGTTTATCAAGTTGTGGTTCCAAAACCATATAGGCACGAGATACTTGCCATGGCCCATAATTTACCTCTTCGTGGCCATTTGGGTATAAGGAAAACCAATGATAGGATAATGAGACATTTTTTTTGGCCAGGAATTAACAAGGATGTGGCTTATTTTTATAATACATGTCACACATGTCAGATAGTGGGAAAACCAAATGCTGGAAAAAGAATGGCCCCTTTACAGCCAATTCCAATTTGTGGGGAGCCCTTTTCTAAGGTTATCGTTGATTGCGTTGGTCCTTTGCCAAAGACCAGCTCAGCAAATCAATATTTATTAACCAATATGTGTACAGCCACTAGATTTCCTGAGGCTATTCCTCTTAGAAATATTAAGACACAGAGTATTGTGAAAGCTCTAGTAAAGTTTTTCACTTTATTTGGATTGCCTAAAGAGATACAGTCGGATCAGGGCAGTAACTTTATGTCGAGACTGTTTAAACAGGTTATTAGTGAACTGGGGACCAGACGAATTAAGTCATCTGCGTACCACCCAGAATCTCAAGGAGCTTTAGAGAGGTTCCACGCTACTTTAAAGAATATGATGAGAGCGTATTGCTATGATAGCGAGAAAAATTGGGACGAAGGAACACATTTGCTGTTGTTTGCAGCTAGAGAGTCAGTTCAAGAATCACTAGGATTTAGTCCTTTTGAGTTAGTGTTTGGACATAATGTTCGTGGGCCGTTGGCTCTGTTGAAAGAAAAATGGATCGGTGATGATCCTCTAATGAATGTATTAGATTATGTGCAGAAGTTTAGAGATAGGCTGCATAAGGCTTGTGAATTAACAAAAGAGAATTTGGGGTGTGCCCAAGAGAAAATGAAATTTTGGTATGACAGGAAGGCCAGGACAAGAAGTTTTAAACCTGGAGATAAGGTCCTTGTTTTATTTCCCCTGGAGTCAAATCCTCTCCAGGCTAGATTTTATGGACCCTGTGAAATTGAGTCAAAAATTAATGATCTCAATTATATTATAAAAACTCCAGATAGGAGAAAGAGTACACAGTTGTGTCATATTAATATGTTAAAAATGTATCATGAAAAGCCAGTTGAGATTGTTGCTGTAGTGAATGAAGTGGATAATGATATTGAGTCACAAGAAGAGACTCAAGATGTACACCTCAGACGTGATGTGATATTCCCTAACTTGTCAAATTCTGAGATTTTTACAGAATGTTGATTGCAAATTACATTATGTGAAATTGCGTCCAATAGAGCGTTTGAAAAGATTTGGTGTGAGATATCCAGATTTGTTTTCTGATGTTGCAGAAACATGATTTACATATTATAAATGTGAAAGGGAGAGGGAAAGTGATGGCTGTTTGCCTTTCCAGATGTCATTGATGTTATGTATGTGGATTATGTTTACCCTTCTTATTTGAATGAAATTTTGATGTAATGAATTTCTTGTTAAAAATTTTGCTCTAGGGATCAAAATTTTCTTTGGTGGGAAGGAGGTGTCACGATTAAGGTTGATGGCCTTGTACGCCACGAGTGTAGAGGGGGTAAACTTAGTAGGGGAGAAGGGGAGTTTTAAAGTTGTTGACTAGCATGAAAGATTATTATCACGAGGAAGGTCGGTGGCCTTGTGCGCCACGAGTCTAGAGGGGGTGAGCTTAGCAGGGGAAAACACGGTTTTTAACATTGTCGACGACCGTGAAAAGATATACACGACTCGCTTTAAACTAGTCGCGTGTGCAAAAACCTCGGGAGTATAAATGGAGGAAAAGCTCGACACACGTGGTTCCCAAGTTATTCATTCCCAGAGGAAGACGCAGAGAGAAGCGGTCCGGGCGACAGGTGGAAGGTCGTGCCATGGGGACCAGGGGTGTTAAGTATGTGAGGGATCTATGAGGTTTCCAAATTATTCAGTCCCAGAGGAAGACGCAGCGAGAAGAGGTCCGGGCGACAAGTGGAAGGTCGTGCCAGTGGGGACTAGAAGTGTTAGGTGTGTGAGGGATCTATGATGTTCCCATTTATTTCCAAATAAGCAGAATTTATCTGTCCGGGCGACAAATGGAAGGTCGTGCCATGGGGGCCAGAAGTTAAGGAGTCCTGAGGACGGGATGGAAATGTCACGAGTGGAGTGAGGGCAATTAAGGGGATTGCTACAGAGCGGGTGTAGAGTAAGAAGGGCTCACGGCAGACAGGTAGGGAAAGACGTGAAAGGAAGAGAGTAAAATTAACGCACGAAGACAAGTAAGGAAAGCGTGCATGTTATGAGTGGTGGGGGGTCTGAATGAGGCGAAAGCGCTGTATTACTATCACTGCAAGTTAGAAGGTCCTACTGAACGGACGCTAGTAAGAGCCCAGCGGGCGGACATAAGGGGAGCAGTCGAGAGACCAGTGAGAGAGTTTTTCCAGTGATGACTGGTAGGTAGAACGTTGATTGATAATTATGATTGATGTACATTTGTATTATATTATATTCGTCTATTACCATGATGTAAATAAGTATATGTGAGGAATGTGGAAGTCCTTGATATTGGATATAGCAATGTGCGCCATGAGCGATAGATGAAAGTGAGTTCATGGATTTGTAGCGCGAGTGAGTAGTGTGTACTCCGATGGAGGTGTGTTACCGTAAGATGTGTGGTGAGTGAAAGGTGAACTAGTGTGTGTACGCTTCATGGGTTGTAAGGAGAGGTGGAGTGAATAGAAATGGTATGGCATTATACCAATGTAATGTTATTCTTGTAGGTGCCGAGGTCGGGCCAAAGAGCGCCGCCTACGGTGATAGGCCAGCATAGGGCCGGAGGCCACACATAGGCCAGAAGTGAGGCTGTCAGTGCAGGACAGTAGAGGCACATAAAGTCGTGGCAGTCAGACCACGGACAGGGACGTAGATATGAGCGTGAATGTGATAATGTACTATTGCCATGTTGATGGGCTAGGAACTAATAATGTACTATTGCCATGTTGAGGGGCTATTGAAATGATAATGTGTTATTGCCCTGCTGAGGTGCTAGGGGAGTGCTAAGGTGTAAGACAATAGGAAGGTGATATTGAGAGACTGCGGTGCCAGTGAATTATTAATGTGCTATTAAGACCCTGAGGGGAGAGGCTGAGGCCGAAGTGCCTTTAGGAGTAACTACCGGGTTGTGGATCCGAGGGAGAGTGTGTGTGAGAATAAGGCCGTGGTACGGCAGTTAATTTCAATAATATAATGTATGTAATTGCGCTATTATCTGTATAATTATGTTTAATAAATGTGTGAGTCTGATGGATTGTTCTGTTAAGTGTTAAACTTGTTTGTTCGTGATTGTTGTCCTGTCATAACTTATTACATCTCCCAGTCTGGGATTTGTGACAGGAAACCCTTCGGGAGCTCGTGATCTACGATGGCGGGTGTGAACTGTCTGTGTGCTATTCGTTTGCAGTTTAAGGAGCCCTGAGGACGGGATGAGAACCCTTCAGGAGCTAGTGATCTACGATGGCGGGCGTGAACTGTGTTTTCTTATTCGTGTGAAGCCAGGGGCGTCTGTTTCCCCTTTTATCGTTGAAGTTAGAGATCTAGGAAGGATCGTTTGAACTCTGGTGACGTGAAACTGCATCAGCGAGGAGAGCAGCTGTCGACAGATACTATTGAGTATACGTAATTAAGTTTATGGACAAAGGGGTTAGATCTAGATGTGAGTTGGGGAGTAGAGAGTAGCCATGATCCCCAAGAGTGAATTTCAAATATCTCTGTTTTTGTGATTGTGTGTTTGATTATCATGAGTTGAATGTTTTGGCATAAGTTTTGTCATGAATTAATATTAAATATCGTTTAATTTAAACTTCACTCCATGTGTCCGTTGATCGCTGGTCTGCTTGCTTGGCTTGTTAGCTGGGTTTGAAAGGAAAAATAAGTTAAGTGCACATCACACACGTGGTCGTGACACAAACTAACTTCCAGGATTTTTTTTCTGCCCATGCATGTCAGTTTCTGTGGTGCTCAATAAAATTACGGGATTTTCACTCACCCATCAACACGTGCTTGTATTCGTTAGAAACATTTGGTTATTGATATGATGTGGCACATAGCGGGACCATTTGAGACGAGTAAATGCATGCAAAGCCGGAGTTGTATCAAATCAAACGCTTTTTAGTTGCTATATCCATGTATTTGCTTACCAGTGTGCTGTACGCCCTTTTTTTCTCTTTTTCTCCTTTTCTTTAGGAAGGAGGCGAAATGTAATGCTTTTTAGTTGAATAAATTGCACGAGACTTGTCGATAAATGAATTGGACTTTCCAGATAAGACCAAATCCAACAGAATACATGTGCACTTCTATACAGATGCCAGCACCTGCAATTGGATTGCTTTTACAGTTTCAAACAAAAAGGAATACACAGAGCACATGTATTTTGAAAATTTGGTTACCTGTTTTATGGAAGTGGAAACATTTTTTATGCGTGTTTTTTACGCGTTTTAACGTAAGACTGAACAATGATGTCCTTTGCTGTGGCAGAAAATGATGTGACCGTTCTGTTGCTGTGGGTTGTTGTTTGTTTGTTTTTTTTTGGGGGGGGGGGTGCTTCCAAATCTAGGATTGTACCAAATAGGACTTTACCCAAATGTAGTGGTTGCTGTCACTGCCAGGCGTTTTATTAGGAATGCCTTGAGGTGAATTGTGTTCGATGAAAAACGCACCCAAACAGTGATGATTGGGATCGGTGTACAGTAGTTTCTGGGATCTTCATCAGGCGCTTACATAATATGTATATATAAAAAAAAATAATGTGTGAACAACTGGGAAAAAAACAAAAAACTTGTATTAGTTTCAGCGACCTCAAAGTACACATCTACCAAATATTTTCAAAGAACATGCACAATGCCTCGCTCAAATCTAGCTATAAAATTAGGATTTAAATTCTTAAACATTTGTACTAACCATGAACAGTAAACTTACGTTTGAAACCAATTGGGTCTCAGTTCATACCCAGTAAATAATTATGAAGCTTGAAATGTTTTTCTTATTTACTTTTTATACTAACTTACTTAATATAATTTATTATTTTTCCGGGGTCTAGAAGATGTCAGGAAGTTAAAGGCCAAAACATCTAACGAAAGAATCCACTCTTCCTCTGAAGATCGTCTGTCTCACTCCACCTGAGGAGTTTCTTACCACTGTGATGAAAAAAGAGCGCAGCCAGCATTATGTCCATGAGTCGAATATATATTTAAGGCCAAAGGTCCACATGCGGCTCACGAGCCGCAGTTTGGCCATCTTTGGTATAGGTCGTGTTTATGTGACCTTGTCTTTTTCTTTGCAGTAACCCTATATATTTTTAATTAGTTACTGCCTTTATGGTGGCAAGAAATCTGTAATGCATTTTATCTTTCCCTGTGGTATTGCCAGATTCACATCCAGACAGTCGATGCGGCTTTTGGTACCAACTGTACAGACGATGCAACTCAATGTGTGGGTCCCACAGAGATTTGTGACAACAACACCTCTTGTCGGTGTGCTGGTGGTTACATTCAGGATACCAACAATAACATATGTAGACGTAGGTTTGATTGTCTGTGTGTCAGTCTTTCGTTGTTTTTCCTAACAGGTTGTCAACTTTATGTGTGTACTTATTATTGTTTTTTGTGAATGCTGTCCTCGAATCTCTGTTTTCATGAGCATATGACCTGTGGGGTCAACACTTTGTCGCGGCTGATTTAAACTACTCAACGAGCTCGTGGCTAAAACCTGAACACAGGAATACCCTGCTGCTTGCATTTGGAATTATTTCATTTTGCCAAGACAGATATAGAGAGGGTAGACAGTGAGAGGTGGGGCAGAGATGTATTTTATGAAAGTTTTGTCAAACTCAAAAATAAAGTTTGCCAACCATTGGTAGGCACAAGAAACAGAATGGGCAGTGCAGTATTTTAAGAACCAGGCAGCCTGAAAATAGGTCTCTGCCAATGAAATGAGATGTGATGTCCATGTTGCTAAAGAAAACATCTATACTGTCTTTTATAATCTAGTTTTCCAATGGTAGAGTGACAGTAGATGGTGTGAATAACTGTATAGTGAACAATAAATTACTAGGAAGACACCAGCGAAACTAAATATCTACGCCACACAAAAGGAAACTCACTTACTCACCGACCAACCACTCACACAGGTCTATATATATAAACATTCCTACAGAAAGTTCCCGAAATAAACGTTACCTTTGCCCTCGCACAAACTAACCAATCACGCATCAATACGTCATCAGGTTACATCACTCAAGGCCAAATCTGGCGTAAACATTCGTTTCCACCACGTTATCGAATATTCGGGAACATACTAATATTTACTGAACGAGTCAAAACACCTGACAACAAGCGAGCGAGGAAAAAAACTACTCACTAGAAAAGAAGGTCAGGTCACGGAGTACAGCACACTCTGGCGGTAGTCAACAATAAAATGAAAAAAGTAGTGGACACATGCTCAGCCACCAGCACAACAACAAAACCGGGGGAGGGCAAGGGGTAGCCCGCAGATGCTACACAACTCCCCAATTTAAGTTGAATATCTTTCAACTCCAAAAACATTACACGGCGTCTGCACTATCGTGAAATAATCTTATAGCACTCCCAATCTCACAAAGGTAGTTGCTAATTATATTACAATTAATAACAATTTCAGTGTCTTCCCGAATGTCATCACAAATACAATACAATGCAGTGTACTTTGCACCACTAATACCATAACTAATACAATACCGTCATTGCTTCCCAATAGTAAACAGTAGGCCTACTAGTCAAAATAACACAACGCCACCACTGTGGTGAAACAATGGTCAATGATATTATTACAAATCATATATGGTGAAACGATGGCCCATCGTTTACACAATGCTTCGTGCATGAACCATAGCATATAACTTGTATATAACATAGTTATCTCCAAAATGTATAATTCATACGTACAATGGCAAAATACCAATACATACCGACCACTGATCAGGGTCTTTCTTCATCATATTAGGTCAAAACAAGTTACAACATTGCAATATAACACAAACACTGCTTGCTCGCAGTCCCCATTTGGGTTACATTTTCCAAAAATTACACCAAGTTCCATTGGTAACCAATATGACATAGCATAAAATCAAAATGTGACTAACACATCATGACTCTCTATCAGCCATCAATTCAATATTCAGTCACAGATGAACTATGTCCCCAATTACAGTACAATACCGCCGTCCTAGAAATTCATCTAGAAGGCAAAAGTATGGGTTACAATGCATTTCACTGATAGTGTACTACTTTAAAATACCCTGCTCAGGAAATCGGCACAGACATTTTCTGTGCCTTTTACGTAGCGAATCCTGAATCGATAAGACTGTAAAAATAAACTCCATCGTAATAACTTTGGACTGTCAAACTTGGCAGAGTTCAAAAACTCTAATGACCGATGGTCAGTTTGGAGCACAAACTCCTTTCCATACAAATACAAAGTAAACTTTTTTACAGCCCAAACAATAGCTAAACATTCGCGCTCTGAGACCGAATATTTTGTCTCACGAGGCAATAGCTTACGACTAGCATATGCCACAGGGTACAACTTTCCCTCGTGTTCCTGCATAAGACTAGCGCCTAATCCGCGATCTGATGCATCAGTTGCGAAGACAAACTCTTTGGAAAAATCTGGCAAACATAACACGGGTTTGGAGATAATGACATTCTTCAAAGAGGTGTACGCTTTCTCCTGCGTTTCGTCCCACTGAACTATATTGGGCTGACCCTTTCTAAGTAAATCAGACAATGGTGATGCAATCGCTGAAAAGTTAGGAATAAATTCATGGTAATATCCCATTAATCCTAAGAATGCTTTCACTTCCTTCTTAGTGGTGGGTCTGGGTGCGTCTCGTACCTTACATACATTCTCTTCTAACAGGCCAATCATACCTTCTCCCACTAAGTGTCCAACAAAGTCTACTTCAGACGTTCCAATCAGACACTTCGATGGTCTTGCCGTTAATCCAGCTTGGTCCATCCTCTGCAGTAAGTCCTTGAGAGTTTTCACATGCTCGTCGAATGTCTCTGTATGAATCAGCAGGTCGTCCACATATGCTGTCACATTGTTCATTCCACGGATCAATGGCTTTACGATCCTGTTCAGCGTGGCTCCTGAGTTCATCATCCCAAAAGGCATCCGAATGAATTCATAGTGTTCGCCCATGGTGACGAACGCCGTCTTGGGAATGTCTTGCTCTCGAACTTTCACTTGCCAGTATCCCTTGCTCAGGTCAATCCGAGAGAATAATTTTCCTCTCGAGAGACTCTGAAACACTTCTAATGGCGCTGCTGTCGGATGAGGGTCGAATACTGTGATCTTGTTTAACCTCCTGTAGTCGATGCAGACTCGGTTGGATCCGTCCTTCTTCTTGACGACAACAATAGGTGAAGCATAAGCTGATGAGCTCCTTCGAATGATGCCCAGCCGTTCCATGGTGCTAAGCCCCTCCTTCAATGAGTCGCGCATAGCGTAGGGCACCGGGTATGGTCGTTGACGAACTGGTACTTCTGTCGTCAGGTCGATGCGATGTTCACCCAACTGACAGCATCCAGGGAGATTGGTGAAGACGTGCTGGTAATTCTTCACCACATCGCAGAGTTCTTGACGTTGTTCCCATGTCAGTTGCGTTCCATACTGGACATTTCTGTAGCCTTCCTTCTGGTCCCAGCTTCCTAGGTCGGCAAAGTCCTCCGTCGTTCCACCGTTGTCGCCTTCCAGGTCGCAGTCCTCGATGATTGTCATGCCAGCTGACTCCACGGGTTGACTCTTGTCCATCATGTCGTCCTCTGCCAGTACAGTCTCAGCACTATCACCGCCGCCGTCCTTTATGGCGTTGACATGTTCAGGCGTGGTATCTCTCCTACTGTTGTCCATCCCACACATCTCGGTCACAATAGGTCTCGGTTCCATTGCCACTGCTGCTGCTTTTGACGTCCTTGGAATGTATCTCTTGAGGAGGTTGGCGTGCAAGGTCTTTTCTTTTGCACCCATCTTGACTCTATAGTCGTTAACACCGACAACTGAGACTACCTTATATGGTCCCTTCCATTGGACTAGGAGCTTGTTAGTGTTCGTCGGCAGTAGCACCAACACTTCATCTCCGGGGCGGAACTTCCTCTCTCGCGCCTTCCGATCGTAGTAGGTCTTCTGTCTACCTTGAGCCTTGGAGAGTTCTTCCGTCGCTAACTTCCATGTGTCCTCCAGCCTCTCACGTAGTTCCATGACGTACTGGTAACTGGTCTTCGTTTCCGGCTCCTCTACGTCCTTGGTCCATAGTTGTCGTAAGATGTGCATGGGTCCTCTCACAGTTCTCCCATACAGCAACTCGAATGGGGCAAACTTGGTCGACTCTTGGGGAACTTCACGATATGCGAAGAGCAGCGGGTTGATGTATCTGTGCCACTGCTTGGGTTGCTCTGCGCACAGTCGTCTCAATGTTTTCTTCAGTGTGCCGTTGAATCGCTCCACCAACCCGTTGCACATAGGGTGGTAGACTGTAGTGGTCGACTGTCGAATTCCCAGTAGTCTATTCGTTTCCTTCATGACATCTGACATAAACTGGGTCCCTTGGTCGGACAAGATCTCTTCGGGCACACCCAAACGGCTGTAGATGTTCACTAAGGCTTCTGCTACCGTTTCTGCGTCGATCTTCTTCATGGGTGTGGCTTCGGGGTAACGAGTAGCGTAGTCTATGTACACCAGGATATACCGATGTCCACCTTCACTTGGGGGGTCGATAGGTCCTACTAAGTCCACGGCCACTCGCCTAAATGGTACGTCCACTACTGGCATACTCTGCAGGTGCACCTTTGGTGTCGCTCCTTTGTTCACTGTCCTCTGGCATATGTCGCATGAGCGGCAGTATCTCGCGACGTCACCTTCAATTCCAGGCCAATAAAAATTGCTCATAACTCTGTCTTTGGTTTTCTTCACGCCGAGGTGTCCTCCGACGATCGAGTCGTGGGCTACACTCAATACATACTCTCTCAGTTTCTCGGGTAGTACCACTTGCCTTATAACCGTCGCCTGTCTCAGGTCCTTGTAGATCCGGTACAGTACTCTTCCATGTTTCTCAAAATGAACAGATTTATTGCCTCTATTAGTTGGGATCTTCTTCTGCTCTAACTTCCTAATGACTTCGTCTTCTTCTTGGAGTCGGATAAGTTCCTCTCTATCCACTCCCGCATGCCGTTCTGCCCTCGGCACCTTCAGCGACGTAGACCGGTCCTTCCTCTTCTCCTGGGCCCTCGTGGTCACCGCTCCTACCATCACCTCAGTATCAGGGTCGTACGGATCCTTCGCTCCGTCCACGTTCCCGACTACTAGGTCGCAGATGGTCTCCGGGAGACACAGCGCCGTCACTTTGCCCGTCAGGTAAGGCGTCTTCGCGTCGATAACGGCTTCCTCCGCCGCTAGCAAGGAGTTATCGATCCTCGCGATAAGTTTCTTCCCACCGGTGAGCTGTCCGTCGTCCACCAGTGCTCGCCGCACCACTACACCTTCACAGCCGGTATCTCTTAGGACATCTACCGCTCGATTTCCAATCAAGCCCTTCATCACTGGTAACTTCAGCTTCTCCACGGTCCTTCCGTCACTGCATCCTCCGCACGTAACAGGCACCGCTAACTGTAGCTTCCCGTCCTTCATTACCGCTTGAACGTTGATGCTGGTGTCAGCCGTCGTCACATCTTGTCTTGACGACTCGTCCGCCGCTATAACTACGGCCGCCGCCGCCTTGTTCGGCTTGCCTCGTCCCATATCCTTCTGGGCTGGACACATCCTCCGAACGTGGCCTGGCTTTCCACAAAGGTAACATTTCAACTCACCTTTGTCGTTTAACTTTGCACGACACTCCGTCGCCTTGTGTCCCGGCCTCTGGCACCTATGGCAGACCTGTGGGCTTCTGTCTCCGTTGGGCCTCTGTCGCACTGGCCGGCTCTGCAGTCTGGCGCTGCCGCTGAGCGTCCGGTTCCTCGCTACCAGGTACGCCTCCGCTGAATCTGCGATGTCCTGTAGCGTCTTTGGTTTCCTCTCCCTCACATGGGTTGCAAGGTCTGGTGTTCAGGCATCCATGAATTGCTCTCTGACGAACAGATCTCTCACTCCTTCGTAGGTCTCCTCCGTCTTCGACAGCTTTATCCACCTCTCTAGATAGGTCTTGATCCTGGTCAAAAACATTCCAACATCTTCTCCATCTTCAGGCTTACCTTGTCTGAACATGAGTCTGTATCCGTCCTCTGACAGGTTGTACAACTTCTGCAACGCTTCCTTGACCTTGTCGTAGTCCTTGGCTTCGTCGATCGGTAGTCTGCAGAAGCACTCCAAAGCTCTCCCGGTCAGCAGGGCAGACAGTGATGTCGTCCAGGTGGATCTGGGCCATTCAGCTGTTTCAGCAAACCTCTCAAACCGCAGCAACCAGCTATCCAGATCGTCCTTCTTGTCCTGAAATGCAGGTAGCTTGGGTCTCTTAGAACTGGCGTGGTCGCTGGTCCCCTGCGTCGACTCGCCTCCACGCTGATGGCGGATCCTCTCCATCTCCAGCTCGTGGTTCATCTCCTTCTCCCGAGCCTCTATCTTCAGTTGCTCCATGCGCTCTTGCCTCTCTCTTTCCTCCCTTAGGCCTTCACGGATGTAGTTCTGTCTCTCCTTCCCAGTGAGCTCCAAGGCGTCTGCTTCCTGGCTAAGCCTTCCAATAGCCTCTGACATGTTGTAGATAGCTTGTCGATGATATTCCTAAAATAAACTATGTAAATAAATCTAGTAATTTTGATCTGGTCCGCTCGAATATGGTCGGATCCCGGACGAGCCCCCAATATGTAACAGCTGAGGTTGTTCTAGCACGTTATAGTAGGGGGGAGTTAGTTGATCTAACTACAACCCTTTAGAAAACGAAACTATTACAGCTGTAAAATAAATAAACACGAGATCCGACGATAGATTAAATAATACTAAAGTTTAATAACTGTATAGTGAACAATAAATTACTAGGAAGACACCAGCGAAACTAAATATCTACGCCACACAAAAGGAAACTCACTTACTCACCGACCAACCACTCACACAGGTCTATATATGTAAACATTCCTACAGAAAGTTCCCGAAATAAACGTTACCTTTGCCCTCGCACAAACTAACCAATCACGCATCAATACGTCATCAGGTTACATCACTCAAGGCCAAATCTGGCGTAAACATTCGTTTCCACCACGTTATCGAATATTCGGGAACATACTAATATTTACTGAACGAGTCAAAACACCTGACAACAAGCGAGCGAGGAAAAAAACTACTCACTAGAAAAGAAGGTCAGGTCACGGAGTACAGCACACTCTGGCGGTAGTCAACAATAAAATGAAAAAAGTAGTGGACACATGCTCAGCCACCAGCACAACAACAAAACCGGGGGAGGGCAAGGGGTAGCCCGCAGATGCTACACATTCCTTACAAGAAACCCTTGCCAAAGAAAAAGAATGTAAAATGCAGAGACTTGAAGAAAATTAACTTAGAAAATTTCAAATTAGATTTGAGAACAACGTTGGCTGACTCAGAAGACATCAATGCTGAAGTTCTGACAGAAAAAATCCAAAGCGTCTTAAACAGCCATGCTCCGGAAACATCAAGGACTGTGACCGACAGGACACCATCACCATGGTTCACGTTGGAAACAAAAGCAGCAAAACAGGCCAGGCGACGAGCAGAAAGGAAATGGAAGAAAACAAAGTTACAAATTGACAAAGAAATATACATTCACCATAAGAAACTTGTGAATGACACCATTCGAAAAGCTAAATGTGACTATTACAACTCAAGGTTTTGTGAAATTCAAAATTCAAAACAATTTTTCAATTTTTCCAATGATTTGTTGGGCAAACAGAAAAGGATCAACCTGCCAACTTCAATAGAAAAGGAACATCTGCCTAATGCATTTGGGGACTTCTTCATGGACAAAATAGAAAAAATTAGAGACAATTTAAGTAGTTGTGATATAGCTAGTGAAAATTCTGTATTTGTTGGGAATAATCTTTCTTGTTTCAGTGAAGTTACCAGTGATGAAATCAATGACATAATTTGTTCTGCTGCTACTAAGCAATGTGAACTAGATCCCATGCCCACAGACTTGTTAAAAAAATGCTTACCTGATCTTTTACCATCCATCACAAAAATTATTAACACTTCTTTATGTACAGGTGCTGTGCCAGAGACCTATAAAGTTGCACTCGTTAAACCTTTGCTTAAGGAAGTTAATCTTGACTCTGAAAACTTGAAAAACTATAGACCAGTATCTAATCTTCAATTTTTATCAAAGATTTTAGAGAAAGTAATTTTAAAACAACTACTTGGTCATCTAAACAATAACGCTCTCTGCGAATCATTCCAGTCAGCATATCGTGTAAATTGTAGCACTGAAACTGCTTTACTGAGGATTGTTAATGATTTGTTTGGATTACTGGACAAGGGCTTGGTTTCGTGTTTAAACATTCTTGATCTATCAGCTGCCTTCGACACTATAGATCATGAAATTATTCTTTGCAGATTAGAAGCAACCTATGTGATCTCTGGTATAGCTCTGAAATGGTTCAGGTCCTATCTATGTGACCGAAAACAAATTGTTGTAACAGATAACATAAAATCAAAAGAATACATACTGCCATATGGTGTTCCACAAGGCTCAGTTTTAGGTCCCACTCTCTTTATTACTTACATTGGGCCCCTGTCTAATATTTTTAAAGATCATGTTTTTTATTTCCATCAGTATGCTGATGATGTCCAACTATATCACCCTGGTACGACTTAGGTCATGTTGACAATGTTATAAAAGATAGTGAAAAGTGTATTATGGACACAAAAGAATGGATGAACCAAAACAAGCTAAAGCTAAATGAAGACAAAACAGAAGTTATGATTATTGGAAAGAAAAGACAAATAACTGCAATTAAAAATGTAAAATTAAATCTTGGTGAAAGCACTGTAGTAAACGTGAATAAAGTTAAAAACTTAGGCACAATTTTAGAATCAGATCTGAGCATGGAAAATCAAATAAGTTCATTATGTCGATCATTAATGTTTCAATTAAAAAATATCAGCTCTATTCGTCCATTCATATACCAAGAGGCAACTCGAATACTTATCACTTCACTTATGTTTTCAAAGCTTGATTATTGTAACTCTCTGCTCTTTGGAATTCCGAGCAACAAAATAAAACGCCTTCAGATAATTCAGAATAATGCAGCTAGACTGATTTTTAGAAAATCAAAAAGAGAATCTGCCTCAAGCCTTATTGACCAACTTCACTGGCTTACTGTTGAAAACAGAATAAAATTTAAAGCTGCAGTTTTGGTTTACAAATGCCTTGAAGGTTCGGCTCCCTCCTATCTTTCGGAACTTTTGAAAAAACATGAGTCTGATAGAATTTTAAGATCTACTACAGAAAACAAACTGGTTGTTCCCAGGTGTAAAACATCAAATTATGGAGATAGAGCTTTTAGTTGTTTTGGTCCCTGTGTGTGGAATTCTTTACCACAAGAGGTTCGAAATTCTGCCTCTCTAAACATATTTAAAAACAGGTTAAAAACATTTCTTTTTAAAAACTGAATTTTATAGCTTGCTATGGATGTATAAAACTAGTTTGTCTGTGTGTGTGTAAGTTTATTTGAATGTGCTTTTATGATTTTTTACTGTGTACAGCGCCTAGAGTTTTTAATGTTTTAGCCCTAGCGCTATATAAATGTATATATTATTATTATTATTATTATTATCGTGTAGGTAGAAATTTGCATCGTGAGAAACCTCAGTGAGTGAACAATGGTGCTCTATTCACATTGTTTTTATTACCGTGGAGTTTTGGTAGGAAGGTTACCCGAGAGAATAAGTTTCTGTGTATAAATCCTGTTAGCACATTATCTATGTAGTAAATTATGGAATCTGACAACGCATTTGAAGACGCCTAGCGCTAAAAGTAAGTTTGTGTGAAAGGTCAATCAGTGGGCTTTGAGTTGAATTTTAAAAGACATGATTTTAGAATGTCAGTTTCTTAATATGAATTTTTAAAAAACATATATTGTGACTAACCTTCCACTACATATGCCCTTGTTTCAAGCGCTCCCTCGTTGTATGCATATTTATACTTTGTCATGAAAATTATATGTCTGTTAAAAGCATTAAAAACTCTTTCTTTTGATATCTTCACATTTATTACTTGACTTAAACTGTGAAGCTCACGTGTATTTTTTCAACGCATACATAATAGCACATAGCAGCGATATTACCGCAAGCCAGTCCAGCTGGGCTCAGGTAACTTGACCCGTGCCTGACCCGACGGGCTTGGCCAGGAATGCCATTAACTAAGTGATCCGCTCTGAAACCGCCGTGAACACCATGAAGACAAAATTTCTGCCGATTGGTGAAGAAATATACTTTTTCACTAGTTAGAAAAAAATATATAGTTATTAAATGTATTCCACTCCTGTCTAATGTCATCACTGCAGTAAATCAGGCTGTCAGTCTGTGGTGATAGAGTCTTGAAAGCGTTGCATACATGTAAAAGTCATGTGTTAGGAATTCATTGTCAAGGAATCGATTGTTTGTAGTCATATTTTAATTTCATGTCGATTGATGTTTTTTCACCTTCACTGGAAAAGTCCGTGATTTTAGATATGTTTTTTTTTTTGTTTCATTATTGGCAACATGATCTGGAGAGTAGGAATATCAAAAGCCATTGTATATCTTATTATTTGCATTTTATATTTGTTGAGTTGAAGCATTTTTGTAAATCAAGGAAAACCAGGATATTCTGACTGCTGGTACATTTTTACCTGCACATATGTCATCCTCAACTAGGAAAATATTGTGATCAAATTTAATGCATGATTTTTTTTTTATTGAATTTTTCATAAATCACATGTGATACCCAACAAATGTCATGTGTATCAAACTGTTGTTTAGGTTGTCAGCCTGTCTTAACAATTACAAAGTTCAGCTTTATGATAAATAAATTGTACATTATGTTTAGAATTGAACAGCCACAATATATTGTTTAGAAAGAACAACAGTCCATATTCATTCCAGAGTCTGTCCTATAATTGCTCTTTTCACTGTTTTACATTTACTCATAAGTCTTTGCTTGACCCAAGCCTGGTATGTAGAATGTTTTTAGTGTTCTTTTAAGTAGAGCTGTATGGTGGATGTCAACACTTTATGTCTTAGATACACATTTACAAAATCTGTCGAGTTTAAAATAATACAGGCATAATTAGCCTTTGCCCATAATAAACCTGCTTCCGCAGCTTTCTCTCCCCCCACCGTGCATAATCTCACTGTTGAAATTACCTTTATGCTTTGGCAAAATGTTCATGCTTTCATAAATTAACATCTTTCACCTAAAACCGTCACCAGTTCCAATGAAAGTCTACCAAAACACGGACTAGTTAACCAGACTTTTGATAGCCAGATTTGACAGATTTTTGATTTGGCAGATCAGGAGATTAGCTGGACTGCATAGATGCCTTTATGACATCATTCACTGATATACTTTCCCCACATTTGATGTCTTTCTGAAAGTTGTACTGTCTGTTCTTGAAAAAGTGAAGTTATTCTCCTGACTTTCGATAGTCAACTATTGCTCCGATTTTACCGGGGTTAAATGTTATGGTTGATACGTCTGTCGATGGATATTTATTTTATTTCTCTTACAGGTTTATAATAAAGCGAAACGTGCATATATATCTCTACAGTCAATCAACAGTCATAACATTTAAACACGTTCATGGCTGCACCCAACACTTCTTGTATTTTGGCAAACATCACTTCTTATTACAAAGACACACCTTTTATAGACTGTCAGTTGTGGATAACACCAGCATTTTTTCTTCTCTCTCAGTTTGGAGCAGGGAAACTTTAGTATAATATCTTTGTACTGGCAACAGCTAAATAATTTTATTGGGGAATGTGAGCTTGTGTTCATTGTCCAGTTATGCTCATTCGTTGGCTGGCATCATTTTTTTTATTCCTGGATAATGTTTGTTCTTGATAAATCTTATTCCATTTCAGAATTCAACTACGAGCAGCAATGTGACACAGCCCCTGCCGGGGACATTTGTAATGGAACAAATATAGACTGTATCAATGAAAAGGATGATCCAAACACATCAAAACGATGTCTGTGCACTAAGGAGTTTTACAGAACTAAAATTGGACCCCCGTCTTGTAATCCTTGTAAGTAGACATGTGAATGTGTTCTCTGCGGATCTGCCTTAAAATATATATCCATGTGAAGTTGCCACATAGATTTTTATCATTTATTGCCTTAGTCCTGCTCTGTAGCAAATCTAATTCCAGAAAGTGAAATGATGCAAACAACTGTGCTCATGTAGAACAAGTTATTAGCTGTGAAAGACCCCAGTAACACCCAATGACTTTTTTATACCATAGTATTTGGGCTGTGGCAAAGGCAGATAAACAGATCTGAACCTAGCCAATGTCAAATTTTATTCTCCTGCATAAAAGCTAAGCTTGTGAATCAGATCACTGAAATGAAATTCACACTGAATACCATAGCTGGGATCAGATCTTTATGATGGTTAATAGTGAAGGACGTCACCCTGCTGCTAAAGCTTTGTAACACATCTTTAATGATAAAACAAGGCAAGAAATCAAAGCCTAAACTGTCTCTTTAGTACAAGAAAAAGGATATCAGTGTTACATTTTCTCCATATATATGTATAGTAAAGACCAGATTTGAAAATAATAATGATGCAGAGGATCGATACATACCCGCACTTTGTTGGTTAAAGAGACAAGTAATGGTGAGACAGTTGGTCTTTCATTGATAAACACTTCAATTTCTCACCAAAGAAGTGTTTTATAATTCATTCCAAAGAAGTCATGCAAGAACAAAACGATAGTTGAGAAATGGCCTGAAGAGACTCTGACTCCCATGTGGGAAGAGAATAAAGTATAAAAACACAAATTTATTCAAACTACTGTTTGAAGTGTTACAGTAAAGTGAGTAGCTCTAAGTATTTTTTCAAACAGAGCATCCTTTCACTGCAACTGAGACATCCAGTTACATGTACAGTTTTGTAAGGTGTAATAGCTTGATTCTTTAGGTGCAAAAAATTGATTTGTCAAAAATATTGGGCTGACTGCAACATTTATAATTGAAATCAGACCAAATTTTCTGTCATGTCCCCCCTCTTTACCCCCACCCTATTATGCAACCAAAGGTGCCCAAATTAGACATACATTATGTTAAGGTTTTCAAGACTTTTTAACGACTTTTGACTTACTGATTATGGAGATATAAACAAAAGTAGAAAACGTCGTTCATCAAATGCATTGACAATTGGCTGTTCCAGTACATATACTATTAACATATCAGTGACATTCCCACAGCTAGTGTGCCATGGTCAGTTACGTAATGTTGGTGTTTGTGAGAAGCAAACGCAGATTGCTTTCCCACACATCTGAAGCATGTTTATCTGTTTTTGAGATGTATTTACTTAGGACTCAATCCTTTTTCTACAAAATGGAAAAACATGGGGGGAAAAGGCCGTTAGAGGAAGAAGGAATGTCCTTCCAGAGTGAAGAATGGATGTTTTGGTGTTTTACCCGGAAAAAATTTTGTAGCCCTCTTGTTTGAAAATGACCTGACCCTCGACACAGTGCAGGTTAACAATTCTTCTTTGCAAATGCCTGGGCATCAAGGTGCATCATAACCATTAGGGTTCCTAATCCACCCATCGACACACAGGTCTCGGAGGTCTTAAAATCGCCTGTTTATGACTTTGTTAAGTTGAGAGAAGTAAATGATTTATCCCTTTTTTCCATAATTTAATCCAGCTCGATAGAGAAAGACGACAAAATATACTTTGTCTTTACTAGATTGTCTTGTTAAAGTTCACGTCATGAAACTTGGCAAACATTTTTAACATGCAGGCACTCTCTGTATTCTCTCTCCATGCTGGCATGCTGAATCTTACTGCTTAAAAAAAAAAAAAAAACTTCCCCACTGATTCAAACAGCTCCAGAAAGCATCAAAGTTAGTTGCTTATTAACAACCAGCGGACCTAGAGAAGAAGTCGCTGAAATCTGTCAGCTTTGTCAATATGGACGGTGAGAAGGCCAGAAACCTCTATTTTTATGAAGTTCTGGTGCCATCACATCATTGATGGGTGCTCCATCTGTTGCAACTGAAATTATATTGGTCACCATATGGCTTTCTCAGTAAAGTAATCCTTCACCTTCCACCATTTCGATCTTGTAGAAATTTGATGAATGGTCGAGGAAATTGAACAGCATGGACTTGACAGGATCTTTTTTCTAACAATGGGCATAAATAATATGGTTCTGCACTAAAAAGAAGCGAAATAATGGTCAGGATATCATACAAAACTATAATCCCTAGCGAGAAAATTATTAATTTCCCCCCCCCCCCTCCTACCATTTTCGTCCCCCAATCACTCCTTTCATCGTTTTCACCCCCCTGTCACCCCTTTTGTCGTTTTCGCCCCTCTTGAGACTCAAAATTGCCCCCCACAGGCGGGGAGGGCAATATCACCCCTTTTGAGAACCATTGATTTAAACAATAAAAATATTGAATCTCCTTGTCTAAATGAAATGTCTTACCTTGTTTCTCCAGTGTCAGAGTTGAGAGTGACTTTGCTACCTGATAAGACAGTCAGAGAAACAGCACAGATTACATTAGACTGGAATAGCGTCAACAACCCAGGCAGAAATGATGTGACTTATGCTATCACAGACAGCAGTGGAACCCCATACAACAACCAGAATGGTAAAACAATTGCTGGTCTTACTTCTGGAACGAGTTACAGCTTTCAGGTCATCTCTACTCTACCAGCAGACCAATATTATCCAGTGAAAAGTGCCACATCAAAGCCTGTTTATACAGTTTGGACCAGTGAGTTTTGTCTTTATTTATATCATTTTGTAGTGAGAGTTTCGGGTTTTAAACGGTTGTGCAAATTGAACAGAGTTTATCATTACATGCACATTTTCACACAGCTGCATACTTCCTCTCTTTTGAACATGGACACTTTACAAGTGGCAGAAAATGAAGACAAATCAGTATATTTTCACAATCTTTGAATCTTTGAAAATGTGCATTACAAACCGTCGCATTAGTGTAAGACATTGCTAAAAGTGGCATTTTCATTTTCAATCCTGACAAGATTAGACTTGAGAAGACTGACTGTCCCTCTGACAAAATTAGAACATATTCTATTACTTCCAACTAGTCTTTTCACACTCCTTGTTGGATCAGATTCAGTGGATGCACCTTCAATCAATTTTCCAAAGGAAAAGAAATTTTGAGATTTTTACATTTTAATTTTCTCATAAATTTAATATACATATATTGATGGTGTTGTACTCTGACCGTGTAACTGGTTTTGGGATTGTTTTCCGGGAGACGAAAAAAACATCTTTTTGCGAGGTTTTTTTATACAGGACTATATCTTTTTGGTCGTATTAATCAAACAAAACGTGTCTTTCTGTCGTAATAATTTTTTTTTTTTTTAAATGCAGGTCTTTAAGCCGGTTAATCCTGTTATGCGGTAATCACACAAAGTATTGTCGGGCACTTACGCAGTTAAAGATACGCACGACTATAGCACGACAAAATTCCGCCACAGAAATCAGTTATACGATTAAAACAGCCACATACACGGTTAGAATTGTAACTATTGAAGGCTTCGAAGCTCAGTTTTGCTATTTATAGTGTGTGTAGACTTCCCATTTGAATGGGGAACCCCCGGAAAGGCGTGGTGACTATTTATAGCTAAAAATATGAGTTGGTCAATTTTTTCCAGTTACACGGTTAGAGCACAACACCATCGATATGTGAGCCGGCAGCAGAGAAATGGCATTACAACGCAGCCCCCCATGTTGAGAAAGTCTAGGAAAATGACGGTTGAGACTCAAACGATCAAATTTCCTATTTTTGCCAGTTTAGATGATTAAATCTCTGCTTTTGCTTTTTATTAATGGAATGGGAAATTTTTGTCCTTGCCGTCATTTTGCTCAATTTTCTCAACTTGGGAAGCTGGGACATAGTACTGTTTCTGTGTTGTTACCTCACACATAGTACCTGAAAATAGGAGTTTGAGTTTGGGTTTAACAGCACATTACATGATAACGGCCTTTTTGCCCCTCTTGGAAATAGGAATAACTGTGATTACAGTCATAGTACTTTAAAACATGTAGAGTATGTTTTTAGAAGTCTAAGAAAGCTCTAGAACTTTGTTGATTGAATTACATGTCTGTTTACAGTAGTCATTATTAGCTTGAATAATTGAATTTGTCAGTTTGGTAACAAGTCATGCATACCTGTATGCATACACCCTGTCCAAAAGTTGGCTGTTGTAATGTAATGTATGATTTGTTTTTTAATTATATAAAAGATGGTATTTTTACTGAGCAGGAGTAGTAAGGCGCTCAAATTGTCTTTTCTCTATAGAAGTACGTTGAATTTCTTCATTCACTATTTACACACACACACACAAAATATATTTGCTTATTTCAGGTAAATATTTCAAAGTGTCAATTGCTTTCTTGAAATTTCGAGTATTTCTTGCTACTTTCATTTCCCAATTAAGGGCATTTTGATACTTTCATTGATAGCTCTTACACCTCATTTACACAGGTCAAGCTGTTATCAGTTTATTAGTTGGTTTTTGTGTTCAGAGGTACGTGTAGTTGTCAATAACAGTATAATGACTCCTGCACCTTGCTTAAATGTACAGGTGCCCCCCCCCCACACACACACGCAAACAAACAACACTATAGAACTTATATGCTGCCATTCATGATCTAAACACATTCTGAGGGCATGATGCATCTGTTACACAAATTTCTCTCTTGTTTGTGTCCCCCATGGCATGAAAACTTTAGCCATAACTGACATTATTGGAAATACTGACTCACTGTTAACAGTAGGAATTCTGCTGAACTGCACCTACACATTGAATAATAGAATTTGGCACATATTAGACTATATAATTGACATCATTGGAAATACTGACTCACTGTAAACAGTAGGAACGGTTGAATCATGTTTATAGTCCAGTTGATTGATTTGTTGAATCATGTCAGCCTTCATCCAATTATTTCATTCATGAAATCAAAATTTCAAGGTCCATCTCTTTGTAAATCTGTTCTTAATTGATCTTATTCCATTTCAGAATTCAACTACGAGCAGCAATGTGACACAGCCCCTGCCAGGGACATTTGTGATGGAACAAATATAGACTGTATCAATGAAAGGGAAGATCCAAACACATCAAAACGATGTCTGTGTACTAAGGAGTTTTACAGAACTAACAATGGATCCCCTTCTTGTAATCGTTGTAAGTAGAGATGTGAATGTGTTCTCTGCCCAAATGAATTCGCTATCTAGATTCTTATCATTCACTTCATAAGTTGTTCTCATTACATTCACAGGAAGATTATAAGTATTATCTGCCACACTGCCCATCCATGGGTAGAAATGAACGGTTTAAGGCCCATTCCTTTAATAACTGTTGTAATGAAGTGCTGGAGAGCTTGGTTTTGACACGATTATTGCCCCTTTGAGAGCGTCACCAAGGTCCCATGCAATTTGCGTACCTTGAGGAAAGAGGTGTGGAAGATGCCATTTTATACAGCCTTGACAACATCTAGACTGTCCTGAGAACTATGCCCGAATCTGTTTCGTAGGCTTTTCCAGTGCCTTCAGTACCTTACAACCACATCTCCTTGTTTCAAAATTGTTGGAAAGGAATGTCAGTAAACATACAGTATAATCCATTTATCTCGACATGGCTTTTGTCGACATTCTGGGTAACTCGACACAATTTTTAAGTCCCAACCTGTTCCTTCTTTAATGCTTGTAAGTATTTCCCCTCAACGTGCTATTTCATTCTTTCCTCTTATTTCGACACATTTCTCCTCGACAAGAGCACAACAAGTGCACTAGATCTACTACTGTGCTAACAAAAATGACCAGGCAACTCCTCGCATATAAGACCCCTTTATTTCCTTTTGCGGTACTGGCGGGGAGGGGTGGGCGAGGGGGTGTGTGGACACAGAAGATGACCCTGGGCTTCAGTAACGCTAGTGTGGAGTGCCATGCATAAGCGCACGACAGTAAAAGTACAGAGTACTGCAGACTGAGTAATTTTTTTTGTTCACAAAACATTCGTGCGCCATTGATACCAAGCCTTGAACTAGATCTCTTGGTTAACTGCTGTACTGTGTATGTATCGGTATCATCACTTCTCTTGAAGAAACAGTCAGGTCGAGGTTAAAAAGAAAGACTGTGCATTTGATGTATAGCTACAGCATTTCGCACACAAATATGATATTGGAGGAACAGGTGACAGTATGATGATAACTGAAAGAAAAAAGGACATAACTGCGTTATTTATTGAACACTTTGCCCATAATGGCGCCCCCACCCCCTTTTTTTGTTTTCTCTTCCACCACTAATCTGTTATTTCGACTTTCTCTTTACTCGTCGCGATCAGACGGTCCCGCTGATGTCGAGATATTAGGACTGAACTGTATTGTATCGTGGGCACTAGATTTCCTTCCTAATAGACCCCAGGATGTAAGTTTGAACGTTGGACACAGCACACTTTTACATCATCAAGCCATTGTACAACCCAGGAGGGCCACAAGGCTGCATTTAATCCCCTGTCCTCTTCACCATTTACACCAATCAATGTAAAAGTGAGTTTGGCAATCTGGGTACAGTCGACTCCACACAACATGAAGTCCCTTTACGTGATCTTCTTTTTATGTGATATTTTTCTTTTATCCCTTTCCCAATGCCTCATTTCCAAAGGAAAAAACCCTTAGTGTGACGTCTTGGAATCTGTCTTTACCATTTATGCGATGTCATCTTCAAGACCGATAGAGGAAAAAAAATGCTTAGCATGATTTTCTTAATCCGTGTCATGGTCAAATGCACGCTGTCGTCTTTTGTAATCGCTATTTCGCTACAGCTCGTGCCTGCCATTGTTCTGTGTCTGCTTCGCCATGCTGACACCTGTTATGTCACCTACCCAGCGTGCGCCCGAGGCGCCATGCGTACGACTGGATGTGGTCCTTTGTCCATGAGTGTAGGATTTTACAAATTTTATTCTGTTGGCATCACCGATCCCTAGCACTTACGCAATCTCAAATATATTGCCATGTGTTATTCATCAGGTGGATCGATAATGCAGTATAATAGTAAAATGATGCATCAGATGTCGTAAACTGCACAAGGCCACTGATTTTATTCGGGTCGGGCATTGAGAGCGGCGGTTACGATAGGGAGAAAGAGAAAACGGGTTAACCACATGGAGATACCGTAACACGCGTGGCCACAATTTTTTTTTTGAAACTACACAATAAAGATTCAATTGTTTTCACAGGACACGGAGCAAAGACAGTCGGCGCCAGCAAGTCCATGAAGGTGTCATAATCAGTCAACGCAGATGGGCAATGTTTATTGTGTTAGTTGAGGCGCAGTGCTACTTTATGCCAGTGTGACCAGTGGAGGGTGAAAAAGGGAGGGAGACTTGTCTATAATAGGTGTCAGGCATCCATTAACGTAACCTTCTGATTATGGCATTGAAATACCAGATTGGGCTGACCCGATTGCTTAAGAATTAAGGTGAAAAGTATCTTTAAGTTTTATTCAGCTCTGTCAAAACTGTTTTACGTACACCTACCCATGCCTTACAAAGTCAGGGGTCGCATTAATTATACACGAGAGTAGCATTTTTACCTTCATGTAGATGGGAGGTCTGGATCCTGCACTACACGTATAAAGTCTCTTTGGGTTTCATGTATTTATGTTGACTTTCAATTTTCATGTAGATGGATCTAGTAATGTATTTTTGCCCGCACTGGTTATAATGAAACGGAGCATTCTCTTTTAAAATGTTTCATATACCATCACTTTGAATGAATATATACATTTTTTTAAACAGTAACCCTTCACACACCCTAATACACGTAGTCCTGTACACAAAAAATCCCCCTCCCTCCTTTGAAAAAGAAATCATGGTTTACCCATGCTTAACATGACTTGATGGACAGTGTGATGTTATTTATTATGTCCCCCGGACATCATGTTAAGCAATGTCGACTGTATAATAAAATTTGCAGATGACACCAGCATCCAAGGCTTTATCACAAACCCATTCAATGAAGAAACTTATATCACAGCAATAGCCAGATTTGTTTACCGGTGCAAAGGTCATTTTCTTATATTGCACGTGAAGAAAGCAAAGGAGGTTGTAATTGATTACCTGCTTAAACTGAACGGATAATAAGAAATTTCCCTTTATCCCGAAAATGTCCTTGGTCCCACTGTAATCCTTTGAATTCCTTACAGTGTTATGCCTCTTTACAGGTTAGGAAAGTCACTTAATTACATTTTAACCGAAAGATTCTCTTTCACTTACTCGGTCGAGCGAGGGTGCTGTTTCGAAAGTTTGAAGTGAAATAAAATAGTAGAATCCTGCTTTGTGAAGTTGATGCCTGACTATGCAGCCTACTTGATGGGTTTCCGGGGTAGGAAGAAAGACAGTATTATAGTGTCTTGGAACTAGCTGACGTGGATGCTAGACAGAAAGGCGAGAACAACTTTTTTGTTGTCGTTGTTTTGTTGTAACCAGCCACCTTCTGGTTTTCTCACCATTCCATGGGCACTGCATATTATTTGTTATGGATGTCACATCGACTGCAATACATTCACTAATAGTACTTGTCCAACAATTTAAATACTAACCTGCAACTGAAGGGTGTTGGCTGTTCTCTTAGGCCCGGCTCACATAAGAAGAAACGAGAAACGCAAAACGCCTCACACCGCACGTCACCTGATCACATAGACCTAGTCATGCTCTCACGTGGGCCAGTTGACAAAAAGGATTCCTCAGATGAAGACACATTGACTGCATTAGTGTTACTGAGAAAGATAAGAAAAAGGAGAAAACGCAGCATTTGGTGCCATGAGCATTTTATGTTAAGGAGTAAAAGAGGAGAATTTCAAAGAACCTTCTGCTCATTGACGGAGCGTAAGGACGAGAACCTTCTGCCCATTGATGGAGCGTAAGGACGAGAACCTTCTGCCCATTGATGGAGCGTAAGGACGAGAGCCTTCTGCCCATTGATGGAGCGTAAGGACGAGAGCCTTCTGCCCATTGATGGAGCGTAAGGACGAGAACCTTCTGCCCATTGATGGAGCGTAAGGACGAGAACCTTCTGCCCATTGATGGAGCGTAAGGACGAGAACATTCTGCCCATTGATGGAGCGTAAGGACGAGAACATTCTGCCCATTGATGGAGCGTAAGGACGAGAACATTCTGCCCATTGATGGAGCGTAAGGACGAGAACATTCTGCCCATTGATGGAGCGTAAGGACGAGAACATTCTGCCCATTGATGTGGCGTAAGGACGAGAACATTCTGCCCATTGATGGAGCGTAAGGACGAGAACATTCTGCCCATTGATGGAGCGTAAGGACGAGAACATTCTGCCCATTGATGGAGCGTAAGGACGAAAACATTCTGCCCATTGATGGAGCGTAAGGACGAGACATTGTTCTTTAATTACTTGAGAATGTCATACCAAACCCATGACGAACTCAAGTCACTGGTACTTCCACGTTTACAACCTTGTGGGTAGTAATTGGCGGGAACCAATATCAGCCGAAGAAAAACTAGTCTTGGCTCTCAGTGAGTAAAATAAAAAAGCTAAAATAAACTTATCATCATCATCAAAAAACAACAACTACAATAACAACAACAAAAAAAATAAAGGGTAACAACAACAGCAGCAGGAAGAAGAAGAAGAATAACAACAAAAACAACAACAGCAGCAGCAAGAAGAAGAAGAAGAAGAAGAACAACAACAACAACAGGAAGAAGAACAACAACAACAAAAACAACAACAACAGGAAGAAGAACAACAACTACAAAAACAACAACAACAGGAAGAAGAACAACAACTACAAAAACAACAACAACAGGAACATTGTTACAGAGTGGGTATTATGACTGCATTTTAAATCGAGAGGTATTTCCTATTTACTCTTTCGTACCATGCCACACACTAAAAACAATCTGAATAAGTTCCATGAACAGACCTGCAGGGCCACAAATTTAATTACATTAAATTTCCTAACAATTTTGTCTAGATCTATTACATACTAAAAGACAACATCAGCAGCATCAAATCTAAATTCAATAATATGTCACTAGAAGTCTTCTCTCGATTCCTATAATAGAATGATAATTCTGACTCACTAACAATTTAAATATTAGTTATATATCTCTCAGATATAGTCTGCCTACTATCTATCAAGCAATATACTAATGTCTCTGGCGACGATGTCATCTCAGCTATTTGTGCCTAACGCTTATAATGGATCAAGCTCGTCAATATAAACTGACGTAGTTAAGTCTATATATCTACTCTAGGATGGGCTGGCAATCCCCAGCCTCATCCAGACAAATCAATCCCAATTCACAGATGTGGATGCCAAACATTCATACTAGTTGCAAGTCAATATAAATCTTTGTCTTGCATTCTTGGGTAGCACTCCTAGCATATGCGGCAATCCTGTCCTACTGGATAAATTATGTTCAGCTCCTCATTCATTGTTGAATCATCAAAGGACAAACACTTACACTTGGTCCCTGGTGTTAGAAAACCAGGGAACAGTAGACAATAGCAGTGGGCATATCTCATTCAAGCATATGGCTTCATCTCAATGTCTATAGTGGACTAGACATGAATCAACAGTTTTATGATTCTTCAGGCAGAATCGTGCCGACGCCTGCACAGATTGGAATTTTCTGTATGGAGTAATGGACATAGGTATGGCTACACTTTTATACTGTGCAGCCACCTGCAAATTACCGTCCAAATCCCTAGATTTGATTGGTGCATCCATGCGAGCTCATCTCGCAGTATTAATATATTCTACGTGGGAGTTGGTCACGGCCTTGTACTAAAACAGACAAGGTCAATTTAAAATGTCAAAACAATTACTGAAATCTTTAAACCCTCGTGCTTTCTACATTTTATGTACGAATTTCTGAACGCGACTAAGCGTCTTAAACTCTCTATCCTTATTCACCCCTTCTCTTCCCTTCTAAGTGTTCATCAAAATCACGGGGTCGAGAATTGCACTGTCACTCCTAACTTATCCATTTATTCTATCTCGCCCCACCTTCTTTCCATCTCTAAGAAAAAGTGTTTCAAAAACAAACTGTTCACGAGAACAGTTCAAGGACAAATTACGCTGGTTATAATCAACGAGACCGTGAAAAATCAACTCCTTGCAAGTCTGTGACCCAGCACGGCATTTATAGCATTAAACCCTGACAAACAACAACTACAAAAACAACAACAACAGGAAGAAGAACAACAACTACAAAAACAACAACAACAGGAAGAAGAACAACAACTACAAAAACAACAACAACAGGAAGAAGAACAACAACTACAAAAACAACAACAACAGGAAGAAGAACAACAACTACAAAAACAACAACAACAAAAAGAAGAACAACAACTACAAAAACAACAACAGCAGGAATAAGAACAACAACAACAAAAACAACAACAGCAGGAAGAAGAATAACAACAACAAAAACAACAACAGCAGGAAGAAGAAGAACAACAACAAAAAAAACAACAACAGCAGGAATAAGAACAACAACAACAAAAACAACAACAGCAGGAATAAGAACAACAACAAAAAAAACAACAACAGCAGGAAGAAGAACAACAACAACAAAAACAACAACAGCAGGAATAAGAACAACAACAACAAAAACAACAACAGCAGGAAGAAGAATAACAACAACAAAAAATACAACAGCAGGAAGAAGAATAACAACAACAAAAACAACAACAGCAGGAAGAAGAATAACAACTACAAAAACAACAACAGCAGGAATAAGAACAACAACAAAAAAAACAACAACAGCAGGAATAAGAACAACAACAACAAAAACAACAACAGCAGGAAGAAGAATAACAACAACAAAAACAACAACAGCAGCCCTAAGAACAACAACAATAAAAACAACAACAGCAGCAGGAAAAAGAATAACAACAACAAAAACAACAACAGCAGCAGGAAGAACAACAACAACAAAAACAACAGCAGCAGGAAGAAGAAGAACAACAACAACAAAAACAACAACAGCAGGAAGAAGAACAACAACAACAAAAACAACAACAACAGGAAGAACAATAACAACAAAAACAACAGGAAGAAGAACAACAACAACAAAAACAACAACAGCAGGAAGAAGAACAACAACAACAAAAACAACAACAGCAGAAAGAAGAACAACAACAACAAAAACAACAACAGCAGCAGGAAGAAGAAGAAGGATAACAACAAAAACAACAACAACAGGAAGAAGAAGAACAACAACAACAAAAACAACAACAGCAGGAAGAAGAACAACAACAACAAAAACAACAACAGCAGGAAGAAGAATAACAACAACAAAAACAACAACAGCAGGAAGAAGGATAACAACTACAAAAACAACAACAGCAGAAATAAGAACAACAACAGCAGGAAGAAGAACAACAATAACAAAAACAACAACAGCAGGAATAAGAACAACAACAACAAAAACAACAACAGCAGGAAGAAGAATAACAACAACAAAAAATACAACAGCAGGAAGAAGAATAACAACTACAAAAACAACAACAGCAGGAATAAGAACAACAACAAAAAAAACAACAACAGCAGGAAGAAGAACAACAACAACAAAAACAACAACAGCAGGAATAAGAACAACAACAACAAAAACAACAACAGCAGGAAGAAGAATAACAACAACAAAAACAACAACAGCAGCCCTAAGAACAACAACAACAAAAACAACAACAGCAGCAGGAAAAAGAATAACAACAACAAAAACAACAACAGCAGCAGGAAGAACAACAACAACAAAAACAACAACAGCAGGAAGAAGAAGAACAACAACAACAAAAACAACAACAGCAGGAAGAAGAACAACAACAACAAAAACAACAACAGCAGGAAGAAGAACAACAACAACAAAAACAACAACAACAGGAAGAACAATAACAACAAAAACAACAGGAAGAAGAACAACAACAACAAAAACCACAACAGCAGGAAGAAGAACAACAACAACAAAAACAACAACAGCAGAAAGAAGAACAACAACAACAAAAACAACAACAGCAGCAGGAAGAAGAAGAAGGATAACAACAAAAACAACAACAACAGGAAGAAGAAGAAAAACAACAACAAAAACAACAACAGCAGGAAGAAGAACAACAACAACAAAAACAACAACAACAGCAGGAAGAAGAACAACAACAACAAAAACAACAGCAGCAGGAAGAAGAACAACAACAACAAAAACAACAGCAACAGGAGGAAGAAGAACAAAAACAAAAACAAAAACAGCAACAGGAAGAAGAACAACAACAAGAAAAAACAACAACAGCAGGAAGAGGAAGAACAACAACAAAAACAACAACAGCAACAGGAAGAAGAAGAACAACAACAAAATCAACAACAGCAGGAAGAAGAAGAATAACAACAAAAACAACAACAACAACAGGAAGAAGAAGAATAACAACAAAAACAACAACAGCAGGAAGAAGAACAACAACAAAAACAACAACAGTAGGAAGAAGAAGAACAACAACAACAGGAAGAAGAACAACAACAACAAAATAAACAACAGCAGGAAGAAGAACAATAAAAACAAAAACAACAACAGCAGCAAGAAGAAGAACAACAATAAAAACAACAACAGCAGGAAGAAGAACAACAACAACAAAAACAACAACAACAGCAGGAAGAGGAAGAACAACAACAAAAACAACAACAGCAGGAAGAAGAACAACAACAACAAAAACAACAACAACAGCAGGAAGAAGAACAACAACAACAAAAACAACAACAGCAGGAAGAAGAAATACAACAACAGCAGGAAGAAGAACAACAACAACAATAACAACAACAGCAGGAAGATGAACAACAACAACAAAATCAACAACAGCAGGAAGAAGAACAACAACAACAAAAACAACAACAACAGCAGGAAGAAGAACAACAACAACAAAAACAACAACAACAGCAGGAAGAAGAACGACAACAACAAAATCAACAACAACAGCAGGAAGAAGAACAACAACAACAAAAACAACAACAACAGCAGGAAGAAGAACGACAACAACAAAATCAACAACAGCAGGAAGAAGAACGACAACAACAAAATCAACAACAGCAGGAAGAAGAACAACAACAACAAAAACAACAACAACAGCAGGAAGAAGAACAACAACAACAAAAACAACAACAACAGCAGGAAGAAGAACAACAACAACAAAAACAACAACAGCAGGAAGAAGAACCACAACAACAAAAACAACAACAACAGCAGGAAGAAGAAGAACAACAACAAAAACAACAACAGCAGGAAGAAGAACAACAACAACAGCAGGAAGAAGAACAACAACAACAATAACAACAACAGCAGGAAGAAGAACAATAACAACAAAATCAACAACAGCATGAAGAAGAACAACAACAACAAAAAATCAACAACAGCAGGAAGAAGAACAACAACAACAAAAACAACAACAGCAGGAAGAAGAAGAACAAAAACAAAAACAACAACAGCAGGAAGAAGAACAACAACAACGAAAAACAACAACAGCAACAGGAAGAAGAACAACAACAACAAAAAACAACAACAGCGGGAAGAGGAAGAACAAAAACAAAAACAACAACAGCAACAGGAAGAAGAAGAACAACCACAAAAACAACAACAGCAGGAAGAGGAAGAACAACAACAAAATAAACAACAGCAGGAAGAAGAAGAATAACAACAAAAACAAAAACAGCAGCAAGAAGAACAACAACAACAAAATCAACAACACCAGCAGGAAGAAGAAGAAGAGTAACAACAAAAACAACAACAGCAGCAAGAACAACAACAACAAACACCACAACAGCAGCAAGAAGAACAACAACAAAAACAACAACAGCAGGAAGAAGAACAACAACAACAAAATCAACAACAGCAGGAAGAAGAAGAAGAACAACAACAACAAAAACAACAACAGCAACAGGAAGAAAAAGAAGAACCACAACAACAAAAACCACAACAGCAGCAAGAAGAACAACAACAAAAACAACAACAGCAGGAAGAACAACAACAACAAAAACAACAACAGTAAGAAGAAGAAGAACAACAACAAAAACAACAACAGCAGTAAGAAGAACAACAACAAAAATAACAACAGCAGCAAGAACAACAACAACAAAAACAACAACAGCAGCAAGAACAACAACTACAAAAACAACAACAGCAGGAAGAAGAACAACAACAAAAAAATTAACAACAGCAGGAAGAAGAATAATAACAACAAAAACAACAACAGCAGCAAGAAGAACAACATCAACAAAATAAACAACAGCAAGAAGAAGAACAACAACAACAATAACAACAACAGCAGGAAGAAGAACAACAACAACAAAAACAACAACAGCAGGAAGAAGAAGAACAACAACAACAAAATCAACAACAGCAGGAAGAAGAAGAAGAACAACAACAAAAACAACAACAGCAGGAAGAAGAACAACAACAAAAACAACAACAGTAGGAAGAAGAAGAACAACAACAACAGGAAGAAGAACAACAACAACAAAATAAACAACAGCAGGAAGAAGAACAATAAAAACAAAAACAACAACAGCAGCAAGAAGAAGAACAACAATAAAAACAACAACAGCAGGAAGAAGAACAACAACAACAAAAACAACAACAACAGCAGGAAGAGGAAGAACAACAACAAAAACAACAACAGCAGGAAGAAGAACAACAACAACAAAAACAACAACAACAGCAGGAAGAAGAACAACAACAACAAAAACAACAACAGCAGGAAGAAGAAATACAACAACAGCAGGAAGAAGAACAACAACAACAATAACAACAACAGCAGGAAGATGAACAACAACAACAAAATCAACAACAGCAGGAAGAAGAACAACAACAACAAAAACAACAACAACAGCAGGAAGAAGAACAACAACAACAAAAACAACAACAACAGCAGGAAGAAGAACGACAACAACAAAATCAACAACAACAGCAGGAAGAAGAACAACAACAACAAAAACAACAACAACAGCAGGAAGAAGAACGACAACAACAAAATCAACAACAGCAGGAAGAAGAACGACAACAACAAAATCAACAACAGCAGGAAGAAGAACAACAACAACAAAAACAACAACAACAGCAGGAAGAAGAACAACAACAACAAAAACAACAACAACAGCAGGAAGAAGAACAACAACAACAAAAACAACAACAGCAGGAAGAAGAACCACAACAACAAAAACAACAACAACAGCAGGAAGAAGAAGAACAACAACAAAAACAACAACAGCAGGAAGAAGAACAACAACAACAGCAGGAAGAAGAACAACAACAACAATAACAACAACAGCAGGAAGAAGAACAATAACAACAAAATCAACAACAGCATGAAGAAGAACAACAACAACAAAAAATCAACAACAGCAGGAAGAAGAACAACAACAACAAAAACAACAACAGCAGGAAGAAGAAGAACAAAAACAAAAACAACAACAGCAGGAAGAAGAACAACAACAACGAAAAACAACAACAGCAACAGGAAGAAGAACAACAACAACAAAAAACAACAACAGCGGGAAGAGGAAGAACAAAAACAAAAACAACAACAGCAACAGGAAGAAGAAGAACAACCACAAAAACAACAACAGCAGGAAGAGGAAGAACAACAACAAAATAAACAACAGCAGGAAGAAGAAGAATAACAACAAAAACAAAAACAGCAGCAAGAAGAACAACAACAACAAAATCAACAACACCAGCAGGAAGAAGAAGAAGAGTAACAACAAAAACAACAACAGCAGCAAGAACAACAACAACAAACACCACAACAGCAGCAAGAAGAACAACAACAAAAACAACAACAGCAGGAAGAAGAACAACAACAACAAAATCAACAACAGCAGGAAGAAGAAGAAGAACAACAACAACAAAAACAACAACAGCAACAGGAAGAAAAAGAAGAACCACAACAACAAAAACCACAACAGCAGCAAGAAGAACAACAACAAAAACAACAACAGCAGGAAGAACAACAACAACAAAAACAACAACAGTAAGAAGAAGAAGAACAACAACAAAAACAACAACAGCAGGAAGAAGAACAACAACAAAAATAACAACAGCAGCAAGAACAACAACAACAAAAACAACAACAGCAGCAAGAACAACAACTACAAAAACAACAACAGCAGGAAGAAGAACAACAACAAAAAAATTAACAACAGCAGGAAGAAGAATAATAACAACAAAAACAACAACAGCAGCAAGAAGAACAACATCAACAAAATAAACAACAGCAAGAAGAAGAACAACAACAACAATAACAACAACAGCAGGAAGAAGAACAACAACAACAAAAACAACAACAGCAGGAAGAAGAAGAACAACAACAACAAAATCAACAACAGCAGGAAGAAGAAGAAGAACAACAACAAAAACAACAACAGCAGGAAGAAGAAGAACAACAACAAAAACAACAACAGCAGGAAGAAGAAGAACAACAACAAAAAAACAACAACAGCAGGAAGAAGAACAACAACAACAAAAACAACAACAGCAGGAAGAAGAACAACAACAACAAAAACAACAACAGCAGGAAGAAGAAGAACAACAACAACAACAAAAACAACAACAACAGGAAGAAGAAGAAGAACAACAACAACAAAAACAACAACAACAGGAAGAAGAAGAAGAACAACAACAACAAAAACAACAACAACAGGAAGAAGAAGAACAACAACAACAACAAAAACAACAACAACAGGAAGAAGAAGAAGGACAACAACAACAAAAACAACAACAACAGGAAGAAGAAGAAGAAGAAGAACGCAGTTACATAATAATGCCCTTCACTGCAGTTGCACAGAAAACTGCAAGCAACCCCACACAAAAAGTGAACAAGTTAACTTTGCCTCTTCACGTCAACACACGCGTTTCTCGTTTCTGGCATGTCGTTACCTTCTATGTGGACATTGCTGTTTAAATCATTGGTACCACTTTTGTTTGCACGCATGAGGCGGGTGTCCTTTTTCGGGTTTCTCGTTTCGCGTTTCTTCCTATGTGAGCCGGGCCTTGTTAGATAAAGTACTGTTCATTTATTTATTGTTAGACCATTATACTATTCATTCAGAATCATTGGTGCGGCGAATGGGTTTTCCACTGAGTGTATTCTAGGAAAGTGGCAAAAACCAGAGATCTGGGTCATAGTTCTTATTCAGAGATAACAGTCTTCACAAACATTAAAACTGCAGCAAGAAAGCCTTTCTTGGGAGTAAAAAGAAACTCACAGAAAAAGACTATACAAGTCAGATTGGATATCCAGGCACAAGACTGAATCCGAAGAGTCATGGACAGTGTGAAATTTCATCCTTTGCCAAAGTCTTGTGAACAGATGGATTGAAAAGGGAAAGATTTGAAGGTTACAGTGCCCACAGAAAACCTAGGGGAAACACAGTGTCAGATTCATGTTGTATAATTATTTCAGTTTCCAGTTACTGTACATTATTTCTAATTTAAGAGATAGAGTAAAACAGATCAGGGCTTGGTAACCTTTTTGTTTTAGCCAGCTGGTTGCTTACTAATGATGAGGCGATTGGCCCGGTAAATGAAAAACTCGAAATACGGGAATTATCCATCTTCGTATATGTTGTAACTATTTTTTCTGCCTCAAATCAGTGAAGAACGAAAGGCAGAAAATAATTTGTGCCCAACAAAACCTGGCTTTTTCTTTCACTTTTTGTTTGCCTTTTTATTTCTTACAGCAAACCCTTCAATGTGGCCGTATGAAACTCAATATAAGGAAAAGCATAGTATTAGTATCCCAATATTTGCTGGCAGACCGGATTTAGCCTGCAGGCCAATCGCTGCTTTAGGTTATAAAAAAAAAAAAAGAACGTTCTAAAAATGGATGAGCGGAGATTGTGTGAAGAATTTTCAAACATCTGACCCCCCCCCCCTCCCCCACCCCTTTGAGGTCTTTATTTAAGGTGGTTTGCTGCTTTTTGCCTTTACAGCGTTGGGAAAAGTATTGTTTCACTCGATTTATCTTATAATAAAAAACTCGCTGGACTTTTAACAAGACCTGCCACCACTTGTGCAGCTCGGATTTGCATGAAATTTTAAAAGTATGTTTCTTTCGACCGGCAGAAGGTTCGTTTTTTTAGTCTTAGAGACTTGAAATAGTGGGGAAGTATTTTTTTATCAGTTTGCCTTGTGTAGCTAATTTCCCCTCTGACGCTTTTGTTTTTCATGAACACACGAGGTCATGACATCATCACTTCCTGAAATTTCTTGATGGGCACCATTGGCAATTACGCACTGTGTAGACGTACTGTCCTAGCTGTTTAGCTGAGTTTTGTGGATGACCCTAGACATCGCTGCATCAATGATATTCCATCTCTTTATGCTCATTCCTTTCAGTCTGAAGTGGTGTCTTCTGCTGTTGTTTTAACCATTCGAAGAATGGGGCAGTTACTTCAGAAATGTGGCCACGTTTTCAGAAAATTATTTGGAGATGGAAAATTTGCAGAAAAGTTTTCATGTCTTCGTCTTATTTAGTTTGTTGTTGTCGGTATGCAAGTTTCATTTCAAGTGACCACCATACCACCGCCTTGAGCTTGACAGAAACTTGGTCACGGGGCGGGAAAGGAAGAGAAAAGATTTCATTTATTCAGAGGCTGGAAATTTGGTTCAATTCAAAAACTTAGTTTGTATACACTCCTGACTATTTTGGTTGTTGTTTTTTTAATGTAATTTGTACATGTGGAATTTGAACAAAAAAATAATATCTTACACAGTCTACCCCCTTGCCAGATTTAAACCTTGTCATGTTTTGAAAGTGAAGTGTTGACTATGACTCATTCTCAGGTATGGTGCTCATTTAATATGTCTTAGATTGGCCTACTGTTAGCTTGCTGTCTGCAGATTACAGTCAACACCATTAATCACCATGTTTGCCATCGAGCACTGCCATTAGCGGTAAAACTTTATTATTGAGAACCTTCCAGTTTTGGTGCATTTCTGAAAAAACAATAATGCTTCTGTCGGTGGATAAGAAATCCCCAGTGCAGCAGGGAAAATTATATACAGGCCCTTGAATTAGTCATGAATAGTTATATCTTATATTGTGCCAACACATTCATTAAATACCAACAATTTTACCAAACTACCAAAGAAACAGGAAAATCTAGGTTGATCTGACTAAGCAGCCAAACAAAAGTTGAAAGAAGTGCGAAACAGGTTTGTGGGCCGCAGTGGCGTCCATTAGTAAGTGCCTTTGGTAATTTTCTAATGTACATAAAAAGACAGCATTCCTCATTAACAACGCAGATAATCATTATTGATTTTGCATTTGATTTCCAGTAAGAGTTTCGGGAAAACGATAAGTGAATAATGTTATTTATGTTGTGTATTACCAAGCTTTGTTGGTAGTTTCTGTTGTGTTAGCATTTTTTCTTCAACTTCTTATGTCTAAAGGCTATCGGTGACACCCTGACAGTTTTAGGAAAGTGACCTACTGTATTTCAGACTGGGTGGTTGAACTGTTAATGAAAGAGAAGTCTTTCAAGTACATTATTATTGCCAATGAAGATGTGTCTTGGCATTCAGTGTGGAAATGAAAACCTAAGAATTACACTCCGAAGGATTTTTTATTTTTCTTGAATGATGTTTCATGACACAGAATTTCTTTTTGACAAGGCTGTTGTTATAAAATTATTGTGTGGGCCAGTCCTGTGGTCAAATTGTATGCAAATCAGATTCCAAAAACTGTGTTTTCGTTTTGTAAATCATGTGTGATGTCAGCATTTATCATTGCTCGTTGGTGTCGGTATTCGTCAGTGTCGAAACTTTGATGTCAATCACACGTAATGAATTTGTAATCGTCATGCACTGATCCAACAGCAAGACATGACATAAATATTTACTCACATCTTTGATGTCATGTGCCAGGTGTCAGGGTCAGGACTAGAATTGCCGTGCTGGGTCACGGTTTGTTCATTTCAGGGTCGCGTTGATTTTAGCCAGTGCAAATGTCCTTGAACTATTCTCGTGGACAGTTTGTTTTTGTAACGCTTTTTCTTAGAGATGGAAAGAAAGTGGGGCAGTGACGGTGCAATTTTCGACCCCGTGATTTTGATAAACTTTAACAGGGGTGAGAAAAGGGAGTGAGTAAATTCGTACATAAAACGTAGAGGGTTTGGAGACTTTAGTAAGGGTTTTGATATCTTAAATTGACCCTGTCTGTTACTATTAATAGAATCTATTAATACTACGAGCTGAGCTCGAAATGGATGCACCAATCAAATTTGGGCAGTTGGCTGGGGAAATGCATATGGCCGCGCGGTATATAAGTGGAGCCATTACTATGTTTGGACACTCCATGCAGAAATTTCCATCTGTGAGGGTAGTCGGCTGGATTCGGCCTGAGAGAATCAGAAGATTGTTAAAGTCATGTCTATGTCCTTGATAGACATTGGAATGAGACCATACGCTCTTACGAAATTATCTACTGCTATTATCTCCAGCTCCCTGATCTCGTATCAGGGACCAATCGTAAGTTTCTACCTACTGATTCGACGATGAACGTGAATCTGACCTTAATTTTCCAGTAGAAGTGCTACCGAAGAATGCAAGACTACAATGTATTTTACATGCAACTAGATCTAGCATGAGTGTCTGGTATACACATTTGTAAATTGAAATTGATGTGTCTGGATGAGGCTGGGGATTGCCAGCCCATCCTAGAGTAGATCTAGATCTAATGTAACTACGTCAGTTGTGTTGACGAGTTATATCCTTGTTAAGCGGTAGGCACAAATAACTGAGTTAACATTGTCGTCTGAGACATTAAGATATTATTTGTTAGATAGTAGGTAGGCTAAATCTGAAAGACAGATAAGTAATAATTGAATTGTGAATGAGTCAGAATGATATAATCTTTTAAGCATCTAGAGGAGACTTCTAGTGATATATTATTGTGTTTTCATTTGATGCTGCTGATGTTGTCCTTTTAGAATGTAAAAGCTAGACGAAATTTGTTAGGGAATCTAAAGTAATAAATTTGTGGCCCTGCAAGGTCCTTGTAAAACTTATTCGAATTGTTATTAGTGTATGTGGCATGGTATGGAAGAGTAATTTCTAAAACCTCTCGATAATCTAAATGCAGTCGTAACTATAATTCCATAATAACCCACCCCGTAACACCAGGCTAACTTTCTTTTAATATATAACTCATAGTTTATGTGAGAATATGCTGTCATTTTGGTGTGTGTGTGTGTACAATACTGCAGTCTTGAAATCTTTTAGAATTGTAATTTTTATGTCATATATTATATGCATGTATATAGCCAAAGCCTCAAAATTTGGATCAACACATTTAAAAGGCGGAAAAATGAAATCGGGACGAAAGAAATTTGTGAGAAGAGCAAGATCATGTCCAAGTGTTGAGGTCTTTATTTATGGAGGGTCACTGCCCTAGGCATTTACATCTCTCTTTTTCTTGTTGCTTTTTCTCTGTTTTGTTGTTGTTTCTTTCAAGATCATGTCCTTCTAGGTTTCCTTCATTTATGGTGAAAGGTCAGCATTAAGGTGTCAAGTGTTGTTTTATTTATTCTGAAGACATAAAAGTATCACAAGAAAGAGGAGATGTTTTAGAATTGGTCTGCATAATGATCTTATTCTCTTCTGGGAGGTGATTATAGTGTAATTTATGCAGTTTGACTAAAACTTGATGCCATTGGAGATGTGTCAGTAATGTGTATAGCTGAATACAGTTTTGAAGAGGAGCATCCTTTACTTGCAACACAGACACTCAATTTAAAGCACGGTTTTTGGAAACTTCTCAATGCGAAATCCATTTTTTAATGCTACCTATTATAATTTACAAATTTTATTTTTGGTGAGTTTGCTTTGTGTCGCTGACTGCTCACCTCCAATCCGTTTTTTTTCATGAGCAAATGACCCTTGAAGTCAACGCTTCTGTTGGCTGATTTAAACTATTTGATTTCCCAGCAGCTAGAATTAGAATACAGGAATATTCTGCTGCCTTACATTACTTACAATGATTTCAAATTGATTGTGATAGTTAGATTTTATAGCTTTGTTATTTTACTCCAATAAATTTAAATACGTGTTTTTTTTATTATTATTTATATAAACAGTTGGTTGTATGGGACAAAGGCCCATTGCTTTGGGAATAATTTCAGTTTGCCGAGACATGTAGAGAGGGTAGAAAGTGATGGACGGAGCAGTGGTGGTGGTGGTGGGGGTGGATACTGCCCAGAGCGTGGCTTTTAAGTTGATAGAAGAAGAAAACTAAATGTCTCAAAATGGCCAGCTTATTGCCACATTTATAGTTTAAACATATTGAATTTATGTGTCTGGATAAAGCATTTTACCTTGTTCTGTGAGGTGCTTAGTGGGCAAACAACAGGTCGATTCTTCGGGTGAGAAAAATTGCCTTGTCCGTAGCGTTGGGCTGATTGCAGTATATAATTTGAACAATAAAATATTGAATCCCCCTGTCCAAGTGAAATGTTTTACCTTGTTTCTCCAGTGTCAGAGTTGAGAGTGACTTTGCTACCTGATAAGACAGTCAGAGAAACAGCACAGATTACATTAGACTGGAATGTCGTCAACAACCCAGGCAGAAATGATGTCATTTATACAATCACAGACAACAGTGGCATCTCATACAACAACCAGAATGGTAAAACAGTTTCTGGTCTTACTCCTGGAACGAGTTACAACTTTCAGGTCATCTCTTCTCTACCAGCAGACCAATATTATCCAATGAAAAGTGCCACATCAAACCCTGTTAATACAGTTTGGACCAGTGAGTTTTGTCTTCATCATTTTGTAGTGAGAGTTTCACTCATTTTCTCATTTTGTAGTGACATTTTGTTTCTTGTCAGCTGCAGTGGAAATTAAATACAACTTAACGCGCTTGTAAGTCTGTCAGTTATCCGGCCGTCTGTGAAAAAGTTTGGTGACCCCCCTGGTCTATTGGTACGGTGCTGATTGTCACAAATCCCAGACTGGGAGATGTAATAAGTTATGACAGGACAACAATCACGAACAAACAAGTTAACACTTAACAGAACAATCCATCAGACTCACACATTTATTAAACATAATTATACATATAATAGCGCAATTACATACATTATATTATTGAAATGAACTGCCGTACAACGGCCTTATTCTCACACACACTCTCCCTCGGATCCACAATCCGGTAGTTACTCCTAAAGGCACTTCGGCCTCAGCCTCTCCCCTCAGGGTCTTAATAGTACATTAATGATTCACTGGCACCGCAGTCTCTCAACATCACCTTCCTATTGCCATACAACTTATCAGTTCACGTGCCCATCATCATGGCAATAATATAGTATCTCATTCACTCTCATATCTACGTCCCTGTCCGTGGCCTGACTGCCACGACTTTATGTGCTTCTACTGTCCTGCACGGACAGTCTCACTTCTGGCCTATGTATGGCCTCCGGCCCTATGCTGGCCTATCACTTATGCTCATCGAGGTGGCTCTTCGGCCCGTCCCCGACACCTACAAGAATAACATTACATTGGTATAATACCCTACCATTTCTATTCACTCCACCTCTCCTTACAATCCATGAAGCGTACACACACTAGTTCACCTTTCACTCACCACACATCTTACGGTAACACACCTCCATCGGAGTACACACTACTCACTCGCGCTACAAATCCATGAACTCACTTTCATCTATCGCTCATGGCGCACATTGCTATATCCAATATCAAGGACTTCCACATTCCTCACATCTACTTATTTACATCATGGTAATAGACGAATATAATATAATACATCAATCATAATAATCAATCAACGTTCTACATACCAGTCATTACTGGAAAGACTCTCTCACTAGTCTTCTCGACTGCTCCCCTTATGTCCGCCCGATGGGCTCTTATTCACAGGTCCGTTCCGTAGGACCTTCTAACTTGCAGTGATAGTTATACAGCGCTTTCGCCTCCTTCAGACCCCCCCCCCCCCACTACTCACAACAGCACGCTTAACTTGCTGTCTACTGTGAGCCCTTCTTACTCTACACCCGCTCTGTAGCAATCCCCTTAATTGCACTCACTCCACTCGTGACATCATCCCCCACCCCAAAAAAATTAATGCAATTAATTTCAAATCGCATGAATATGACTGTCAACGAGTGAGCGTGAGCAATACCTACACTAAAAAAAACTGACCTAGCAGTTCCCCTAGTATATAAAATACCGAAATCAGGGGAAAATATGGGGATCAATATGGTCTGAAATATGCATATATGTGTCACATCATGAATAGCTAACTAACCACCATACTTAATACAGGATCAAAAACCATTCAACCTATCAACCATTCTTCATATCATATTTGTAATGTCAATATTTTAAAGTCGACTTATTCACACAGATCCTGTCAATGTTCCTGTCCTCCGATGTATAAGCTCCTGAAATCTTGCCCTAGGCTCGACTAAGGTAGTCGGCGATATGATTGCTGGTTCCTGGAATTGGTTGAATAACGAAGGTATACGGCTGCAAAGCCAATGCCCATCTAGACAAGCGTGGGCTGGACGAACGATTCTTCGACAAAAATGTCAGTGGCTTGTGGTCTGTCTGGATACAAAATTCTCGTCCCATGAGATAACATCCTAGTTTCTGGACGGACCAGACAATGGCAAGACACTCACGCTCTATCACAGAATACTTTCTTTCTCTCTGCAATAACTTCCTACTGACATAACATACAGGATGGAGACATTCGTTCTTCTCCTGTAGAAGACAAGCGCCGACACCAGAGTCCGACGCATCCGTTCTGAGGATAAAATTAGATCGAAAATCGGGTAATATCAGAATGGGTGACGATGATAATGCTGTCACCAAATTATCAAATGCTGTCTGACATTCAGACGTCCACTGGACCTTATCGGGTTGTCCCTTCTTAGTAAGGTCAGTAAGAGAAGATGACAAGGAGGAAAAATTTGGAATGAACTTTCTGTAATAATTTAAAATTCCCACTAAGCTTCTGACTTGTTTCTTTGTTTTAGGGATTTGCAACCCTACTAACTTGTCAATTTTTGTTACTTCAGGTCTCTGAACACCTCTACCCACGATATGTCCTAAGAATATTATCTCTGGACATGCCAAATCCATCTTTGCGGGTTTAGCAGTTAACCCAAACTGGCGTAATCGTTGAAAAATTACTGTTAGTGTCTGAATTTGATCAGACCATGTCGACGTATGACATGCTATATCGTCAAAGAATGACACGACATTAGGTATGTCCTTTAATACCAGTATGAGAATAGCGATACTCTGGTCTCTCATGAAACCTCTGCAGCATATCAACATGGAAAACCTTTACTGATCCATCAATGTGGATAGCGTAATCTACCTTCGAAACAATTCGCTCAATAACATAAGGACCTTTCCATGTCATCAATAACTTATTATGGTCCGTAGGTAACAACAACAGAACCTTGTCTCCTGGCTTAAAAATTCTCAGTTTGGAACCTCTATCTTTATAGTCTTCTGCTCTTTTCGAAGCGATACCAGAAGCTTCTTCTGCTATAGTGCGCGCTGAAGATAATCTTTCTCTTAAATCAACAAGGTCTATCGAAACCTTTTTAAACGGTTCCGAAACCGTGGGGATCCTTTGACGAGGAGCCTGGGGTGTACGACCCTTATGCGTCGTCTTTTGGCACGCACTGCACGTCCTACAATATAACCGCACATCTCCATGTATCGATGGCCAATAAAAATCTTTTAGAACTCTCTCCTTGGTTCTAGCACTTCCCATATGACCCGCTAATGGAACATCATGGGCCAGACGCAATACTGTAGCAATTAACGACCGTGGCACGACGACCTGCTTTTGAACGGAAGCCACTGTGACGTACATACGGAACAGAATGCTCCCCTGGACAAAAAAAGAAGATGACCCGTTTTTATATTTCCTCGTTTTCTCGGTTCGCGCTTCCCCAAAACATGGGTTTAATGATGGGTCCTCCCTTTGTAATCTCGCCAAGCGCTCTGGCGTGATATCTAGGTTGACCGCTGGCGTAGCCAAAGGTCTAATCTTATCTTTATCAGCTACCCGTCGACGTGTTTCGACCGCGGCGCAAAAGTCAATACCTTTTGATTGCGACCATGCTTGCACGTTCTCATCGGAAGGGGAAACTACCCGTGATACATTCCCAATGATGAGCTGGGCGCCTGGAAAACAACCAACGACTGCTTTGACTTCCCCGCTAAGGAAAGGTGTATCTATCATTATTCTTGCCATGGGTAATTTCTCAATGGCCCCCGAAAATTGGATGCACGGGACAGTCTCACCTGTAAGCTGTGAATCCCGAATGCAGTCTCTATGCACTCCCACAACGGTAGATCCTGTATCTCGTAAAACCGAGACCGGTTCGTCCCCAACAAACCCCGGATAAACCCTAAGACCACCTCCTGTATGACATGAATTTATAACGGGGATCTTTCTCCCACAAGGTAAAACACCGGAAGATAATAACTTCTCACAACTGGGACACTTAGAATACTGTCCGCCTCCGTTGTCCGATGTAACACACGCAGCCGCATGATGAAATTTTTTTGGGGAACATGGACTGGAGCTACTGTCCACGTTCGCCGCTATCCTACCTGCAGGGCAGTTCACGCTGATGTGATCTGCTCTTCCGCAGTTCCAACACTTCGCGGCCCTACACTCGCGTGAAAAGTGACCCACGCGTCCGCAAGTCCAACACTCCGCTCCCTGTGCTGTACTAGGCCTGGGTCCCCGTGACCCATCGCGACCGGAACTAGAGTCCCTATGCCGTCGGTCATCGGCAAAGGTCACAATTCGCCCCCGGCCATTACCGCGACCTAGCCCTCCTGCTCGGTCAAACTTACCGGATCCATATGCCGGTGATTGGTGATAGCCCCTACGCTGCCCCTGGGCTTGCCCGCTATAGGCACCACGCTGACGCGACCTGTCCCTAAGTCCTGCCGGCGACCCCTCGACAACGGCGACGTACCCAGCATCTTGGACGTACGCCCTGGCGACTGGTTTGGACGGATGTGCCGTACGGTATGCCTCCGCCAACTTAGACGCCTCCTGCACCGTCGCGGGTTCGTTCTCTTTCAGGAAAGCCACCAGATCTTTGTGGCACGACGCGTACAGCTGGTCACGGATCATTAAGTCTTTCAGTTTAGCAAAATCCGCGCCCACATGCGCCAAGTCTACCCAGTTCGCGAAATACTCCGTTAGTCTCGCGACGAAGGCAGCAAAGTCCTCCCTGGTATCTGCACGTGCCCGCCTAAACTGCTCCCGGAAATATTCCTCGGTACGCGCAAATCGGCGAAGCAGCAAAGCCTTCAGCTTATCGTAATCTTGCACGTCTTCGCGCTGTAGCTCTTTAAAGTAGGTTAACGCTCGCCCTTGCAATAGAGACGCCAGGTACGTGGCCCATAATTCCTTATTTTCCCCCCATTGCAATTGTGCGTTCAGTTCGAACCTGTAAAGGAAGGCGTCTATGTCGTCCTTCCGGTCGTCGAACGTAGGGAGCTTAATCCTAACGCCACCTTTATTGTGTACCTGCCGCTCAACTGTTTCCGTTGGCGTATTCTTTTTGATTTCCAACTCCGCGATTCTCATTCGCGTCTCTCTCTCCTGTTGGTTATCCCTAGCTTCTATCTCCCTTAACTTTATCTCCCGCTCCCTTTCCCTAGCCTGTCTCTCCTGTTGCTGAGCTTCTAACTCCTTTAACTTAAACTCCCTCTCCTGCTCCTGAGCCTTAGCCTCTCTTTCCTTTTCCTGAGCCTCTTTTTCCTGCTCTCTCTGTCGCTCTTGAGCCTCTTTTTCTCGCTCTCTATCCTTAGCACGCTCATCGCGCAAATCCGCCTGCTGTTCTTTAATCCAGCCGCGTAGCTCTTCTCCCTCCAGGCCAAGTTCCTTACCCAACTTCATTAGTTGTTGGAGTTCCGCCATTTCACAGATTTATGGTTATGGTATGTATTAAAAAAACCGGCTAACCTGTCGGTATGATATCTAACGACACCACCAGAGACCTGAGATCACACCAGATATAACAATACCCAATTGTCCCAAATACAATTCAGAAATTTACCTTTACAGCACAACTAATTCTATATCTATAAAATGCATAGCACTATTAATTATAAAAGAAAATAGAACGACAAGAATGAAGACATACAGTAGAAGGACCACAAGTACGTCAAGGACAACGAACCAGACTAGGACAAAGCTTCTACAAAAAAAACAAAAAAAAACTATAATGGAAAAAAAAATGCAACCTACTACGCCGATTACACAACACGGTACGAACAAGAACAGAGTCTGAAAAAAAGGAACGTATCTACAGATAGGGAGGAGAAGGACAAGAGAAACGTCTTCCTAAAACAACGAGGAAGATAGAACGCTACAATCTAAACAAAAATACAGGTCCCTACAGAACTGTTCACTGTGATGAACGCAGTTCCTAGATTAGCCCACCTCCCGAAGAGGACAAACTACGCTCACCACAGCAAACCCGCGCCACCGCCCGTATAATCGATTACGACAAAAACAGCAAAAACAGGGAAACAGACAGATGAAAAGACAGCCCTCAATCCAGGGTACAAAATTTTCACTTAACTTTCAATTTTTGAGTTTAACTCCTCCCCTTAATCGGAGCTCTGGCCGCTTGACTCCTCAGGCTGGCACACACACTCTGCGGAAATTTAAGTACACATTAATACATATTCATCAAAATACATGCATCAATACATATTCATAAATATACATAAATCATATCATCATGAAATTTCCATTCATCCCACGAACAAGGACAACAGCACGAATTCCTAGCACAACAGAAAAACAACTAGATATAATGAATACACAATGTCAAAATGACCACAGGTAAACAGGACGAGCCCCCAGTGTCACAACGGACGAGCCCCCAGTGTCACAACGGACGAGCCCCCAGTGTCACAAATCCCAGACTGGGAGATGTAATAAGTTATGACAGGACAACAATCACGAACAAACAAGTTAACACTTAACAGAACAATCCATCAGACTCACACATTTATTAAACATAATTATACATATAATAGCGCAATTACATACATTATATTATTGAAATGAACTGCCGTACAACGGCCTTATTCTCACACACACTCTCCCTCGGATCCACAATCCGGTAGTTACTCCTAAAGGCACTTCGGCCTCAGCCTCTCCCCTCAGGGTCTTAATAGTACATTAATGATTCACTGGCACCGCAGTCTCTCAACATCACCTTCCTATTGCCATACAACTTATCAGTTCACGTGCCCATCATCATGGCAATAATATAGTATCTCATTCACTCTCATATCTACGTCCCTGTCCGTGGCCTGACTGCCACGACTTTATGTGCTTCTACTGTCCTGCACGGACAGTCTCACTTCTGGCCTATGTATGGCCTCCGGCCCTATGCTGGCCTATCACTTGTGCTCATCGAGGTGGCTCTTCGGCCCGTCCCCGACACCTACAAGAATAACATTACATTGGTATAATACCCTACCATTTCTATTCACTCCACCTCTCCTTACAATCCATGAAGCGTACACACACTAGTTCACCTTTCACTCACCACACATCTTACGGTAACACACCTCCATCGGAGTACACACTACTCACTCGCGCTACAAATCCATGAACTCACTTTCATCTATCGCTCATGGCGCACATTGCTATATCCAATATCAAGGACTTCCACATTCCTCACATCTACTTATTTACATCATGGTAATAGACGAATATAATATAATACATCAATCATAATAATCAATCAACGTTCTACATACCAGTCATTACTGGAAAGACTCTCTCACTAGTCTTCTCGACTGCTCCCCTTATGTCCGCCCGATGGGCTCTTATTCACAGGTCCGTTCCGTAGGACCTTCTAACTTGCAGTGATAGTTATACAGCGCTTTCGCCTCCTTCAGACCCCCCCCCCCACTACTCACAACAGCACGCTTAACTTGCTGTCTACTGTGAGCCCTTCTTACTCTACACCCGCTCTGTAGCAATCCCCTTAATTGCACTCACTCCACTCGTGACACTGATTTGATGACATGGGGCAGTCTTCTGTTAGATTGTCCAAATCAAAATTTCAAGGTCCATTCCCTGCACAGTCTGTTCTTGGTTGATCTTAATAATAAATGACATTATCTTATTCCATTTCAGAATTCAACTACGAGCAGCAATGTGACACAGCCCCTGCCAGGGACATTTGTGATGGAACAAATATAGACTGTATCAATGAAAGGGAAGATCCAAACACATCAAAACGATGTCTGTGTACTAAGGAGTTTTACAGAACTAACAATGGATCCCCATCTTGTAATCCTTGTAAGTAGACATGTGAATGTGTTCTTTGCTGTAAATGTATCCAAGGGAAGTAGCCACCTAGGTTTTTATCATTCATACCTTAACTTATGTTAAGCACCCTGGCCAGAAGATACATAAGACAAAGTACTGTTCATCGCAATAATGAAGCCAAACATCTGTTGACATCAGGTTACCCATGTTACAAGGGATAGATGCCACCCATTCTGATTTAATCGGAACCATTCTGATTTTTCGTGAAAAACGGGCATGATTCTGATTTTCCTATTTGCTTGGCCCTTATTCCGATTTACGTTACTTCCCGCAATCGGCTTTTTTTTTTTCCGTCTTCGTCTTCCGGATTCTCGTTTTTAAGTACATCTTTTCAAAATGCACTGTATCGGAATATCAGGATCATTTCAGGAATAAACCGGAAGTTCGTCCTACCTTTTTATTGCTTCTTTTGCACCGTTTACCGATTTGTTCACTTGCCGCAAGCGTTGTTGACGTTCTTCGCATGGCTTCACATGGCGGCGATTCTAAACCTATCTAATCTATTCGCCTAAGTCCAAGTGATATTCACGTATACTTGGCGGCGACCGTGCCCTAAGGAGGAATCAGTTCTAGACCTAGCTAGAACCATATTTGTTGAGTCAGTTCTAAACCTAGAGTCTAGCTGGATATTGTCTAAGTGTAAAAGTGGTTTATTTGGCAGCAATGAAATGGTGACGCAAGGAGGAATCAGCGGAATGATGTAGACATAGCAAGATCTATAAACGGCAATTGTGAAGAATCAGTTAAACTTATCTAGACCTAGATCTAGATTTCTCAAGTCTAAGCCATGGAGAAGGTTGATGTTGCATGGGCACAAACTGCCTAATTAAAATATGAGAGTGGGAAAACACTGAAATAGCGCAGAATGGGCAAAAAATCATGCAGGGCATTAATTTTGTGCACCTTCACAATCAAATATCCAGCATATCAAGGCAGCCCCTATGTCACTGACATTTGTTCAAAGACACAGCTCCAGGGCAAAGATCAAGTTTGCTACTGTTCTTCTGGGCAATGCTCCTTTTCAGCCTATATTTGGGCTCGGGTCCATATATAATGATTTTATATTCAGACTCCCGATTCCCGATATGACTATTTCATATTCGGACTCGGGTCCGTCCTCACTCCAGAGTACCGATGTTCTTATTTTATATTCGAACTGGGGTCCATCCGGACTCCCGATATCGTCATTTATTATTCGGGCTCCAGAGTCCTGATATGCCTAGATTTTATAATGGATAGGCCTACGTCAGGGACCATGCCTGCCTCTAGTTTGCCCCCCTCCCCCCCCCCCCCCCCAGACAACCCATCCGCGTTATAATCAATCAATAGTCCCCACATTGATGTACTTTTGTGACAAGTAACACTTTGAGGTGAAAAGTATTTGCAATTAAAAAGAAAGATAGAGTTGCCTGGAGTTGAGTTTATTCCCATTTTTTAAATAACATCTAACGAAAATTTCTCTCTCCCAACCAGGGTATTGCCTGCTCATCAACAATATGTGAGACTGCCAATAATACTCATAATAGTATCACACAGAGACTGAACTTTCTTGAGTAGTATAATATTAATAAATGTCCAGCCAAATCCCAGCTGATGTCTGTTTAGTTTTCTGACTTGTGGTAAAGATAATTTTCAAAAAATTTCAATTGCAAATGTCCATAATTGTCCAGCTTCGGATTTCAACTTGTCATGTACGATAGTTAGTGGGTTTTTTATTTTTTACAACTAAAAATGACAGTGTTTTAAAGTTGTTTTTAATTTGCTATATTGCTGTGTGACACCTGTATGTACTCTGTGAAATTGTGACTGGTATGCACATGTGTAGTAATCATGTAATGTTATGTTTTATGCTCACTCTGAATAGGTGAAAAGTAACATAATACAATGTATATTACATTCATCTCATATTTGTCTATGGAAAGATATGCAGACTAAATCTAGATGCTTTTACTGTAGACTTATTCCCAAGTCTTCTTAATTGGGATTTTTACAAATTTACATATTGTGGGACCAAGTAAGAGTGTACAAATGTGAGTCATTCTCAAAAGGTCTGTTTCATTCACTCACTAAATACAGTAAGTTACTTACAGCCCCCCACCCATTTTAAAAATGGCTTACTGCACGGTTAAAATTAGTGTGGACACAAAAAAACTTTCATGATGAATTTTATTGATGGTTAAGTCGCAATGAACGATTTTATTCTGGAAATGAAGAATGACTTAAAGGTTACAGAGACACAGGTCTCAACATAATGAAATCAAAAGTAGGTCTATATAATTGATACTAAAACTAAAGGACATGGGAGTGTATGCAAAAGCAACGTTAAATGATTTCACTGAGTTGTTATATAAAAAGTTTGTCTTTGACATTGAGTCCACCTATATCCCATAAATTATCTTCGTTTTCCTGAGAGAGACATATATTTAATATCAAAGGCTAGTGTCACAAAACCTGTTTGATAAGGGCGCTTGGTCTCTTTCTTCAAGTCTGGTACTTTTATAACCAGCAACATTGTGTCCTGTTTAGGTCTTAGAGGTTACATTGACACAAACAATGAAACATGGGGCAATGATTAGTCTGAAGCCAAATGTTACTTATAAACATGTCTTTTACTGTTCTAAAGACAAAAGCAGTAAATATGCAGTGTAATTAATATAATACATGTGCTTGCATCACTGATATTAGTGATAACAATAACATTGGAAAAGTGCACAGGCAAACATGACATTCATAATATAAATCTCACGATACTAACAAGTACGAGGTCCATCCCAAAATACAAGTTTCCACACCTTGTAAAATCAAAACGGCTAGGCCAATGAAACTTAGCATGCTTGTACATTGACTTTTTAGAGAATTCCCTGTAAATTTTTGTGCACCAGTGTTAAACAGTTCTGAAATGCTGTTCCTTTTCCTGATGCCTGTTAGACAACAATGGCCGGCAAAATGAATGCCCAAGAAATGAAGGAATCATTCTCGAGATATGACCGTCTCTGACAAGTGGCGACCGCATGATGCGCCTGGAAGCTGGAATGCTTGCGCATGCGCGTAAAAAAAGTCGAGTCCGAGTACAAATTTCTTATACGGGGACTCCGAATATAAAATTTTAGTATTTGGACTCGAGTCCGAATAGACACAACGTTTCAGTTATGACTAAGCCCAATACAAAGAACTGAAAGTAGATAAGATTGAATTGAGCTGAAAAGTGTGTAAATATTTGAAGATAATTTTCAGCCTATTCCTGCATGGCCAAGAGGAGACTGTAGCTTTTTCTAACTTTTTGTACTGGCACAGTTTGAATTTTTGTCGTCAATCGCACTGATTCAGATTTTTTTCACCATATTCAGATTTTTTCTTAGCTTGTGTCAGATTTTTTATTTTTTTTTTGAGGGTGGCATCTCTGAATGTAGTGACAAAAATAATGGTTTTCCATAATGAATGATTCAATATTGTATCAATCAGTCAAATTCTACTGTGTTTCTCCAGTGTCAGACTTGAGGGTGACTTTGCTATCTGATAAGACAGTCAGAGAAACAGCACAGATCACATTAGACTGGAATGTCGTCAACAACCCAGATAGAAATGATGTCACTTATACTATCACAGACAACAGGGGAACCTCATACAACAACCAGAATGGTAAAACAGTTTCTGGTCTTACTCCAGGAACGAGTTACAACTTTCAGGTCATCTCTTCTCTACCAGCAGACCAATATTATCCAGTGAAAAGTGCCACATCAAACCCTGTTTATACAGTTTGGACCAGTGAGTTTTGTCTTTATTTATTAGTTGGGGATGTTCTCACAGAGACATTCTCAAGATCTGTGTTCTTCAGTGGGCACTTTTGAAAACCCTTTGCAACTAAATCTGTCATAACAAAGGAGTATTCTTTCCTATGGGAACAAAAAAGTGGATTTCTAGGTACATATGAAGGGTTGCATGACAAAACGCATTATATCCAAAAACTGCAAACTGAGAAAAATTTGGTTTTTCAATAGCCAAGTTACACTTCAAAGTTGGACATTTCATTGTGATTACATCTGAGGTAATCATCAAGGACATTTTAAAACTGAAATGTATGAAAATATAGGTGAATGCTACTAGGATCTAGAGCATTGTCTTTTATAGGCTTTTTCACAAAACGCATTGTATCCAGGTCAAACATTTTTCACAAAATGCATTATCTCCTTCAAAAATCAATCTGCATAGAATACACTGAGTGAGAACAAACATAACATCTGAGAAAAACAATAAAAGATTCTCACTTCATTCACTCATAGATCATACATATATCACTCACTCAACCAAAACATGATCCATACATACAACAGTATCCTCACTTCATTCACTCACATAGGCCTGTTATTTGCTCAACCAAAACATGGTCCATACAAAATACGTACGAAAGGTTTCTCACTTCATTCACTTTTACTGTCACTCTCAACATCAGCATGCGCTGCATTGTTTCGCTGCTTTCGTTGTCAACAGGAAATAAAAAGTGGAGGTGTGTCCGGATGTTGACGATTTCGCGATCGCTGATTGGCTGTCAGCGGCTTTTCCGGCTTGTAACGCGTTCTGCCAAAAAATAGATCGGGCGGATAACGCATTCAGTGAAATAAGTCAACGTTTGGCTCTGGAAAAGATGGATGCAACGCGTTTTGTGAAAAAAAAATTCGCGTACATATGCTTGGTACTCGGCTCTATCGTTTAGGGCACACAGCTCATTTTTTTCCAATTTGGCGCTTAACGCGTTTTGTCTTGCAACTCTTCATATTTTTTTTTAAAGGGGATCAGGGCGATATGGATTTAATTCTTCTCTTTCTTTGTTTGTAAATTCATGATGCATAGGTTGGTGTATTATTATACTTAGAGATAATTATGCAGTGTACTATTTTTCTCCAGTAGTTCAGCCAGTGGAACCTTCTTTAGCCAAAATTCAGGGGATCAACAATTGTATTTGGTATTAACAGTTTTTTGGATAAGGGGTAATTGGTTTAAAATCACCATTTTCAGTCTGTTGAAAGGAAGCAATATAATATACCTCTGTTACATCACCATACTAACTAACCACCACCTCCTCCCCTTGATGTGCTGTCGCCAGCAACCAAACTCCATTTTGTTGTAACTGTGTGCATGTAAATGAGATGTTTATTATATATGTACAGTAGTCTAAAATTACTGCGAAAACAGTGGGTGCTGAAGTTGAATCAAGTATTGATCGAGAAGTACGGTTAGTGTATAGGTATGTCTCTTATGAGACATTCACATCGGCCCGTAAAAGTGAGAGAGGATGGGAGGGTGACTGGTGAAAACAAAATTATACTCGCTGCAGCGTCACCATTTTAAGGAAACATTGTTCCTTGTTTTGTGGTTTCTGCTGCTTTTTTGCCCATATTATAATGATTTGTAAGTTGCACTGGCCTGTTTTGTGTATTGCTTGAAACAGTGTCATGGATTTCTAGTCTTACTTTGCACCTTAACAATATTCATCTCACATCATTGTTACATCACTACTACCACCTTGCCATCCCTGCACAAACATCTTGCAGTCCTTGAACTACCTAACCAGTCAACCTATCAATCTCATCCCATTCTGCTCTGTAACCACTCTAGCCAAGTTCATCAGTACTATTACTATCTTGGCAATATTTGAAAGAAAAAAACGAGAAGGCGAATATGGAACAAGACATTGCAGATGAGCGCAGAGTTTTGTCAACGTACAGTACTAAGTGCCAAATGGAGCGAAGGGAATTCATTTGTTTCCTGGTGTAAAGTTGTGACGTATTTTCACTATATGAAATTTGTAGTTGAAAATTTTAAGTTTTTGTTTTTCTTTTTTTTTTTTCTTTTCTTGATTTAATTTACTTCTCAGGTTTCAATATATACTACGGACTATGAATCTCCAGGAAATAAATACACACGGCACAATCCGCAATTGAGCATGCTGCCTTAGGTTGTATGGGGAAAGAAGTTGTTCAATGAGGTCTGTAGTTTCAGGTTTATAGAAGGGAACAAGACAATGGTAGTTCAAACTGCCCCGCTGACGGGGCTAATACCGTTTTGGCATAATTTTAGGTCAACATTACACAAAGCCACTACGACTGTGCGTTTGTTTAAAATGGCATATATCCGGTCCTAAATCAAAATAAAGTTCAATTCTTCCTCTGTGCAAGTATCTGAATGATCTTTTTGGTATTTCGCATCTGAAAAAAACAATAGCTATCCACACTAGCAATAAAAGAAACTTTCACAGGGATCTGGACCTATTTCTTCATGTGAATCGGCAAATTCCCGTGAAGACGAAGCCAGATTTCTAGGACTTATATTCGACCAAAAAATTAACTTTCATCCCTTGGATAAACAATTTAGGCTCTCAGCTGTTAGCATCATAAATTCCACCTGAGGAATGGAGTGGGGTGCGGATAGAGTCTTCGTGTTACGTCTCTATTGCTTCCTGATCAGATCCAGAGTAGCCTATGGTTGTATCGTCTATGGATCAGCTAAACCATCATGCCTGAAAATGCTAGACTGTGCACCACCAAGAACTGCGCCTTGCTCTGGGTACTTTCCACAACTTGATTTAGAGACTTTTATACATATTACAAAACCCTTTTGCTTTTGAGATCCATCCAAAATATATTTTGAGAATTTTACCTATGTGATAAAATTTATGCGGAACTATTTTAATTCCATTTGCTAAATTTGAATCGTTGAAGTTCAGACAACCAAACATAAATAAAATAGCCAAAAGTCCGTCAAAGACGCAGAGTGGCCGTTACCGTGTCGATGCGCCGTAGAAGCCAAACTCAAACTCAAACCAGTCTTTGTCATGGAGCTGTCATTGTATGCTGTGGTAAAGGAGACACAGTGATTATGCCCAAGCAACGTAACTGAGGACATACTATTGTGTGTGTGAAAAGGAGGGAGGAGGCTTCACATAGATTTGGCTTGATTCATTGGGCCCTGCTGAATAGTTTTTGGTATATGGGTGCATTCACTGCTGCTGGAATGGCTTCACCTGGTGTGGTTGACTCTTTTATCATAGCATCTGTCTGGACCTGAAACAGGGATGCCCATCAGGTTACAGCTTTAGCGCTCTGCAGCTTTTTCCTGTGAAATCTAATGTCTGCACGATACCAGTTTACTTGGATGGCAAAGTCAGCAGAGATTTGCTTATCTGTTTCTATTATCTAATGCTTGAATTAGAGTTATCCATTTTTCTGGATTGTATGTCACATCTAGGACGAAAACTTTTGTAGACGTGACGTACCTAACCAAGTTGATGTCAAGGGTGTTCGCTTTTGATCATGTCAGCTATAATAGCTGGTTGTTGCTGAACATTCGCAACGTCAGTTCTCTGGTAAAAATAATAATAACAATAATGATACTGATAACATCCAAGTGTAATTTATGAATGTCTGTCAGTGACAGATCCTTCAACTAAACTTGAGCTCTCCGCCTCATAAATATTAAAAGCCTAACTTTCAGTGTACAAATGCTGCCCTTGGAGTGGAGACTGTGCACATGACTGAAACTGTTGTATGCATTAAGGAATGTTTGGAATCGATGTGAATTTTTTTGAGTCCTTCAGTGACAATCCTGTAGACAGTTACTCTCAGTTACCAAGTGATTGTCTGGGCAAAAGCCATGTGTTATAAATCGACAGCCTGCAGTTAATATTCGGTAAAGTTTTATTACTGTTTTTCATTTACACAAACATGGAGAAATAAATATGATTAGTAGAACAAACTGAGGAGGTTACATTCACGACAAATCGACAGCCTGCAGTTGATATTTTTTTATCATTTGGTAAAGTTTTACTACTATTTTTCATTTAAACAAACCTGGAGAAATAAATAATTATGATCAGTAGAATAAATGGAGGAGGTCATGGGTACAACCAAGGTAAGGCTCTGTGATCATTTTTATGTCGCTAAAATCATGCAGGAAGGTCCCAAGTACTCACAATCCCATGCAAAATTTCATGCTTTAAACCAAAGGAGTTGGGTTTGACACCCCTCACCCATTTAGCCATCATACCGCTTTTTTGATAGTATGATAACGTTGGTAATATTTTACAAAATGCCAAAAAACATTAACGCTTGATTCCAGTTCCCATCAATAAGCACATTCTGTAAATGTTTTTTTTCTTGTTTTTGACACAGCCAGCCTATTGTGTATTAGGGTGTATAACTCCCCTTTGTGCATTAATATGTTATGCACCACATTAACATTTGAGGCGACTTTTGTAATGAAATGCAGTGTTAAAGAAAATATGCCAACACAGTGTCAAGAGAGGTTTTCATTAATAATGGAAGGGTGACGCCCCTGTGGGTACACCTATGTATGAAAGTCGAGTGAGTGCACGGAGGAACGGAAGGGTGAGTGAAAGCGTGAAAAGTTAAAGTTGATTCACTTGAAAAACACGGACGGCACTAGCAGTGAACTGGGAGAATGAGGAAAGTCAACGACACGTAGTGGGACTGGAGGGGATTCTGGTTGTACACCTTGAAGGGGACAGGTCGTCTCGAGTGGTGAATGCTGGCGACAGTGTAGATCGTTCCAATCGTGGGATCTCCGACGGCAGTGTAGGTCGTCTCGAGTGGTGAATAATAGAAGACAGTGAAGAGAAGTTAAGTATTTGGAGGACAGGAGTAAGGACATAAGTACGAGAGATTGATAATGATAGGTGAAGGGGGTGGTGAGTGATGTCCATAAGTACGAGAGATTGATAATGATATGTGAAAGGGTTGGTGAGTGATGTCCATAAGTACGATAGAGTGATAATGATATGTGAAGGGGGTGGTGGGTGATTGTATTGATAAATATTTTAGGTGTAATTCTATTTTAAAATTAATGATAAAGTGTATAAATTGTGTATGAATTCGAGCGTATGACTCATGTTGTCTTTGAGTGAGGGAAGTAGTTTATCACGTTTTATGATTGTATCGTCATAGTGTGTTGTCTATCTTGTGTATCCTCGTCTATTCTATCCTTCCTCAGCACAGTAGCGTTGCGTTTCTGTTGTTGTGGGAGATGGGTTATTCGGGGTAAACGTTGTTCGTTTTTGTTGTTTTGTGATCAGGAGACCACCTCTTGGGAACCTGTGACACACAGTAAGAGTGTCTTTAAATAGGGAATTCAACAGCCTGCCATCCTCATCCCATTCTGTATTACCACATCAATCCTATCACTTCAGCAACATTTAAAAGAGAAAAAAGGGCAGCTAGGGAAGCAGTAATCTATCACAGGCAGTAAATTTGCAACAGTGTGTACTGAGTGATATGTTTAGTGAACACGCGGTATTGAGAGTCATGCCCCAAATTTTACATTCTTGTGTTTGACGGGCAGAAATATATACATGTAATGATCCTAAGCGCATTTTTAATTCACTGCTATTCAGATGCAATTCTTAACAGGAAATTGAGCATAATTTGCATCATTATGATGAGTAATCAGTAGCATTCTTTTACTGGTTTGTCACTGCTATTTTCCATCATGGGTTGTTGTTAAGGTAAATATTTTGTACATGTGTTTTGTGCATAGTTAGTGCCTTACGATAAACAGGTATTTTCCGTTTAAGCAGTTTTCTTTAAATCGCTCCTTGAGGAAACTCCCAGGGGCATGCAACTCATCTATCATCGTTTTTAGAACAAGGAAGGGGAAAACATAGCTAAACACAACCGCACAAAAAATACTTTATGATCACGACAAAATGGTTTAGAAAGCCATGCAAAATTTGACATAAATCTGTTCAGTGATGGCCATATTTAGGGGAAGAAAAAAGTGCAACCATTTTAGTGGGCACTGTAATTTAGGTCATTGTTTTTTTTTTCTATAAATATTAACTCATTATTCATCTATGTATCAATTTGTGTATGTTAGCAAGTATACAAACGTGAAGGGTATGATTGTTGACATGACTGGTAACAAAGACGTTAGGTAACTTTTGAATTTGAAATGATGAAAAAGCATGTTTCTGTTATTCATCTAAATTTTACCAATTCGTGACCACAACATTAATTAATGCCGAAGAAATCAAGAGGAAACCGCAGTGCTATTTTGAGTGTAGAATCTCAGGTTCCACACTGGCAGCATGAGTATTCAGTTAAGGAATGAGAGGTTTGATCTGTGATCATATTGTGCTGTCATGAAACAACAAGATTGAAGAATTTAAAGTTAAATGTTGGTTCTGTGTGTATTTATCACGAGATCACTGTATGTCAGGTTATGAAATTTAAATTGTGTAAACAGACATTCCCAGTCAGCATCCCCAGGTCAATCTGACGTAGATGTGTATAGAATTTCGCTACAGTTCGTAGGATTACCATTGGGGGAGGCTCCCAGCATCAAACCAACATGGGCATGATGTAATCAGCGGATCTGCCTTAGAACAATACGAGTCCTGTGTGCAAACTTGACGTCAGTCCTACTTGTTGGATGTCCGTAGGGTTTGCTGGCTGGGTTATTGTGAGTTTTATGAAGTGACATGATGCTATCTGCCATGCAAGCTATTATTAGTATATTACAGCACATAGCAGGACAGCACTCAGTCCAACTACATGATTAACTTTGACCACGAAACCATGCACTTTGTGAGCAATTTGGGCAACGTTTTATCCCACTATGTGGTCTAGTTTGAAACTGTGGTGTTATTTCTGCGTATCAATGTTTAACTTTGATAGGTGAAAATGAAAGTAGTCATTTTTATTTCATCCTGCTATTTAACTTTTTTGTTGTAATTGTTTCGTTATCCTACTGTAATGTTTTTATATTTTTATGTGACAGAGCCGGCTCAACCAGGACCCGTACAAGATCCATTACTTGATACTAAACTTGACGATGGCAGTTTCCGTTATATTGTACGATTCCAGCGTTCTGCTGGCAATGCAGCCAGCTATACAATGACAGTGACTGGCAATGGTATCAATGAGACACAATCAGGACAACGCACCACCATCAGCACGTCTCAGCCAGTACAGATGCAGTTTTACCAGCTGAAACCTACACTCACTTACAATTACATATTGACAGCCTACAATGGAAAGTCGCCACCTGACTCTGGTGAACTCCGCAGGGGAGAGTTTAGGGCAAGGGCCAAAGGTGATTGTACATCATTGATTCATTTTTGAAAGTTATCATCAAAACATTAACTTTATTATTTTATTAGTATTACTGAAAAGGAAACTGTGGCATTCTTTGCTGTAGATTATGATCTAATTTTATTTGAAGTAAAAAAAAAAAAAAGAAAGGCTGAACTACACAGTTAAGTGGTATCCATGAGGTATGATATCCATGGTATCCAACACATTGCTCTGTCTGTGAATTTGTTAGCTTAGCTAATATTTTCACTTGTTGAGGAATGTAAAAAATGATTTTAATATGTTTTTTGTTGTTGTTTTTTTTAATAACAAGACTTAGTGTGATTATGGCAAATTCTTATTTCATGTGAAGAAACAATAGTATACTGACAGGCAAAAGAAACTACACATCCATATTTTATTCTGTGAAAATGTGGTTAGGGGGTAAATAATAACATGTATGCATTTTCTAGACAAGAAATGTTTCCCCGGTGACGACATCCGTTTTTGCGAACTGTTGTTGTTGTGCGTGATGCACGTGCAGCGAACGCTTTCAGCTCCATGTAACACGAAACACCTGTGTGCAAAACAGGGGGTGGTTAAAAATGTTCATCATTGCTTCTGTGTGTCAAGAAGAAAGAAAAACCATCCAGACGATGCAGCTGTCTGCCTTTCTGTCATGCCGCGCCTCACTGAAAACCAGCGAAACCAAGCCATTGGTCAACTGCAAGCAGGGGCATCAGTTACTGATGTTGCCTTTCGTTTCAATGTGCAACGAAACACCATTTATGCGTTACAGAGACGTTACCTTGCTACTGGAAGCACACAAGATCGTGTTCGATTAGGCAGACCCCGTGTGACCTCTGCTGCCTAAGACCGATTCATACGCACCAGCCATCGTGTCCACCCTGCGTGGTGTTGAGCCCAGGCCAGCCGCGCCTGAACATGTCGTGGTTGCAGTCGGGTTCCCTGTGTAGCACGGTAAGCCCTGATCCCTGCATCAGCAAGACGCCTTCGGACAGTTCGGCTACTGATCCTTGGACCGCCTGGTAACGTGTCTGCCGTTTTCTGTGCCGTTTGAAAACGATTCCTTAAATGGCCGGTGCGTATGAATCGGTCTTGGGCAGCAGAGGTCACACGGGGTCTGCCTAATCGAACACGATCTTGTGTGCTTCCAGTAGCAAGGTAACGTCTCTGTAACGCATAAATGGTGTTTCGTTGCACACTGAAACGAAAGGCAACATCAGTAACTGATGCCCCTGCTTGCAGTTGACCAATGGCTTGGTTTCGCTGGTTTTCAGTGAGGCGCGGCATGACAGAAAGGCAGACAGCTGCATCGTCTGAATGGTTTTTCTTTCTTCTTGACACACAGAAGCAATGATGAACATTTTTAACCACCCCCTGTTTTGCACACAGGTGTTTCGTGTTACATGGAGCTGAAAGCGTTCGCTGCACGTGCATCACGCACAACAACAACAGTTCGCAAAAACGGATGTCGTTGTCACCGGGGAAACATTTCTTGTCTAGAAAATGCATACATGTTATTATTTACCCCCTAACCACATTTTCACAGAATAAAATATGGATGTGTAGTTTCTTTTGCCTGTCAGTATATAATTGGAGGGCTGTGTTATTTTAAGTTGAGACATAATACCCATCAGACTCTGGTGAAACCTACTCAAGATACCTTTCAAATTGTTATGTGGTTTGTTGGTACTTGCAGACAGACATTTAGTTTGAAGTTGTGAAATGTACAATCATTTCATCATCTAAAATTAATTTCAATTTATTTGTTTCCCTCAGCAAACTCAGATATTGCACTTTGTCAAGTAGGCAGTGCAATTTTTTTTTTGTGTTTATATCCCGCCTTTGTCAATAATGGTTGTTTTGCTTACATTTACATCATCTCTCAATACAGCATCAGGCCCAGTTCATTTACTGAAAGTGATTTCTAAAGGAGAAGATAATGCCTCGGTTGAATGGCAGACTCCACAAAGTCCAAATGGCGACATTATTGGCTATCATATTGAAGTGAACGAGGATCAAAACTGTTTGTATGCTACCACAATTTCCTGCTCTAATTGTGGCCAATCATGGGTGAGTTGTCCATGGGGTTCTTTCTGAATGTTTAAGATAAAAAGACTAGTTATCCCAGTGGATTTGTATGTCACCTTTTTGTTTGTTTGGTCGTTTGTTTGTTGTTTTGTTTTTTAGTTGTTATTGTTTTTTTTGTGTGTGCGTGTTTTTGTTTTTTTAATTTTGTATCATACCTTTTATCTGAATATCTTGTTTCTGCTTTCATTTTATGTCTCATTTTATTTTCTCATCTCTCTCTATGACGTTAATTGGCACTCCTGATGTTTCTCTTTTCATCCCTTTCTGAGTTTTATGGTTTCCTCACAATAATTTAATTGCCTTCCCCAGATTGGTTAGGTTGTTAAGAATTGATTGGTTTCTTTAAATGAGCAATACGTTATTAGTTTGTCCACAGATAATAAATTATGCTATGCGATCACAATAATGTTTATTTGATGAGTGGCAGTGTTTGATGTAATATAGTTATTATGGATCCAATAATCGGCTAAAATACTCATTAGTGGGAAACGTCTGTACTGTACTACTGGGTAATAAGTTATGCGTGTCACTAGTCATTTTACCTGTCTAGAGTGAAATGCTGTAGGAGAAGAAAAGCATTCTTTTTATTTCACTGATTATGAATCACAAAGTGGTAATAATAAATATTTCACATGTTGGTAAGCAAAGTTTTATATATGGCCTCATTATCGACACTGCAAGTCCATATTGTGCAAATGGATTAATCATTTCCACCCCAGACGGTGCAGTCTCATCCGGGAGCGTATATTTCAGGGTGTGCCAGGTGAATACTACAGTCCCACCAAGGATGGGAAATCATCACAAATATAACGTTAACTCAATAATGTAATCGTGGATCTTAATGGGAGACTAGCTATATACTGACACTGTGGACTGCAGAAACTATGGGTCTCTCTTGGCAAATCAAGAAAAAGACAACAGCTACCTGTTTATGATGTAGCAACAAGTTTAGTCCCGGAGCATCACAGTGCACAGGGCGTAGCTTTCCCGACTTCGGCGGTTGTGGTACTATGTCACCTCAACGAGGGAAAAGGAAAAGTTCATTTCTTCAGACATAAAAGGTTTTTTTCTGCATGCATCAGAAACCTGTGCAGGGCTGAGCAGATGCTCGGTGAATATTAATGATGCTGACATCCAGAAATAAAGAGATTGTATGACAGTTGACAGGTGGTCTTGATTTATAAATGTTGACTGTGCCAAGAAAGGTCCCTTTATGCACAATCCCACACAGTTTGACATTTCGCCACCAATAAGAGCAACACTGTAACAGCACATTAGGCCGCGCGCGCACTATCCTGTTTCGCCCGTGGCTTGGCTGCGAATGAGCGTTTTCGCTTTCAAACAACCCTCATTCGCAGCCAAGCCACGGGCGAAACAGGATATTGCTCGCGCGGCCTTAACAGAGCAGCTCACCAAGGTGGTATTCTCAGGGGCCAAGCTCTTGACCAAAACCCGCAACTTCTATTGCCACACCTTGCAGCACGACTTTCTACGCAGCCGCAACGTTGATTAAAAAAAAAATTCACGCGCAGAGCATCTGCATTCTCGTTGTGATGGATAGGTGCATTCACTGTGAATTATTTTTCTTGATGATCTCGTTATGCCACAAAGTCGTACACTGATGAATTCATAGTTGATACTACTTAGCCCCTGTGTGGACCCTATAACCATGGCCCCATCATGAATGCGGATAAAATTCCCTTTCATTTTGCCTGTTCCTTTAGCTTTATTTTATTTTTGTTTGTTTGTTTGCTTTTAGATACGTTTTACTGCTCTCCCTTTGCGCGTTGATGTCCTGCCCGTCCCGCCACCATCCGTCAAATGGCTTTGACTTGCGCACGGGTTAGTTTGTTTGTTAGTGAACACATTGCAGGAAGTGATAACGTCATATTGTGTTAATGGAAAAGAAATATATTTTCCTAGGCATATCGAAAACACAAACCTGTGTACTTTTGGCCCTACAGCGTCAATCTCCCAATTTCCAGACCCTTTCTTTTTCCTAGTCTATGCACACTGAGAACAAACATACAAAGTTTTATACTTGATAGTCTTAGAACTCAATCTCATTATTCAAACCAGCCCTAACCGGAAGTTGTTTTGTGAGTGTGATACAGATACCGGAACCAATCTCAGTTACATTAATTTGCCGAAAAAATAGATTGAACGCCAATGTGTCGCAACCTAGAAACTAATACAAACGTTCTGCGAGTTAATTATTTTTGTATTGTCTGTGCCGGCTACACGATGACAGTCTATACTAAGCGCTGTATAAAACCTGAGGGCCACCAAAACAGCATTAACAGAGGAGAAGCGAAAAGCGCGATGTAATTGTCGTAAAGTCTCACTTTTATTAGTATAGACTAGCTGAGTTCCCGACCCTGCTCGGGATAAATCGATTTTTAGTTTCAGTTCTGGGCACAGATTGGGGATAAACGGTTCTGGGTGATTATTATGGACCTGCTTCATTTTGCCTGTTCCTTATAGCTTTATTTTATTTTTGTTTGTTTATTTTTGGATACGTTTTATTGCTCTCCCTTTGCGCGTTGACGTCCTGCGCGTCTCGCCAGCATCCGTCAAATGGCTATGATTTGCGCATGGGTTAGTTTATTTGCACATCGCAGGAAGTGATAACGTCATGTGTCAATGGAAAAAAAAATATACTATTTTCCTAGGCATAATTATTGAAAACACAAACCTGCACTTTTGGCCCTGCAGCGTCAATCTCCCAATTCCAGACCCTTTCTTTTTCCTAGTCTATGCACATTGAGAACCATACAAAGTTTCATACTTGATAGTCTAACTCAATCTCATCATTCAAACTAGTCCTAACCGGAAGTTGTTTTGTGAGTGTGGTACAGATACAGGAACCAATCTCAGTTACGTACATTTGCCGAAAAAATAGATCGAACACCAATGTGTCGCAACCTAGAAACTAATATAAACGTTATGCGAGTTATTAATTTTTTTATTTTCTGTGCCGGCGACACGGCGACAGTCTATACTAAGCGCTGTATAAAATCTGAGGGCCACCGAATCAGCATTAACAGAGGAGAAGCGAAACTTACTTTGGTTACTTTGGTGTAGAACCAGCCTCCTCGCACTCGGGACACACCCATACGTGCTCAGCTCTCCGCGCCATCATGTCGGACAAGGTCTTCTCACTAACAACTCCAGTAAGATGTTGATTGAGCAGTCGTCTTGCAGTACCACACAACCGGCTCTTGACTCCACAGCCTCTCTGAGGCCCAAACAGTTTTATACGTTCGGTGGTGTCCCCGTCTTCTTGTGGTGCTGTTTCTCTCAAAGCTGAGAGAATTTCATTTTCCCCGAGAATAAGAGAGCTTTGCATTGGGGCCTCACCAGCAAGCTTATCCGCTCTCTCATTTCCAGATACTCCAGCGTGTCCAGGGGAGAAAATCCAAGACAGCCTTTTCAGTTTACTGTCGTGCAGATACTGCACCCATTCAGGTTTGAGGTATCCTGTCTCTATTTTCCTGAGCATGCTCTGGGAATCTGTCACAATGACGGCACATGTGTGGGTGCTCCTCTGTAACCATGAAAGTGCGTATTCAGCGGCTACCTCCTCCATTTTCATACTAGATGTTGTGACTTGATATGCAGCTCCATCTTCTGCCACTGTCCTGCCATTAACGCTGACCGTGTAACTCCATCCAGATCTTTCTCCTCTAGTGACTGATCCATCTGTATACACTACCGCATCTCCTGTCCTGCTGTTCTCGTGCACCAGTTCCAGCACGTCCGCATTAACGGCACATGCAGCCCTCTCACGGCATTCTCGGCCCATGGTGATGACCACTCTAGTGTACTTGCCGGCCATCTTATCGTCCACTTTCACATACTCCTCACCCCTTCGCACATTGTCAAGTTCACACACTTTTTGTACAGTGGCCTCAGCGAAAGACGCGCTGCAGTTGTAGTAAAGTTTCACTTTTATTAGTGTAGATAAAGAATGTTTGTGCCAAGTTTCATGTTGCTATCATTTTATGAACGATTGTTCGAAAACATTATTATTATTATCAGACCCACTACAATGACGTCAAGACACACTAGTCTGCCTTAGGCTCATTTTAATGACTTATTTTTTGTCAGTTATAAAAAAATCGTGTTAGACACAGACGTAAAACATGGGCATATCAAAATAAGAGTGTTAAAGAATATTCATACCAAGTATTGTGCTGGTGAATGGAGTTTTTTTTTTTAAAGTAATTTTTTATTTCTTTATTTTTTGGCGGGGGGGGGGGGGCTATCACATTTAGTTATTACATCGATTTAAGTAGATTTCAATATGTGTTCATGAGAACTGTAAAATTAGTCTTTCTGAAAGCCAGCATTTTCTAACAATCAGTGGGAAACAATGTATTACTTGGCGGCCATCTTGTATGTTCCAGCCTTTTGACTTTTTGAAAGCTATTATGTTGACAACGAATGAAACAGGCTTGATAAGGACAAAAGTTTGTCATTTTAAGAATTTCTGTCAGTAAATCCGATGCTTTGCTAACAAGGAACAAATAATATAGATCTTGCATTGTTTGGTGGCCATCTTGAATTTTGCCGCCATATTGGATTTTTCTTCATCTCCAGAATATTATTCTCAAACACTATCATGATGAGAATGTTTGTGTCAAGTTTCATGTTTCTGTCATTTTTTTAACGATCCTTCCACTTATCAAGCCCACTACGAGGCACCATAGGATGTACACTGACTTGACGTACTTCCCACTATACTCAATCGATACAGCTCTGTGCATACAAGTCACAAAAATAACCGCATCAAGCGTTCGATTTGGTGTATGGTGTCATGGGGGGCATGAGTGCTGAAGTAAGACTGCAGATTATTAGAGAGAGGGAGAGAGAGCGCAGGGTTGTCTGTTGTTTTGTTTTTTTTGCATGCCATGCCCGGTGTTACGGATTCAAGGAAGGGTGTGCACTCCAATTGTAATGAATGGATTTCCTTGTTATCGTAATGGTGTGTTGGGGGTGTTGTTCGACTGCATATTTTTAATAGTAATATTGGATTTAATTCTTAACTTGCAGACCCATGCCAATTACTAAGGAACAAGTGGATAAATTCAACAATGGGGCCTGCAGGGCCACATTTTATTTACGTTAAGTTTACTAACAATTTCGACTAGAGATAGTCTATAATATGTAGTAATGATAAATATCAGCAGCATCAATTTCATAATCAATAAATACGTCATTACAAGTCTAGCTCTAGGTTTCCTACAAAATCATTTAACTTCTGTTTTTGCTAATTATCTAAATACTAGTTATATATCTCTAAAATCTGGTCTGCTTACTGTATGGCAATCAATATACTAGACTAGTATAAAGTCTAGTCTCTGGAGACATAAGGTCATCTCAGATATTTAGATCCAAAGTTATAGGTCTAGATCTTGCCCGTCGAATTGACGTCGGCACAGTTAAATATTATATAGACTCTAGATAGGCCTAGATCTATATCTAGATCAAGGATGGACTGGCAACTCCCAGCCTCACCCAGACAATTCAATTACAATTATATGATTCACACATTAGTACGAGTTGCAATTCTAGAATTCACAGCTAGATCTAGTCTATGTATTTAGCATCTTGCAATGTTCAGCAAGCACTCCTGGTAGATCTATGCATCAAGTGATCAATACTCCTACTGGATAACTGTCATGCTTTCGCCTCCTATTCACTGTCAAAACATCACGAGCCTCGGTCAGATCTTACTTACGATTGTTCTGGCGCTAAGGCCAGAAACAGTAGATAAAGGCGGTGTCATATTCAATGAGCCATGGATTAGTGACAAGACATTCGTCGAGCCATGCTGTTCATAATAAATGGATTCATTCAAGCAGAATCGACGCTGAGACCATCACCCACGGAAGTCTGGCATGGAATGAATAACTAGTGCCGCCAGCCCGCTCTGCAAACAGCACGATTACTACGCGTTGAAGTAAGAGGAAATATAATCCCCTTAGGAAAGTAAAACTGGGGCGCTAATCTTTCGTCTAAGCCCTACTGGCTTTTATTTAACTCTTTCCTACTTCCTAATATATATGTTTTCTTATTCTTATCAATCCACGAAGATTTCTAGACGTGGATGTTAACTTCCTCTATGTAAATTAGTTAAAAGTTAAAAATTGACACAGTAGACGACAATTCTCTAAGGCCACTCTAATAGATATTTTGGGTTTTCACAAAAGTTAAATTTTACTCCAAGGCAAGGGAAATTAATCTTGATATCCTACTCTAGGTTATATTAAGTTATTTCCCCTTGACCGTATTTGATTCTGACACCCGGTACATCATCTCTTGTTGGCATCCGGCTGTCTCGCAAGACTATGGGCTTGTTCTCTGTGTATACTGTATGTTTCAGTCTTGTGTAGCGTCATGTGTGGCTGGACAAGCCTATCCGGGAGTCACAGTCCCTTCCACAGATGGTGCAGCCAAAGCATGAGGCTGGTTTGTCTGTTTGGGAGCGAGTCTGTCTTCTCTTCCGCTTTGCCTCGGTCTGTTGAACAAGTGTCTCTTAATACAGTGAGATACCTTGCTTCACTAACTGCCACCAGCGTGTTCTGTCTGAAGCTGCGCCTTCCCATGACTTTGCTTCGGTCCCCATGGGCTGCAGTGGCCGGTTTCATGAAAAGTCCCCAGCCTAGGCGCTCTTACAAACAGGCCGGTCACTCGGAATCTAGGTCAAATCATTGAGGGCTGGCACAGATGGTGCATAACATTATTGCAGCACGCTTCGCTGGCGGTGCCATTTTGCCCGGCCGATTCCCATTATAGGTATCTATATAATAGATTTTTTTCTTTTGTGTATCAACACAAATACAGAGTACTTTGGTGTATGAGAAGAACAGGGGAAAAATCAGCTATATTAATGATGTCTCTAAATCAATAAATTTTAAATCACAGACGCTTGAAACAGCCGATAAGAATATTTCAATACCGATGTCGAGTACTAGATAATGATAGGCGTCCATCTGTACAAAGCAGTTAGTGTGTAAACAGTGCCATGTGCGGATGCTGATGCTGTGGTTTGCTTATTAATCCAGTTGATACGCATTTTCTAACCTCATCTATAAAGTCTTCATTTGCCTGTGCCAGCTTATTCTCGGGATTTACCAATTTTCATATTTGAGATAGTGGTTCTTTCCTTATGAAAGGTAAAGTTTTCGTGTTAAGAGCCATTTTCTCTGGGACCTGAGTAAGTCCTCTGATAAAGTGATAGTAGGAGTGACTGACCAGCATGTTGTAGCATTAAGTGAGCATCACATGTGTAGCACGATTGTAATGAGAGCAGCAACGTCAAGGATTGTGAGATTTACTATTAACTAGGAAACGTTGACCTAAACAGTGGTATCTTGTGAGTAGATTTCTGATTGATGAGACGGTGAACATTCGTCTTTCAACATGGGGAGAAAATGTTCAGTTTATGGCTGTAAGACAGGATATGATAGCCAGAAAAAGAGTGGAAAGACTCAGCTTGCGGTTTACGGATTCCCAAAGGATCCTGAGGAGCGGCAGATATGGGTGTCGTGTTTGCCCAATAAATTATCGGTTGACGATATCACTGACAACATGGGTGTTTGTGCTCTTCATACGCCAGCAGATGTGACTTTAATTCGAGTCCGGGGAAGGTACCACACACCATCAGTTCCACCTTCAGTGTTCCAGAATGTGCCAAAGTCCTGTCTGCCTACATCATCTGGCACACCTCGCACCACATCAAAATCAACAAGTTCTGCAAGGGCCCTCGACATTGATGAAATGTCACAGTTTAAAAATAGGGATAGTTTTAAGCAGTCTACATTCGCTTCAGTCCTGATCCCAAAGCTTTCTAACTTTGGGTTTTTAGCCTGTGACAAAGAAAACAACCGATATGTTTTGATAAGTTTCACATGAGATGGACCTGTCCCTACATTTTCCATATACTTCAGCCAGATAGTGAAGGAGGATGGCAACATCAGAGGGCTACAATTTGAAGCCTATCAGAAGCTGGCTGCTGTGAGACACCCACTGTTTCCTAAAGGAATAGTGAACTGCTGGAGTCAGTTTGACGAAGTGATTCGTTTTGTCACCATGTCCAACTCAGACCAGGAAAGCAGGAAATGGCAGCTTGTGCTTCGACAGCTGCAACTTTTGAATGCACCCAAGAACTCACGCCTTTATTCACTGCATGATATATGCAATGCATTTTCCTGGTATGCACACTCGCGGGCGCTTTATTCCCAGCTGAGAGATTTTCTGAAGATCCCATAAGTCTCAACTCTACGGAAGATCACCCGGATAGCAAAGAATGTTGAGGATGAAACACTTTTCAGTTCCTTCTTCAACAGCCAGGAACAACGGAGTAAAAGCTGCATCATCATCGTTGATGAAATTTATGTAAAGGCATCCTTGACTTATCGTGGAGGAACACTGTTTGGGTATGCTGAAGACCAGCCAGGCAAGGTGGCCACTACACTCCTATGTATCATGGTAAAGTGTTTTTTTGGATCTAGGAAGTTCTTGACCAAACTTTTACCCTGCCATGCCCTGACAGCACAGTTCCAATTTGATTGTGTGCAGCAGGTGATAGGCAGCTTGGAGAAATCTGGTGCCAGAGTTGTGGCTGTTATAAATGATAACAACTGAGTAAACCAGGCATTCTTCAAGATGTTCACCCCACTGGATACAAGGACACCATGAAAAGTTCACTCTGTCGGAACAGATTCAAATAAGCCATTGTTTCTTCTCTATGATCCAGTTCATCTCCTGAAGAATATAAGGAATAACTGGATGACAGAAAAGTTACAGACTCTGGCATTTCCTCATTCAAGTGGAGAAAAACTGGCCAAGTGGTCCGATTTGAAGGAACTTTTCAGCGAAGAATCTGAGAACCTTGTCAAGCTCTCCAAGTTGACAAAAGCATCGTTCGCTCCCAGTAACATTGAAAAACAGAAAGTGTCACTGGCACTTAATGTTTTCTGTGAAGAAACAAGTGCTGCCCTGAAAACTTCAGCATCATCAAATGATTCTTGGAAGACCACAGCACTATTCATTGACCATGTCCTCAAGTTCTGGAAACTTGTAAACTGCAAGACACCAGTGCTGGACATTCGACTTAGAGATGAGGCCCGCATTGCCATTGACAGAACAGAGAGGTGACAGGGGACTGCAGATTTTGCGGGACTGGGCAGATTTTGCGCAAAACATGCGGGCGTCAAGTGGTGTGAGAGTCCTGCCTGACTAAAGACACATCTGATGCTCTGTCATGGACTTGCAGATGTCTAGTAGATCTCAGCAGCTACTTACTGACTACTGACTCTGCTGAGTCATGTTTGTCTTGGATTCTATCAACAGGACGATCTGGAGCAACACTTTGGTCACTTCAGAATGGCTAGTGGATGTAATTTTTATGTGACTGTTCAGGAAGTCATGAGCACCCATGCCATTGATCGTGCAAAACTGATACTTGAACTGGACCTAGACGTTGAGGACCATAGTTCATGCCATCGCTGTCATCTCTGTGACACTGAGCTGTCAGATTCAGAGCTCCTGTTGATAGATGACTTGCCAGATGCTGTACAAAAAAATTCACAAAATGAAAAGATGGCCTTATTTTATATTGGTGGCTGTGTTGCTTCCAAACACGAGGAATTGAGAGGCAGTGTGTCAGAGGGGTGTGACGACGATGTTCTAGCTTTCTTGTCAACAATGAACCGCGGAGGACTGAGCTATCCCTCAGAGGCATTTTTTCATTTCATCCTTCTGGCATATTGCTTTTTCATAGAAACTAAGGAGCTCCTTTGACGAAACAGGCTGGTGAAAGTATTCTCAAACTTTACAGCATTTTTTCATGTGGATGTTTGTGTCAGCAAAGTGGCATTGTTGCGTGTTGCTAACATTCTTTTGAAGAGATACGCTGATAAAGTGAAAGGCACTGACAATAGTCAAGAACAGAAGCGCCGAAAGATGGCAAAACTTTCATCATCATCATCCTCTCACTCAACATGACAAAGGTAAGAAATTATTATTCACTTTGATTCACCATTCTCTGTAACCTCATGGACTAATGCTACTTCACTACTACAACTACTAATAATGTATTCTTTAGCCTAGTAGTAGTACCCTCTTTTGTGTACCACCATCATCTTCATCATTACTTACAATAACTTACATTCACATGTACTGACGCATGATAATTGTTATTCTTATCAATACCTCGGGTGCAGTTTTATAGTTACCATATAATTTATTTATTCTCTGTCTGTTTTCTTGAATGTTCAGTGGGATACCGAATTCTTGCACATTCAGAGAGAGGAAGGGGGAGGTTGGGGGGGGGGGTGGGGGGGGGAGATTCGGAGAAGGAAGCGTAAGCAAAACTACTATGTAAACATAGTACCGTGCATTGTCTGCTACCTACCAGCTGGCTGGCTGGCCGGTGTGGCCGGCCCTCAATGATTTGACCTAGATTCCGAGTGACCGGCCTGTTTGTAAGAGCGCCTAGTCCCCAGCCCATGGGACAGAAGTTGGTGCCTAAACTGTCTGGGCGCGCCCAACTGGGTGGGTACTTGATGTAATCCAAGGGCGCGTTTCATGAAATGTACCCACACTAGTGCCCAAGAGGGCGCTTGCTGAGCTGATTGTTACACACGTATTTTTAGAAACTGGCATCATGTGGCCAGTGTTGAACTGCGGTGGAACTCTTCACCGCAAAACACAAAGTTAAAGGTTCTCGTAACTTTGTGCCATGTAAATTAGGATAATCCAATCGTAACTCTTTTTAAAAAACAATAAATTAATCAGAAAGACTACACATTGTTACAAAGGTGAGAATTCGACTCGGAAAGTGCATGCGATTAGAATTCGTCAGTTGGTTAGGGGTTTTGCCGTGGAGAAACAAGCCTTGAGTAATCATGAATAACATTGTGCGCTGGCTAAGACTAGGCCGCGCGCCGTGGTTGGATGTAAAATGTGAATATTCCCCATTAACCTAGATCAAAATGCTGACCTTCACTAAGCATTGGGTAGGAGAGGAAAAGAAAGAGGTGTGTTCGTATGCACATGGATGATGATACAAGAAAATTATAATTGTGTGTGTGGGGAAAAAGTAGAATTGGATCGGCCTATGACGAACGGAAAGGCGCTCGGTTGATTCGAGCGGACGAGTAGATGAAGAAATAGGCGCACGTCGGCTCGGTAATGGGTGAAAAAAAAAAATAGTGTGAGGAACGAGGGAAAGTGACAGCAATTGGATAAAACGTCATGAAATTTAATTGAAAAATTGCATGCAATTGTTTATCCGCAACAACAAACAAACAAGCAGACTGGAATTATTCCTAATGCTGTTGGATTAAACAAAATTACCAAACAGATTGATTACTGATTAAAAAAAAAAACTTTTATAATAAAAAAAAAGAAAATAAAAAAACCGTCCCTGCTGAGAACCGATCCACTGTCCCCCATTGACAGGTGTAGATACAAAAACAAACAAAAAAACTGGATTTCTTCCGTTATTGTTCTTGGATTAAAAAAAAAAAAAGAAAGATGCCTAATAAAAAGACTACGAAAAAAAAACGAGGCTGCCGTGCTGAGAATCGAACCACGTCCATTTGACTGACAGGCAGAGATGCTAACGACTACGCTACTGAAAACCCTAAGTGTTTGCGGGGAAAGTCTTACTAAGTAAGCATGACCAAACCAAGAAACCATTGGACCAATAACAATGGAGGGGGGGGGGCACGGTAGATAGAGCAAATTAGGGGATTTCGAAAGGAGCGAAGAACATGACTGGGATTGTGCAGGGATAGAGTGAGCGCAGGGAATAAAAGAATGACAGAACGAAATGAAACTATTCCACTGTGCCCGTCGTCTGTGGAAGTGTGGCCGCGACAAAACAAGCCTTGTAGAAACACTGTGTGTGGGCCGTAGACAAATAATAATATCCCTAGTCTGTGGTGTGGGCTAAGTCTAGGCCGTGGCTGCGTATAAATTGTAATTAGATCAAAATGCTGGCCTTCATCGTGTGGAATGGAGGAAAAGCAAGTGAACAGTATTCGTATCATGTACATGGCTGGGGATACAATCAAATTATAATTGTGTGGTGTGAGAAGAAAGCAGATCTAGAATTGAATCGACCGATGACGAACCGAAAGGCACTTGGTTGATTCGAGCGGACGTGTAGATCTAATGAAGAAATCGGCGCGAATGTGTGAGAATGGATAAAAAAAAAAAATTCTAAGGAATAAGGGATGTCAAAATGGGTAGATGATACCCAGTTTTAGCATTTTGAACCTAATATTTTTGCGATGCATCGCCTATCGGATCCAACCAAAGGATCCAACCACAGGCCAATTAAAACATTGATCAGTTTTTGTTGCTTTTTTTAACTTGTATTTATTTTGTAATAATCCAATATGAATATTTTATTGGTGAATTCTGATGTGAATAAAAATTACTTTATGCCTTTAGCACTTACTTTTCTTGAGTTTGGATTAAATATGATCTGTCCTTTTTACAGTTTAGCCTGGTTATAAATCAAGATTCAGCAAAATTCTGCTCACACAAGTATGACTTAACATAATGCCTATTCAGCATACTCTTGTTCATAAGACCTTAGATTAGGCTCACTGTTTTGTTTTTTTAATAAAAACACTCTGAACAAAAATAACACTGATAACACCCTGAATCTCCTGATGTGGTGTTGGGCTTTCATTACAGTGGAACCCGGAGTGGATAATAAATTACATGTACACAAAATTTTCTCTTCCTGCACAGTTCAGTTCTTTCCTTCTTTAGCTTTGTTATTTACACCTTGATATAAAGTATAGGCCTACCTTAGATTTAAGTATAAATTCTACACACTGAAATTTATCCAGATTCTGAGGATAGCAGTGTTTTTGAAAGTAAACCACCTTGACACCATGATTCATCTCAGTCTTTGATCAACTAGCCTACATAGTACTAGATGATCTAGAGATCTAGATCTAATTGATGTCAGATAAGTTAATTGTGGTGTCTCGTGAATCAGCTAAACATTCACTCGGCACCTCGTCGGTGGTCAGGTACAGGAGTGCCAGGGTTCATTATCAGTGGTAGTAACGGTGGCAAAGTCATTGTAATAAAGTATGGAAACCCGTTGGGTAAAGAATTAAGGTAGACCGTAAGGTCATCGTGTATTACCATAATTCCTTCTCTTTTGGGTAAAAAAAAAAATGATGTAATTTTTTTTTTAACAATACATGTTACTTTATATCAGTGTTCATTACTGTTCAAAATCTTGCTGTTCTGTCTTGGTATCTTGACATTGTTCGTGAAAAAATATTTTTTTTTTTATGACAAATGTTCTGAACATGTTATGAAAAGGGAAAAGTAGTCTGCTAGAAGAGCATTAATTTAGTGTCTATTGCAGTAATTTAACGTGTTGCATGTATTAGTGACCACTGCACTGCCATTTTGAAACATTCTTAATATTGATATCTGTCGGGCTTTTTAACAACGCGGCCACTTTTGGTTAATTATCTTGTGCATGTGTCTGATTGCGCACTCCGAGGCGATGGGTCAGGGAAAGTTGAAGGTGAGCTCTGGGACCCATTCATGATAAGTGAGCGATGAGGCTCGACCTGCAGCCTCTGTGTATCTCCTTCTTGGCTGCTTGGTGTCGGAGCTGATTTTGCTTGAGCTTCAATTGTAGGAAGTAGCTGAGGCTTGCTGACGTCCGAAGATAGTGTAGTGTGAACCATCTGGTCAGCGTGTCGACGCCGTTGAATGCCTGGTGCTATATCAATTTCATATGAGAGTGGACCTTTACAGGCTGATATGGTACCGTGTTGCCATCTGTGATGCCCGCGATGGTCGCAAACGAGTACTTTGTCACCGATGTTGAAATCACGAGTATTGGCTTGTGAGTGTGATTTCATTTGTAGTTGTTTCGAAGACACTGTAGACACGATGACTTGTTCAGACGAATGATGTCCAAGTGAGATCGTAAATTTCTCCCAAACATAAGGGTTGCCGGAGATTCGTTGGTTGTTGAATGTGGAGCATTTCTGTAGGCGAAAAGAAATCTTGAGAGCTTTGTGTGTAAATTACCTCTGTCGCTCTTTCCTGCTTTCATTGCTTGTTTGAAGGTTTTGACCATTCTTTCTGCTAATCCATTGGTAGCGGGATGACAGGGTGCGCTGATGACATGTTTGATGCCCTTGCCTTTCATGAAGAGCTTAAATTCTTCTGAAGCAAACTGAGGACCATTGTCGCTAACTAGTTGTGCTGGTAGCCCAAATCTTGCAAATGTCTCACTCAGTAAGTTTATGGTGGATGTGGTTGTTGAATTTGATGTAGGGATGATTCCTGCCCATTTGGAGTGAGCGTCTACGGCTCTGAGAAACATGAATCCCATGAATGCACCTGCATAGTCTATATGCACGCGCTGTCAAGGCTTGGATGGCCACTGCCATGGGTGTAGAGGCGATCTGATTGGATCTGGTTGTGTAGTTGCGCATCTGGCACAGTCTTTGGTCGTCGCTTCTATGGGTTTATCCATTCCAGCCAACCAAAACGAATTTCTAGCAATGTTTTTCATTTTAATCACACCAATATGTCCTGAATGTAAAGAAACGAGAATCTTGTGGCTCAGTTTTGTCGGTGGAATGAGGCAACAGCCCCAAAGTAAACAATTTTGGCACACGACTAACTCTTGTTTTCTAGTGAAGAATGGTTGCAGTTCCTGCGTAACTGTGCTTGGCCAGTTGTCGTTTCTCACAAAAGCCATGGCATGAGAGATCACTAAATCATTGCGAGATTCCTTTGCTATGATAGCTGCGTTGACTGGCAAGGAGTTCACGATATCTGTATAGTAGATTTCATCAGCCATGTCAATGTTTCTGATAAGATTGATAAAGGCAGTTTTTAGTCTCGAGAGACTATCCGCGTTTGCGTTCGCCTTCGAATTGCGGTATTCGATTTCATAATCGAAGCGTGAAAGATATAAGGCATGTTTAAAAAATATTTAAATGATTTGTGTGTGTGTGACACCGTTCTTTAGTATGTGTGTGTGCGCGTATGGTGGACAATGTTAAGCGCCTTGAGGCCTCGGCGAAAGGCGCTATATAAATGCTCTTATTATTATTATTATTATTATAGTCATGTATGGTCATGACCGAAGCTGCTGCGCCTGTATCGAGTTCCATTTGTACAGGAACCGAGTCCAGTCTGATTTCCACTATAATTTTGGGGATGCTACCACTAATGTTGTGTAAATCCAGTTGGTAATGCTCCTCCTTCAATTCGTGGACTGTTGGACGTTTTGGTTGGGACGTATTACCCTTTTGTTGTTAAGCACTTTATTCTTCGACTTACAGGCCGCTTGAATGTGCCCCCATTTATAGCATTGCTTACAAACGTAGTTGTAGCAGTCGGACCTGTAATGATTGGATTTGCCACACGACAGGCAAGGTTGAAAATATTGAAATTTTGATATTCTGGGTTGCTGATGTTTTGACGTTGATGGCGTGAGTTTGATTTTGTGCAAAGAATTAGAAGTATTATGAATTTCCGCTTCGTCTCTGTGAGCTGTTTCCATTGTTAAGGCGAGGGTCATCGCGCTGTCAAAGGTGAGTCTGGATTCTTATAGCAAACGCTTTTGAATTGACTCGTCGCGTAGACCGCAGACCAATCTGTCCCGAAGTGTAGGTTTCAGGGCTTTCCCAAAATTGCAGTCCTCGGATAGTCGATTAATGGAGGCTATAAATTCAGCGATGGTTTCGCTTGCCTCCTGACTTCTCTTGTGAAACTTGAACCTTTCCACTATTTCGAGGGACGGAGATCTGAAATGAGTTTTTAACAGGTCGCAAAGTTCAGCATAGGTCTTCGCAGTGGGTAGTTCTGGGGCAGACAATGACCGCAATGTGTTGTAGGTTTTGGCCCCTATTGAAGACAATAGTAGTGGTGGGAGGAGTTCCGTATGCGTTACATGTAATTTTTACCGTTGTTAAGTAAAGCTCACTGTTACACATTGTTCTTGACCTTATGACCAATTATCACTTCATATTCACAATAAGATTTGTAACATACTTGCTAAGAAAAATAGTATAATCCATGAAAAAAGTCTGGAGTGAGACAAAATCCGAAAACAGCTGCCATTTTCAAACTTGCTGGGGAGAGGTCACAGTAACAGAATTTACCAAAAGCGCGACTGGCGAAGGTTTACTGAAACAAAACTTGGTATAGTGTTCACGAATTTAAACTCACAACATATGGAATGGTCAGATGGACCTGGGGGCGTGAGGGTCTAGTCACTTTGTATCAATGGGCGGTAGTCAGATTGACTAATCGGGCGAAAAGGGTCTGGGGTAGCCATTGGCGATCGACATACTCAAGTAGGCCCTCATTAGCTCAGATCATGCAATCTCCCAGCAGCTGACATCGGATTGTTTCGCTACTAAGCCGATTCATGATTTTTAAAAAGTATGCAAATTAACAAGGTCGGTAACTTTCCGTAATTTAGGTCAAGGTACTGTCTGTGAGTATAAGTAAATTTTTACCGATAATCTGTTAACTCACCTGCGTGGCGAAATGGTTAAGACGTGTGATTTGGGAGCGAGAGGGTGTGGATGCGGATCCGAGTATTGTCATGATTTATGATTATGTGTGTTTTCTCTTTCAGATGTTCCAAACGCAAAGAAATCGAGATAGAGAGGGGAGAGAGACACATAAGAGAAAGCGAAACATGGCATGAAATACTTGTTTCTATTTCTTTAGTAAACCCCCCTAAAAATACCTATCCCCTTTTTTTTTTTCAACCCCCTCAAAATAAACCCTCTTTAGCATGTAACGCATCATTGGCAATTATGTATGCATCCAGTCTCTCCTTGTAGTTAGTGAAACTCTCAACAGCTTCGTTGAAAGAATCAGGTCTCGGCAATGTGATAAATTAGGTAGAAATTACACAAGTGGTATCACAATAAGCACAAAATGTCCAGAAATTCAAGTCACATAAGTTGAAGATAAAATGAAAACTTGTAAGAAATCCGGAAGGAGTTCCGTACTCGAGCGCCAAAGACCAGAAACTAACTAAACACAACTACCCCAGCCCCTTTTCGCCTGATTAGTCAATCTGACTACCGCCCATTGATACAAACTGACTAGACCCTCACGCTCCCAGGTCCATCTGACCATTCCATGTGTTTAAATTGATAACAGTGAAAGTGGCGCTCGAGTAAGGTACTCCTCCCAGAAATCCACGTCAACTTTGTGAAAACATAGGTTGATCCTCGTCGCCAGTGTGGTGTCTCGTGAATCAGCTAAACATTCACTCAAGAAACAACAAACACAGGCACCTCTTCGGTGGTCAGGTACAGGAGTGCCAGGGTTTATTTTCAGTGGTAGTAACGGTGGCAATGTCATTGTAATAAAGTATGGAAACCCGTTGGGTATGGAACTAAGGTAGACTGTAAGGTCATCTTATATTATTTGAGACGAGAGTATACCATATTATTAATATTGTAAACTCCTGGTGGGTTCCTTCAAGACTCTCCTATCTTCGATTACTTACGATTGGTCTGGCACTAAGGCCAGAAACAATATATCAAAGCGGTGTCATGTCAGGCATATGGATATAAATAACAAGATCAACATCTAGTCATGTTGTATTTGTAAATATTAAAATCATCCACTCAAGTAGGATGCAACTGACTCCTACACACAGGGAAGGCTATGCACGGAGTGAAGTCCCCCGGTCAGCTGCTCTCTCGGCTGCCTATATTATCAATACGCCTTAACGGCTAAGTGGCGTAGACAAATCAATTCTCACCCCCACGTTGAAAACGGGGTGTTAATCTTCATCGATAGCACATTATCTTTACGTTTTAATATCTACCATCTCCAGTAGTATATATCTGATTATCTATAGCCCATTCACCATAACACCAGTGATATTCTATTTACTAGCATACTACTGTTTATCTCCGCCTTCCTGTTGTTCAATAGTTCCCTCTTGCTTAAAATGACGTCATCAAAAAAATACCGTCCTTATCTACAACTGACGTATTTCACATGTTATATATTTTATTCACCTCCTCTCTATAATTAATTCGGTTTTTTCCCCTTGACCACTAACCTCACACCAATTACATTTGATTATGACATCAGTAACATCCTGCACAATGTTGCTGCGAAGGGGGAAATTTTATCAGTTTGCAAATCCCTCATCAGCACTAGTTTCGTTACTGCTGTGTCACTATGCTTGACGTGCAATAATTCGTTCTTTAACATTCATCTTGTCCCGTGAAGTCAACAACTCGCTACCAAAGAGTTTATATAACCCATTTGCTTGCTACCGACTGTGCTCTACAGACAGTATCTTCCATGAGCTGGTCCCTCAAAAACTTGGAAATTACACCTACGGTACTTTATCAAAGGATACACATTTCCGTCGAAGCATAGCCTACTATAACATGAGAACTTTAAGATCGCAAGTGGCCGATTAAGATTATGATTATCTCGACTTCATTTATGCCAGCTTCGATTCGATATTGTCAAATTTAGGACGCTGGTGCATTGTCCGTTCCTTTTTCTCCTCACAATAAGGAATGGGTGCCCTGGTTGTCTGTTGATACTGAGTACAATGCACTTTACTCTCATTGCTCCATACACAGACCACCACTGAAATTTAATCTCTTTAATTACTACTACTGCTAAAAACTCCAGAAAAGGGTATGTTTGGTGGACGGGAGGAAAAAGATTGATGCCCCCAGTTCAATTGTAGGGGTCGGCTTAAAACGCATGTTTAGCCACACTTTGTAAATGTTTTTTTTGTGTGTGGGGCAGAGAAAGATTGTATACAGAAACGCACACGAAGAAAAAGGCTACCCAAAAGACAAAAAAAAAGTGGGGGATAATTTGAAATGGGGGATAAAATAGGATGCCCCTTACCCATTGGCAAGTATCCGCCATTCTATTTTAATCCTGAGGGATAAACTATTATAGAGGGGGATATTCTAGAATATTGGGGGGGGGGGGGAATAAACCAGAATATCCGAGGGTTATTCTAGGATATCCTATCCGGGGGATATTCTGAAATAAGGGGATGGATTTTGGGGGGATAATCTGGGATACCACACCGGCACTTTACTCCTAACTGTTCACATGATCTGCCCTACCCCCCTCCAAGAATAGGGTACAGGGGCAAACACTTTAGTTGTCCAATCTAAACATAGTGATAAACAATAGTGCGCGGTAAATGGAATTACAAATTAAATTGAGCTGGGAGAGGGGGGAAAGCTTTATAACAGAGGGGGGTGTTCTAAGATATCCTGTACTATCCAGTTGTTAAAATAGGATTGGAGGAGGAGGGGGGGGGGGGATATTCCAGGATGTCACACAGGGTCTATATATGAGGAAGTAAATCCGGATAACAGTACTTACTCTTATGATGTGTCCTCTGCATCCTCTGAACACTTGGAAGAGAGTATCTTTTTTCTGCATATCAATGTTTATGCCTGAATATTTGCTCATATATTATGCAACTTCGTGATATTGGAAAGTTAAGGAAATGGTGAAAAAAGAACAAAATCCTTGAAAATATGTTACTTTGAAACTCTCCGAAAAGTGAATGAAATTGCATGACAGAAATTTCCATCTGAATTGTTGCAAGGGAACATAACTCTGGGCAGGCAATGGACAGTGATCGATATGATTATTTATTTTAGGTATTTGGTCAGCAGATTTAAGCGAAATACATTTTGTGGTCTCAATGTGGCCAACATTTTGGGGTCTTTACCTCAAAGGGGAACAACTCAGTACCTGCCATTAGAAATAAGATAAAAGTTGGTATAATTGTATTCGAAAGTAAACGATTTCTCATCTGTATGGATGTAAATTGATCATACCCGCGTTCCATTTTTGCTGTGCTTTAGTTTTCTTTCATAATTTCAGTGTATCTGATTTCACATGGCTAAGGGTTAAATACAACGTACCCGCTGCTATGCAAAAACATCGCTCACTTCAACACTATTTTCTCAACAAAAAAAAAGTCGATTCTGAGACCAAAGAAGGGCCCCTAACTCCACCCGACAATAACTCAATCAAATATTTTCACATTTTGATGAAACTGGTGTCAAATGAATTGGCCCTAACACTTTCTTTATTGGATACCAATAAATCAGAACAGGCCGACACATAATGTAACTTCCGGGACGAACCGTTGCGATGAGTTACTTATTTTCATGTTCAATCTATTTTCCCAGTTGGGGTATACTTGCAAGTTTTGTCATTGATCTGGGTCAATGAAGAAGTTTCAGAACACTCTGCCTTTTATATATATGTTTTGGTGATGATATCTAATGACAATATTATGTACATGACCCACTGGCAAAAGGTGGTTGCCACTAGAATCATGATGTTCCCAGGAGAAGATTACTGTTCCCTTTTAGTACAATACAGAGAATATATTAGTGCTGCTGTCTTCTTGAGCAACAGAAACATCAGGTGTTAATAGCCATATTATTTGAGAGATTAGATAAATCTGAAACGAACCTAAATATTACGAACACTTGAAAGATATGACCTTTTTTCTTTTTTTTTTATAGGCTTGTCTACGCACAGAAAAACAACTCATAATTATGAAACCGTTATTGGATCATAAATTCGAACTTCCATTTTCATTAACTGTGAATGTTGCAGATGGTGAATGTTGCAAGGGTCATTTGCAAGAGGGCTTTTATTTCACCATAATGCAGGACCTTACATGTATAAATCACAAGCACAATGATCCCCCAAACCCCATAACGCTGGCCCCCCGCCCCAACCCCCCCCCTCCCTCCCTCTCTCTCTCTTTTTCTCTCTCTCTCTCTCTCTCTCTCTCTCTCTCTCTCTCTCTCTCTCTCTCTCTCTCTCTCTCTCTCTCTCTCTCTCTCTCTGTGCAAAGATGAACAGTGAACGCAACTCGGTACATTTTTTCCTCTATGCCGTTTCACTACCGTCATGCAAACTGTCTTTACCGCCACTCTCCCCGTAATCTCGCTGTTGAAAATGGTGTTGTCCGGGAACCGTGGTTTTTTACATGGAAGTGTATATCCGTACAACATGTTGTATGGATATGGACAGTGCATATCCGTACAACACGTTTACCAAAAAGTGCGACTGGTGAAGGTTTGCTGAAACGAAACTTGGTGTGGTGTTCACGAATTTAAAGTGACAACACCTGGAATAGTCAGATGGACCTGGGGGCGTGAGGGTCTAGTCAGTTTGTATCAATGGGCGGTAGACAGATTGACTAATCAGGCGAAAAAGGGTTGGGATAGCCATTGGTGATCGACGTACTCAAGTATATTAAAGTCAAAATTGGGCAAAAAGAAAAAAGTTGTATGTTGCGAAGCCCTGCGTGAGAAATAAGACCCAAACGGTACAAAGCAAACTAAAGTGAAGACAGAAAATACACAAATTTTCGTCTTCGCCTTTTTCAAGTGAAAAGAAAAACGAACAATAAAAGATTTCAACAGGAAATGTATAGAATCGAAGCGAAACAGGTTACTTATCTGCGAGTTCTTGCTTCGTTAGCACGTCCGTTTGCCAAATGCATGGTAGCTCGAAGTGACTCAAGTATATTATTAGCGCAGATCACGCAATCTCCGAGCAGAAGTCTGATTGTTTTGCTACTAAGCCGATTCATATTTTTAAAAACTATGCGAATTAACAAGGTCAGTATACATGTTGTACGGATATGCTCTTCCATTTTACATAGTAATCTTCTCCCATTTCTAATAACTACCGCAGCCTTTCTTTCTTTTTTTCCATTGACAAGCCACCTCCAGCCCAAATCGAGGCCCCTAACGTCCCCGACCAGCCCCCCAACCCCCACCCCAACCCTACTGATAGGGGAGATGGAGACCCTCTGCCCAACTCCAAAAAAGTGAGAACACTAAAATACTAATGCCTCTGCTTTTGTCGTGGAAAGATTCCACCTGCCACCCTCCACCCGGCAAACTCTACTTATGTTACGAATCTGGACTGGGTGATAGTGCCCTCCAGTGTTAGGGTTCTGGACTAAAGTCCCCTCTAGGTGTTATGAAGAGGGTCTTCTCAATGATGGTATTATGACTGCATTTAAATCGAGAGGTATTTAGTATTCAATCTTTCGTACCATGCCACACACTAAGAACAATCTGAATAAGTTTCATAAACAGACCTGCAGGGCCACAAATTTAATTACATTAATTACCCTAACAATTTTGTCTAGATCTATTACATAGTAAATACAACATCAGCAGCATCAAATCTAAATTCAATAATATGTCACTCGAAGTCTTCTCTAGATTCCTATAATATTATGATAATTCTGACTCACTAACAATTTAAGTACTAATTATATATCTCTCAGATCTGGTCTGCCTACTATATATCAATCAATATACTAATATGGGCTCTGGCGACGATGTCACCTCAGCTATTTGTGCCTACCACTTATAATGGATCGAGCTCGTCAATATAAACTGACGTAGCTAAGTCTAGATATCTACTCTAGGATGGGCTGGCAATTCCCAGCCTCATCCAGACAAATCAATCCCAATTCACAGATGCGTATGCCATACATTCATAATAATTGCAAGTCAATATAAAACTTTGTCTTGCAGTCTTGGGTAGCATTCCTAATATATGCGGCAAGCCTGTCCTAGTGGATAACTTATGTTCAGCTCCTCGTTCATTGTTGAGTCATCAATGGACAAACACTTACGCTTGGTCCCTGGTGTTAGAAAACCAGGGAGCGATGGACAATAGCAGTGGGCAAATCTCATTCAAGCATATGGCTCCCTCTCAAATGTCTATAGTGGACTAGACATGACATCGAACAGACTTAGGATTCTTCAGGCAGAATCGTGCCGACGCCTGCACAGATTGGAGTTTTCTGTATGGAGTAATGGACATAGGTATGGCTACACTTTTATACTGTGCAGCCACCTGCAAACTACCGTCCAAATCCCTAGATTTGATTGATGCCTCCATGCGAGCTCATCTCGCAGTATTAATATATTCTACGTGGGAGTTGGTCACGGCCTTGTACTAAAAACAGACAAGGTCAATTTAAAATGTCAAAACAATTACTGAAATCTTTAAACCCTCGTGCTTTCTACATTTTATGTACGAATTTCTGAACGCGTCTAAGCGTCTTAAACTATCTATCCTTATTCACCCCTTCTCTTCCCTTCTAAGTGTTCATCAAAATCACGGGGTCGAGAATTGCACTGTCACTCCTAACTTATCCATTTATTCTATCTCGCCCCACTTTCTTTCCATCTCTAAGAAAAAGTGTTTCAAAAACAAACTGTTCACGAGGACAGTTCAAGGACAAATTACGCTGGTTATAATCAACGAGACCGTGAAAAATCAACTCCTTGCAAGTCGTGACCCAGCACGGCAATTATAGCACTTAAACCATGACAACTTATCTAAGGTAGTTATATAACATTATTCGTCTTTATCACTCTTCTCTGACGAACAGCCCTTCTCACAGCCACAAAGAAAATAGTCCTTCGGTTTTGAGGGGCACAAAAACAAGGGTGAAGACACCAGCAAAGAAAGAGAAACACGTCAATATATTTTGTTTAAAACTCTAGTGGGTTTCTAACGAGACCTTCCGCCGCTCAATCAGCTCGGGTTTGCGTTAAAATTTGAAGGGGCTTTGTCGCCCTTTTTTTTTTTCGCACCCCAGATTATTCTTTTTTTACATTTGGAGGCCTCAAATGGTGGGAAAGTATATTTTTTTAGTTTGCTCCTTATCGCTGACTGATCGCCTCCGACCTCTTTTTTTCACGAGCACGTCGTGATCCGTGACATCCGAGACACAGGATACCGGAGGCGCGTTCAGCTACGCTAGGAAAGTTAGCTCCTACGTAGAAAAGGTAGCGAAACCGTCCAGTACCGCGTAGGGGTAGGTAGCCCCTAGGGTAGGAAATTGAGGACCCCGCAGCGGTGCTATCTTCCGAAATCAAGATGACGTCGATGAGAGTCGCGTTTCAGTTAGTTGACCATTCTTTATTCAACTGTACGCACAGTGGAAGAGCCTTTTGAGTTGTAAGTACATGTTTTTGTCAGACTTATTGACTGGCACGCTATTTTGTTCTTGTTTGGGTACATTATTATTTGCAATCGTCTGTTCGACCGTATCATCACACAGTTCTTGCAAGAGAAGTGCTTCCAAGCTTTTTGTTCATCCTTGCCGCCATCTTGAAACTGCTCGCCTCGTTCAGTTGGCCGCTACTCTTCCATTCTTTCCTAACCCTAGGGTGACCTAGATTTCTACGCGAACTGAACGCAGCTCAGGACGAATCAATTCGTCATAATTATGCCGCCGTCGTCTTGCGCGCGTATCGCCGATGTCAACAATGCAACAATTCGCTCCACAGTCCTTCATATTTGAACGGAAAAGAGTAGTACTCAACGTATTTATATGTGCGCAATTTGTGGGTGTATAGTCGAAGAAGGAATGATTCGTCTCGGTAATCTGTGTCTCGGATGAAACTTCCTTACCAGCTAATTTTAACTGTTTTGTTTTTGTTTTGTTTTTTGGTTGGTTTTTTTTTGGGGGGGGGGGCTGGGGAGTGCTTCGGTAGCGACATTTATCAAGTGAAGCCGAAAGAGCTGGAAGTATATCTGTAGCTGAACCGTGAACACAACTCACCAATTTATACGTATCCACTTATAGTTCGTTCACCGAGACTGATCACAGAAAACTGCTTGTAGCGTTGCAACCGTTGATGATATTTTAATGTAATTTGGCGTGAAGTCTTAGATTTGTGATGATCCTAACCCAGATTTTTTGCCCCCGAATTATTCAAGTAGTTTTCGAGTTTGTTTATTTGCGGTATATATATAAAGAGAGCACCGACAAGGGTAAACATTTAGGTGGTTTACTGTAATAATTTAACACGTCGTTTTGAGTCCCACTAAAATGTGGTACAGCACGTGATTAAAGTGAATTTAAAAACAAACTCTCGTGATTGTTCACAGTAGGTCAACACAGAGTCAGAGGCGTTGTCAGAGATCTTTCACTTTCAAAATTCCTTTCATCGTGGATTTAAACATCAAAATCGATACGATGCGGAAAATTGGAGAACAAGACCTTCAAACTGTCAGACATCCAAAATCTAACTCATGCAGCATTGAAAATAGTCGATGCAGAATTTTTCTCCCAGTGAGAGGACTGTGTATCGCGATTGGAGGAATTATACTGGCAAAACGAGGGCCTTCATTTTATTCAACCGAATATCGTCATCAATCCAATGGAGACATCCGACTCAGAAAGCGACTGAGATGATAAAATATTAAAAAACATCGAAAAGTGCTTGCCTGATTTGAAATAAAACAAAAAAAAACACACCTTTTTAGGGCTAACCGTTCTAATGGGCCTAATGTTGTCCCAAGTCCGCAGCCTGATCATTGTACCCACTAGGCCATGCTCTTGCAATGACAGGGACTCAGGGGGGAAAGGGTGGTCATATCTCGATATGTATATTTCTCACAACTTAATACAGATTGAAAATCCTAGCTACTTTACAAACTTTATCTTTCATAGAATCTTACTGTTTAGCATAACTAGAAGGCTGTTTTCAATTGATAAGTAATGAATCTGTAGTAGCTTTATCTTACAGGAAAGGAACAATAAATGCATTTACATGTAAAGCAAACTTCAAGCCCGTAACGTGATGCTACGCCACTGCAAGTCACCACAGATTGTTGCTATATTTAGGAATTTAGATCAACTACAGGGAAACGAGAAGTGACAGATCATGTTGGAACACACGTATACTGTAAACATCTATAAGTTTGCGGCCTATTCAATTGAAAACAAAGAAAAGATCAAAGGAATTCGCCGCGTTGAAAGAACGGTGCTGTGTAGAGACTTCAAATTCAAGATTTGTAGGGTCATGATAAATGTAAGACTGCATGCAAAAATTCAGAACGCTGTATTTCGTATTAGCTGAGAAAATCCAACTAAACCGTGATCACACCTCGGTGAACGGACTATAGAAACATTCCTTACCGCAGCATTTCTTTTATTTTCCGTAAATGATAATTAATAAAAAATAAACAGCCTTATGATGAGTGTCAAGGTTAATACTATAATTGTCGTGCTGGGTCACGACTTGAAAAGACTTGTTTTTTTCACGGTCTCGTTGATTATAAACCAGCGTAAATTGTCCTTGAACTGTTCTCGTGAACAGTTTGTTTTTGTAACACTTTTTCTTAGAGATGGAAAGAAATTGGGGCAAGATAGAATAAATGGATAAGTTAGGAGTGACAGTGCAATTCTCGACCCCGTGATTTTGATGAACTCTTACAAGGGAAGAGAAGGGGTGAATAAGGATAGATAGTTTAAGACGCTTAGTCGCGTTCAGAAATTCATACATAAAACGTAGAAAGCACGAGGGTTTAGAGATTTTAGTAATGGTTTTGACATTTTAATTTGACCTTGTCTGTTTCTAGTACAAGGCCGTGACCAACTTCCATGCAGAATCTATTAATACTGCGAGCTGAGCTCGAATGGATGCACCAATCAAATCTAGGCATTTGGACGGTAATTTGCAGGTGGCTGCACAGTATAAAAGCGTAGCCATACCTATGTTCATTACTCCATACAGAAAATTCCATCTGTGCAGGCGTCGGCGTGATTCTGCCAGAAGAATCAGAAGACTGTTGTTTTTTATGTCTATGTCCATTATAGGCATTGAGATGAAGCCATGTGCTCGATTGTGATTTACCCACTGCTGTTGTCTACTGTTCCCTGATTCCTTATCAGGGACCAAGTGTAAGTGTTTGTCTGTTGATGATTCAACAATGAACGAGGAGCTGAACGTAATTTTTCCAGTAGGACAGGATTGCCGCACATGCTAGAAGTGCTACCCAAGAATGCAAGACAAAGATGTATATTAACTTGCAACTAGATCTAGTATGAATGTTTGGCATACACAACTGTGAATTGGAATTGATTTGTCTGGATGAGGCTGGGGATTGCCAGCCCATCCTAGAGTAGATCTAACTTAACTACGTCAGTTTGTATTGACGAGCTTGATCCGTTATAAGCGGTAGGCACAAATAGCTGAGATGACATTGTCGCCAGAGACATTAGTATATTGCTTGATAGATAGTAGGCAGACTATATCTGAGAGATAGATAATTAATACTTAAATTGTGAGTGAGTCAGAATGATCTTAATCTTATAGGAATCTAGAGGAGACTTCTAGTGACATATTATTGAATTTTCATTTGATGCTGCTGATGTTGTCTTTTTAGTATGTAAGAGATCTAGACAAAATTGTTAGGAATTTTAAGGTAATTAAATTTGTGGCCCTGCAGGTCTGTTGATAAAAACTTATTCAGGTTGTTCTTAGTGTGTGGCATGGTACGAAAGAGTAATTCATAAATACCTCTCGATTTTAAAATGCAGTCATAAAACCAATAACCCATAACACCCACTCTGTAACACTATCACCCAGTACCAGACCCGTAACAATGAGTTATTGTGATATCCAATCAGAATCCAGTAAATAATGTTCTCGCGACTAAAATTAGAACATTCATTTCCTGGTCTATTCGATCGTCTCACCCGAGACACAGTACCGAGACGGTTCAATTCGCCAAATTCCGTCTGTCGACTTGTGCGCGTATCATCCATGTCAACAGTGCAACAGTTCGCACCACACCCCTTTATAATTGAACGGAAAAGACTAGTACCACAGAGCTATGTGAATAGTACCCACTGTGTTTTTACGCGCGCAAGCTATAGTGAAAGAAGGAATGTGTCACAAATCCCAGACTGGGAGATGTAATAGTTTATGACAGGACAACAATCACGAACAAACAAGTTTAACACTTAACAGAACAACCCATCAGACTCACACATTTATTAAACATAATTATACAGATAATAGCGCAATTACATACAGTATATTATTGAAATTAACTGCCGTACAACGGCCTTATTCTCACACCCACTCTGCCTCGGGTCCACAACCCGGTAGTTACTCCTAAAGGCACTTCGGCCTCAGCCTCTCCCCTCAGGGTCTTAATAGCACCTTAATAATTCACTGGCACCGCAGTCTCTCAATATCACCTTCCTATTGTCATACACCTTAGCATTCCCCTAGCACCTCAGCAGGGCAATAACACATTATCATTTCAATAGACATTATCATTTCAATAGTACATTATTAGTTCACTAGCCCCTCAACATGGCAATAATACATTATCACATTCACGCTCATATCTACGTCCCTGTCCGTGGCCTGACTGCCACGACTTTATGTGCCTCTACTGTCCTGCACTGACAGCCTCACTTCTGGCCTATGTGTGGCCTCCGGCCCTATGCTGGCCTATCCCCTGTGCTCATCGAGGTGGCTCTGCGGCCCGTCCTCGACACCTACAAGAATAACATTACATTGGTATAATACCCTACCATTTCTATTCACTCCACCTCTCCTTACAACCCACGAAGCGTACACACACTAGTTCACCTTTCACTCACCACACATCTTACGGTAACACACCTCCATCGGAGTACACACTACTCACTCGCGCTACAAATCCATGAACTCACTTTCATCTATCGCTCATGGCGCACATTGCTATATCCAATATCAAGGACTTCCACATTCCTCACATATACATATTTACATCATGGTAATAGACGAATATAATATAATACATCAATCATAATAATCAATCAACGTTCTACGTACCAGTCATCACTGGAAACTCTCTCACTGGTCTCTCGACTGCTCCCCTTATGTCCGCCCGATGGGCTCTTATTAGCGTCCGTTCCGTAGGACCTTCTAACTTGCAGTGATAGTAATACAGCGCTTTCGCCTCATTTAGACCCCCCACTACTCACAACAGCACGCTTAACTTACTTGTCTACGTGCGTTAATTTTACTCTCCTCCTTTCCCGTCTTTCCCTACTTGTCTGCCGTGAGCCCTTCTTACTCTACACCCGCTCTGTAGCAATCCCCTTAATTGCACTCACTCCACTCGTGACAGAATGGTCCGTCTCGGTATTCTGTGTCTCGGGTCTCACCACAGACTAATAAAATATACAGACTGGATGAGCCCATTGTGTGACGTCACAAAACAGCGAAAGGTCATGAACCATCCACCACATTAGGTTTACGGTTGCGACCGACGCTTCAGCATAGCTACAATGCAGCGGTCGTTAAAAGTCCAGACGGTCATCATTTATAACAATAAAAAAAAAGGCAGCTGTAGACAATAAAATGAAAGGATAGGCAAGATAATGCATTATTAATATATATGTACAACCAATCCTGACAAATAAAAAGAAATTTCTACTGCAGATGGAACTAGAATCGGAATTTCCCGAGCGGCGGCCACGTTGGTTATACGGCCGCATCTCATTAACTTCCGTAAAAAACGACACAGCCCGAAGCTTGTGTTTCCAGTCTGGTTATTTATTAGTCTGTGGGTCTCACGGTGTATACAATTGATTTGCTCTCCTTTTTTTGGAAAAATGGTGTTGGGGGGGGGGGGGGGGTTACTGATAATTAATAACAGTTTAATAAACTTTAGGTTTACCGGTACTTTCTTTCATCACCTACATTACAGACACCACCCCCCCCCCCTCCCCCCTCCCCCGTCTCGCTGAATTTTGTGAGTGAGCCTTCGCATCTCGACACGTACATGTGTATACCAACCTAACTTTGTGTTGATTCCTTTTCCCAACATAACCAGTGTTAAAGAAACATTGTCAGCAGATCATCTCAAAGCTTAGTTGGCGTTGAAAGACATCTACGATGTCTATGTCTTTTGCATGTAACATCAGGACAAGCGACGACACACAACGATAGTAAAATACGTTTCATAATTATGTCTACAAAAAATAGCACAAATGTAGGGCCTAATATTTAACATAGTTGGCAATCTATTCATTTGAAGCTGCACTGCAGTTACTTAAGGCACAAAATGATGTAATATGATTGTTCTGTACCATAGGCGGTGAGGTTGCATTAAATTTATTATGTGTTTTTATCACGCAAACAGTGCCAGCTGAAGCTTTTACAGATAAACATCAAGTATTACCTTCTGCCTCAGATTTATAATAATTATCGATCTTTCAAAAGAATGATTTGCTGGTGTTCTTTTTCATCTTGATAATAAAATTGCCTCTACTGGGATAAGACCAAATGTTTCAGTCGTTTCAATGATTGAATTTTCATTATATAAAAAAAAAATTTATATTTTTGTATAATATTAATACTAATTGTGTATAAACACAGTGGTAATTATTGAGCTGTCCTATTGTAAAAACGTGGAGGCATAATTATACAAAAAGCGTTGTTGTGCTTAGTGGGCTGCTACTATTAGTAACATAACAGTTAGCAGCCTGCTAGACTGAGCAATGCTTTTTCTATTAGGCCCCCATTACAGTTTCCGACTGGCAGGGGGCGACAGATGGAAGAGCCATCAATAATTTTTGGAAAAAACAAGCTTGAATGTTGTGCGCTATGAAAATTGTACGAGATCAAAGGGTGACAAATTAGAATTAAAAGCGAATCACCCAAAGACCCGTTAAAAATTTTGTCAACAGAAATAAAAAAAAGTTTGTTTTAGAAAATAGGCTAATATATCAAACCGAAGTCGACCGAAGCAAAATCCTATATAGGACTAATAAAGTAATAGCGATAAAAAAAAAAGGTGGAAAATCTAAACAGATCTGTTTACAGTTACAATAATAAGGCAATAATTATAATACCCTGGCTCTCACAGTGAATAGATAGACGTGGTTCAAGGTAAAATGGTCGCTTGTACAGCAAGATCGTACATGCGCACAACAACAAACGAGATGCAGGTGACAGCCAAAGAAAGTTACGTTGTGGTAGAGGCAGAAGATATAATTATCCTTTGGTCATTTCAAAATATATTATGTTGTGTATTTCAGCCACCAGCTTCCCCTGCCATATGCCAGACGAAAGACAGTTCAGACAGAACATTTGCATATTTAAACAATGCCGGCAGTACTTATACCAAAATCTTACCTGATCTAGAACCTTACCATAACTATACAGTGATTGTATCAGCTCTGAATGAGGATGGTCCAGGTGCTCCAAGCAACGAATCTTTCACAACAGATATTACAGGTAAAGATATCAGCCTTTATGAAACCCCATTTCAGTGTGCAATTTGACCTGATGTCGTGCCGAAGGAAAATCAGTGGCAGGACACATGGCATCGTGTAATAATAGAAAACCGAACTGTTATATAAAACATTTAGCGCAGACATTAAAACTTTACAATTTCTATACAAGTTTCCTATGAGTAAAAGGTGTGGTCGAGACAGAAACCTTTGAAATGGAAAGAGCATGTAAATGATCTGGTTAATTATTAGTTTAACGGCATTACACCATTCAAACATGTATGTGCTTCATATAACGTTGATCTATGACGTTGCGCACGTTAAAGATACCTTGGCAGTTCGGAATCGAAAAAATCAGGCCGGATAGGCCCGGGCAAAATTGAATACAATTCATCCCTACCACCCTCCTCCCTCACCTCTCCCCCCCCCCCCAAATAAATTCCGCCGACCGGCGTTGCACTGTGGCAACGATGTGCCTGCTCCAGTTGTAACTGGGCTGCAATGGCACAACAAAGGCACATTTCCCAAATGGGATTAAGAAGTATACAAATGACAATTACAATTACAATTAGATTACTTCACCAAGGAACACAGTAATTTTACGTCTCTGTAGTATTGTGGTCATTAAAGATCACAAAGTTGCTCAGTCAAAGATTTATAATTTTTTAAGTGAGTATATTTCATGAAAAGTACCGGCAAAAAAATGTTGTGGCTGCCGCCGTGAGAGTGGTTGGGAAGTAAAGAGGTGCTAAGCCATATAATAATTATGTGAGTTTTGTTAGTGAAATGAATGATTTTTTTGCCTGAGATTATTACTGTTGATATGGCGAAAACATTGCATAAATTGTGGATGTATTTAAGGTTTTTCTGTGACTCAGGTGAGTAAGCGTCTGACACCAGTGTCATGCCTTGAGGCGTAAATCCATTTTGTCATCACTTCCTGTGTTTGTTATTCTTAGCCCTCTCCACACATCAGTGGGTAGAGAACGGGGATCTTGAACAGAAGTTGAACACCGTGTATCTTATGCAAACTATTCTTGGTTTAATTGGCGAGATAAGTTTTTACTTTCTTTACAGAAATGATCATTCCTGGATATGTATTCTGCAAAGAGCTCCACAATGCTTAACGATACTGGATCCTGTAAAATGAATCCTGGCCTGATGTCGAAGATTGCAAAGCAAAGCAATAATTAATTTAGGATGTCAAGGAAAGCAAACTAGATCTTTTCAAACGTTTTAGATGTTTTGGTGCTTAAAACGGACCATCGCCCCGGCAAAACAGTGCGTTAGCACAATCTGACAAATTATCAGAAAGAGGAACATGAATTCCAAAATGTAGCGGAAATGACGCAGTATTTTTATTTCTGACATTATTGCAAATAATTATGCAGACAAGGAGTTCACATTTTACACTGAAGCTGTTAAATGACAAGCACATATATTAGTGCTGCTGGTCCGATGGCAATTTTGCATTTAGCAAGAGCTAATTCTCACCTTTATTTGACGCGGGGCTGGTATATTTTTTGTCCAGTGATTGATGATATTAAAACACTGTATGTTTCTGCTTGCTTAAACTTACTTTTGTTATATGGATATAAAAAGATTGGATGAAGTTGGGCAATACGACATAATTGGTGAATTGCAAAAAAAAAATGTGAATAGATTAGTATTAATTACTTGGAGTTCAGTACAACTACATAACCCCCTAGCAATTTGTCTAAATCAGTGGTTCTCAGAGTCCCATACCATATTCCGCCCCCCCCCCCAACCCACCCAAACCCCCATTTCGCTCCATGCTATCCGCCATTTTGAATTGTCATCTAATCTAACGTGATTTGACAAAACGCCTTTTTCCCGAAAATGCTGTTTCGAGAAAATCGCGATTTAGTTTGTGGTCTCTAAATTTAAATGTAGCAAACAAAATGCAGTTTTTATAGACTAAAGTGACAGGTTGTGATGTCTTTTAACTTTGTGTAAAGTTTTATTTGAATTGGTGCTGAATTAATTAAACATTGATGAATCAGGCGTTTTGTCGAATCAATGCTCAAACGTAAAACACTTTCTCTGATTGATACAACAAAACGCCTTTTTTGTTCAGGGAGGACATTGTTTCGCCTTTTTCTTTCCAATGACATGTTAAAAAAACTCGGTTCCAAGTGAAAACTCTTCTGTGTCAGAAGAAAAAAAAACACGTTGCAAACGTGGACAGCTGTTCCTGTTTCATCCATAAAACGGCACAGCTATCTTTTTCCTGATGGGTCTAGTTTAATGCGATGACTGAATAGCCAGTTTCTTCCCTCGTTGTAGGTATGATTCCAGTACTTTTGATGAATAGCAAAGCGTCGTCGCTGTCCCACATTTTCCATGCCATAGTTATGGCAGTTGCAACTTTCTAGTATTGGGTGTTTGGTTTTCTGAGCCCAAGGTTCTCTCTCCTTTCTTGTTGTCGTACAAGCCGACATCGGTGATGGGGTGGTAGGTAATGGAGAGATCGGAGGCGGGGATAATTCGGTTGATGTAGAAGTAGGAGTAAGTTCACTATACTGTTTCTCGTTGTCCGATGTAACGTCATCATCAGAACTATCCAAAGTAAATGGTTAATCTATACTGTCACTGTCATCTGATAACAAATCCTTGGAGTGAGTAGGGACAGCATGTTGAAGTGGGACGTCAGTAAAAACGGGTAGGCGACGAACAGGTTTGGCTGTCATAGGCCTTGCAATCTGAGGATCTGGGGGACCAACAGTGCCCTCCATACCATAGATGTCAGGGTTTAATGCTATAATTGTCGTGCTGGGTCACGACTTGCAAGGACTTGATTTTTCACGGTCTCGTTGATTATAACCAGCGTAATTTGTCCTTGAACTGTCCTCGTGAACAGTTTGTTTTTGAAACACTTTTTCTTAGAGATGGAAAGAAAGTGGGGCGAGATAGAATAAATGGATAAGTTAGGAGTGACAGTGCAATTCTCGACCCCGTGATTTTGATGAACACTTAGAAGGGAAGAGAAGGGGTGAATAAGGATAGATAGTTTAAGACGCTTAGTCGCGTTCAGAAATTCGTACATAAAATGTAGAAAGCACGAGGGTTTAAAGATTTCAGTAATTGTTTTGACATTTTAAATTGACCTTGTCTGTTTTTAGTACAAGGCCGTGACCAACTCCCACGTAGAATATATTAATACTGCGAGATGAGCTCGCACGGATGCACCAATCAAATCTAGGCATTTGGACGGTAATTTGCAGGTGGCTGCACAGTATAAAAGTGTAGCCATACCTATGTCCATGACTCCATACAGAAAATTCCAATCTGTGCAGGCGTCGGCACGATTCTGCCTGAAGAATCATAAGACTGTTGATTCATGTCTAGTCCACTATAGACATTGAGATGAAGCCATATGCTTGAATGAGATATGCCCACTGCTATTGTCTACTGTTCCCTGGTTTTCCTATACCAGGGACCAAGTGTAAGTGTTTGTCCTTTGATGATTCAACAATGAACGAGGAGCTGAACATAATTTATCCAGTAGGACAGGATTGCCGCATATGCTAGGAGTGCTACCCAAGAATGCAAGACAAAGAATTATATTGACTTGCAACGAGTATGAATGTTTGGCATACACATCTGTGAATTGGGATTGATTTGTCTGGATGAGGCTGGGGATTGCCAGCCCATCCTAGAGTAGACCCAATAGACTTAACTACGTCAGTTTATATTGACGAGCTTGATCCATTATAAGCGGTAGGCACAAATAGCTGAGATGACATCGTCGCCAGAGACATTAGTATATTGCTTGATAGATAGTAGGCAGACTATATCTGAGAGATATATAACTAGTACTCAAATTGTTAGTGAGTCAGAATGATCATAACAATATAGGAATCTAGAGAAGACTTCTAGTGACATATTATTGAATTTTCATTTGATGCTGCTGATGTTGTCTTTTAGTATGTAAGAGATCTAGACAAAATTGTTAGGAAATTTAAAGTAATTAAATTTGTGGCCCTGCAGGTCTGTTCATGAAACTTATTCAGATTGTTCTTAGTGTGTGGCATGGTACGAAAGAGTAAATAGTAAATACCTCTCGATTTAAAATGCAGTCATAATACCCACTCTGTAACAATAGAAGGCTGGCACTTTGGGTGATTCTGCTTTCTCTTGTTCTGCCTTGTGACGCTTTACCAATGGAGCTTCATCACAGCTGCCACTTGAATCTGAGTGCAGCCGAATTATTTTCCTGTTGAATTAAACAAACAAAAATTGCATGGCTGAATTCTTATTTTGATTGGTTTAAAAAAAAAAATACGGCAGAGTGACCAGTAACAACTATATACAGTAATTTGCAGCAATGATAAAGGCATAACGAGTGGACTCAAAGCTAAACATGAATAAAACATGTACTCTGCAAATGTCATCTCAATATCAATGAAAACAAAAACGAGCATGGTTATGGTGTAACTGTGGAATTATTTTTTCCAGAAATTCATTGATGATTTATGAACATTCATGCCATTATTGGATACAGTGAGCTAGTTGCCTGCTTCAGTCTATGTCTGCATGTTCAAGGCATTTGAAAAATGATGATGACGATGAGTTTTCTTTTGCTATCACAAGAACCAACAGAGTCTCAAAACTTCGTATGGATACGTCATGTTCATTACCAGTTACAAGTCTATGCCCTGATATGATGTCCGGACACATGAAATGTACAATCGTAACAGAAGAAGAAGAAAAATGAACTTACTGCTTAATGAGCTCCTTCAAAAAGTCCTGAGGATTCGTGGGAACAGAGATGGTGATGCTGTGAATGCAGCAGGGCAGAGAGAAAGGGATTTCACCATGAAGTTCATACCTGGAACTGCCTTAGTTTTCAAAATTCTGCTCTTTGTAAAGTTTTGCGACAAGAAAAGTTGAGTAATAATTGGAACAACTACGTCCCCGACTTTGACCGAAGATTCTGGCCGTCGTTGGAACATCAAAAGACATCACGGATCACAGAACTTCCGATGATGGTCAAGGGAATTAATATCGTTAGATTTTCCCTCTATAACGTGCATCGGGCCCTATGTGACGCAACCTCCGATGATCGTCTGTGCGTGAGCTAGCGGAGAAAGTTAGGCAATGTTACGTAGACAAGGTCAAGAAGATGGTCCTTGGTTTGAGAGTTACTAAAACAATTTTTGATGATCGTTATACACAAAAATGTTAACAATGTTAATTACACTTAATACAATGTAGGTAATTATTGAGTTAAAAGAAGATTTGTGAGAGACAAAAATTGTCAGAAGAAAGTTTTATTGAACTCAAGACAGCCTAATGTAAAAGGATAGTGAAAGGAAGACTGGACTAAATGATTACCAGGGAGGATTCTTAATGAAGAAATGTTTTGTCCCAGTAACAAATCTTGTCGATAAAAAGCGCCTTTTTTTTCTACTTATTATATAACGACTGTTTGCCAAAGTGAAGGCGTTTTTTCATCCCATTCAACCTCAGGCCAAGGCCTATATTTCGAAAAAATTGGCGTTTTGTCATCTCAGTCGGCCTCAGACGAACGCCTTTTATTTCGAAAAAATGGGCATTCTGTCAAATTAAAGGCGTTTTGTCGCGTTTCAGCCGAAAAAAAAGGCGTTTTGAAAAAATGTTGTTTTTAAATAATTTAAAAATGGCTAAGTTTTTTCAAAAACTTGATAAGCTCATAAGATGAGGATTGTTGATGAGAATCCAATAATGAAATTAAAAAAAAATTCGCGCCAAAATGAAAAAAAAGGCGTTTTGTTAAATTAGTAAACATTTTGTCACCTTTATAAATTTATAAAGGTAACTAATGAAACAATTTATGGGTCTAAAGTTCTTTATTGGGTGCAGTCAGATCCGTGAACTGTTAATTCAGGGTCGCCTTTCCCTTACAGTTATACATAATAAGATGAGGAAAATTGATCGCCTTGCAGAACAGGCTCTGAAAGATATTTACTGTGATCAAGGTAAACAAAAGATGTGCCCAGTGCCGTGATGGGTAGAAAGTTTTAAAATCGTTATCCTTTTTACAGCTCACATGGTTGTGTTGATAGTCAATGTGAGCAAGCCAGGGCAGTCACATAATTTGACAAGGTGGAATAGATGTATTTGATGTTATCAATATCAGAGTACTGTTTTGTAACATTATTGATTTGTGAATAACGTAAACTTTAGATGTATCTGTCAAGCAACTTGTTACTTTCCAATTCCAAATAGCAGAAGAGTAAATGGTAGTCTTTTCCCTCCCAAAATAGAACCGTTTAGGGCAGGTAATTTGGCTCATTTGCACATTATTAGCTTTTTGTTTTTTACTGTATGCAAATTTACACATTGTCATTAAAGTTAAGTTAAAGAGATGACAAAACAGGGGTTTAAATTGGTCTGTGAAGTACTTTAACTGCCCTGTGTCTTTAAATCAATCAGACTGTGTTCATTCTAACTTGGTTTTCACATTGAAATTATTCTTCATACTGAAAGCCTTAGAACTGGGGCTGTAGTGTTAAAAATAATTACCGTTTACTTATAATGGCAAATCTTAATCTGAGAGCATACTACCATCAGAGCAATATGGTTTGATGAAAGTGAAAACTGATTTTTTTTTTTTTTAATGCCACCATTTAACAGTTTAGAGACAATGAAGTGATGACAAGTCTTAGTGAAAATATATTTGATATTTGTAAATAATTACTCTTCCCATTTCCACTATTGCATTTTCAGTGGCCAATATGGTGAAGGATCTTGTAGTAAATTCCACAAGAGATGGTGGAACTGGAGAAATCACACTAAACATCCACTGGACCCCGGGAGAATTCACTGGTCCTACTCATTATCACATTTTTGTGGAGGAGGAGCTAAGCCTGAACTCAGGAGATTATTCGGCAGTTTCTAATGGGCGACAGAAATTGACAGGTGAATCGTCTAGTTTTGTTTTTCAGCAACTTACCTATTCCTTAGTGATCAGATGTTTATTGAGATAAATGAAACTTTTCAGTATGTAAATTTCAGCACGTTATGATAGGGAGAGTCAGGTGATCTGAGCTGCTACCCTTTAAAAACGAAACTGTCTCGAACTGTCGTAGAAATAAATGAAAACAGGATCCGATGAACGATTAACATTAACTTTTAATAACTGTAGATGAACGCTAGATATCTCACAACTTTTACTTACGGGGAAGGCACGCAGGTCTACCTACAAGAAACTTGAATTTGGTAATTGCACACACACAGAATGACCGGATCTTGCCCACATGCGAAATAACTGTATCTTGCACACCCACTCCGGTTGAGATCTTTTGTTTCTCGGGGGCCTCAGCATAATGCTGTTGGCCCCCAAATGCACACCCACTCCCTCGCTTCATCATCATCATCATCATTGCCTTTCTCACCCTGGATCAGGGTATAGGCCACCAACAAACACTTTCCATCCCTCTCTATCATGGGCCAGTCTCTTTACATTATTCCAAGTCTTTCCGCTTCGTTGCACATCATTTTCTCTGGCTCTTCTCCACGTTCCGCGCGGCCTTCCTCTTGATCTCTTGCCCTGGGGATTCCAATCCAATCCCTTCTTCATGATGCTGTTTCCTGGCCTCCTGAGAGTGTGGCCGATCCATCTCCATCGCCTCCTACCAATTTCCTCTCTGACTGGGCTCTGTCTTGTTCTTTTCCATACAATTTCATTGCTGACCTTGTCTGTCCATCTGATCTTAAGTAGCTTCCTCAAACATCTGTTGATGAAAACTTGGATTCTCTTTATGCAGGCCTGGGATGCATTCCAAGTCTCACATCCATACAACAGGACTGACTTCACGTTCGAGTTGAATATCCTCAGCTTTGTTTTTAGAGATATATCCTTGGTTCTCCAAATCTTGCTTAAGGACGTAAAAGCTGCCTGTGCCTTTCCAATTCGTGCTTTGACTTCTGCCTCTGTTCCTCCCTTATTGTCAATGATACTACCAAGATAGCAGAAGGACTCTACATCTTCCAGTGGTTGATCTCCTACTCTGACTTGTGCGCTTGGGGGTGCAACAATTTTTAGGACCTTCGACTTCGCAGGATGTATCCTCAATCCAATAGATTCTGAAATTTTGTTTAGAGCTGTAGTCTTTGCTTGCATCTGGTCGTGTGTGTGCGACAATAGTGCCAAGTCATCTGCAAAATCTAGATCGTCCAGCTGTGTCCATGGGGTCCATTGTATGCCATTTCTTCCTCCACTGGTGGTTTCTTTCCTAAGCCAATCAATCACCAGGACAAACAGAAATGGGGACAGCAAACAACCCTGCCTAACACCAGTCTTGATATCAAAGCTGTCAGTAAGCTCGCCATCGTGTACGACTCTGCAACTTGTCCCCTCGTACATGCTCTTGATAAGGTTCACCATCTTCTCTGGGATTCCATAATGTCTCAATATTCTCCACAGTGTTTCTCTATCGGTGCTATCAAAGGCCTTCTCGTAGTCAAGGAAGTTCACTATCAGTTGGGAGTTCCACTCTAGCGACTGCTCTACTATGATTCTCAGCGTGGCGATCTGGTCGGTGGTTGATCGATTGCTCCTGAAACCAGCTTGCTCCTCACGAAGTTTTGGGTCTGTTGCATTCTGTATTCGCTTGAGAATAATCCGGTTGAAAACCTTTCCTGGGATGGAGAGAAGTGTAATTCCTCTGTAGTTACTACAATTGCTGAGGTCCCCTTTTTTTGGAAGCTTCACGAGGTGTCCTTCCTTCCAGTCCTTTGGAAACTTGCCTCCGATCCAAATCCTCGAGAATAGCGAGTGCAGACCCTCTGCAGCCCCAGCAGCATCTGCCTTCAGCGCCTCTGGTGGGATCTGATCTGGTCCAGCTGCCTTACCTCGATTTAACTGCTTTATGGCATCATTAATCTCTGCTTTAGTCGGAGGGTCGCAACTGATCGGTAAATCATTTCTTGCGGATAGAATGTCGGGTGGGTTGCTTGGTGGAGGTCTGTTCAAGAGGCTGTTAAAATGTTCTATCCACCTTTTTGCCTGAGCTTCCTTTCCAAAAATAGCCTTCCTGTTGTAATCCTTGACAGGAACTTCAGGTTTTCCATATTTTCCAGCAAGAGTCTTTGTAGTCTGGTAGAGGATCCTCATGTGTCCTCCTGTTGCTGCCTTCTCTGCTTTCTCTGCTAACATTCCTATGAACTCCTCTTTGTCTTTTTTAATTGATTTTTTGACCTCTTTAGCTGATGCTCGGTACTCTTCCTGGTTACCAACTCTTGAGCTTCTTGTACGACTTGCATTTACCTGTTCTTTTAGGTCTCTTCTTATCCTTATCAAGTCCAGTGATTTTTGACTGATCCATTCCTTGTGTTCCACTTTCTTTTCCCCAAGAACATCCTGGCATGTCGATGTAAATACTCCTTTTACCTTAGCCCAGTGAGTCTCCAAATCTACTGTCTCTTCGAGGTCAACAAGGGGTTTGAATCTATTCCTCAGCGTCAGCTGGAACTCTTCCTTCTTGTCTCCATCCAGAAGGCTCACTTGAAACTTTCTTCTCTTTGTTCCTGCTCTGGTACCTTGTTTCTTGAGGCGGAGTTTGAGTCTTGCCAGCAGCATGTGATGGTCAGATCCAACATTTGTATTTGTATTTGTATTTGTATAACTCTTTAATCCCATTTGGGAAATTTTGCCTTTGTGCCATTGCAGCCCAGTTATAACTGGAGCAGGCACGTCGTCGCCACAGTGCAGCGCCGGTCGGCGTTTTTTTTTTTTTTTTTTTTTCAGCTCCTCTCTGTACTATGACATCCTCCAGTGAGCGTCTGAAACGTCGGGTGATGCAGAAGTGGTCAATCTGGTTTTCAGTTAATCCATCCGGTGAAATCCAAGTGGCCTTATGGATCCTCTTGTGTGGGAATACTGAACCTCCAATCACATAGCTGTTAAATGCGCAGAAACTTGCAAACCGCTCTCCATTCTCATTCATTTGTCCCAAACCATTGCACCCCATAATGTCCTCATACCCTGTATTGTCCTGTCCTATCTTGGCATTGGCGTCTCCCATTATAATGTTCACATCTTTTCTTGGCAATGTGTCAACTATTTCCTGAAGCTGGTTGTAGAAATCGTCCTTGTCCTCATCGGTTGCTTCATTTGTTGGGGCGTATATCTGCACAATGTTCATGTTGATGTTCTTGTTCTTTGTAGTAAATGATGCCAATATAATTCTCCTTCCGTAGGGTTCCCATCCCCTCAGTGACCTCTGGGCGTGCTTGCTCAAGATGATCGCTACTCCTTCTGTATGCTTTTTGTCCTCCCTTCCAGAATACAAAATCTTTTCCCCAGAATTAAGTTGTTTCAGTCCGGACTGTATCCAGCGGGTCTCGCTAACTCCAAGTATGTGCAGTCTGTATCGCCTCATCTCCATTGTAACCTGGGCACTCTTTCCTGCTTCATACATGGAGCGGACATTCCACGACGCAATCCGGAGTGACTTGTTTGATGAAGGAGCAGTCAGGCCAGTGGAGTCCTTTCGGCTTTGTCCATTGTCCTTCATTGAATCTACAGGTGCAGATGCTCCCCCTTCTTCCAAGATGAAAGACTGATTTAAAGTATTTACTTGTGTTTCTGTAACTGGTTTATTTTTACAGGGTGGGTAGTTGGCCCACCGCCAACTGGCTCTTCTCGGGAGACCAGGACCTTTGCACCTTTAGTCGCCTCTTACGACACGCAGTATCACGTCAGATGTATTCTTTGCTGTCCCTCTTCTGCAAGAGGGCCCCGCATCTGCACGGGCGACTCCCTCGCTTGCCATCCTTTATATACCCATCCAGATAGAACGTTCACGAAGGGGAAATCCAGAAACTACGGGATGCATGAAGGCCACCTAATCGCACTTAGACACCTCACAGAATTGCATCACTCCAAGGTCAACCTAGCACAACTACTCCGACATGAATGATAGTTATGGTACGTTCTCGATGGGTCTACAATAAACAATTACGTCACACAGCGAGACATCAAAGAGAAGTAAAAACTAGCACACGAGGGGTCGCCGAGGGCTGCGGACAACATTGTTAGCCTATAGGACGCTACAACTAATTTAAACCGTGTGTATGGGTATGATCTCAACTATATTGACCGGCAGTCCTTTCCTGAGAAATAGCAAGCACGCAAACCATCTTTGTTTTTGAATTTGTGCTGTTTCATAGCTCTTGACATGGCCAGATATTGCTTAGGCTGCATAGATCAACAGGCACAGAGTCTGGCTAGCCCAGTATGGTAAAAATTCCATCACGTAAATAAAAGTGTGTAACTGCTCGTCTAGACGACTGTACACACAGCGTATGTAATCGCTACACAGCGTGTGCAGCCGCTCGTTTAACCTCGCGCTGTCAATGATCTAGTCGTGTACTTTGCTTTATTCAGACTTGCGTAGCGTGTGAAAACCTGTCGAAACATAATAGCCATATCCGTGCGACTGGTCTAGAACTGATCAAAATACAGTTTTCAAAGACTTGAAAATTTGTTTGAAATTAGTTGCAAAAGGCGTAAATTCTATTATCCTAATGAATGTGAATAACTAGATCTAGGCCTACCACCCATATAAACTATCGTCGTAGATTTACATGAGAAGTACATTTACATAAAAAGTATACATGTGCATAATCATTTTCTTGCTTTATTGTTAATTTGCACTCTAGTATTACTACCTATTTTGTAAATATTTAGAGATATCATTGAAATTACTGAGACCAGAGTCCCTTAAGTGAATTAACAGCTCTTTTATAATATCCCCCCCCCCCCCACCCTTTTATTTTTATGGCAATACTGTTTATGATTTAAAAGAGTCCGTTTGCCATTCAGCATTATTGTGGAGTGAAAATTTAATTATTTCATGGATCAAGTTTTGCCCAGAGTGTGACAGAAATTAGTTCAAATTCCAATGCTAACTATGTTGACCTGTCACTGCCAATGTCATCTTTCATATTTTGCACTTGTAATGTGCTAAAAACTGGATAGGGATAGCACCATGGGTGCAATCATGTATCGTAGACTGTATTCAGAATTGAATGTTCGCGTTTTGTCTTTGTTTATGTGATAGAACTAAGTACATGTATGTAAAATGTTAGTTAGGTCTTCCATACTTTTTGTTTTAAATTGGAATGTATTTTCACAAAATGAGCTTTAGATTACCATGTCACACTGACAGCCACACAAACATTTAACCGCTCAAACTCGAATACTGAAGTCAGAACACACCCAATTTGTTTCATGGGCCTCAGCGTATCAAAAGGTACAAATTTATTCAAGTTCAAGTAAAATTTGATAACCAATAAGTGTGCACACCGACATGCACACACCTGAAGCATTGGTCGAACTGCATCTTGTGGTGGTTCTTTAAATCTTTCAGGGACCGGCTTGCTGACTTTCCTCCTGCAGCTTCCACCCATTTCTTTCATGCTTTCTAGCCTTTAAAATACACTCAAAATCTTTAAAAATCTAGATTTCTCTCCCAATCGAAAGTGGCGAATATTTTGTGCTATCCGCCATTTTCTTTCCCGGGAAGAAGGCCAAACCTGCCTTTGAGGTCATCATTTCATGTTGGACGACTGTTTACCCACCTTTGTAAACTGTCGTCCAGACGAGTATTCACACACTTCTCGTGTAAATAGGTTTACCTTGAACTGTCAGTGTTGTCTGAATGCCTACTATTGGGAACAGGTTTGTTGGACTGTCTGTTAAAAAAAAATTACTAGACGGCAGAGGCCTAGACTGCAATTAAAAATTTATAATGTCAGTCCTTATGATTATCATGTAGTACCAAAAGGACAATATTTGTTTGCTGTTCATAATAATAATAATAATAATGAAGATCATTTATATAGTGCCCAATCCAAACCGTTTGCTCTAGGCGCTTTACAGAAAGTTGTGTTCTCTCCATCTGCAACTCACTCTCTCTCTCTCACTCTCTCTCTCACCCTCTCTCTCTGCTATACATACATTGTATACATAGATACACACACATAACATACTATAACACAGAAATTAAACGATAAAACAGCAAAATTAAAGTGAAATGAGAAAATAAATGGATTGGGAATGAGACTTCTGAAAGTGTTTTTTAAAAAGGTGGGTTTTTAGACCAGTTTTGAATTTTGACTCGGTAGATGCTTCCCGCAATGATTTTGGCAGTGAGTTCCAGTTGGGGGCACAGTGTGTAAATGCTCTGCCTCCTAGTTTCTTTGACTTGCAGTTAAAAATCTTAAGAAGGCCCTGATCGCTTGATCTTAAAGAACGAGGTGGTGAGTAGGGCTCTGCCATGGTGGAAAGGTAAGGTGGTGCAATTTTGTTTATGCACTTGTAACACAGAACTGCTATTTTGTATTGGATTCGCAACTTAACTGGTAACCAGTGCAGTTTAATAAGCATGGGGGTAATGTGTTCACTCTTTTTCTTCTTTAAGACAATTCTGGCAGCTTGGTTCCTTCATGAACCGCAAATTAAAATCTATTTGTGAGGAATTTTACGTGTCTGAGATGAGAGAAAAAAAGTACAGACTTTTCACTGATATACTTGTCAGTAAAGTTGTAAAGTAAAAACCTTCTGCCTCTACAGGCTATGGCAACACCAACTCTCTCCTTCCTAACGTCCTGGCTTACTGGAACTACAAAGTCTCTGTTACAGCAGGAACAAGTAAAGGAAACAGTGGTAACAAAACAGAGTTTTACAGGACAGTGGAAAGTAGTGAGTATTACTTGTGCACATCGCCCAATACTCCCTATGTTATTATAGAGAATTGTAAGGCAAAGAGAGTACGCTGGATATGATAGGAAGAAAGAGGACCATGATTTTGAGGTGGCATATTCAGGTGTCATGCTAGTTCTCAGAATGTTGCATCTGGAGAGAATGTTAGTATAAATGTATTCTTTTCAAATTGTATTATCAGTCTGAAGTTTTTATTGGGAAACATTAATAACATCAGGTCAAAACATTTCATAAATGTCTCTATGTAGAGCGGACACTTACTACTGTTCTCCAGCTCTAGGTGGACGGATATGTGAGAAATGTAACTTCAGACAGTCTCTTGCTTTCACAACATAAACATTTATTGTGAGCCAGTTTGTTTGTTTTTTCTTTTATCTTGCAGGTTTTATGAGTTCAGAGTTCATTGTGAGATTTAACTTTTTTTTTTTTTTAATTCGCTACAATGTCAGTGTGATGTCAGTCATGTGGAAACCATCAGATTAATATTCATGACATTACCTGTGTATAGTTCCAGGTCTTGTTCAGAATTTGACAGTTGAACAACACGATGCAATCGCCCAAGAACTGACCATAAAAATTACCTGTCCTGAGGAGAAACAACGTAATGGACCCAAAGCAAATTACATAGTACAGAAAGTTCTGCTGGATACAGCCGGACAGCCCGTAAGTTGTTGAAAATGAGTCATTTACGTGAAAAAATTCGGCATAATGTTATCTGCCACATCAATATTATTGTCTATGGTTTGAGAGAAAACAGAAGAAGAGAAGAAAAAAACTACTTAGGCCTGGACCTTTTTTTTTTTTTTGCTCGTGTCAGAGGCTTGTCATTACTGTTCGGGTCTGTGGAAGGTGTGAGCTTTCCAGGCTTATCCATTTTAGAGGTCAACAAACAATTTTGTTCCCAACCTATTTCATCATATCCTGTATATAATAGTAAGTTCGTTTGACATGTACTTAAAACGAACACCATAGCATAAAAGAAGTTTTGTTTTTTTTTCAGAGTACTTTGAGTACCAATAAAATTGTTGTATATTAATTTTTAAGAATATTATGATTTTTTTAATTTTAAGTTTTTGCATCACCGCCAGTGATAAGAAACTCCTCAGGTGGAGCGAGGCAAATGACGATCTTCAGAGGCAGAATGGGTTGTTTCATTAGACGATGTCAGGAAGTTAAAGGCCGAAACATCTTGTGAAAGAATCCACTCTCCCTCTGTAGATCGTTGTAGCATCTGCGGGCTACTCCGTTGCTTGTCATACTGGTGACTGAGCGTGACGTGTTCACTTCTTTTATCCTTTTGTTGTTGACGTTCGCCAGAGTTTACTCCGTGACCTTACCCTCACTTCCTTGTGAGTAGTTTTTTTCCTCGCTCGGTTGTTTTGGGTGATTTAACTTAACCCTTTTTGGTAAACATTGGTATGTTCCTGAACACTCCTTAAGGTCGTAGAACAGATGTTTACCCCAGATTTGGCATTGAGCGATGTAACCTGGTGACGTATTGATACGTGATTGGTTAGTTTGTGTGTTTCGGACGAGGGCAAAGGTTAGATTAATTTCGGGAGCTTTCTATAGAAATATCTCTATATATAGACCCATGTAAGTGGTAAATGTGGGTGAGTAAGTGAGTTTTTCTTCATGTGTGGCGTAGGATATTTAGTTGTTCGCTGGTGCCTTCCTAGTCTTTTATTGTTCAGTATACAGTTATTAAACGTTAGTATTATTTAATCGATCGTCGGATCTCGTGTTTATTTTTTCTACAGCTGTAATAGTTTCGTTTTCTAAAGGGTTGTAGTTAGATCAAATAACTCCCCCCTAATATAACGTGCTAGAACAACCTCAGCTGTTACAATCGTCATTTGCCTCGCTCCGCCTGGGGAGTTTCTTACCAATGTGCATGGGACTGTTCCATTCCAGAATCAAATGGAAGAGCATTTTAAGGAGTTTGTCACAAATGAATTGTCACCAAATTAAAGATTGTTTACAACCTATTTCTGAAGAAAGCGAATTTCTTACTTTCATTTATCTTATTCAACATCCTTAGCTGAACGACAACCCAACGAGCATCCGTACGTCAATCCGATGTAAGTTTGTGTAGAATTTCCATAGAGTTGGTGGGATTACCATAGGGGCAGATTCCCTACATCAAATTGACCCCGGTACAATGTCGTCATTAGCGGATCTACGTAGTAACGATGTCACTCCTATGTGCAAACTTGACATTAATCCTATGCATAGGATTTCCGTAGGGATGCTGGTTGGGAAGTCCCTCCATGTTTTGTTGTTGTTTTTTTTTGCTCGCCCTCCCCTTTCTGATACCTTTATCGGGTACAACACCAAACTGCATTTTGGATAGTTCTGGTCTCAAGCTCTTGGGTACCCGAAGCATCAATACCCTGAGCAATAATTATTTTAGTAGAATGACTTATCAAACTGATTGTTCTGTGTAACTCGGTTTCTGTGGCCCCTGGTGTTTTAAGTAATGCTACAAAAACTGGTTTATGTAGGTCATCTGGAATTTTGCCTCTATCATATATTGTATTTAGAAGTTTCGTTGACATAACTGTTCCTAGATCCTCTAGAGCTACGATTACTTCTATTGGTATGTTATCTGGTCCTGTTGCTTTTCCCTGTTTCGTTTCTTTACTGCTGTTTCTACCTCTTCCCATTGGATTGGTGGACCTTCCATGTTTTTCTTGATGTCAGGTTTTTCTCCTCTGTTGTCCTTAACAAGATCTTCAACATATTCTGACCATCTATTTAAAACATCATCATTGTCCATAAACATTGTTCCTCCTTTCGATTTGATACAACTTGTTCTAGTACATCTGCCTTTGTTGCCCCTGACTCCTTTAATTTTGGAGTGCATATGTTTGCTGTTTCTGTCTTGGTTTTGCTCTATTTCTTGGCATTGTTTGTTGCTCCAATTTTCCTTTGCTTCATTATATTTCTTTTTAATCTGAAGGTTTAGATCTTTGTATTCTTTCTTATTATTGTACAATACTTTTTTTTAAAAATAGATATAAATTTTTTATTTTTTTTAATGAAGGCCTTTAACTGAGAGGCCGCCCATCAGGTGTATTAGGGAGGAGGGAAAAAGGGAGGGGGCGGGGGGTCCAGGGACAAACTAAATCAGCAATTTCACCTACGGCCCTAAAAGTAGTAGGAAAACACGAGAAGAGAAGTTCGTTTGCCTTGACCAAAAATTAAACCAAAAACAACAGCTTTTGGAAAGTTATGTTATGTTCATAGGCCATTGAAAGCACAATTATTGATAATAAGCCCTTAGGTCAATCAAGTTATTTTGGGGATTTGGCAATTTCCGTAGCATTCGTTTGTGTGAAGGAAAAAAAAAAAGCAATACTCTAAAAAAAAAAAAGACTTTAAACTCTGGGGGGGGGAAAAGAAAGAAAAAAAGTTGGTCTTCTCCATGTGCAAAAAAAATATATATATATATATATAAACAAATTAGATCTAGATCAAGGAGTAAAATACAGATGTATGCGTAACTGTATGTTGACTAAAAAAAAAGTACTTGCCGATAATTTCAGACTCAAAGGTGATTGTATCCTGTATTGCGAAAATCCAACAATTGTAAATTGGATACAGACTCAATCATGCCAGCGAGTGCGGAAAAACAGTAAAGGTCTCTTTCTATTTGGTTTTGATGCTCAGTATTAAGGTTGCGGATGTTTGAGAATTTCTTCAATTATTTGGGAAAATGAGAGACGTTTTCTCTTTAGTTTTGTCGAGATTCTATTGATTTCGTCGGAATTAGACAAATTTTCAAAAACATTTTTTTTTTTAATTTTGTACTCTTAGAACCCGTATTTTCTGCTTACCGGTGGGAAATCAGCATCTGCCCTTTGGATTGACACCATTCATGATTATTTAATATCAGTTGACATTTGGCTGCGAGCAGTTGGAATAGGGACGCCCCATTTCTTTAATGAAATTGACGCTTACCGACCATAAATGTTATAGTTTTCAAATACATACAACATGATTAAAACACGCACACACACATACACACACACTACCAGAGAGAGAGAGAGAAACAAATCACATGGAATCATTGAGAATGGGTTCATTTTTGCAATGATATCGATTTTGTTTTGATATATCCGCAAGCGAAAGGATAATCTAAAAGCGAAATTGAATAAATACGCTCGTATTAGTGCGCTGCAAGATTGGTTTTGCATGTTATCTAAAAATAGGCAGAGGAGAAACACACAGATTTTGAGTCACATCCTACCACAGTTAGCATTAATCTTAATTTATCAAAGCTTTAGTGCATTATTTTTTGTTTCATTTTAGTGATTTGGGTTCAATAATTAATTAAATGTTTATTCTTGTTTCATATTTCGTTGATGATTATGATCACATATGCTATTTAAATTGTAACAGTTCACAGGTCATGCAATTTTTTTTTACTTCATTTTTCTAAAAAATACGTCAGTTTAATTCAGTTCACTATTAAATGTTTAAGTTTTTCTTGAGTCCCGATGCTTTGATCTGTCAATTCTCAGGTCGCTGTAGATGACTCTGTCCTGCCAGCTACATCATCATCTTGTGTTACAACCTACAACACTCGAGATGTTGGTGGAATAAAGGTGGAAAGGAACTACACATTTGCTGTGAGCGAAATTTATTTTCACAAAGCGTTTAGATAATACACGTTACACATCATTACGTGAACACATCATAACTCAATAACAGACATAACACACAAACAAAATAATGTGGCACGAGGCCTTAATAAAGTTTGGCACATTTCTAGCCTTGTTGAGGCGAATAGCGGGTGGTATCTTTCTCTGTTTGCTTTGATGTGTATTTATTCTATTGCTCCAGCGCGATTTATAACTTTGATGAAACAGGGGATGGTGACAGTCATTAGAGATAGAAATAAATTTCTTTACACAAGTATTTTAGTACAGATAGTCGAAACGGATTAATGCTGTGCCTGCAGTGTTGCATGTTTTCTTACTGCCTGGGTTGTTAATTTTGTTCTTGTGACATTTTTTATCATTGCCTTCCCATTCTGATGGCTTTATAGAACAAGAAAAGCAGTGTTGTATCAATAACTTGTGTAAGAATTACATTCTCTGACTAGTCCTTGAATGGACAGTTGTATGCCAGGCCACATTATGATGACTATAGGCCTACATGCCCAAATACTTGCAATGTTCAACTCTCTCAATCTCCTTAATGACCGTGACAGTGACCGTGACACCTTTGCTGCCAAAACGCAATAGAGGTCATAGTAAATTACAGGGTCATGAGTGTCATTGTTTTCTTGTTTATAGATCTGCTGTAGGCCAATATCTAATTATTTCCTACACATAATCATTTATAAGTGTTGTGTCTGTGTGTGTCATGTAGCATCATCAAGTCTTGTAGTGGTCAGGTGAGCGTGCGTGGCTTTTCCTTGTTTTTATAACCTATCTTAAGTTCGTGAATAAACATTTGTCTCTACCCATCTGGGACCCCGTGTTCTTTTTTTTATTAACAGGCAGTTGTGCCAGTTACGTTTCAAAGGGGAGCGGTTGACACGTCATCAACGTACTCCTCATCTGCACATGCTGTGAACACATCAACTGCTAGACTACAGCATTTTGTACATTGAACGAACTGCCCATTGCGCACACACACAATATCTAAGAGTTAGAGACTGTGATTTCAGGAAAATGCGGCCGCACTTTTTGGCATTCCGCACTCTTTCCCGCACTTTTTGATGTTTCCGCATTTTTTTTACGTTTTTTTTTTTTGGCATTTTTGCTTTTTTTTTATGGCTTCGTTTGGAGAAAAAATGGCCACTTCCTATCTTTTAGGACTGTTATTATCCGGAAAGTACCCGTATCCGAGTCCAAAAATTTTAAAGCATAACCATTGATAACTTTCAAAAATTCATGTTAGATCAATATCCGGGTACCGTAAGTAATTATTCATGAAAGCGAAAATTTCTACTACCCAAGCGAGCACACCCACCCCTACTTTCGCTTTCTTTTTGTGTTCAGAATCAGAATTTAGAATCTCTAGACTGCAACCACGGGTCCATCATCGTCATTCCATGTGTAGTGGCACTGTACTTTTAACCATTTTTGGTTTGTTTACTGTATGTTTGGCAGTCTTCATTGCATTACTTATGACATTGTGATGTCGTTTGTGGCATTTTTTGCGGCATTGTTTGTCTTTTTGTTGCATTTTTTGCGGCATTTTTTGGCATTTTTTGTGGCATCTTGTTGCATTTTTTGCGGCATTTTTTGGCATTTTTTGTGGCATCTTGTTGCATTTTTTGCGGCATTTTTTGGCATTTTTTGTGGCATCTTGTTGCATTTTTTGCGGCATTTTTTGTGGCATCTTGTTGCATTATTTGTCCCCAAAAATGGCATTTTTCTGACATCACAGGTTAGAGAGGTGTGCAGGAATAAACGTGACTCTACTTTATTGTAGTTTTAGGGCTGTTGTTATAAGTATGTACGCTCCCAAAGCGTTTTGTGCTAGGGACAAGTACATTAACATATCCATCCCAAGGCCCGTCCCTGTCCTCAACCCTAAATCTACCCTTCCAACCAAGAAACAGGAGGAAAACGAAAAGAAAATCTTGAAGAATAATTAATTAAGTCTGTTCTTGGGAGGATTTCGGGAGGAGCCTCTATCTCTGGAGTCACAAAAGGCTTTAAAATACGTACGACTATCGCAAATAATTTGGATGGTCGTACGTACTTGTAACAACATTCTTGAAGAAAATACCAATGCGCATCCAAAGAAACGGGCAGTATCCAGAAGACCTAAAGTGTAAAATCATAATCTAGTAACTGGTTTATCCCAAACAACTCCCGAATTCCCAGCCACTCTCTTCTAAACACAATGTCTTCCATGATGTTGCAGATCTATAGCCTTTCTATTGTACGTGTGTTGGCCGTATTGGGGGAGCTTGTGATTCAATTCTTCCAGACAGATCTATAGCTTTCATTGAAACTCCATTTACATGCATTTGTCGGTCAGTATGATTTCAATACTGCTCGGTGATAATCTGAAATGTAATGGTTCCTGATGTTATGCTTATTTTGAGTGCATCTGACCCAGTGATCCCCTCATGAGATAAACTTTACTCATCCTGATGACACGTTGAATTGAAACTGTATGGCTTCTTTTTAATGTTTATACTTAATTCACAACTCTAATAAAGTCTTTTTACATTCATTATTTCTGAGTAGAGAATACCAAACTAACATGTAAATTGAATTATAATTTTCAAAGTAATTTAGAGCCTGGTGTTTTTTAGTTAAAATTTCAGGACAGTTTTTTTTGTGTCTCTTCGTCCCAATACAAATGGCCACTTCAGCAGAGGTTTTACAACTGTATTGGTTTTATTTACAAAGATATTGACCCAAAACTAAATTTGTATGTCAAGGATTTTTAGTTAGATAACTATTGAACATTTGGATTAATTTCATGATCCATATTAAATACTTTTAACAACGATGCCAAGATCACACTTTCCGAAAGATCGGTGACATATTACAGAAGAAAAATTATCGCCACAATAAAATCCTGATATTTCATTATTCCAACAGTAATGATCAGATTTTATAAATTAAAAATGCTTTATCTACTGTTAACTGTTCACTTTATACTAAATCATTACTAAACGACAAATTATCTTATTTTTGAAACCCGTTTTCATGATCATTGCAACTAAATTCCCGAGAAGTGCAGGAGGTTTGGGGAAAATACCAAATTTGACATGTCCTAGCATTCAGCGGTGATTCGTTCAAGGTAAATGTCACATTCAGAGGTGTGTCCCGCTGATTAATAGCATGGGTGAAACTGACAGAAAGATCAGTGATGGTGAAATATAAATGGAAAGAAACCTGCCATGTGCAAACTTTCTTTTGATCTTCACAGGTCAAAGTTCAAAACAAGATGTATCGAGGGAGTTTCTCTAGTGCTGTACCATTTTCTGTTGAACAAAAACGTAAGTCTTTTCTTTGGTTGTTGTTTAAGGCCGCTGCTAGATAGATCTCAGTGTTAACTGCAACTTGTCAATTTTGTCATCATGAGATTGTATTGTAATTTTTTCTAGCAAATCTGATACAACCAATTGTGTTGTTCTCACACACAGAAGGCATGTCTGATCTGAATTACGAAACTATTTACAGGTAGAATAAGTGCATCAAATCAGTTTGTCAGAGATTATATTAGTCTTTACTCTATACCAGATGTTCTATGTGTAAACTGAATACTAATGACATATTTACATTGCAGGCCCTATATTGTCCAGAGCTGTGTCTACCCATGGTGAATCCAAGTTGATTGGGAAACCTGAGGATGCAAAACAATACCAGGACAAAGTGGAGGTGTCAGTTTGTGCTAAATGTCTACTAGACAGTAGCCAGGGGACAGTCACAGATGTTGGACTTGTGGTCTGTGTCAAAAGTGAAACAAACTCTTGTGGTGATGCAGGTGAGAAAATAATAGAATCATAGAAGTTGGCCTGGAAGCATCATATTATTAAATTGAATTGTTTTGCACAGCCGGGGTTCTTACTTGTACAACCGTGTGCGCTTAACTGAGCAAGTATTTCCACAAGATATGTTGACTTGTTTTATTTAATTATAATGTCATGTAAGGTACATTGAAAAACCTTTTTCATTGTGTGCACGCAGAACTTGTTATGAGATAACATGTACCCAGAACAGAATAATGTCAGTAACACGGTACAGTAGGGGCGGGGGGGGGGGGGGGAGGGTTTCAATATGAAATGGAATGTACTGAACAACATGCATATTAATGGTCCAGGACATTTTGTCAGATACAACACCCAGGATATAGCGGAATTGTCAATTTACAGAACGTACAGCCACCGACAGGCCTGGGAGATAGTATTTTGTGAGAATCACAGGACAGCAGTCTAAAATGATTGTAGGTTATGGGCAAATTTGCTGGAGAATTTCTTTCCTCACACTGAATTGATGAATGAGTTTCAGACCCTGATAGAGTAAGCAAGCATCACTGAAGCAAAATGCTTCACTATGTTTCAAAATAATTTGCGCAAGTATTTCTCAAATACCTCTTACAAGATTTCTCCTGATTGTGTTTATGCCTGCCAGTATAAACCATTTTTGTTTTCCCAAAATAATATTTGTACTTTTTTTAATCATTTAGGAGAATGAGCACATTATTTTTAAACGAGTTATAACACAATTCATGCTTTATGTTTTTGCCACAGATTTGTAGGTCAAAGCTGCGATGGTGGCGTTTTTTGAATGTGTGTGTGTACATCATAAACTTCACCACAGTCATGTAGAAAGAGATCATATCAGAGAAATCAGAAGAAATACGTAGTTATTTTGTCAAAAATGAGTTGCCTTCAGTTTGGGAAAAATAGCCATTTCTGCATATTCTGGAAAACATTTAAGCTAAAATGAGCTGTTAAATACGTTTTTGAGAATCATTTAGATGACTAGGTGCATCAACATTCACTGAAAAGAAGCATCATATGAAACAAAATGCAAAATATTCAGCACGAGTGGCTTTTTGTCATCAAACTAAAGTTATAATATTAAAACCGCTAACAAACTGAGCTTGAAGTTTGATAGTAGGGGAAAAAGTTTATACATCTTTTCTCAAAAGTGATTCTTTGACACTCTTCTCTCCCCCCCCCCCCCTTCTAACTTAAAAATAACCTAATATGTAGGAAGAGCTGTTTTTGTTGGCCAGGTAAAGTAAAAATACCCATGACATTTGTTACAATCCCATCCAGATGTTATAGATGGTATTTTAATGTGTTTGGGTGTGTATGTTCGACTACATATTTTTAATACTAAAAACTTTAACCTTCACTTCCAGACCATGCTAATTACTAAGAAACAAACTGAATACATTTCAACAATCGGGCCTGCAGGGCCACATTTTAATTACGTTAATTACACTAACAATTTCGACTAGATCTATTTATGTAATAAGGATAAATATCAGCAGCATCAAATCCATAATCAATAATACTTCATTACAAGTCTAGCACTAGGTTTCCTATAATATCATTTAACTTCTGTTCTCGCTAATTTCTAACTAATTATTTCTAGATCTGGACTATATCTAAGATCTGGACTGCTTACTGTATGACAATTAATATACTAATATAGTCTCTGGAGACATAAGTGTCATAAGGCTATCTCAGATATTTAAACATAGGTCTAACCCGTCACAGGTGACGTCGGGACAGCTAAATATAACTCTAGGATGGGCTGGCAACTCCCAGCCTCACCCAGACAATTCAATCACAGTTATATATTTCATACATTAATACTAGTTGCAGTTCTAGGTGACAGTTTAACTTTGCATCTTGCATTCTCCGGCAATCACTCCTGGTAGATTCATCAAAACTCTCCTAGCGGATAAATGTCACGCTCTTCGCCTTCTTATTCATTGGCAATATCATCAAGAGATAGATTACTCACGCTTGCCCTGGCGCTAGGCCAGGGAACAGTGGACAATAGCGTTGTTTAGTTTCAAATCAGCCATATGGATCGATGACTAGATCTACATCCAGACATATTGTACTTTGTAAGTAATGATTCGCTCAAGTGGAATCCCCACTGATTCCATCGCAGTCGAATGCTCTGCTTAGAATGCCGTCCCCCCGTCAGCTGCTTTCCCAGCTCCCCAATTGCTATCAATACGCCTGCCTTGATTGGTCAGCCCTTTAACCGTCCATGACGTCAGCAAAAACATAATCCCCTCTTCAAATTAAAACTGGGAAGCTAATCTTCCCTCTAAACCTTAACGGCTTTTATTTAACTCTTTATTAGCTACCAATATACATGTTTACTTTTAATTTTCTTATAATTATCAATATACGAAGATTTCTGTTCCTGGTGCAAACTTCCTGTATGCTAAGTTACCGTTTATTCTAATTTGTTATCGTCTGCATCCTTGACCTTATCTACAAATGACGTACTACCCATGTTCTATTTCTTCACCCCCTCTCTATAATTAATTCGGTTATTTCCCTTTGACCACTGACCGCACACCAATTACATTTGATTATGACAAAATTCCCCTCTTCAATATTATGCAATAATTTCAAAATTAAAGATTTTCACCATGCAACAGGTTTGCTCAGATCTCTACAGACTTTTTTTTTTTTTAAACGTACACAAAATTGACTTACCATGTCACTTGTGTAATGGCAGGGAGAAAGAAACGAGCAGAGGAAGACTACAATAACCTACCATCTTGGGCGGAAGCGAAAGCTGGAGGCTACAATCAACATTACCGTCCTACCCCAGACAACTGGGTGTTTGTTCTTAATTCAAGTGGTAAGTAACAAATCCCAGGTGCAAATTTCCTGCCTTTGAACAGGTGTGTAGTATAAATGCAACGTGTATAAAAATATATACCTATAATACGTGTCAGAACTACATATAAACCCTTTTTCTTCGTCATATAATTTTACACCATTGAGGTTTTCATTGAATCACAACAGTTTCCTCATCCGACTTTACAGTTGCAATTTGGAAATGATTTATTTCTGTCAATACCATGTGAAATAATACTTTTCAATAGATTTTGAGGAGACAAGAGTGAAAGACTAATTTGAACGTACATGTAAATCATCCTATCTGTATTTCTTCTGCACAGGTTCAACATCCTACCTTTACACCATTGGTACTGATACCAACTGTGACCCAAACAGTAAGAACATTTACTGCAATGGACCTCTGCCGGGGGAAAAAGATATCATGTAAGAGATCAAAGTGAGAAAGAAATAGAGATACAGGGGAGTCTGAAGAAGAAATTAGATGGATAGACACTGGGATACTGGTAGTCTGTTTTCAATATCTAGATACTATTGTTTTTTCATAAAACATAAAAGTGGTATCTCTGTACAAAATGGCTTTTCCACAAGGCTACAGTAAATTTTATCAAAAGACTCCAGCTCGAATGGCAAATCTAGAGGATAATGATTCGAGGGCCATGCTCAACTTGGGCATTAACAGTTTCCATTAGTCAGTTTTATGTCATCAGTAGGAATGAATTGTAGATATCTGTGAATAAATTATTCACTGCATTGATTGTTGGTCGTTGCTTTCACTCTATTCTCCTCTTTCCTCACTTTCTGATTCTGTTAATTTTTATCTTATTCACTTCACATTATAGTAAAGCTACGATACAAATACACAAATTATCTGTAAGGCACCAAGGCTTCATCAGTTTTGTTCTCTTCTGACTCAAGAGAGGCAATGGTTGTTGAAAATTCATACTTTTCAATTTTCAATACTCAACGAAACAAATGAATGTCTCTAGCTACTTCTTTTTCACAAAACAACAACCCAGTGCACACATACGAATTTGCAAAATGCCACTCCTCGCCCCTTTTTTTAAAAAAAATATCTTTAAGTATCGCTGAGATAGTTGTGATGAACTGGGTAAAGTTACTTAAAGTGCAGGACAGGGTTAGGATGGTAGTCTGATCGATTAATTAGCTCAGAGAGAGCAAGAGATACTCCTGGGATCTTCGATATTTGCCCTCGTAACAACCCTCGCTGTTTTCTTCATACCATAATTATTGGCACTGGTTTTGTTTTGTTTTTGCTGCAGTTTTAGTGTTTGTTGTGTAAAATGTGTTTTATTCTTGTTGTTGTTATTGCTGCTCTTGATGTTGAAGGTATACTTGAACATATTTGTTTTCTTCTTTATTTTTGTCTAGTATATCTCATTGATGAATAAGCCTTGAGGCATTTTGCTGGGGCGATGTTGTTTTAGGTGCTGTAAACTCAATGGCAGTAAGAGGATATGCGTACATTGTATGTGTACTAACCATGCATCATTCTGATACTGAGCAAACTAAAGTCGATCCGTAGGTTTATTGTCTGTTTTCCACATAAAACCCGGAACAAATGGTCTTTTTACATTTAAAAAAAATATGGGATGTTTTTGATACAATCATCGTGGGGGTCTGGAGAGCATGAGGGCTCTTTTAAAAGTTTGCATTTATCAACTTTCCCAACTTTTCAGCAAAGTAAGGTCCAGGATTATAAAGAATCGAATATCTATCGAAAATTGTCCATGCAAAGTAGGGAATCGATTCTCAGAGCATTTGAAATTATGAATCACATGTGTGTACTTATCCAAAGGTAAAATTTTGTATTTGTTTACTTCTTTGATCCCATTTGGGAAACTTGCCTTAGTGTCATTGCAGCCTCCCCGGGATTAGATGTCTTTTTTTTTTTTTTTTTTGCCTTGGAAAGGCCTTGTCAGGCCTTCTCTTCTCGACTTCCAACTGCTATATCATAAAAACCACAGAAAAACTGTGGGGTCGCAGCAGGGCTATAAGTAATGTTAAAATCGGGCAAAAAGAAAAAGTTGTATGTAGCGAAACCCTGCGTGAGAAATAAAACCCAAACGATACAAAGCAAACTAAAAAGAAGACAGAAAATGCTCAAATTTTCGGCTTTCGCATTTATCAAGAAAAAAATAAAATAAAAAATTAAATAAATAAATAAATAAATAATAAAAAATGGAACCGAGAAAACAATCGAACAATAAAAGATTTCAACAGGAAATGTATAGAATCGAAGCGAAAATGTTACTTATCTGCGAGTTCTTGCTTGGACAGCAGCACAAAAGGACGTCCGTCTGCCAAATGCATGGAAGCTGCGCCTGTTCAGAGCATGAAAAGGATTAGCAGAAAAGCCCAGAAAACCCGCTACATGGAAATAATATGCTTTCAGCACAAGGATTATTGGTGTTGTTTAGTTCTGTAGTGAACAGAATAATGTAATTCACAGTTTTAAACAATTTTCCGGAGAAGGCGAGCAAAATAATTGGCCTGAATCAGTGCGACCGGTTCCAGGAACAAGCATAGTTTCCTAAAAGCTTTACTTCATCACATTCTTATAGAAAAAGCGCAACCTTTTCCGTACGTCTCTATTTTCCCTGCGGTCCGTACGTCGTGGTAAATTTTGTTACCACACTGTCCCGTATAGAGAAAAATGCAGGTTATAATAATAATAATAAATAATGGATGGCATTTATATAGCGCATATCCATTACAAAAATGCTCTATGCGCTTTACAGAAACATGTCAAAAAATACATGGGTAAACTCACACACACAACCCACATTGATACACACATAATAATAATAATAATAGATAGCTTTTACATAGACTAGAAACTCTCATACAAATGACATTTTAACATCCTTTTAAACTGTGAAAATACTTGCGAACTGCGGACATCTAAAGGAATCTCATTCCACACCCTGGGCCCAACATGGCTGAAAGCCCTTTCACCAAAACTTTTTAGGTTCACTACGGGTACTTTTAGTCTAAGGTTGTCAGAAGATGATCTTAATGCTCTTGCAGGGCGATGCAGTTCTATAAGTTCTGAAATATACTCTGGCGACATGTTGTTGACACATTTATAACAAAATAAAGCCAATTTATATTTTATTCGCTGCTCAATAGGTAGCCAGTGGAGCTCCTTAAATATTGGTGTTATGTGATCTATCCTTTTTCTTCTTGTTATTAGTCTTGCAGCATTATTTTGGATTAACTGAAGCTTATTGATTTTACTTTTTGGCAGGTTATGCCTATCCGTACGTCGTGGGAACAATTGTTACCACACAGACAAGTGTAGAATAACACGCTTTCAGTAGATCTGTTCCTCGGAATCACATACTATCCAATGCAGTTTTCATGGGGACTCGGGGGACCACTTTTTGTCAAAAGAAACGGTTCGAGGGATGTTTATTCTCTAAATTTATAGTACGTGTATCACACTGGACCGACCACCATGATAGCGCTAAAATAAGGTGCTCGCCTATAGTTTTCTTTGGGCTTCTCCCTGAATGGAAACAAGGTGTGTAATTGTAGTTACTAGAATGTATAAAATCCTTTAAAACAGATTATCATACTCCTGTGAATTTCAAACGATGTTCCGTAATGCCCCCCCCCCCCCCCCCCGCAACAATCAGGTAAGTTTTAATTTTATTACCTAAGGCAGCTTTCTGCCAGTACAGGAAAAGCCTCAGTGATGCTTATTTTTTCAATAATATCCCGGTACCAGGCACTATCTTATTGCACCCGGCCCTCACCCTGTCCTTTTGGGGGGGGGGGGGGGGGGAGGTAAAAAATTGCTAAGTATTGTATTAGTTCGAAATTATGTTGTGGGATGAGACCTATCATTGTCATTTGCTCATGAGCACAGCATAGTAAGAAAGCCACATTATTTTTTTCACCTCCAGTTACTACCCGTCGTACTGCAACAATGAGTCAAAGTCAGTTGAACGACACTATTACGGTGCCGTCCAATAAGTAATGTCTGAGAAAACACAGTATAACCAATAATGCGGAAAAAGTCTTACCGGGCCACGGACTGAAGTAATGTGGGTCCAATATTTCTATAACAATTAACACTGCCTCATCAAACCCTACCGCACTGGCAGATAAGGCGAGAGCGACAATGAGAAGGATAAGAACGTGAATCAATCTCAGTTTGTCCTGTTCCTATCCGCATAATAAATTGAACAAAATGAACTTCAAAGGCGGTAAAGGGGCTGTCTGGTCCATGAGAAAGACAATCACTGACGGGACAGTGGAAGACGGAAAGAGTCAAATGGCGAAACCAAAGTGCAATGGTTCCCAGAAATGCGAACGTTTCTGATTTGGGTGCTAAATGATTACATGGGATGTTTTCGGGAACAAATACATAAAAATTATAAAAAAATTAAAATAATGAGCAGTAAATAACGTCGCTGTCCACGCGTTGAGCGTTCAACCGTTGAGCTATGGTTGAGGAAACGGTTCTTCAGGCTTTTCAGAATTGAGTGGGAAACAATAAAATGTAGGACGCGAGGACCATTGGAAGAATGACTTGCCCTTTCCTATGACAGGCCTCAAAATGGGTGACAGTGAAAGAATTTCCTGATTTCTTCAAGTGATCTTCAGCCACAACCTCACATGCGTGTTACATGTTGTTCCTTCGGAGATTGAGTTGCACTAGCTGAAGCTCTATCGACTTTCATGACCATCTTGTCAGCACTGCATATTTTCGTCACTATGTGCCACTCACTGTCCTACTCGCAAAATAATGCCTGTACATTTAATAGGCTTCACATTCAAGTCAGTTCTTCAACACTCATTTGGTCGTGCGGCCGAAGGCTGCATTCACCACCGACAGCGCTCTATAAATAGCTTCAGACATAATTTTCTAACTGTTCCCTCAAAACCTTGGAAAATACAGGATTTACATACGGTGTTTTATCAAACAATACACTTTCGGTCGGAGCAGAAATGGAAACTTCAAGTTCATACGTGGTCGATTTCGATTACCTTATATTTTATAACAGGCATAAAATGAAGAGATTTACATAGAGGGGCCAAAAAATTCAACAATACAAATGAAATGTAATCATCTGTTCATATTACAGACATTTCTCTAGGTACCGGTACTGTCCGCATAAAACTAAGTCCCAAATCAAAAACTAAACACAGCAGCACTACCGGAATGTTGCCCAGTCGATACTGAGGATGGTCCTAGAAATCGCCCATAAAACTGACCCGGTTAAAGATCGACCACAGTAAACTTATACCTGGTGTTAAGGTTTTTCTCACTTTCATTTTTTTTTTTTTCACAACAAAGAATGAAAGAAATGGTCGTCCGATGCCACCCTACTTTGTTCTCATCGCCCCATATTACACATACCGCAGAAATTTGATCTCCTCAAAAACCATTATTGCTTGCGTTTCAGGTGGGGGGGGGGGGGGGGGGGGGTTAGCAGTGGGGTCATGTCTTCAACTTGTGTCCCCCATGTATATGTTGGGAAACCTGATGACGACGACTCGATTGTTTCACTCTTTACAGTATCTGTTGCATGGGAACATTTTTTACCACGACGTACGGACGCGCTGGATTTAGTAAATCTTTTCTTTATTAGTCTGGTAATTTTTGTTCCCACGACGTACGGCAAGGGGTACCGAAAAGTAAGCGTAAATAAAACCCGCTAAAACAAACAAACATGCAATCTTATAGCATCAGGCGAATCCTCTGATGAAACTTGAAGAATACATGGAGTTTCAGTACCGTGCTGTCAATGGTATATTTTATATTGAATTTTAAAGAGGGCTGTGGGAACATTAAATTTTGTTACCACGACGTACGGAAAAGGTTAAAAATGTCATCATAAAATAAGTTTTTAATGTTAACTTCTTAAAGTAATAAAGATGATACCAGAAACACTTCCAATTTGACATTCATCGTAAATCTTTTATTTGTTAAATTAGGAACAAGATTGGTGTTGCTTAAATCTACTTTGCTCAGGTTCAAACATGAAACAGACTTCCCTGCAAATTTTCATGATACATTTTGCCCTAAGTTTACAGCGTTACGCTTAACTTGCAAAATACAAAGTGGACAGGGTCTCTAAGTAAACGTATGAAACGTTTGCCCATTATACCAGGTTTCAGGGAGGAAACAGCTGACCGTAATGATTTTCAGTGTTTTGTGAAAGATTATAATCTGTCTATTGTGTCAAATAGTGACAAGCCACTGACAATGACACTTGTGTCAAATTCAAAATATGGTCTTTCCTAATATATCTTATTTGCATACTTGCAGAATCTCTGCTATTGCATGTAACACTGCTGGTTGTGGCATACTGAGGAGTGATGAAGTTTTTGTGACCAAAGGTAAGTTGGCAGAAACAGGACTTGCGTTTGCTGAATCTATTATTATAAAAGTGAACTTTGGAGGCTATGTTAGCCTACTCCTCCGTTAATACTTAGCCCACAAGCTTCAAATTTTACAGACGTCGACAGTATCTACATACCCAGGTTTTCGTCACATAAAACATACGAAAACTAGTGTCCCCTAATTTATCAAAATAGATTTTTTTCGGTCATTCTATTTTAATTCACCATTTTGAGTGAACCGGAAGATGACACCATAATGATTGTCAAAGAAACGGAAGAGCGATCTGATCTTAATATAATTGAGCTAGAGGATGAACCTGTAAGCAGCTAAAACTTAGCGACTACGCCGTAAAAAATTATGAAACTTGATGTACTGCATCAATTTTTGACGAAGAGTTACGTGGACACATTCATTTAGAATAAACATCAGTCTTTATTATTATTTATATTAATTTTTTTTTTCAAAAACAGAAAAGCATTTTCATCGAATAGAATCAAAAAGCGTGATCGGAAATTCCGTCCTTGACCTCTCTTTAAACGCTGATGGTCGAAAATCAACGTAATCACATCATCTGTGTATTTCTACCTGAAATTGCGGTGTAACAGTAAGTTCTATTAGTCATTGCATTGAATCCAAATGCCGTTTTATTGTAGCCTAGATCTAGATATAATACACGGTTGGGCTTGGTACATTGAAAATTTGCAAGATTTATCTTGCACGGGTCGGCTAGTTCATTATATTCCTTGATCAAGAAATTTGTTCACACGATGGTTTCTTAATTTGCCCACATGACTAAACTGCATAACTGTCATAGAACTGAAATATGCGATTAACTTACAGTAGCAGTGAATAAAATGTCAAGCAAGATCAGGGGAATACGTTGCAGAACTGGGGATGTCTGGACGAGTATCAGTTCTGAGATTTGTATCGTATGTTTTCACTGTGCCATGCTAAAATGTTAATGTCCTCGTGATATAATTGTATATTTCTCTTTTTGATTGTCCACTACTGTTTTCATTTAAGCTCTTTTCTGGAGCGATGTGGACATTTTTTTAATTAATTCACAGTATATGCAGTCAGATTATGATGCATGCAAATTGTAGCGTCTGCAAGCTACCCCTTGCCCTTCCCCGTTGCTTGTCCTACTGGTGACTGAGCATGACGTGTTCACTTCTTTTTTCCTTTTATTGTTGACGTTCGCCAGAGTGACCTTGCCCTCCCTTCCTTGTGAGTAGTTTTTTTCCTCGTCCTCGTTTATTGACCCTTTTCGTAAATATCAGTATGTTCCTGAACGTTCGATAAAGGTGTGGAAGTAGATGTTTACGCCAGATTTGGCCTTGAGTGATGTAACCTGGTGACGTATTGACACGTGATTGGTTATTTTATGTGTTTCGGGCGAGGGCAAAGCCAAGGTTACATTTATTTCGGGAACTTTCTACAGAAATATCTATATATATGGACCCATGTGAGTGGTTGGTTAGTGAGTAAGTGAGTTTTTCTTCTCGTGTGGCGTAGGATAGTTAGCTGTTCGCTGGTGCCTTCCTAGTCTTTTATTGTTCAGTATACAGTTATTAAACTTTAATATTATTTAATCGATCGTCGGATCTCGTGTTTATTTTTCCTACAACTGTAATAGTTTCGTTTTCTAAAGGGTTGTAGTTAGATCAGCTAAATCCCCCCTAATATAACGTGCAAGAACAACCTCAGCTGTTACACAATTATTATCATGAGCTGGGGTTTGGATGGCGACTGAGTAAGAAGTTGAGTCTGTAAACTAGAATAAGGCTTTATTTGCTGAGCAGTAGATGGAAAGATGGGAGAATAAGTGAAAGAAGAGTGAATGAAGGTTGATCAGTTTGGTAGGTGAGTGTACAGATGAAGGATTGAATTGTGACATGATGATTAATAGATTACATAATATAGATGAGCAAAGTGATGAAAGTGCAAGTACTGAGCCATGGACCAGACAATGGTAGGACATGATCAAATAGACAGATGATGATCAACTCCATAAATGCACAAATTAAGTGAATCACCAGTTGATGGACGTTATAGATTCTTTATTTAACGCCAGCACCAATGATGGGTTCTTCACATTAGGGAGACGTGTTGGTCTAGAGGGTAGGTGCTCGCCTCTCATGCCGAAGATACTGGGTTCGATCGGTGCAGGCATGTTGGAATGTTTTGTTGTTTTTTTGCTGTTGTTTTTTTTTAATTCCTGTCCCTGATCCTATTGTAGGTGGGATCGAGCACCTAGTCTTCCCGGATAAAACGAAAAAGTCGGACGGTCCTTGTGCACGTTGCGCGCTTTAAGGATACTTTGGCAGTTGAAAGTCGAGAAGAGTAGGCTGAACAAGGCCGCTGCCCGGGCAAAATGCTGATAAACTAATCCCTACCACAAAAACACAAAGAAACAAAAACAAGAAACGTGAGGCATAAATGCCAAGGGCGGCGAACCTCCCAAAAAAAATAAAGACGTTAAGCGCATGGGTGCATCACAGATGATAAAATGCCTCGAGTGATTCCCTGTCAGACACCATTCTGCTGGAATGTTATAATTATTATTAGTCTGATTCTATTTACAGTAGCTGAATTTGGCCTATTGTTGGAGCCTATTGGATATTAAATCTACTGTGACAGAAATAAATTGAAATAAACATCAGGAAATATCAATGTTATCCTGTGGTTATAATTATTGATATTATCTGTGATTGCATTCTCTGAACTTACAGGTCATTTTCCTCCGAGTCGCTGAGGAAATATCTGATGGTTGCATGCACTCTTTTACTCTTTTACTTAACCATTAGGGTATACTGTTAATCTCCACACGACTGAAGAGTCTGCAGTTTAATTATTGTCTTCTTAGAGCTAGATTTGTTTTGTCTGCCACCTCTTCCACTCTTCCTCAGTTCCATCAGATAGTTCCAGTCTGGTGCTAGGACTGGCAGTTGGCCTCAGTTGCAGTTTGGTGGCTCTTGTTGCTGGTGTCATTGCTGTAGTAGTCTATTGCCTGAGAAAGTCTAAGTTGTCTAAGTCGAAAAAGGACGTCGACGATGGCTATGCCAACATTTCTCTTGAAAAGAAAGACACCTATCCGCATATGGGAACCAGAAAGACGGGTGAGGTCTTAGTCAAATGGGTAAAGAGGAGACGTAGATTATATACCAAAATTTGCCATTCTGATTTTAGATACACATCAATTTATGACTATATGAATATCTGTTTGTTCAGTGTTATTGTTTATCGATCAAAGGGGAGAGGGGGTCAGTGGCCCGATTTCACCACCTAAATTTTTCATTTTTAAACATGGCACATAGGGCAGAGTTTAGTTAACACAGTTCAACCCATTCAGGCATGCAATACTAGTTTATAGCTCCTTCAAAATAGATTTTCATTTCGGTAAATACATCATGAATGGTTACCTAGTATCTGACATTCATATCTTTCACTCAAGCCTTGCAGACGCAAATCCACGTTGGTTCCATTATATAATTACATCTTATCAATACCATAATTATCTATATTAATAAAAGTGAAACCTTACGACAATTGCAGCGCGGCTTTCGCTACTCCTCCGTTAATGCTGATTTGGTGGCCCTCAGATTTTATACAGGGCTTAGTAGTAGTATAGACTGTGGTCGTGTCCCCGGCACAGAAAATAAAAAAATAATTAACAACTCGCAGAACGTTTGTATTAGTTTCTAGGTTGCGACACATTTGCGTTCGGTCTATTTTTCGGCAGATGTACGTAATTGAGGTTGGTTCCGGTGTCTGTATCACACTCACAAAACAACTTCCAATTAGGACTGGTTTGAATAATGAGATTGAGTTCTAAGACTATCAAGTATGAAACTTTGTATGTTTGTTCTCAATGTGCCTCGACTAGGAAAAAGAATGGGTCTGGAATTGGGAGATTCGCTGCAGGGCCAAAAGTACAGGTTTGTGTTTTCAATATGCCTAGGAAAATATTATAATACTTCTTTTCCATTAACACATGACGTTATCACTTCCTGCGATGTGCAAATAAACTAACCCGTGCGCAAATCATAGACATAATTTGACGGGTGCTGGTGGGACGCGCAGGACGTCAGTGCGCAAAGGGAGAGCAGTAAAACGTATCTAAAAACAAACAAGTAAATAAAAATAAAATAAAGCTAAAGGAACAGGTAAAATGAAGTAGGTCCTTAATAATCACCCAGAACTGAAACTAATAAATCGATTTATCCCGGGCAGGGCCGGGAACACAGCTAGTGCCAATATAAGTGTGAGAAAAATACACAGACTGACACTCTCAAAAGTCCACACACACGGACAGAAAAACTTAGACAGAGAGAAAGTTTGACAGAATAGAATGACGACGAGAGAAAGAGGGATAGACTGGAAAAAATTAAAAAGAAAAGGCTCCTAATGTTGGGGAAGTATTTTTTTTTTCGCATTTGCTTTGTGTCGCTAATTTCATGTCGTATCCATGTTTTGTCACGAACACAAGAGCCCATGATCTTATCACTTCCTGCCGATGTGTTCACTGTTGAACACCGCCCAGTGCGTAAATTGTTCCCATTTCATGACAGTCTTCGCATCGAATGCTGACATGGTGCGTAGGTCATGAAAGCGCAAAGTGGGGGGGGGGGGAGGGGTTGCGGGAGGAGTACCATATGACTTACACAACTTTAGTCGGGTGCATATTTCATGTCTTGCGTGTTAATCGCTGAGCCCACCATTGACTATAAAATCATCCGCCTAGAAGACGAACTCGCCGGGGGTGGCGGCGCTCACGGACGCTCCCAAAACCGCGTCCTTGTAACATCCTTACATTGTAACTCAAATGGAACTCCTCCCGGGGGTGCAATAAGACTTATCTAAGAGAAAAATCCAACAAAATAACGCAAACGGAATAGGCAAGGTGAATCAAATCCACCCTGATCGCCCAGATCTGGAACCAAGTAGATTGTTCCATGCACTGCTTGGTTGCTCCTGGCATTTCAAAAAGATCAAAGAACTTCGCTGCTTTTAAACTTCACGTTGCCTGTGGATGCCTATGGGTATGAAAATGTTAAAGTGGAAAATGTAAGATTGTATGCAAAAAGATGTTTGAAATACACAATCAGTTTGCCAGAATTTGCAGGAAACTGGCGGCAGAGGCTTCTAAGCACACTGATGTTGGGGTACCGGCTTTGTCTGTGTTAAACCTGTATTGACCCTCTCTATCTCTCTCTCTCTCTCTCCCTATCTCTCTCTCTCTCTCTCCCTCCTCTCTCCCTTCTTCCAATCCATCCCTTCCACCCTTTCTCCTGTCTCTCTCTCCCTCCATCTCTTTCTGTACTCCCCTCGTTCAATCGCCATTTTCCCCTCCTTTCTCTCTTTGATTCAATAAAGCCAAGTCTCCCCATATTTTCCTCACATTTCGTTTGGAATAAACGTGTTCCTGTCTGTCTTCATCCTAATATTACCCCGTTTTATTCGCCTTTCGTTCTCGCTTTTGATGTCACCTTCCACATTGTAGCTCATAGGATTGTTACTGACTGACTTATCTATAACTTATGCACTTGAAGACTTTGTAATTAAATATAGACTATGATCTTAGTTGTTTGTTCACTATAATAATAATCCCATATATCTCTGTAAAGAAAGAAACGTTTCCAACGGAATGACCACGGTTTCGCTGTTTTCACAGTGTTTTGTCTCTCTACAGCCCGCAGAGAAAACATCTCTCAAAGTCATCAGAATGACACTGGGATCTCCAGCAAAACTGACAATGTCGGCGGGCCAGGAGATGTAACTGAAGCAAATCATGTGTATAATGAATCCAGTGACTACGACTACATAGGTCATGACAGTGTGCACAGCGAGGAGGATGCCCAAGCCGAGGTTGTGCTTTACACAGACGAGCAAACAAACATCTATGAGAAAGAAGCCAGAGGTCCAGCGGCACGCGATTCACATTTTAACCTCCGTATCGGGAAATCAGATGTTACAGGGGAAAACTATGGTTATTACAATCAGTTGTAGAAAAATCTACACCTGGAACAATCCGACAATAAATGGAATCAGCGAATGGCATTGATATTATACTTTAGAAACAGAACAAAAAAATAGATCTACATCCTATGTATGTAATTAATTTTGTAATATCTTCTTGTGTACCTTTCGTTCTTTCGATCCTGCCGTTTCATTTCAAAATATCCATTCTTTTATTACAAAAATTTTCCATCAACTGCGACATTTTCTTGATATCATGTCAGATGCACCGATAAGAATCAAACTGCGACTGACTTACACTACTTACAGGGACTCTCAATCTAGTTCCTGATAAAGTTAATTAACCATCCAATCCCTTTTTTTTATGATTGCCAAAGTGTTTCTTTCCCTCTGGTGATTTGCTGCTCGATGTTTGAGGAAAAAATACAGTTTACTTCCTACTACCAATATCATTAGATAATAGTAAATGTAGAGCAAAATAAAAAAAAAAAAGGATTGTTCACAATGCACCAGAGTAAATAATGTGCACGCTCTGCACATGTGTGTGTGTGTTTGTATGATAGAAGAGGGGGGGGGGGAAGAGAGAAATTCGATAGATAATGAATTTGTTCAACCGAAAAAGGTGAATATAGCCATAGATCGTGGAATACCTAGATGATCCACTCCCTTCTTTGCCTTTGTTGTTAAAGCGTCCGCGCGCTGGCTGTGCCGCAAGACCTAGTTAGCTATCACCGCGCTATCATTTTCTTGTCTTCTACATCCTCTCTCTCCTTCTCTCTCCCTCTCTCTGTCTCTCTCTCTTTCTCTGTCCTTCTCTCTCTCTCACATACGTAGCACTGAAGCTGTCTGTATGTGCGATAATATCAATAATTAACGCACTGATTTTACAGATGTAGAACACTGACAACAAATTAGTGACTTATTGCCAGGGCGTCAGGTTACGGATCTGAGTGCAGGGGTTGTTTAAATATTTCATGATCAAGCATGTAAGGCATGTGAGCAAACAGGACAGTAAAAAATCGAATGAAAGCATGCCAAAATTAAGAAATTTTATGATAAGAATAATGAAAGATGGGAAAAAATCCATAAGAAGAACAAGAAGAAAAATTTTAAAAGCATGCACTATGGACAAAGACTGGTATCGAAAGAAGAAGAATCAACTCTTGAACTTGGTCAATTGGCCAAAAAGAAGATGGGCAAAAGACAAATTATTACGAAGGGCAAGTAAACTATAAAACATTAGAATTTAGACCTAGATTAGTTCAAACACAGCTTATGAAACACATGAGGCTTGTGAGTTTCAGGGGGGTTTTTTGTTCCTCTTTCATCCAACTCTAGTGAAGGATTGGTGGGAAAAAAAAAAAAAAACACAAACAATCATCTAGTCTAGATGTCGGTTACAAGCTGATACATTATGTCAAGGCCATTAAAGGCATGAATGGGACCTAATGCTGTTCGCAAGTAGAGATCTTGACTAGACTAGATTTAGCAAAGTAATTATCCTTAAATCAACGAAATAAATGTTATTGTTATTTACCGGAAATCTAAAGAAGGAAAGATTCGGATGATGCTGTCTTGAATTAGTGCATCCGATAGCTCCACAGTGTTGACTTTTTTAGCGCCTCTTTGTATCAGAGGTCGCCATTGTTAACACAGCAGTGCCTGACTGTCCGCGCATTCGCGTAGGGTGCGCCGGGGGCGAGCAAGGACGCTATTTTCGGGGAGTGGATCATCCAGGTATTCCACGATCTATGATAATTGATATAGCACAACACATGGAAGAGAGCATTTACGTGAAAATGCTTTCTGCCCATGTCAGTTCACATTTTTTACACCCCCTCCCCTTTCCCTTTTGTCTTGCACACATGTACGCACAAACTCTCTCTTTTTTCTTTCTCTCTCTCTCTCTCTCTCTCTCTCTCTCTCTCTCTCTCTCTCTGTCTCTCTTTCTCTCTCTCTGTCTGTCTCTCTCTCTCTCTTTCTTTCTCTCTGTTTTGCTGTCTATCTCTTTCACTCTACTCCAGTCTCCTCGGTCGAAGTCTCTACGACGTCTTTTCTGTCTGTTTGGGCATGGGTGTGTTTGACTATGTGCATCTCTCGCATATGACTTGGCAAACAATAATGCCATTTTGCAATTGGACAACCATGGATCTGCGATTAAGAGTTGTGCTTGGAAGATATGGGAGCCAAAGATTAGTTGCACAGACTCAGACTCAGAGGAATATATTCAATTGTGTGTTGTTTTGCTCTGAATTCTGATAACCGATGAGTTGCAAGTTTAGCAAATAAGAAAGCTTACCTACATAGAGTTGTGGAGAAAAAAAAATAATTTCCCGTAATGGACAATGGGAAATCATTACTCTGTTAAAACAAAGGATGTTGTTAATGGGACCTGGTGTTTTCCATTGAATGCCATAGCTGAACAGTGATCAGAACTTGTATTGTCTCTGTTTGGCATTTATAATTAGACTACCCCCCGCCCCCCAACAACATCCTAAGACGAATTGTTTTACTATAGGCATGCCAAAATGCACCTTTTGATGTGGAATTGTTTAAGAAATGTTTAAGAAAATCTAATGCGGATGACATGTATTTTCAAACGAGTTTTAACGTACTGCGAACAAGAAAAAAAATCAGCATGTCTTTGCATCACAAAAATAATGTAAACACAGTCTCATCAGAAACATGATGATCTAAAACTGATGTCAGTGTTACTGATGATGGTAGAAGAAGTACTAAAAACAAAACTCAGAAAATGAAGTTCCACTTAAATTTAATCCACATTTGAGTGAACATTATGACCTTTTCCAATGTGTAGCAAACAGTAAAAATCCAACAGTTACTTTTGTTTTCTTACATTCTCTCTGTTTTGTTGTCTGTGATTCAGTTGCAAGATGCCATGGGCTGCAGCAGCCATTCACAATATTTATACCAAGATATTCTCATTCAATATCAACTCTAAAAAGCTGTTCTGTGTTGCCTGAGTATGTGATCATATGTTTCTGGAATAGTTTTAGGTTGTTCTTTGGCAGGACACTAGAAATTACAGAAAAATATGAATATTGTTTCATCACTGCACGTTCTATAGCAAATTATAAAAAATGAGATTTTTATTAATGTTGATAATATTATCAAAACCATTTGGACGCCGCCAGTATGACTTCTAAAACCCAAGTAACAAGCCATTCAACAAAATCCGAAACATCTCCATCGTACCCACTGTTTTAAGCCGTTGAAAAATTTGTAGTCTTTGGAGTACGAGATTAAGTTGGGCCGAGTGCTCAACAACATTACAGATACAAAACGTAGTTAAGCACATCTAACTTGTCAATGAAGGGGTTCAAACATTAATCTCAATGCGTATTCTTCATAATCATAATGCTAACGAAACGTCCTGGTAAGTTGAATACGATAAGAATCACTTTATTATCCTATGACGAGTATGAGTGAAAATCATTTTCACAGTGTGTTTTATGTGCACACGTCTTATGCATCGTTACATAAACATCTGAATGACAGATATGGCACATTTAAGTAACATAGCCCGAGTTTATAGTGGCGGCGGGTTTCGGGAAATCGCACGCGCGGTTTAAACCGAGCGAGTATCGTGACACACTCTTTTATAAGTTTACATAGTCAACGCGTGTCTGGAGGCGCTGCTAATTTGCCGCCCGGCGGGTAAAGATACCACAACCAACTTTTAGTTCTTGACACGCGTCTCGCGCCGGGGTGTGTAGTCGGTCACTACTTTTGCTCCTGTGTGATCACTGTAGCAACTGAGCTAGTCGTAATTCGAGTCACGCTCTGATTTGGCCAAAACAATGGATGTTGATCAACTAAATGTCGCTGTTTTCAAAAGACCGTTCATTTGGGACAAAACGAAGAAAGAATACGCCAATAGAAATATGGTGGACAAAGCATGGAAAGAAATAAGTAAGGAGATGAACATTGAAAGTAAGTTCTCTTTGTTTTATTTTTATTTTAATCAGAAGAGAAGAATGCAATGCAACTTTTTGCATCTCTGCTCTCTATCCTATCTCTCCTCTCTCTCTCTCTCTCTCCACCCCTCTCTCTTCTTTCTGTTATCTCTTCATCTCTCTTGCATGTTGTATTGACAACACAGGGACTAACCAACACTTCTTTTTCTTTTTCCGTATAAACCAGTGGATGGTTCTTGAAGTAAGTAGTGAAAATTTCCCTTGTTGTCTTGGCATCATTGCTCGGTCTTCCACTTCGATCCCATGCCATTGTAGATTTTTTAAATGAAACCTCTGTGTAGTTGTGATCTATTCCTTCCCTATCAATGATGGTATTGTGCAAAACACAGAGGCATTTTATAATGCGATCTGCCAGTTCAGCACGTGTCTCAATTGGTTTGTTCAGCAGACGCCATTTGGAAGTCAATATCCCAAAGGCACATTCAACAGTCTTCCGACTTCTGGACAACCTTTTATTGAAACATTCTTCATCTGGAGACCGGTTTTGTCCACCATATGGTTTCAGCAGACAGTGCATCAAGGGGTAGACCTCATCTGCAACGAACACAAAAGGTGCCATTTCGTTTGAGCCTGGCAGAGGTGCTGGCATCAGAATTTTCATTTTCCCACTCATTATGGCTTGATATAGATTTGAAGCTTGGAATGTTCCCCCGTCGCTCTGCTTCCCGTAACCTCCCACATCGATCACAACAAATTTGTAATTTGCGTCCACAGGGGCTTGGAGAACAATTGAGAAAAAATGTTTGTAGTTATAAAACATAGATCCAGAGTTCTTTGGGCATCGAATTCTGACGTGTTTTCCGTCCAGCGCACCAATGCAATTCGGAAAGTTCCAGATGTCCCACATTTCTTGAGCGATTGATCTGAACAATTCACATGATGGGACAGGCATGTGCACAGGCTGCAATTCTTCCCAAAGGATGTCAACTGTTTCTGACACAAAGCTTGCCACTGTACCGGTACCCATCCGAAATGTGAATGCTAGTGACCTGAATGACGCGCCTGTGTTGAGGAATCTGAAAAAGAACAAAAATAACTATTGTTGTGTGAAGTTAAATTTAATCAATTATTTATTTTGGAAAGCTGAAAAAATAAGGATAATAGTGGCACAATGATATTGAAAGCGAAAAGGGCGCGCGCGCACACACACACACACGCATTGACCACTCAGTCACACACACGCACGCACACGCATTCACCACTCAGTAACTCGCACACACACGCACCCACACACAAATATAACGTACTACTACAATAGTACTAGACTTGAGCAGCTAATTTTAGATAAAAATAAAACCATCTGTTTTTTTTTTCTTGCAGATGCAGTGTTACGAAAAAAGTGGAAGAACTTGAGAGACTACTTTGGAACAGAATACTCAAAGAGACCTGTGAATCGTTCAGGGGACACTGCTGATTGTCCACCCTGGACATCCAAATGGCAATACTTTAATCAGTTGCTGTTTCTCAAGGACATTGTGGCGCCGAGGAAATGCTCTGGCTCTCTATGTAGCCTTGTCAACAGTGGTAATAATGTAGATACTGAAGCAGAAAGCTCTCAGAACAGTTTCCAGGTCTTGGAGCCTACAAGCCCTACTGAAAGCGTCGATCCAGAACTTACTAACCTCAACGTCACCGACGCCACTGATTCCATGGTGTCTGGTGCCACCAGCCCCACATCAACACCTTGGCAAACACCCACACCTTTTCAAGACACCAGAGGTAAAAAGAGAAAAGGGGATTCGTTTAACCACTATGAAAAACTACTTGAACTTGAGCAGCAAAAAATCAAGTTGCTTAGTGAGAGGAGCCAGAGTAACGAAACAAATGATGATGATCTTCTGTTCTGAAAGTCTCTTCATCCCTATGTTAAACGAATTCCGATGGAAAGGAAGATGGCTTTTCGAAGCAGAGTGCAACTGCTCATTGACGAATTCAACTATGGAATGGCTACAAGCCATACAGGGAATTTTTTACAGCAATGAACAATACGAACGATTGTCACCAGTCTACAGACCCTACAATTCCTATCCATCAGACGACATCTACCAGTCCTGTAGCAACAAAGAGTGACTGACCCGACTAGTGAAATCACATCTACTTTAGTTTTATTAATGATTATCATTTTTTGTTGGTTCGTTTCCATTAAATTAATTATGTTGGATGAACTACGAGTGGCTAATGTGGTTACCGCGTGGGTTCAATAGTAACTCCCTTAAGGATACACAGGATTAACAAACACAGGGCTCTGCTGGCAATCTTATTTATTCAAAAAGCCTAATATAGAGGTATCACTACCAAAAAGGCATAGGGAAGCCCTACCAAGAAAAAAACCCAACCAGCCATAAGCTGGAACAAGATAAAAAGACAAAAATATGATTAGGATAAAATGACAACATTAATCAGGCAATCAATGGTGGGCATACATAGTAATAGTATTGAGTATTAAATCAAACAACAACAACATAATATAGAATTTAAGCAATAACCAACTGCATATGTATGCATGGAATAAAATAGCCCTAAGGTTAATGAACAACAACTACAAGTGGCTATATCATACACACAAGGAGTTTCCTAGTACACTGGCAACATAAACTAATATACCAATCAAAGTATGAAGGACGTAACAAATGAAGGGGCAAGAACACAATAGTTTCGCTCCACTGAGCCGGTGTACAGCACATCCAGAGTGGTCATTCCATTTAATAACGCAGTGGCCAACATGGCCCACTGACCGTCCATAACACAGACGCTGCATCCCAATGCAGGCCATCTTCATAGGCCCACTCCGATTATTAGTACGAACCCGCCCCAGAGCTATTGTATTGGTTACTTCCCTTCCCAATCGATACTGAAGTGTCATGCCCTTTGACCTTAGCCGCGGAGCTACGCCGCCAGGCTAACATGCGTATGACACACCACTATTCATAAAGTAGTGTGTACATTCCTTAAAATGAAACTGTCCTTCACACACTTACGAAACTCATAGAAGCATAATACATCTGGATAACTATAATACATGCACATGATATAGATCTATATAATATATGTCGGCGAGACTCATTGCAACATGTGTAAAACTCACTGAAACATGTTAACTTCGTCGCCAAACATAGAACAATTCGGGGCCTCACCCGTGTGAGACTATACTAACCAGTACATCTCAAGCACTTGGACAATGTACTAATTATAACAACACTGCTATATCATCGCATAGCCATAAGGTGCACATGCACGTAATTACAATCACACTGTTCTCTGTAGCATGGTGGTACTGGCAAGGTACACAAAAACCCGTAATACAATCAAGTGTATAGTGCCGCTCGCTATAACATAAGCCATCCATATTGACATGTCAGGAAATCCTCACTGCCTACCACATCATGGCAATGTTGCAAATGTACACCGGCAAATAGTAATATCTTGGCTAGCGAGCCATTGTCAACATCTAGCACCGCAAACTTTAACTTTGACACTAAAGTTACAATATCAAGACACTGCACTGCACCGCGCATCTTACACGTCTAATGACAATGGCAATTACCGTTGAGCCGGACTCATAATAGTCTCTGTAGATCAGCATTCTCTACGCGGCATCCCCGAAAGGGGGGGGGGGGTGCGCAAATTAAAGTCATTTCTAATAATTATAGTCTCCGACTTACCCAAAGTCTTTCTGCTACTGGCGCAACTGGACTAGGCCATGTTTTGGGCGAGGCGCCCCACGGCAGGCCGCCGCCGGCCTATTGTGCTGCAGGGTCCACTTGTGCTGCCTATTGTTGCGGCGTCTTTGATGGAGTCTGCTTGACCACTGCGGATGAGTTCTTTTGTTTCTCGGGGGCCTCAGCATAGTGCTGTTGGCCCCCTGTTCTTGATTTTCTCTCTCTTTGGTCTTTCTTGTTGTTGTTCTTTTTTTCTTTCTTTCTTAACTGGCCTCATCTTTATGAGCCAGCGCGGACGTCCGAGAGGGCTAGTACGTAGTCCAGTCAAAGATAGTAGAGTGACAAGATGGTTCACTCGCTTTTTCGTGCCTCTAAAAGAAACGTCCACTGCGAGGCTGCAGCGCCACCTAAAGGCTTGCGCGAACTGAGCCGGCGCGCGTCGTCTGCTAGGCTTGTGCTAGCCTATGGCCAATGGAGCAAATGTGATACATGTAACAGTTTCTTATGTTTCTAAGCTCTTGCGTCTTACGTTTGTCGTAAGTAAAGACCTAGTAAAAACTCATCTAAACTTCGAATCGTTCATAGGCACGACAAAACCATGCAAACATTTTTTTTTTCAGTTCATCTCTGTTGTCAATGGCCTACCTGGAAACCTCCGCAGCAGTCTATATAATTTTATAGGGTTACGGATCGGAGACCGCAGAATAACATAGGACAGAATAGACTTTGAACAATAAAAAAAAAAGTGATCAAGCAAAATGAATGTGATATCCAAGTACAATAATGAAAAGCACACATAAATTCATGATAATCTAGACCTTACAATGTAGGCTAGGCTATGTGAGCTTTTCAAACCCCCCCCCCCCACCACCACCACCCCGGGACACATCCTGTGTGACATAGCACTCCGCATTCTGCAATAAACTTATAGATGATATATCAAATGAACTGTTACATCCATCCATTTATTTGTTCTCGATATTTTGCCATGAACTGCTTACTCGTGATAATTTGCTATGTAATGTGCATGATTCAAACGATTCGGGGAAGAGGAACAACGTATTTTGCTTTTCCACATAATAGTCTTTTAATAAATTCTCAGAGAAATAAAATGCACAAAAATACAAGGTATGAATAAATGGTAATGATAAATAACTATGTCCTTTTTAATCAAGCAGAACCTTGCTGCGTACAATTCTGTTTGTTGATGCCATTTCAGAAAGTCTTGTCCTTACATGGTTGTAAGAAACACAAATCATGGTTGTACGTAATTGTAAGGAACACAACTCTTTAATTCAGTGTTAGTGGTGTTATGACAATAAATTCACAACAAAAATACATTTAAGTGTTTAAGATTTGTAGATCAGTATCATATTCTATGACAGTTTACATATGGCATAGCTCTGCTTGTGGGGGAAACCTCGAAGTCTGCACAATACAAAAACAACCATTGTTGACAATTATCATATAATAATATGTGAATAAGTTTGTCAGCCGGTGCCTGTAAATGAGGTTTTGTAACTGAGGTACAGTTTTCTGTTCCGTTTCTTCCCCTTCCGTAAAACTCTGATTGTGTTTCAGACTGTGATGCTGCCTGATATTCATATAAACATGAATGACCCTTTCAAGAGTCCGACAGCGTGTCTGTAAAGCTGTGTTGCTATCCAACTTTCCAACATGAGGGAAAAGGCGGCTGACAACAGAAAGCGAAAGTACTATCGTTCGCGCAACTCGGTAGGCGGCGCTGGTGGTGCGCGCGGACGGAATTTTGCTCGAGTGAACTATCTTGTTTGTCTACTATCTTTGGTCCAGTGTTGGACAAGTGAAAGGCTCGGACATTGAGTCCAGCTGAACAACATAACCGGTTAGGGTCCTAACACAATCGAATTTACAGTACGGTTAAAAGGGTGCACACAAAAGTCAATTATGTATCCCAGTAAACTGCAGAAATTACTCTAATGTCCCCGCCAGCAATAATTGAATAAATTTGACCCAGGTTGGATTTATCGGGGATAACATGCGTCTAACTCGTGGTTTACTTTAAATCTGAGATCCTCTTATTAATTATTTCAATAGGGCATGTGCATCAAAGTACAACAAAATTAGTACCATTATAAAGTAGAAACTCGCTGCTAAAATTCCAACTGACTACTTTTACCAGAAACCCGGCAATAGTTTCAATATAAATTTTCAAAGTGTCAGGACTAACAACATTCGACAAATTTTGCGGGATACTTTAGTCACATTAATACGACGTATCTCCGTTGATAACAAACGTTATCATGAGTACCTATGTTGTACGGATAGGGTATTGCCTACTCTCAAAATTGAATTCGGGTTCCCGTCTTTCTGTCGGTTGATAATAACGAGTGAGCGAGTTGTAAGAAACTTAAAGCCATGATATAAGAGTTGGAAGCCCGGTGGTCAACATTTCCAACTGACCAATCAAAATGCTCGCTTTTCACCGTGATGTGAATAACGGGTCCAGCGCTAGTATTACAAGGGAAATAATCCAATTAATGGTACTCGGCCAAGTGCCCATAAACTACTATGAGTGGCCGTCCCTCACTCACGCACTAGAGTTACCATGAAAGCACATTAAAAATAGAAAGTCGTTCATCCTCTCACACTTATCTTCACAATTTCACATTCTTTTTTGGTATACACTTTCGTCGTTCGTTTGTTTGTTTTCGTCTGTTTGGAAAGGTCACAGCCAGCCGTTTCTCGGGCAAAATTGGGTCATGCAAGTTGCACCATGCCTTGCTGAACTTGGATTCTACCTTCTTCAAAATAAAGTCAAATGTACTAAGATTCATTCATGTATAGGAATGAAATCTCTCTGGGTAAACCTTTAATTGGTGGAAAAGGTGGTGGTATTCACCGTCAATGGGTCTTCTTTTGTTTATCTCATGGACGTTACTTCTTCTTCCGATGCCAGGAAGAAGAAACCTCGTGAAATATTGCTGTTTGCCAACAAAAAGTTTTCTTCAAATGAGGAAGCCATTATTTCCTGTGTTGTAGCGGTAATACGATTGTGCTGTTCCCGCTTTGCTATGTACACCAAACTCGGCATAGGGATGGGGCGCGAGTTTTCCAGCGCGATTGACCCTGGCGCGGCAACCCGCCACCCGCCCCACTATAAACTTAGCCTTAGCCTAGTAGTAGTACCGGTGTAACAGGCCAAAATATGCCCCCCGCCCAGAATATACCCGGGGTTAAACTGGCCTAGCCCAGAATATACCCCGGGGTATATTCTGGGCTAGGCCAGTTTATATCCCTGGGTTACTTTGGGCTAGGCCAGACTATACCCCCCCCCCCCCAGCCCAGATTATACCCCCTACGTTGTTTTTTTTAAACGAGTCAAGACCACAGTTTATTTCAGCTTGTTCTTCATCACTGTCATCAGATATCATATTAATACAAACATGAACACATTCTTGACACCAACAAGTCATAACGTACTTTAGAGAAAATAATAACAGTTTATTTCAGCCTTAGTTTACTTTGGTGTACATACATACATTCTCGACTCCTGTAAATCATGATACATTTTAGAAGGAACAAACATGCATTAAAAAGCATTGACGAAAGAGTTGAGTATCCATTCAAACTGACATGATTAGACTTCAGCATTAATTTCACTCGTGTGTGTTGATGATATTATCATTATTATTATTATTATTTTGATAGTTGGTTGGCCATGAGTAAAACATGCATTGTATTTTTTGTTACAATGATGTAGAGAGAAAAGGCCAGAAAAGAACACACAGAAAAAAAAAGAAAAACATAATGATAATCCAACTGACATATAGTGCAATTCCATCATCCAGCAGACATAAAACTAAATAGGCACTAAATGTTTCCGACTGATGAACTCCACCTGTCCAGATCCACTTGAAACGTTACAGAATGCTAACCAGTAATAATGATAACAATAAGAACACGAAATCATGTTATTTACTCTTGAAAATAAAGAGAAATATCAATATCAGAATCATCATCATCATCTTGGAAATGGCAAAGATATGAGAGGGAGTGTAAAAATGGCAGCGTATGCCTACAAATCATTCTAGAATTTATGAGCAGCAATGTATGTGTATCAACTATATGTATATAAAAAACGTGTTAAATATTTTCAAATATTCAAGTAAAACTGGACAGAAAGCTTGAATGAAATAGCCTTGACAGTTGTGTAGGCCGACAGAGTAAGTCCACTGAGACAAAAGTGTGCATTGTAAAAGGTAATTAGATCTATAGCATGTTGAGGCAAAATTCAATGGATCATGTTACATTAACAGTATTTCTTGTTAGTGAGTGTCATTCTTTGATAGGTTATTTGTAGAAAGATATGCATTTCATGTACAATATGGTTTAAGACACTGGATTAGTTTGCAAGGCTTTTGAAAGATTGAACCTATGTATTATAGTGAATAAGGGTATGTCACTCGCGAGTGAAATAATAATAATAATAAAAAAAAAGACCTTGTCCGTCTTTACCTTCCTCAGCTTAACACGTCCCTTGCCAAGGGATTTAACAACTGTGTATTTGTACACCTGTTTCATGAACTGGTACGCTAGCATGGTATCAGTGGGCGTGCACCTGTCGGTGCAAACGGCCAGGGCGGAGGAGGTTTCATCTAACCCAACGGCCACATGCTAGGGCACAATGTGACCCTCAGTACTTGAGTCCTTCATATTGGCCCCCGGTAGCGGTGTGGTCATAGGCTTGTTTGCCTAAATCACAGACGAAGAATTGAGCAAACTTCCCGGACGCAGCTTCGAAGCTGGCGGCAGCAGGCCAGTGGTTGATTGATAGGGCAGATGGCAATATACCGTCACTCTGGCCTGGATATCGTGACACAGAGCATCCACCAGTATTGGTGTTCTTTGGTTTGGGTCTTTCACCCTAGTCAGTTGGGACTGCGAGGCTGTGGAGTAGCCTACAGGCAGCCGGTCAGGCAATATGACTGTCCCTCTGGCATCCTCCTGCACCTGGATACATTTCCAGTCGTCTTGACCCTGTCTTGCCACTTGGATAAGTTGTGTCCAGGCGAGAGAGTGAGTCTGATGTTTGCGCAGCTCTTTCTCACTAAAAACAAATTCTTTGCGCCAGTCTTAACACTCACCTCGTCTTCTTTCATCTTTGTCTCGTCTTCTTTCCTCTCAAAATTCCAACGGCGATGGGCGAGTGCGGTGGCAGCAGGTTTGGATAGACTGGAAGCTGTTAGCACAGACCTACACGTTGGTGGCTGTGGGCTATGGTCGCTTCATCGTCGATTGAAGTGGAGGCGTGGGGAGGCAGCACCCACAGTAGCTGAGCAGCCTTATTTAAGGATAGCACTGCTCACCTCAACTGAGGAAGGGGCTAGAAAAGGTGCCCTAAAGAAAGCCCACTTCACATCACCCTGACTGGTATACCGCGACCAGTGGGGATCCCTTTTTGCGGTCGAAACAAAAAGAAATTCAGCTTACTCAGGCTAGGAGCCTGGAATATACGCACACTACAGGACAACTCAAACAACCCGGAAAGACGCACTGCACTTATTGCCATTGAGCTCAGCAGGTACAACCTGGACATAGTGGCACTCAGTGAGACCAGACTCCCTGATAGTGGCCAACTCAAAGAGCTCAGTGGTGGATACACCTTCTTCTGGAAAGGCAAGGGTGCAGTCGAACCGAGACAGCATGGTGTTGGGTTTGCAATTAAAAATGACCTTGTCAGAAACTTGCAGTCCATGCCAATTGAAATAAATGACAGGCTAATGACACTCAGGATCCCAGTTGGGAAAAGCCAGTCAGCCACCCTCATTAGCGCATATGCGCCCACCATGACAAACCCAGATGAAGCCAAAGACAGGTTCTATTCTGATCTAGAATCTGTCATATGCTCTGTCCCGGCAGCTGATAAGCTGATTCTCTTGGGGGACTTCAATGCTAGGGTTGGCTCCGAAATCTCAGCGTGGCCAAATGTTTTGGGCCCTCATGGAGTTGGTTCATGCAATAACAATGGGTTGCGCTTACTTACTTTGTGCGCTGAATTTGGCCTGTTCATTACCAACACAAATTTTAGTCTCCCCGTGAGAAACAGAACGTCATGGATGCATCCCCGCTCAAAGCATTGGCATCTCATAGACTATGTCATTGTGAGGAAGACTGACAGAAAGGATGTCCTTGTAACAAAGGCGATGTGTGGTGCCGAGTGTGGAACTGACCACAGACTCATTGTTTGCAAGCTCAGACTAACATTGAGGCGCAATAGACGCCCTCAAGGGAAAGCGCCACCTAAACGCCTAAATGTTTCAAAACTCTGCTCAGCTGAGAAACAGAGCGAGCTCTCATCAGAACTCTCCTCAAAATTGGATTGCGTGACTTTTGACCCTGAGAACATTGAACAGAGCTGGACTGACCTAAATACGAATGTACACTCTTGCGCCAGCAGCACAGTTGGTTTTCCTGTCCGCAAGCACCAGGACTGGTTCAATGATAATGATAATGAAATCAAAGTGCTCATCAAAGAAAAAAATAGTCTCATCCAAGCTCACTGCAGTGACCCCTCTTCCACAGCAAAAGCTGATGCACTGCGTGCATGTAAGGGTGTACTCCAGAAGAAGCTGAGGAAAATGAAAAATGACTGGCTTGAAGAGCGAGTAAGAGAAACTCAGAAATATGCCGACACAAACAACACTAGAAAGTTCTTTGAGAGCCTCCGAGCTGTGTTTGGACCATCCCGCTCTGGCACTACGCCACTTCTTGCGTCAGATGGTTCAACACGCATTGTTGAATTGAATGCCATAATTCAGCGTTGGGCAGAACATTTCGGAGGTGTGCTAAATCGGCCATCAAATATAAATACTGAGTCCATTGACCGCCTCCCTCAGACTCCTATTAATGCAGCTCTTGCCAAGCCATTCACAGCAAATGAGACCCGAACTGCCACAAATCAGATGTCCTTTAACAAATCACCAGGCGTGGATTCAATTCCTGCTGAGGTGTATGCCTTCGGTGGAGAAAAGCTTATTGAAAGGTTGACCGAGTTGTTCAATCATATGTTGAAAGCAGGGAAGCTGCCACAGGACTTCAAAGATGCTTCAATCATCCATCTGTACAAAAACAAAGGGGACAGCCAAGTCTGTGACAACCATCGGGGAATCTCTCTACTTTCAATTGCTGGCAAAATATTGGCAAGAATGCTTCTGAATCGCCTTCTTGATCACCTCTCGTCAAATGACTTGCTTCCCGAGAGCCAATGTGGCTTTCGTAAAGAGAGGGGAACGGCGGATATGATATTTGCTGCCAGACAGATTCAGGAAAAATGCATGGAACAAAATAAAGCGCTGTATATCACATTTGTTGACCTCACAAAAGCATTTGACACAGTGTGTCGTGAGGGCCTCTGGAAAATCTTGGCGAAGTTTGGGTGTCCACCCGAATTCATCACAATAGTGCGCCAGTTTCATGATGGCATGCAAGCTGCAGTCAAAAGCAACGGCAGTGTTTCAGAGCCCTTTGCTGTCACAAATGGGGTAAAACAGGGTTGTGTCTTAGCCCCAACTCTGTTCAGCATCATGTTCTCTGCAATGCTACAAGAAGCCTTTAGCTCTCCTCATCAAGGGGTAAGCATCAAGTACCGAACTGATGGCAGTCTATTCAACCTCAGGAGACTTCAGGCAAAAACCAAAACCAAAAGTACTCAAGTCTGTGACCTACTATTTGCTGATGATTGTGCACTTCTGGCACACGATGAGGATAGCATGCAAAACTGTGTTGATAAGTTCTCTAGTGCCTGTGACAACTTTGGCCTCACAATAAGCACAAAGAAGACGGAAGTGCTCCATCAGCCTACTCCAGACGACAAGTATCCTGTGACCCCAAATATCAAAGTCCATGACAGTCTTCTGAAGGTGTCGGAGAACTTCACCTATCTTGGCAGTACACTGTCTTCCGCGGCTCGTGTTGATACTGAAATTCTCTCAAGAATCAGCAAAGCCAGCTCTGCATTTGGCAGGCTTCGAAAGAGAGTATGGGATGTTGCCGGCATTCGCACAGACACTAAGCTGAAAGTGTACAATGCTGTGGTCCTTCCCACCCTACTCTATGGGGCTGAAACCTGGACAGTGTACCAATCGCATGCCAGAAAGCTAAATCACTTTCATCTGGCCTGCCTTAGAAAGATCCTAAGGATCAAATGGCAGGATAAAATTCCAGACACTGAGGTCCTCAATCGTGCCAAGGAATTGAGCATCTTCTGCCACCTGAAAAAAATTCAGCTACGTTGGGCAGGACACGTTGTCAGAATGCCCGACTCCAGACTCCCTAAGCAAATCTTCTTCTCTGAGCTCTCCAATGGAACGAGGAATGTTGGGGCCCCAAAGAGACGTTACAAAGACACTCTCAAGCAATCACTGAAGGCCTTTGCCATTGATGTGAGTGAGTGGGAAAAGCTCTCGCTTGATCGTGCAAATTGGAGGGCGGCCCTTACCAGAGGCAGCAAAGCATGGGAAGCTGACAGAGTCCAGCAGGCTATCAAAAAAAGAGAACGGCGCAAGAAAAGGCCCAGTGGTACTGAACCAACGGAGCACTCTTGTCATTTATGCGGAAGGGTCTGCAAGGCAAAAATAGGACTTATCAGTCACATGAGAAGCCATAAGTCATGAAAGAACAGTCTTTCCATTCTGTCCTCTGTGTCCTTTAGTTCTCTTTATTGTCCATGTGTTGAAATTCTCAACAATTTCTGTTCTTTATTCCTCTGGTGTTGTTAAGGTCATCATCATACCTGATGGACGAACTATTATTATTATTATTATTTGTACACAAAAAAATATTTAAAATGACTTCATTTTTATGAGTCCGTTAATTATTTCATCCATTGGGACTAAGTGTATTTCAGTGCCAAACAAACAGTACCGTGCAAATTTTATTCAATGGCAACCAACTACAAAAACAACTACAACATGCCAACGAACGTGAGTGAAACTAATCCAGTGCCTTAAACCATGAGCTACATAAAATGTATACATTTCTACAAATACGCTATCAAAGAATTTACTAACAAGACATGTTCATGCAACATGATCCATCGAATTTTTGCCATAACATACTGTAATTACTTTCTGCAATGCACTATTGTCTCAGTGGATTTAATCTGTCATTTTACATGACTATCAAAGCTACTTCGCTAAAGCTTTCAGTCCAGTTCTACTTAAATAGTTGAAAAGATTTAACACATTTTTTTTTACATGTACTTGGTACATACACACATATATTATTGCTGCTTGTAGATTCTAGAATGATGTGTAGGTCATTTTTATATTCCCTCTTATCTTTGTATTATTCCAAGATGATGGTGATTCTGATATTGATTATATTCTCTTTATTTTCAAGAGTAAATAAGATGATTTGGTGATGTTATTGTTATCATTGTATATTACTGGTTAGCTTTCTGTAACGTTTCAAGTGGATCTGGACAGGTTAAATTCATTATGTGAAACAATTTTAGTATGTATTTAGTTTTGTGTGAAGTATTTAATGTCTGCTGGATGATGGAATTGCACCATCTGCCAGTTCAGTTGTTAAAATGTTGTTGTTTTTTTCTCTATGTATTCTTTCCTGGCCTTTCTCTCTGCATCAGTGTAACTTTGTATGTAGATCTAATGGTTCCGACATATCAAGCACATTTCTGATTTTCAAAAATGAAAATAAGATTCAGATAACTTCACACTTATGAGTCTTGTAATTAGTTCATACCTTGCCACTCAGTATATGTTAGTGGTGCCAAACAAAAAAATTACAATAGGGCCTACATGTTTAACTCATGGACAACTAATTATAAAAAAGCCAAAACAATAATAATACCAACGGACACAAGTAAAATTAGTGTTAAAGTTTAATCATATCAGTTTCAATGGATTTTCAATCCTTTTGTATATCAATGCTTTTTAAGCATGTTTATTTCCTTTTAAATGTATCATAATTTACAAGAGTCAAAAATGTATGCTTCAATATGATATCTGATGACAGTGATAATGGACAATTCAAACTAAAGTTGAAATAAACTGCGGTCTTGACTTGTTTTAAACAAAAAGTAGGGGGTATAATCTGGACTGGGGGGGGGGGGGGGGGTATAGTCTGGCCTAGCCCAAAGTAAACCCCGGGGTATAAACTGGCCTAGCCCAGAATATACCCCGGGGGATATTCTGGGCTAGGCCAGTTTAACCCCGGGTATAGTCTGGCGGGGGTATAATCTGGCCTGCTACACCGGTATAGCATACGTCTAGCTCCAGTGTTTTGCAGAGTCGAAATGCGGGTGGTAAATATTTGAGTTTGTTTCTATGTAAATGGTTGTCCTGCCAGCTGCATCATCATCATCATCATCATCTTGTATAACACAACGTGCAATGCTCGAGCTCTTAAATTAATGATGGAGTAACGGTGAAAAGGAACTATGAGAATGCTGTGAGCGATCGTTTATGTGCATGTGTGTGGTTTTACTTCTATTTTTCCATAATTTTCCTAGGTGTTCTTGAAACTCGACTGTCATTTAGGATTGATTTAAATTTCTTTACATAAGCATTTAAGTAAAGATTGTCGAAACTGAAGAATGCTGTGTCTATCGTGTTGCATGCTTTCTTGATGGCTGTTGTTAATTTTGTTCTTGTCACATTCTTTAGCTTTGTCTTCCCCATTCTGTCATAGTGTCTTGTTATGCTTTCAATGGTGGCTTTATTAACTTTAAAAGCAGTGTTGTATCAACATTAAAGGATCTTAACTTGTGTAGGAGGCACATAATACATTCTCTGACTAGTTCTTGAATGAACATTTGTGGTGAATAATAAAATATGCCAAAATACCTGTAATGTTCAACTTGCTCAAGCTCTTCATGTTCAATGCATAACATTGGTATGGGTGCCGTGTCACTGTCAGTCTCAAATCAATTGCAGTCTCCCTTATTTTCTTTACATTCAATATCAGAAAATGGCCTTTGCCCCATTGAACAAATCTGGCTATTGCAATAATATAAGCCCCTTCATCGATGGGTTTTTATTAGGCCTTGCTTACTGGGGTCATCCGCAAATTTCATAACACTTTATAAGGATATTGTCGAACTCACTTCTCCAAGTACTGGTACTACTGTGACAGAAAGATAAAAGAGACTTGTCTCATTGTGTGTCCCAGCTAATAAACGCACAAACTGAATGCGGAATCCGGAAACATTGTCTGTTATGAAAATTTGCGGACGTCTCACTGTTTTCATTTGATATGTGGTTTTGTTAGCCTTGATGTGTTGCCATGGCGACGTCTTCTGAATGGAAATTAGAATTTCCTCATTCTCCACGACCAAAGAAGCTCACAAGAAATGTATGCACATCGTTTTCTTTCACTGGCAAGATACCATTATGAAAGAATATTGCCACAGGGTCGAAATTTGAAACAGGAAAATTATACGTGTATCCAAGTTTTAAGGCGATTGGGAGAACGAGTGCGCCGAAAGCGACCAGAGCTGTTGACGTCAGGTAACATTCTTCCAGCATGACAGTGCAACGGCTCAGAAAGCTCTACGTGTCCAACAATCCCTTGCTTCAAACAGAATGACAATTATACCCCATCCCCCGTATCCCTTGACTTGGCACCCTATGAAGTATGATTATTTTTTGTTCTCAAAGCTTCAAATGTCCCTGAAAAGGCAGCACTTCCATGACAGTGGGGAGATCCAAGAAGCCTCGTCAAGGACCTTCGACAGCATCTCAAAGGATGAGATCCAGCGATGTTTCCTAAGCCTTCACATCAGCCAGAATCGATATGTAAATACAGGAAGGGAATATTATATAAATACTTCGATGGATTCGATGAGAAATAATATGTTGACTCGTTCATTTTCTATCATTGTATTATAAAGAAGAGGGCGGGGGATAGGACGCAGTCTTGTGGCGCTCCTGTGTTCATATAAAGGGCTGATGATAAAAAGGTGCCTTCCACTCCAGGGGGCCAACAGCACTATGTTGAGGCCCCCGCGAAACAAAAGAACTCATCACGGTGCCTTCCGCTGCTGTTTCCTGTCCCAACGGGAACAATCGGGTCATAGACTTCTGCTACGGCAACGTAGAACATACCTAACATCTGGCGGTCCCTTTTACCACCTGGCTAAAGACTCAAAGTCCTCCAAACCAGGGAAATCTGAGATGAGGATACAGTCGACCAGTTCAGGGAGTTGTTTTGATTGCACTGATTGGACTGCTTTCATTGACGCTGTCAGTAATCTTCATGAACCGACTTACATCGCATCTGAAAAAAATAAAATTTGTGAAATTTAATCTCGAATGTGAAATGGGTAGTGCGTTTTCTAAACTATGAACAATGGGTCAGCAAGGAACTGAAACCGCTTTTAACTGAAAAGAAAAGAGCACTCCATGACAAACATGAAATTAAAAAGAAGGGAAAACAAAGAAAAATAAACCTAAGGATAGAAGAATGCAGAAAACGATACGAAAATACGTCGCACAAAATCATGCAGGTATGGAAAAGAATAGACACCTATTGATGTACCAAATGCCACTGTGTGATCTGAATCTTTTTTTTATGCCCGTTCTGACATTCATGATGTTTCCGCTGATATCTGTGATTTGAACCATTTTTTTGTTTTGTTGTTGTTGTTAATGAAGAACCTATTGTAGTAAATGAACCAAACCTTGTATAACCGCTCACAACAATGACTGTCAAGAGTTATGGGTCTGATGGTATAAAGTGCACGACTCTGAAAATTTGCTCACAACTAGCAAAAACCTACACGCCTATTTTTAATTTATCACTCATCAGCCATGTCATTCTCATGTGTTGGAAAACACCTAAGATAATACCTGTACCAGAAAAGGACAAAGGAGTATGAATGAACGATTTAACACCCATTGTACTAACACCTGTTGCAATGAAATGTTTGGAGGGGAATGTTCTTAAACGATTATTGCCCTCTTTAGAGCGTCATCAAGAGCCAAAGCGTGACTAATTTTGATGGTGAGACTCCGAAGAGGGGGAAGAGGAGAGAGAAAGCCGCGAAATCAGGTTTATTGTGGGCAAAGAGAAGTCATGTCTGTATTACTATTATGACTATTATTATAAACTTCATGAATCTTGAAAATGTGTGCCTAAGTCATAAAGTGTTGACATAAAATATGCCACAACTCTACATAATAGAACAATAAAATATTCTACATACCAGGTGTCATGAGCGGACTTGCTGTATCATAGTCTGCTAGGGGTTAAAATGCATTGTGAGTTCATGCCAGTGCAAGACATTTTCATCGAGACGTGAAATGCCTGGCGAGTAACCTTGAGTCAACTGTGTTAGGAAAATAGTACAGTAGTCTCCGTCTCTAAGATGGAGAACCCAGTCAACTGGAGACAAAAAGCGGGTTCTTTGGCGGACCGGGCACTTAGGCGGATACCAAAGGATGCCACCCATATTTGACTACCCGTGTCCATGGCTTATCCCCCTTGATGGCTTGGACCTGGGTCGTGACCTCATAATGAAAATTAAGCGTTGAACATTGTTTTTAAATTATTTTTTTGCGAATGGTCAAAGTTGCGACTTATGGCTAGCAGAATCCTCTTTTCTTACAGTGATGATTGTGGGACGAATGGAATGATTCAGGCTGAACAATCAAGTTGTGAATCACAGATGCCGATTTCAGACAACACGAGGCCCAGTGGTACCCTGTGTAATGGCTCGTTTTGCTCAAACAGAAAGGGCCGTAATACCATAGGTGGCGCTCCATAAGTGGAGGTATACTTTCAAGCACTTTCACTTTATCCGACTCGATGTTATCAATATGGCGAACGTTGCAAGGAGGATTTATTTAAATCTGTTTGGATTCTTGAGCATGATTTGATCAACATTATTGCCTTATGGTGCAAATTGCTGTACACACAGTGCATAGCTTTTTTTTTTTTTAAATGAGTTTATCGTGTGATTTTAGGTATCAGCCATTATCTCATTAAATGAGCTTATGGATCATATTCCCATGCAAAGTGATTTCTTAATTGTAAAGTCGGAGTTGTAGCCCTACCTGAAAATAATTTCTTTTTTATGCTTGCAATTCCCCGATAACCTATCGACTTTCTATACTCCAATCCTGATTGGCAGTGAAATAAATTATACTCCAGTGAACAGTGGGTGTGTTTTCTTAGTGTTTACTATATGAAAACTTGTTTTATGTTGTGATTTGTATGATTGATCCGACTTAAACGTTAACCAATTACTTAAAGTGATATTGATATTAACGAAACATATTTACTGACAGAAGCAATAATATAATACAAACAAATTAGGTGGGAAATCTGAAACCAGGCAGGGATTGAGATTAAAAGTAGGTACTCAAAACTGATTTTGGAAAGTCGCTGTATAGACACTTAAATTAAGTTTTCCAATTGAAAGAACTCACTTTCCTAAGAATTTTGATACCAAATTTGTCTCTGTATCTCAATATTTGGCAAAGTTATGATCATCTGAATTTTCATGAAACACCACCGGTGCGTTATCACTGCAAACATACCAAACTGTAAACACATTCTATTTAATACAGACAACAAGCCTAAATTTTTTCAAGGGTTTAAATTATTAATAAGTGGTCTTTTATTTGAATCAAAAATGCCTCCACATTAAATTTCACTTTTTGATAAGAGAGACAAAAATGTCAAAATTTATCAGTTTTCACTGTCATTATAAAAAATCAACAGATTGACTTGCAGGAGTAAGAAACACATCATTGTGTTGGTTATTCGAAGGCCTATCCACAGAAGGATAAAGGAAATGATTATTTTCAAAATCAACAGCCATATTGAAGCTTAATTTAGGAGCAAAAAATGCGTAATTTCGCAAATTTAAAAACTCCATACAAACATAAAATCGACATACACATACAACAAATGACTTTCCGTAGCCCAGGCAAAAATATACCAAAATATATGGCCTTTAGCGTCTTTACAGACGGTCTTAGCAGCTAGAATATTCACTTTCACTTTGACTGACAGCTTCTCTCGTGGCTTATTCTACCAATGTTTGACCCGAGAGTGCGATGGCAGTGATTGCAGGTCAGTCTTTTGGGTTCACTTTGGCGAGTGTTTTCATTCCGCCTCTGTCGTTTTGTCAGGTATGTTTCTTTTGCCTTGAAGTCTATTACCAAAATAAAGGTTAGTTATTCAATGTAATCCAAATATATATCAGTAAATTGTAATTTTGAGTCTGTGTGATCAGATCCATCTTGAAACGATATATGGGTGTTACTCAGCTCCCGCAGATTAGCGATTTTGGCCGTTAAAATGTCCGATAGTGACGACTTTGGGCTCATAATATTAAAGTTATAACAGTAATTTCATGGAATTGAAAAATAACATTTGAAAGAGATGTTATTTTCAATGGTATTATTGGTATGTGGCATTTTTTAAAAGTTATTTTATTTTGGTGCTGAGCTACATAGGAATAAGAACGGATCGCGGCAGTGCCGATAACCACCGTGATTTTTGCAAAAGGGAACAATGCAATAATCTGGCATTTTGGAGCGAAAACTACAGTTTATTATGCGCAGCCGTCACTTCATGGAGCATCAGTATAGGGCAAATGAAGCGGTCACTTCCGGGATCGGCTGCTGCTTGTTTACCTCCAGTTATTGCGCGCCCCCTATCGGATTAAGGGGAAATAATTTCAGCAAAATGAGCCATAACCACAATCAGCTCTAGGTACATGTGCCGTGCAAACCAAGCACGTGGTCCATTACGTATAAAAATTCTGCCCCTCGACTTAGACAAGAATAGATGTTCGGTGATGACTATGCTAATTTAGCCTATGAGTGGCCTGCTTGCACACGAAAGACGTCACTGGGCTTCATCCTTTGTACGGTTCGCCTCCCCCTGCATTCCATCCACCCGTTCTTTTTCACTGTACTGTGTGGCTTTCTATCCCGTCTACTTCAGTACTTGAAAGAGAATTTTGCGTTTAATAAATTGGACATTTTACGTAAACACTAAAAGTGTGCTCGTCTCTCGGTCAAATGCCGGGTTCTTAGGCGGATTTTTCGTTTCAGAGCGGTGTCGCGATGTGGTTTATGGCAAACGACTGCAATTTCAAAGAGGAAAACCCACACTCGCCAAACACACTAAACTTTCGTACTGGAAATACTCACCAAATCAAATGGCGTAGTTTTGTCAGGCCTGCAGGGCCGCAATAATGCATTTAGTTAAACAGAAATAAATATAACAAAATGAATTTCAGTGCAACTGCAAAACAAGTGGAATTGTAGAAGCAGAGTCTCCAATGGCAAAGTCACTTGCACTGAAAGTGCTACACAATATCATTTTAGAATGGACAAAGATCCTAGCACTGGATCAAGTATAACGTTAGACTCTGACTCATGGAATATTAATATAAATTATAGTTCTTCACTGTCTCAGCACACGCCAAATCAATTACAATGGCTCATGTCATATCTAATAATACTGGCATTGCCTGGCGGTGACTCTCGGAGTAGACTCCCATTCTGCTGGTAACATCTGATTTCTGACAGACAAATATTGCATACCATTAGCCCTGGTCGCTAAGAACCAGGGAACATCAACAAAAGCGTTGGATGGTGGACTAAGTCCGGGTAGCTATTAGCTGGAGCTCTTCATGGGTCCAGGCTCCTCATCAAGATGGACTGCTCTACTGCGTCTCTGTTTCGATCTGGCTCAAACTAGCCGACCACCTCGCAATGGATACTTTTCTGCATGTGATGATGGACAGAGGTTATGGGCTGACTTTTATACTATCTAGCCACCTGCAATCTACCGTCGAAATCCTGGGATTTGATTGGTGCAGCCATGCGAACTCAGCTCGCAGTATTAACTTATTTCTGCAAGTCGGTTACGTCCTTGCACTAAAAAAAACAAGGTCGTCTTCTAAATAGGTTAATAAAAAAAATTAAATAAAAAAATCTTATTAAATTGACTCTGCACAAAAAATTAACAACTCGTGCTTTCACGAACTACTGAAAGACAACAGTCAATTACAACCACCTCACACCCTCTAACAACGCTATTAAATCACGGACTCAAGCTGCTCTGTCATCCCTAGTTTACCTACATATATTCCTTCTTAACTCCTTCTCTCCATCTACAGTTTCTATATCGAAAAAAAAACATTACTCAAAACATGTTGCTCACGAGAACAGCTCAAGGACACTACACCACGACTAGATAAATAAAACTCACTGAATTTAACCCGTGGCCTAGCACGGCATTTATAGTACCAACTGAGATCTTGACAAGCGGGTCCTTATGCATGTAAATTACAATGAAAAAATTCGATTTTGCGGCAACAGCGGGTTCTGACACGGACACTACTGTGTTAACGATTTCACGGACTCCAGGCCCGTGGGGCGTGAATAGAGTAGGGATGAGCGGGGTGTTTGTTGGGAGTCGTGCAGTGCAAACTTGTAAACATGATTTTGAGGGTGAATATGGGGAAGAGCAAGGTGCGCTGTGTTGCAGCGTCATCTTGTGTATCGGTAGCAAAGGCCGAGTGAGCCAGTGACAGCTGTAAAGGGGTATTACAAGTACGGTTAAACCGGATCAGTTTTGGATTTACGTTGGTCGTCAGTCGGCCTGTAGTCGAATTGCAACGTGTAATAAGGAAACCGGACGAAAAACGTAGAAATTCGACCTGGCCGACGGTCGCGTCCTGAAAATCAGGCGCTGCCTGATATTTGGGATCCGGCCGCCTTGCTGGCGTACGTGATCGAATTTCAGAGCCCACGTGACAGCACTTTTCTCTGCCGTCATTGATACAAATTTATCGAAAACGGCGTCTGAGCATAAAAATGATATCAAATCCGGAATCAGCGTATCAAAATTAACAAAAATACTCGCGAGTGACCAATTTTATCGCCGAATTATATATTTTATTTTTTCCATGATATTTTTCACTGTTCATTGTGGAAGTGGACGTACCGAGTGTGTTGTTTTTCTCATGACAATGATCACCCTTGTCGCTCTATTGAATGGGGGTTGTAGTGTGTAGCCTGGGGAATTATGTATGCATGAACTCTCTGTGGTGCAGGGTTGTATGATGCTAAGTTTTGCTGTTCTCTCCTCAAACACGACGATTTCCATTATGTCTTCATGGTCCAAAGAAACAGTTCTTTAATTTATTGAAATTTATCGTTCCACAGAGTGTTTGTGGAAAATTAAATGTAAGGATTACAGCAATAAATTTTCAAGAGAAAAGGCCTACGAAAAACTCGTCGACTTTTGCAAACAATTGGATCCCAATGCGAACAGAGACTCACCGTTAAAAAAAAAAAAAATCTCAGGAGTTCTTTCAGAAAAGAACTAAAGAAACAAGAGCAGTCTTTTTTGTCAGGTGCTGGAGCTGATGAAATTTACCTACCAAAATGATGGTATTTTAAAAGTCCTCAGAAAAGGTTCTTACCTCCTCCAGTGGATTTGTATGTGAGAACACACTCCTCTTTAAAAGCCAGTCTTTTGACCAAATACGACGTTGTTTTCTTCTCTTGTTTTTCAAAATAACATAAATTGCTACATTATCAAGCAGTTCCTCTGTCACGCGTCTCCTCTGGACACGCCAACATCCAGGTGCGGTGTCTCACCACCTGCAACTAACCTTCTCGCTGGCACTACAGCATGACACAATGATCGTCCCGGCTCAGGTCTGCAATAATTAGGACAATATACCGCATAACCCCAGTCGCCTCATATACCACTCTACAAGCTGATGCAATAATAATGATCTAAACGGGGTAACCTTGTTGAAAGAGAAATGTAGGCTCCAATGTGGCAGTCTCTTACTTCTCAGACTAACTTCTATGTCAAATATCCAAATGTATTTGCGCGCAATAACCATTAGGCCTATTCCTACCCGGCGATAGGTCCACTCCAATAACTATTCTTATCATTCATTAGTTACTTTCTCTACACACGTCTTACCTATGCTGCCTACTCAACGGCAGGGCGGTTAGATTCCAGTTAAACTTAACCAAGAGAAGGTCTCCACAGCATCGACCTCACTTACAATTTTATATATGGTAATGCCACATTACTGAAATACTCCAACTTTGAATTCCACTTCTGATTAAGTGATTGTAACAATATAGCCCTACAGATAACCACGTGCCTGCACACAGAATCTGGAAACCATTTTACTTAATATAAAGTATATGACAGGAATTACCTATAGTATTCTCGGCACTGTGAAAGAACGCTGTAAATACCAAAAAGCACGAAATAAAACACAACTGGACAGTCAATTCACCAGTTGACATCGGTCAAAACCGCCCGCATGCAACTGGAACGCACGAGGCCAACTTTCTCGGGAGATGGTCGAACTTCTGGCCGGTCTCAGAGCGCCGTCTGGAAGATTATCAAGCGTCCAGACCGACCGGGTTTTATCCGCCCTAAGCCCGCCAAAACTGGACAAAGCGCGACTCGACCATTTGCCAAGACAGGCACGGATACATAAGTTGTTATGCCTCGAAGATGAATAGACAGAATGGTTCGACCATTGGTCGAGATCCTGAACACAGACACACAACTTGCACCTCAATAACGAGATAACGGAAAGCGATTTGGCCATTGGTCAATATGGGTGAAAATATACAACGCGGATCCCTCTTACATGGGCTCCCGCGCTCCGGACCCAGATGGGCAGACAGTCCTCGGGGCGATGCCATTGTCACGGGCCTTTCTGTTGTGCCTCAGTAACATGCCCCCAAAGAAAGGCAGTTGAATTAACCATAGCGGGACGCAATTTGGCCATTGGTCAACATGGGTGAAAATATTTATACAAGACGCATCTCCGGACCCAGAAGAGCAAACAGTCTTTGGGGCCATGCCATTGTCACAGGCTTTCCTGTTTTGCCTCGGTAACATCCCACAAAAGAAAGGCAATTAATTACCCCACCTGTGCGCCGTTGCAGTTGGCCCTTTTGCAAACGGTTGCAGGTATCAAGTACGGATGTCGGCATCGCGGGATTCCGTGACGTCACGACCTTCGCCGATGACAAGGAAATTGTGGGCTAAATTTAGAACAGAGTAATCGTAGGCCCACACATGCGAATTGGTATTGTAAATTTGCATTGTCTGTCGATTACAACGACGTTATTCCGAAAACAATGCACAAACGCGATGAGAATTTGGAACCTCCACATGTTATTGATGAAAAATGGCAACGTCAGACGAACAATTACAACCAAGTAAAAGGAAAAGTTTGAAGAGAATATCACTAATAGGATGGAATGCGTTTTACCAGGCTGTTGGGGTAAGTTGTTTTTTTTTTTCATTTTTCGGGTAAACAATAATGATTAGATCCAGTTGATTAGATTAGTATTAATGGGCATTTTACGAGTTACCCTAGCGAAGTAAAATGCGAGATTAGATCTATCTAGATCTAGATTTACTCCTGTTGAAATCTGGATTCAGATGGTGATTCCACATTGTAAGTGCAGCAGTACAAATGTTGATTGAGTAGGGTAGGCCTACAGATCATGAGCATCTTCATCCGTATACGGCTAGATCTAGATCTATACGGTAACTAAACTGTTTTGATCAGTAGTTTGATGTGTTTGTGAAGCATTTTAGGACACAGTGAAGTCGTATTAAAATCTCATGGGGTTGTAATAGGGGCTTTTTCCTGCCAGGTAGCTTGGAGCCAACATAATATGCACTTGGATTTAGTGATCTGAGTTTTTAATATTGACTAAAATCTATCAGCGACCAGTGGCAAGCGTTTGTTATAATGTTAATGGCATTCTGTTGAATCAGCAATATTATATTTGTCAACCAAATACCTGTACATGTAGAAAGTTGCATTTCTTCCACATCATCCTTATCATACTGAGTATACTTTTCTATTTTGATGACATTTTGATGTCATGTTGTAGTGAATAATGTCTGTTTGTTTATTCTTTGATGCCACAGAACATGTTTATGTTGTATAATTTTCATTAGTTACACTTACAGCATCATGTTTTTTATCATCTCCAGCCCAAAAAAACAAGAAAGGTTGCCCGAGAAGAATATTGCCACCATGAGTATTGTAGCTTCTCGCATGTGGATAGGGTGAGCGCAGAAAGGTGAGAACATTAAATATACTCATTGTATTATGAGGCCAGAGTTTTCTGCTATTGTATGACAGTACACAATACAGCCTGCTACTGTCACCCCCACTGTCTTGTGGGTCATCTCGGGAGAGAGGAAGACTAGGGGAAGGTAACCCTGAATACAAATACCACACTGCCTTGTGTGTTGCTATGATAGCAAAGGCTATGGGAGTAAACCCAGACAGAAAATCAGGAGTGGAGACCCGAAGGTGGTTGTCAGGGAGAACTGCATCAAACTGGCTTCCAGCATCTCCTGCAGCCGGACTAGTTCCAAATGTATTGACCTGGTCTCTCCCTTGGGTTTAACTAGAATGGCAGAGAGAGGGGTGGTGCCTCTGGGCAAAGCACCATCTCTTAAAAATAGCCCAGGCAAGGCAGCAAAACGAGGAGGCGTTTGCTCGGGCTTGGCAAGCGTCTGTCTCTCCTCTATAAGCCCACCCATTTCCGATTTGGAGAGGACACTCCAGCCATCCGTTACGGATGGGCACAACACGGGAGGTGGCAGTTACCGGTGATAAGCTCAATCCATTTGGCGTACGGATGAGCGCCAGGGGTCCCCTCTGTCGGTGGGAGCGGCTTTTCAGCTGTATTGATCAACTACCGCCCGCCGTAACCTGGGCAGCCCCCAGGCAGTTGGGTGTTGTTCCGCCACGTCAGCCTGCTTCATAAGGTGGTTGGAGCTAGACCAAAAGTCAAAAAGCTGACGTAAAGTGTGCACCTGGCAAAAACAGAAAAATACTAAAACTTGGTACCTGGAACGTCAGAACAATGCGCCCAGGCTTGCAACAGCAAGATCTCACTAATATTGACTCCATCAGGACATCCCAAATTATTGATCGAGAACTTCAGCTACTAAACATCGACATCGCTGCCCTTCAAGAAACTCGACTTCCCGACTCCGGGTCAGTCAAAGAAGAAAACTACACCTTCTTCTGGCAGGGCCTTAGCAGCGAACAGCCGAGAATCCACGGCGTGGGCTTCGCCGTAAAAAACTCCCTTATCAATTCGATCGCAACTCCAATTGGAGTGTCAGAACGCATCATGACACTCAGACTGAACACCCGGTCTGGTTTTACCAACATTATCTGTGTCTATGCCCCAACACTTACCTCCTCTGACGAAACCAAAGACATTTTCTACGAGGCATTGCAGAGGACTCTCCACAACATCCCTCTCACCGAAGGCCTGCTAATTCTGGGTGACTTTAACGCTCGAGTGGGAGCAGATCACTCCGCATGGCCAAAGTGCATTGGGCACTTCGGCATTGGCAACATCAACGAAAACGGGCAGCGCCTTCTGGAGCTATGCTCCGTAAACTCATTATGTGTTACAAACACGTACTTTGACCTTAAGAGATGCCAAAGAACATCATGGCGCCATCCCAGGTCTGGCCATTGGCATCAATTAGATCTTATTCTCTCAAGGAGGAAGAGTTTGGGCTGTATAAAAATAACTCGTTCCCTCCACAGTGCTGACTGTGACACCGACCATGCACTGGTAGTCAGCAAAATCAAAATTTCGGCCAAGAAAATATACAGATCAAAAGCCCCTTCAATCCCTAAGATCAATGTAACAGCAATCAGAGATGAATCAAATAGAAAGTCATTTGAAAGGTTATTTGCTGAAAGCATGGATAATGTCACCCAATGCGACTCGGTAGATGAAACATGGAACACTCTCAGTTCAAAAATTCATGACTGTGCCATCAAGTCTTTTGGACAGCATAAAGTTTCAAACAACGACTGGGTAGCCCAGAACAGCGAAATTCTCCTACCTCTCATTGAGCAAAAGAAATCTGCTTTCAATGAGTATAACAAAAATTGCAATCAGAGTACAAAAACTTGTTTGAAAAATGCAAAAGCTAAACTTCAGCTGGAGGTAAGACGTTGCGCCAACAAATACTGGACAGACTTGTGTAACAGCATACAAGAGGCAAATGAAAAGGGAGATATGAAAACCGCCTTTAGTCAGATGAAAGTAGCTCTTGGGCCAATCATCACCAAAAGCGCCCCACTTAAGTCTGTAAATGGTGAACCCATCACAGATAAAAATGAACAACTGAATAGGTGGGTAGAGCATTACTCTCTGTTGTATTTGTCACAAATCCCAGACTGGGATTTGTGACATTGGGGGCTCGTCCATTGTGACTCGTCCATTTTCGTAATATTTAGTTGTAGTTAGTTAGTAGGTAATTGTGCTGTCTTGTTCGTTGGATGAATGGACATTTCATGATATGATTTATGTATAATAATGAATGTATATTGATGCATGTATTGCTATGAATAGGTATTAATTTGTATTTAAACTTTCCAGAGTGTGTGCGTGCAGCCTGAGGAGACGAGCAGCCAGAGCTCCGATTAAAGGGAGGAGTTTTACTCAAAATTTCAAAAGTTAAGTGAAAGTCAAAATTTTTGTGCCCTGGATTGTGGGCTGTTCCTTTAATCTGTCTTTTCCCCTGTTTTTGCTGTTGTTGTCGTTATAGGTTATACGGGCGGTGGCGCGGGTTTGCTGTGTTGAACTTAGTTTATCCTTTTAAAAAGGTGTGGTAAACTTTGGAACTTCGTTCATCACAGTGACCAGTTCTGTAGGGACCTGTATTTTTGTTTAGATTGTAGCGTTCTATCTTCCTCGTTGTTTTAGGAAGACGTTTCTCTTGTCCCTCTTCTACCTTTCTGTAGATACGTTCTTTTTTTTCAGACTCTGTTCTTGTTCGTACCGTGTAGTGTAATCGGCGTAGTAGGTTGCATTTTTTTTTCCATTATAGTTTTTTTTTGTAGAAGCTTTGTCCTAGTCTGGTTCGTTGTCCTTGACGTACTTGTGGTCCTTGTACTGAATTTCCTTATTATTGTCTTTTCTACTCTTTTTTATTATTAATAGGGCAATACATTTTATAAATATAGAATTAGTTAGGAAGTACGTAAATTTCTGAATTGTATTTGAGACAATTGGGTATTGTTATATCTGGTGTGATCTCAGGTCTCTGGTCGTGTTGCTAGTAATCATACCGACAGGGTAGCCGTTTTCATAGAATACATACCATAACCATAAATCTGTGAAATGGCGGAACTCCAACAATTAATGAAGTTGGGTAAGGAACTTGGCCTGGAGGGAGAAGAGCTACGCGGCTGGATTAAAGAACAGCAGGCAGAAATGCGCGATGAGCGTGCTAAGGATAGAGAGCAGGAAAAAAAGGCTCAGGAAGAGGAAAGAGAGTTTAAGTTAAAGGAGTTAGAGGCTCAGCAACAGGAAAGGGAGTTTAAGCAACAGGAAAGAGAGGCTAGGGCTCAGGAGCAGGAGAGGGAGATAAGGTTAAGGGAGATAGAAACTAGGGATAACCAACAGGAGAGAGAGACGCGAATGAGAATAGCGGAGTTGGAAATCAAAAAGAATGCGCCAACAGAAACAGTTGAGCGGCAGGTACACAATAAAGGTGGCGTTAGGATTAAGCTCCCTACGTTCGACGACCGGAAGGACGACATAGACGCCTTCCTTTACAGGTTCGAACTGAACGCACAATTGCAATGGGGGGAAAATAAGGAATTATGGGCCACGTACCTGGCGTCTCTATTGCAGGGGCGAGCGTTAACCTACTTTAAAGAGCTACAGCGCGAAGACGTGCAAGATTACGATAAGCTGAAGGCTTTGCTGCTTCGCCGATTTGCGCGTACCGAGGAATATTTCCGGGAGCAGTTTAGGCGGGCACGTGCAGATACCAGGGAGGACTTTGCTGCCTTCGTCGCGAGACTAACTGAGTATTTCGCGAACTGGGTAGACTTGGCGCATGTGGGCACGGATTTCGCTAAACTGAAAGACCTAATGATCCGTGACCAGCTGTACGCGTCGTGCCACAAAGATCTGGTGGCTTTCCTGAAAGAGAACGAACCCGCGACGGTGCAGGAGGCGTCTAAGTTGGCGGAGGCATACCGTACGGCGCATCCGTCCAAACCAGTCGCCAGGGCGTACGTCCAAGATGCTGGGTACGTCGCCGTTGTCGAGGGGTCGCCGGCAGGACTTGGGGACAGGTCGCGTCAGCGTGGTGCCTATAGCGGGCAAGCCCAGGGGCAGCGTAGGGGCTATCACCAATCACCGGCATATGGATCCGGTAAGTTTGACCGAGCAGGAGGGCTAGGTCGCGGTAATGGCCGGGGGCGAGTTGTGACCTTTGCCGATGACCGACGGCATAGGGACTCTAGTTCCGGTCGCGATGGGTCACGGGGACCCAGGCCTAGTGCAGCACAGGGAGCGGAGTGTTGGACTTGCGGACGCGTGGGTCACTTTTCGCGCGAGTGTAGGGCCGCGAAGTGTTGGAACTGCGGAAGAGCAGATCACATCAGCGTGAACTGCCCGGCAGGTAGGATAGCGGCGAACGTGGACAGTAGCTCCAGTCCATGTTCCCCAAATAAATTTCATCATGCGGCTGCGTGCGTTACATCGGACAACGGAGGCGGACAGTATTCTAAGTGTCCCAGTTGTGAGAAGTTATTATCTTCCGGTGTTTTACCTTGTGGGAGAAAGATCCCCGTTATAAATTCATGTCATACAGGAGGTGGTCTTAGGGTTTATCCGGGGTTTGTTGGGGACGAACCGGTCTCGGTTTTACGAGATACAGGATCTACCGTTGTGGGAGTGCATAGGGATTGCATTCGGGATTCACAGCTTACAGGTGAGACTGTCCCGTGCATCCAATTTTCGGGGGCCATTGAGAAATTACCCATGGCAAAAATAATGATAGATACACCTTTCCTTAGCGGGGAAGTCGAAGCAGTCGTTGGTTGTTTTCCAGGCGCCCAGCTCATCATTGGGAATGTATCCCGGGTAGGTTCCCCTTCCGATGAGAACGTGCAAGCATGGTCGCAATCAAAAGGTATTGACTTTTGCGCCGCGGTCGAAACACGCCGACGGGTAGCCGATAAAGATAAGATTAGACCTTTGGCTACGCCAGCGGTCAATCTAGATATCACGCCAGAGCGCTTGGCGAGATTACAAAGGGAGGACCCATCATTAAACCCATGTTTTGGGGAAGCGCGAACCGAGAAAACGAGGAGATATAAGAACGGGTCATCTTCTTTTTTTGTTCAGGCGGGCATTCTGTTCCGTAAGTATGTAACGGTGTCCTCCATTTTAAAGCAGGTCGTTGTGCCAGCGTTGCTGATCGCAACAGTATTGCGTCTGGCCCATGATGTTCCATTAGCGGGTCATATGGGAAGTACTAGAACCAAGGAGAGAGTTCTGAAAGATTTTTATTGGCCGTCAGTATACAGAGATGTGCGGTTATATTGTAAGACGTGCAGGGCGTGCCAAAAGACGACGCATAGTGGTCGTACACCCCAGGCTCCTCTTCAAAAGATCCCCACGGTTTCGGAACCGTTTAAAAAGGTTTCAGTACCTTGTTGATTTAAGAGAAAGACTATCTGCAGCGCGCACTATAGCGGAAGAAGCGTCTGGTATCGCTTCGAAAAGAGCAAAAGACTATAAAGATAGAGGTTCCAAACTGAGAATTTTTAAGCCAGGAGACAAGGTTCTGCTGTTGTTACCTACGGACCATAATAAGTTATTGATGACATGGAAAGGCCCTTATGTTATTGAGCGAGTTGTTTCAAAGGTAGATTACGCTATCCACATTGATGGAGCGAGTAAGGTTTTCCATGTTAATATGCTACAGAGATTTTATGAGAGACCACAGTATCTGTGTGCACAGACAAGACCAGAGGAGACTGTCTTCTCTATCGCTTGTACGGGGGTCGTAGACCAGTTGGACTGTGACGTAAGCGACACCGAGGCGCAGGAAGAGTTACAAATTCAATTGCCGGAGTTAACTCCGACACAAGGTTACAGGGACGTAAAAATTAACCCTGACCTTACGAGTTCAAGGAGTAGGGAACTTGAGACCCTGTTAGCGTCATTCCCGGACGTTGTTACGGATTTGCCGGGTCGCACTACGGTGATCCAGCACCAAATAAAGTTGACTTCGGATAAGCCAGTATTTCTTAGACCGTATCCGCTGCCTTTTTCTTCGAGAGATAGAGTCATAAAGGAAGTTGAGTCAATGTTGAAGTTAGATGTGATAGAACCATCAACATCGCCGTATTCATCACCCATCGTCCTTGTGAAAAAACTTGATGGATCGGTGCGGTTCTGTATTGATTTTCGAAGATTGAACACTATTACGGTAGGCGATAGGGAGCCTATTCCGTTTCAGGAGGAATTAATAGCTTCATTGGCCGGGTCCACGTGGTTTTCCAAGATAGATTTGACGAAAGGGTATTGGGAAATCCCGCTTACTGAGGAGTCTAAACAATACACGGCGTTCCAAACGCCCATTGGATTATTCCAATTTAAGGTCATGCCATTTGGGTTGGTAAACGCGCCAGCGACGTTTGCACGATTAATGAGATTAGTGTTGAAGGACATACCTAATGTCGTGTCATTCTTTGACGATATAGCATGCCATACGTCGACATGGTCTGATCATATTCAGACACTAACAGTAATTTTTCAACGATTACGTCATTTTGGGTTAACTGCTAAACCCGCAAAGATGGAGTTGGCATGTCCAGAGATAATATTCTTAGGACATATTGTGGGTAGAGGTGTTCAGAGACCTGAAGAAACAAAAATTGACAAGTTAGTAGGGTTGCAAATCCCTAAAACAAAGAAACAAGTCAGAAGCTTAGTGGGAATTTTAAATTATTACAGAAAGTTCATTCCAAATTTTTCCTCCTTGTCATCTTCTCTTACTGACCTTACTAAGAAGGGACAACCCGATAAGGTCCAGTGGACGTCTGAATGTCAGACATCATTTGATAATTTGGTGACAGCATTATCATCGTCACCCATTTTGATATTACCCGATTTCCGATCTAATTTTATCCTCAGAACGGATGCGTCGGACTCTGGTGTCGGCGCTTGTCTTCTACAGGAGAAGAACGAATGTCTCCATCCTGTATGTTATGTCAGTAGGAAGTTATTGCAGAGAGAAAGAAAGTATTCTGTGATAGAGCGTGAGTGTCTTGCCATTGTCTGGTCCGTCCAGAAACTAGGACGTTATCTCATGGGACGAGAATTTTGTATCCAGACGGACCACAAGCCACTGACATTTTTGTCGAAGAATCGTTCGTCCAGCCCACGCTTGTCTAGATGGGCATTGGCTTTGCAGCCGTATACCTTCGTTATTCAACCAATTCCAGGAACCAGCAATCATATCGCCGACTACCTTAGTCGAGCCTAGGGCAGGAGTTCAGCAGCTTATACATCTGAGGACAGGAACATTGACAGGATCTGTGTGAATGAGTCGACTTTAAAATATTGACATTATAAATATGATATGAAGAATGGTTGATAGGTTGAATGGTTTTTGATTCTGTATTAAGTATTGTGGTTAGTTAGCTATTCATGATGTGACACATATATGCATATTGCAGGCCATATTGATCCCCATGTTTTCCCCTGATTTCGGTATTCTATATACTAGGGGAACTGGTAGGTCATTTTTAATGTAGGTATTGCTCAGGCTCACTCGTTGACAGTCATCTTGATGCGATTTGAAATTAATTGCATTAATTTTTTTGGGGTGGGGGATGATGTCACGAGTGGAGTGAGCGATAGTTAATAATTACGGGGGGAAAGGAGGAGAGTAAAATTAACGCACGGAGACAGGGAAGAAAAGTCGTGCATGTCATGAGTGGGGGGTCTGAAGGAGGCGAAAGCGCTGTATAACTATCACTGCAAGTTAGAAGGTCCTAGGGAGCGGATCTGTGAATAATAGCCCATCGGGCAGACATAAAGGGAGCAGTCGAGAAGACTAGTGAGAGTCTTTCCAGTTATGACTGGTATGTAGAACGTTGATTGATTGTTATGATTGATGTATTATATTATATTCGTCTATTACCATGATGTGAATAAGTATATGTGAGGAATGTGGAAGTCCTTGATATTGAATATAGCAATGTGCGCCATGAGCGATAGATGAAAGTGAGTTCATGGATTTGTAGCGCGAGTGAGTAGTGTGTACTCCGATGGAGGTGTGTTACCGTAAGATGTGTGGTGAGTGAAAGGTGAACTAGTGTGTGTACGCTTCATGGATTGTAAGGAGAGGTGGAGTGAATAGAAATGGTAGGGTATTATACCAATGTAATGTTATTCTTGTAGGTGTCGGGGACGGGCCGCAGAGCCACCTCGATGAGCACAGGGGATAGGCCAGCATAGGGCCGGAGGCCACACATAGGCCAGAAGTGAGGCTGTCAGTGCAGGACAGTAGAGGCACATAAAGTCGTGGCAGTCAGGCCACGGGCAGGGACGTAGATATGAGAGTGAATGAGATACTATGTTGTTGCCATGTTGATAGGCTAGTGAACTGATATTATGTTGTTGCCATGTTGATGGCTATGGAAATAATAACGTGTTATTGCCCTGCTGAGGTGCTAGGGGAGTGCTAAGGCGTATGACAATAGGAAGGTGATATTGAGAGACTGCGGTGCCAGTGAATCATTAATGTACTATTAAGACCCTGAGGGGAGAGGCTGAGGCCGAAGTGCCTGTAGGAGTAACTACCGGATTGTGGATCCGAGGGAGCGTGTGTGTGAGAATAAGGCCGTTGTACGGCAGTCATTTCAATAGTATAATATATGTAATTGCGCTATTATATGTATAATTATGTTTAATAAATGTGTGAGTCTGATGGATTGTTCTGTTAAGTGTTAACTTGTTTGTTCGTGATTGTTGTCCTGTCATAACTTATTACATCTCCCAGTCTGGGATTTGTGACAGTATTCAACTGAGAAAAATATTCCACCAGATTTTTAGGAACACCTCCAAAAACTGCCAATAATGGCCGAACTTGACGCTGAACCTTCCTTAGTCGAGCTTTCCAATGCAATCGACCACCTGTCTGCTGGAAAAGCCACAGGAAGTGACAACATTCCTGCAGAGGTATTAAAAGACCTAAAAGGCCCACTTTTACCACACCTGTATAATCTGTTACTGCAGTGTTGGAAAGAAGGCGTGATACCACATGATATGAGAGACGCCAAAATTGTCACACTTTACAAGAACAAAGGAGACAAAGGCGACTGCAACAACTATCGAGGCATATCCCTCCTCAGCATTACTGGAAAGGCTTTTGCTCGCGTCATCCTCTGCCGCCTTCAACAACTGGCGGAAAAAGTCTTACCAGAAACACAATGTGGCTTTCGAAGCAAACGATCAACTATTGACATGATATTTGCACTTCGGCAAATCCAAGAAAAATGTAAAGAACAAAACAGGCCGCTTATAACATGCTTTGTGGACCTAACAAAGGCTTTCGACACCGTAAGCCGATCTGGCCTGTATGCAGTCCTTAAATCCATAGGCTGTCCACCAACATTGCTAAAACTTATTGCATCCTTCCACACTGACATGAGGGCATGTGTCAACTTTGAGGGCTGCACATCCAATTCATTTGCTGTAAACAGCGGTGTGAAGCAGGGATGTGTTCTTGCTCCTACCTTATTTGGTATATATTTTGCAGCCCTACTCAAGAATGCCTTTGGTCAATGTTCAGGTGGAGTACTTATTAACACCAGAGTGGACGGCTCCATTTTTAATGTTGCCAGACTAAAAGCAAAATCTCGTACAGAGCATATTATGTTACAAGAGCTCCTCTTCGCAGATGATGCTGCAATCGTGGCCCACGATGAAACCACGCTCCAGGCTCTCATCAATAGCCTTGCCAAAGCCTGTGACAAATTCATGCTAAAGATCAGTGTCTCAAAAACTGTAGTTTTGACACAAGGCTTGAGAAACTCCAACCCAATCATGCTGAATGGCTCTCCTCTGGAGCAAGTGGGAAAATTCTGCTACCTAGGCTCAACCATCAGTGGTAACACAGACATAACAACTGAAATAAATGCCAGAATAGGAAAGGCGGCCACAGCTTTTGGCAAACTCTCAAAAAGGGTGTGGAACAATAGCAAGCTGACCATCAAAACAAAGGTACTCGTGTACCAAACTTGCGTCCTAAGCACCCTGCTGTATGGCTCAGAGACATGGACCACCTACTCCAAACATGAAAGATCCCTCAACTCCTTCCACCTGCGCTGCCTACGCAAAATTCTCAAGATCAAGTGGCAAGACAGGATCTCAAATATCGAAGTTCTGAGCCGAGCCAACATTCCATCAACTCAGGCTCTCCTAGGCAAAAAAAGACTGCGGTGGCTTGGACATCTCCACCGTATGGAAAATGATCGCATCCCCAGACAAATTCTCTACGGGGAACTTGCTACTGGCAACCGACCCAGAGGTAGGCCACATCTGCGATTCAAAGACACTTGCAAGGTCACGATGAAAGCATTCAACATCGACCCCAATGAATGGGAGAACCTTGCAAGTGATCGAAGCAGATGGAGACAAAAATTGCGCAGTGGCACGCTCGCAATAGACTTCAAGGCAAAAGAAACATACCTGACAAAACGACAGAGGCGGAATGAAAACACTCGCCAAAGTGAACCCAAAAGACTGACCTGCAATCACTGCCATCGCACTCTCGGGTCAAACATTGGTAGAATAAGCCACGAGAGAAGCTGTCAGTCAAAGTGAAAGTGAATATTCTAGCTGCTAAGACCGTCTGTAAAGACGCTAAAGGCCATATATATTATGAGCTGAAATTTTAGTGTATTTTGGCCAAATTGTTGTGTGATTTATTTTCTCTCTCAGCCACGCCGCCTTCTTCTGTGCACTGGTTGACTTAATAAGATCAAGGTTACAGGTTAACCAGTCAGTACTTACTGCTGAAGATCTAATAATTATTATGTTCTTGACTTTACCGGCGACATTCCTGATTCGTTTCATAAGTGGCTGCAAGTTATTAACAAACGGTTAGCATGTCTATGGGATGGAGAAAAAATTGTTTGCTTTACTCCATGGAATCCTGATTTGCCAGTTGGTTTGATGTAGAGACCACATAATGGTCTTAAATTCATATTAAATGTAAAAATACTGCAATGAAAAATAAACAAAACAATAAATCAACTGACTGAAAACTGAGACATCAGTATTGTCATGCATGTTGACACAGTGGCTCAAAATATGAACAAACTAATTCTTTGTCAAAAAATCGTTTCACCCACAGGACTGGAAGGATGAGATCCGGAAGATAAGAGAGGAAATGGACACAGATCAGACATCATGGTCGCATACTTGCTCATATGGCAGAACTTTTCCAAAGAAGAAATTGTATAGCCACCACATTAAGCACTGTGGCAAAGCAGTATGCAAGGCTGCAGACTTCCCTTAGAAGATGAGAAGGCACTTTATAGACATTACCATAGTCCATACCAGGAAATTTGAGTGCCCCTGCTGTGGCAAATGTTTCGGAGACAAAAAAGACAACTCGCCATGCATACAGATACCCATAAAAAAAAATATATGTAATGGGGTGAACAATTACAGGGCTGAGAATATCGCTCACTGCAGCGGAAAGGGAGATAAACCCGTTATTTTGACCAGCTGGACCACTAGATGTGGTCAAGGGGAAGTAACCACACAGAAACCATAGATAATCTCCCCTTATTGTTTGATCGTGCACTTGACATGAGTCATGCAGTGTTGAGTAACATTGCCAACTGATGAACTCACTGCGCCAATTTTAAACCACAGTCTTAGCGTTGTCTGTATTGTCCGTGATTGGTCAATTTAAGTGACCATCCCTGGTGCCAGAAGTAGAATCTTGTTATGTATCACTACATTATAAGTTTTGGTTTATTATTTATCTTGTTAAGTAATATTTTATTAAGATGGTGTATTTACAACATACACGAGCGAGAGGGTAGCTTTTAAAAATGTTTTCATTTGTTTTAATGTTTAATTAGAATTTGCACTTAGTGAACTGTAAGGAGTGAGTGGGTTGCGCGTGTTTGGGTGACGCTTAGATGATAGCGTGGGTCAGTCAGTTCCACCCAAGTCTTCAAGACAGCAGGACATGTCATTGTGTCCAGACTAACATAAAAGTAAAAGAAGTTGTATAATTTATATTTCAAGATTGGTGCAGTGCCAGCTCTGATGATGTAGACTATCAAGTGTGAATTCATTTGGTTAATTCACGTAAGTTGTACCCATTATTTTAGTTCTGGTATTTAATAATATTAGATGATGTGAAATAATAATGATTGGATTATACTTGGAAGTTTGACAAACTTTGTTCAGCTTGGTTAGGCAATCAGGCTAGCAGCTAACAATCTATGGTAAAGTTTATCTTACTAAGTGTCCATCTTAGTATCTATCAGTATCCTGCAGAGAAAGAGTGTAAGGTTCTAAAATGCTATCAACGCTAGCGCGCATGATTAGTTCATGTAATTAAATGGAAACATTTAACTGTAATTTATGACAGACGGATTTTATGTGAAGTGCTAACAAATAGTACTACTGGAGGGTGTGGTCTAAGTCCCGCTACTTGGATCAGAGATAGACAGATCTAGATCGTTATTCTTAATCTGCAGTTGGTGCCATTCAAGCTCAAAGTGTCCTTCTTATGGATCAGAGATAGACAGATCTAGATCGTTATTCTTAATCTGCAGTTGGTGCCATTCAAGCTCAAAATGTCCTTCTTAAAGGAGAGACAGAGAGAGAGTAACGGGCAAGAATTATAACCAAGTTATTTCTTTACTGTAGTTCTTTTGTGGGTTTGTAAGGTTACTGTTGGATGATGATTATTTCTAGGTTCCTTTAAATCAGCATTGTGACTATGATGTATGTGTAGATTTGTCTTGTGTGCCTGTTCGTTGCATTTTGTTGATACCGTGTTCATTGTGAGCTTTATGATAATGAGCAGACCAGTTAAGATGGAGAGAGAGAGGTGCGGGGGTTTGCAAGTGCGTGAGTAGGTCACAGCAGACGCCAGCAGGCATGATCACATGACTTCTGGTCAAGCGGGTCAAATCAAGACCGGGATTGGTTCACCTAAACAACAATAACAAACCTGGCTGACTGTTTGCAGTCGCTACCACACTTAAACAGCATTTGGGATGTCGAATATCGGAATTATACTAAAGGATGATGATTATTTACTTTAATTTCTTAATTTATATGTTTATTATAATGCCTCTTTGAATTAGTATGTTCTCTAAATAGGTGTTAAGTTGATTTTCTTCAATTTGTACTGGTTAGGTCGGACTTAGAAACTTTTGAGGGTCGAACCTTGAACTTTGGTTGTTGATAAGATGAATCATGAAGGGAAAGGCCTATGCTAGGTGTATAGATGCATTGTCTATGCATCAGGTGTCATATTTTTATGGCATCCTTTGTAGGTGCTCATTGTCTGTTCTTTTGACACACTGACAGATGTAATTGGACTCTGTTGTAATGAAGAGATCAGATGCATTGACTTAACTCAATCAGAGTTATGGGTGTTGCTTGCCCAGTAGACCTATGATATATATATGTCATCATTATTATGATATTATCTTGTTGCATTATATAATTATGTTCACTGAATATGTGGGACTGTTTTAAGTATATCAGTATTGTTGGAGGTAATACAGTCTTGTAGTTGTACCATGTAGTTGGGTTTGGCTTTATGCCATGATTATCATATCACTTGTAGTGGGAGACTATAACTTGCTATTGTTGGTTGAGACTTAGGTGTTGACTTATCATGTGGGTTGGTCCACCTAGAGATACTCCTGTGACTTTATGAGTAAGGAGTTTGGTATTATATCCAGAGGATAGGAAAGGGGTAAGTTTGGCTCTGAGTTGAGATAAGTCTGTGGCAGTATGGACTAGGGTTTTGTGTAATATTAATAATCTAGCATGTGCGGAATGGAGTTGGGTTGGCTAATGGGGCCTAAGTTAATTAATTTTGACTTAATGAGTAGATCCAGTTGGCTATTGCTATCCTCTGCTAATTATGATGGTAATTGTTAATTAAGGGATACTATGTTGTGCATGGGGGGGCTAAGTAAGTAGACGGGATTGTCTTTTATTGAGCCATCTAGCACGGGCCGTTCTGTGGTATGAGTGTGTAGACTCAGCAGACTGTATTTTATTTTAGTTAGTTTAACTCCAGCTCATTCCATAACTAGGATAGATTTGATGCGTACAGGGTGCGCGTATACACATGTAAGGCTTAATGTTATCTTGTCTGGAATCAAATTAATTTTTCTTCCTGATCTAGAATAATGGCCATTGTTATAATATAAGAATTATAACGTGTGGGATAGCCCTATGTCAGCCTGCAGTTAAGCCAAGGGAAGTAAACATGTTACTTGGTAGGCTTGCATCTTATACTCGAGTTATCTCCCCTGGAGTGCTCACAATGTAAGTTATGCGTTACTGTTTGATAGACATACTAGACCGTCCCCATATATTAGTTTACAATGTGAATATGGTTATTATTAACTTTTATGTTTTCTTTTGATGCATTCTCTTGTTTTAGCATGATGTAATGATTAACTGATGAGGCGTGCTGTTAATTCCTGTTTTTTGTTCTTCTTCAGCGCGCCTATCGGTTGGGTTTATTGTGGTTTATTGTATTGTCATGTGTTTATCGTCTCGGGTTTATCGTATTGTCTGGTTTATTGTGGTTTATTGTACTGTTTATTGTATTGTGTTTATGATTTGTTATTTTCTTTTCCTTTTAATAAAATTGTTGTCCTCTCAAAACCTGATAGTTTTGTTTGTATGTTTGACTGTGTAGAGAGCCCGCTCGTCTCGTCCCTGTTACATTATTTGGTGTCAGATTAGACAGCTATAGAGAGAGAGAGAGACCCGCTCGGTTTACCCGTTCCTGTGCCACATATATATAAGTGTGAAATTTGTGGTATGGATGTCAGTAGTAAATCGAATTTGACGTGCCACAAGAAAAAACAGTATTGTAGTTATCATTAAACTGTTTAAAGGCCTGTCATTTTCTTGGTGTTACTGTTAATATTTTTCTGAGTGTTTTTTTTTTTTTTTTCAGTCTCACCCTGTCCTGTTGTGTTCTGACTATTAGCCGATCTAATTTTGATTTACACGTATACAGTAAATTTATAAAATTACATACCCCAATTTTACAGCAATAAAAAATGTGGTCTTAGTTCATCACATTAATGGACCACAAGACAAATTACTTTTTTGCTTGTCTCCATCAATTCTAATAATGCTGCATGTTTACTGCCTGTTATGAAGTAAAAATTCTGGCAATGTGTATAGTGAATGACTTGTTTTTAAAGTTGTCAAGGATTAAGTATTATAAAGTGCAATCTATAATTTCTTCCCGAACTACTTAGATCTACAAACGAGTGGTTTCAGACGGAGTTTTAAGACCCCAGTGACTTGCTTGTTCTTTACAAATTTGCCAGGTTGAACTAAAAATAATACATGTCTTTTACATCCATATTATGTATCCTCCAACAAATTGAAAACCAGAAAAAGTCATCTTCCACATGCTGAAAATATGTTTTTAAAATAATAATATAATAATAATAAACTCCAAATCCGAGTAAAGAATAGAACAAAGAAAGAATAGAACATCTTGCCCTACATGCACTTTATCAACAAAAGTATATGTAATATTATACAAACCACAGAAAATCTGTGGGGTCACAGCAAGTCTGGAAGCAAAGACAATAAAAACCCACAATAAGTCGCAAACATGACATTTTGAGTTCTGTACATATAATAATAAAAGACAAGACATTTCTGATAAATTGAAGTCAGTGACCCCCTAAAACAAGATTTTGAGAAAACAGCATTTAATCCTAAAAGTGGCAATAGCTAATTGACCCATTAATATTGGAATGATTGCTGTTAGGAGACCGTAGTCTAATAACTAAGCCGTTATAGAGATCATACTGAGTAGTGTTCACTGCTCATCTACAGTTTACCCTGTTACATGCCACGGTCCCCTAAACAACAGCCAAGTTGGAAGTTTTTGGATCTTGTTAGGAGACCGTAGTCTAATTACAAAGCCTTTATAGAGATCATAGTGAGTAGGGTTCACTGTTCGTCTACAGTTTACCCTGGCTACGGTCCCCTAAACAACAGCCAAGTTGGAAGCTTGTGTCGGACCCATATTTTCACTTCAAAGCTGTTTTTCTCAAAATCAGCTCTGTCGACATATAATAATTATATTCATGGAATGCTCTCCCCAAAAGACTGAATATACAAGATGCATGTGACTTGGGTGAAATTCAAAGAGAACTGAAATCAGTCAAATTTTTTTTTTATGTAAATGTACATGTCCTCCATTATCAGTATTGCACAAGAAATAATCCTGACAAAAAGACAGCTGAGCTCCCTAAAAAGTAAATGTACAATGACATAAAGTAATTTAATGTACATAATCTCATAAAACATTGGACAAAAATCATGACAGAAGAGACTGCTGGTTAAAAATACAATTACATACAGAAAACAGACTTTTTTCCAAAAGCACACTGGACAATGCAAAAAATTCCACTGTATTTTGAACTTCACAAAACTTTAAAACATAAAAATCATATTTCCCTTAAATGTATACACGTACAAAAAAATTTAATTTCACAAAGAACTTTTGTTTTGTTAGCACCCAGAAAGTTTCTTTCCTCAAATAGACACTTTGAAATTACATGTAGGCCTACATATAACTACATGTATGTATTATTGGCATGCTGTCATAACATGCTCAAACACTTTAAAAAATTGAACAAACTTTGAGTAGCTATTTAAATTTGACCAATTCAGGCCATAATTAGTAGCAGGAAAAAAGCACAGGATTGACATGTTATACCATTACTGGGATGACAGTACAATAGGAAACACCATTCAGTAAAACTGACATCCATGGGACAAAAGTGATGAATTTTGTCACCACCAAATAAAGAAAAGGCAGAAAATTCCTTCATTAATACTGAACAAATGAAAAGATAATAATAATATTTGTGTATGACAGGTTTTTTGGCTATTTTGGTTAGCCCTTTCGATAGCGCTGAAGTGGTTTTTAAGGTTATGTTTTAAAATTGACTGGGATCAGTTTATTTATAGTTATCCCCACAAAAGGATACATTATGTGAAAGGAAATTGAATGTAGTTTCTAAATATACCATGTTTTTTCCTCTCAAGCAATATAATACAACTTACAAGGTCACAATACATGAAACTATGTGAAACTGTTCAAAAAAAGAAAAAAAATGAAAAACAATTTTTGTGTTTGACTTCATTGAACACACCTGTAATATGAAATTATGACCTCCCAGGCACTTTGAAACATGTCCATAAAAACAATCAGCAATATCTCACCAAATGTCTATGAAAAAAGATCAGTCTAGAAGGTGTGATAAACCTCAAAGCATCGGCCAAGGCACAGGCCAGGTTGAGAGGGACACCCCTGGATCTAGATTTCTTGGCTGGCACCTTCTTAGTTTTATCAGTGGTCACTGTTCTTTCCATACCTTTACCCTTGCCTTTACTAGTGCCAGAACTAACACTGGCACCACTAGTACTAGTACTAGATCTAGCAGCTTGCAGATGGGCACTCTTCGATGTCATACGCCTGGAGTCACTGTCAGAAGAATCTGACTCCTCACCCCTTGACAAAACATACTCAGACCCAGAATTTGAGAAAAAAAATTGTCTTCGCTATCACTCTGTCTCACTACATCTAGCTCAAACAGTCATATTCTTTCTCTTTTTCTGCTCCCTGAGGCCATTGTGAGCTTGTTTACAAAGTTACCATCAAGCCGACAGTGGCGAGAGGAAGGTAACTGATCGAAGATTATTTGCTCTGGTAAATCGCTAGCAGTAAAGAAATTTCAAAAAACTGGAATCGAGTATGCGTAAACTTCAATGCTAATTCAGAATTTCACCTGTACTCGCCATAGCTTTGAATACAAAGCATTTGTAGAGCAGTTTTAGTATGCCGTACCTGCTACGTCTACATGGTATTGGGGAACCCAGAGTATTGCAACTTTCGTGACATATTTGGTACGGCACAGTGGCAAAAATTGCACAATTTTATGACGAACCAGGTACGTCACTATAGGATCGAAGGGGTTAAAGGCAGCAAGCAAACATGGGCAAATGCTAATAGAACATGTGTACATAAAAAGGTATTCTGAGACCAAATTTCAACATTGCAATGCAAATAGATGCATTTTCATTTTTCATTCTGAGTTTTATTTTTTACTATACTCCTACTGGTACAGGTATGTTAAGTTTTTGAGGCCATCACATCAGCGCCTGATTTCTTCGCAACATTCACATTGTTGTTAATAAGCGACGACAATCTGTGAACCCATTTCTGTTGTTTCGCAGGAAATCCTAAAGGTACCAGAGCTTTTCTCTTAATCTTATACACAGCCTGCCTATTGCCAATCCCTGACCATCTCTTGCGGTTTGGTTGCACCTTTATTTTCCTCCCATTTTTCCCCCTTTGCATTTCATGGGATGCAAATCAAAAAAAAAAAAAGCCGTAGACAGCCTGGCACAACCTGATGACACACTGTCCAGTTGCATCACTCTCCTGTGAAATTTTAGTATACTTTTCACAAGATTTGGATCTCTACTTTGACTCAGCTTTTCTGCTACCAAGTTGCATACTTCCTGGAAAGCACTGTCCAACTTTTCAGAGTTTTCATCATCATTTACATTGCCAGACAAATCTGCAGAGGACTGTGGTGTGCCCTCCTGTGCAGGAATATAATTTGTATGAGATACAATGGAATTTTGTGGTTCATTCTGTCGGAGGGTGGTCCATCCTTAAAGATTGCCCAATGGCTCTGAAAACTAACATCTGTCTCATTTCCAGACTATGGACTGGTACAAAGTTCAAGCAACTCGCCTTCTTGCCACACCATAGAGCATACTAATGCTTGCATGGGGCACCATCTCTTCCAAAGTCACATGTGCAGGTTCTTAAAGCCATGTCCAATGGTAGCTGCAATACACAGGATGATAAAGATACAACAAAATTACTGTTATGAGTTTTTACTTGTGAATTACGTTAAATAGCAAGAAGGGTGTAATATCAACGTGTAACAAGCACCAAAAGTGATAACAGTATACATTATTTTACAATTACACTACTGTGAGTGTAAGGAATTCTAAAACAATTAGAAATGGAAGAGAGAAAATAGCTTTAACTTTTTAAGATCTTAAAGATGTCCTTTTATTTTTGTTAGTCTTGCCCCAAATCCAAAAACATGTTATGAAAATGTTATTTTTGTGGCAACAGTTCAACTAATGCACTAGATAATCTAAACTCCAGTAAATTTATTCATTGTATTTATGCTCCATGCCACTGGTCAGCCTCCTTTTCTGTGTTCTGATATATAATGCCTTCTGCATTTTACAACATTAGCAGGATGTATGCTGTACATAATTTTTTTTTTATAGATGTTAATGTATCTGGAAATCTAAGAGCGTGTTCCACATCATGATGTATAATATGGATTTATAACTATAAGACAGGGCTCTCACTTTAAATTTTAATGGAATTTCATAACTCTGTCACTATTAGAAATGTTAAATTTTCTCTACTTTCAAAAGACAGCGCCCACAAGAAACTACACATATAATAATATGTGATTCTGTATCTTCTGCAGATTAAATCACAATTTCACAAACATTAGTTCGCAGCTCTGGGGATATGAAGTGCTGCTCCCTTGGTGTAGCAGATTATGTAGTATGTATGTAGAGACATGTTGTTACAATATATAACCTAAACAGATATTGGTCGAAGGACAGGCTCTTCAAAGCAGACAGGTAACATTACAAGTTCATTGTATTTTTATGTTAAATAATATTGTTCTCTCTTCTATGTAATGCTGATGGTTATTTTTCAATTTTCTTACCTCGTGCCTTCTTCGCTGAAACTGTTAACGTGGTTTCCCATGTCCCTGGAGGATCCAACAATTCTTTGTCTTTTCTCTGCCCCTCGAATCAACATTATCGGTGGATACTGCCCAGGTTTCCAACAATATAGGTCCAGGTTTATCCTCCAGTACACTGGTGTTGACTAAATACAAGAAAAAAACGAATGGATTCCACAATTATTATTGTTGTTGGATTAAAAAAAAAAGAATTAAATAGACTGATTTGATTCCTAATAAAAAAAGACTTTTATTTGACAAAAATGACTTCTATTAAAAAAAACAATAAAAAAAACAAAAAAACAAAAAACCGTCTGATAATCAAACCACGGTCACCCGATTGATGGGCGAAGATGCTAACCACTAAGCTAGAAGTATAGCCGACCCTGTATAAAAGTGAAGAAATTTTTCCAAAATAAACATCACAAAACCAATTACGGGCAGATAAAATCTCTCTTTTAAATAAACAATAAAATACGTGATTCCTTTGCAGTCTTTCTACATCTAGCCTATATTAAATGAAAATAATCAAACCTAAAATAAAAAATAAAAAAAAGACATTCTATCCCCGATCCCAAAACTTATCGAACCCATTCTTAACCCTTAAGCCTGTCTGTGTACCCATCAACTCGAGATATATAATATATGGTTCAATCTGATGGTAATCCTCCCCAATTTTATGATGTCTTTTTAACTTTTAATTAGATTTAGGTGTTTTATTCTTACAGATCTACATCTTGATAAATTACATCTAGATCTAGTGTTCTGGAACTTCTGTACGACCACCTTCACTAAAACATGATAATTAATAGATCTAAATTATTATAAACATGTTAGCTTCCCTGTAATAATGTTGGAGAACATAGTGTCATAGATCTACCCTCGGTAGCTTTCTTGATTTTTTTCACTCGCAAGGTCATGTTGTGAATGGCTTCAAATTCTTGGAACCAGGTCTTCAAATTAGAAACAGTAAGGTGTCCAACAGCGGCCTGAATTAGTACCTACTTATCTTCAAGCACATGTGTCAAGAACAGATTTAATTCATAAATGTTTCCACTGACTAAATTTTTGTGAGAGAGCAGTGAGTAATTTTTACAAACGTAATTATTGTGCGAGCCAGCATAACTTGGTCTCGTAAACAATTTGTTTTGAACAGTTTTTTTTATAATAGATAGACAGAAGGTGTGGGGAAGGATAGACGGACAGCGTAGGTGTGCATGACTGAGCACTTTTTATATCTCGTGTTTTGAACTAGGTTTAGTAGAGAGGGAAGGGGTGAGTAGGAATTAAATGTTATTGAGACGTCTGTTGACGTACAGAAAATCCGTGATCCAGAGTAAAAGCTCGGGGTTTTGAACATGTTAAGAATTTATTGCTATAAAATTACATTTTATTGTCTTGAGTGATTCGACCTTTGATGTCGACCCAAGGTCGTTGCGTAGGGCTGTTACTTAAAATAACTCAGTTCGGCAGCTGAGCTAGAAGTGGTTGCACCAATCACAATCCAGGAATTAGACGGTAAGCTGCAGATGCAGTCCAGTATTTAAGGCCATACAGAACTTAGTTCTGGGCCACATGTAGACAATCCATTTACGAGGTGGACGGCGAGCTCTCAGCCAGATGAGAAGTCATAGAGACGCAGCGATTGAGCTGTATATGTACAGTGATGGAGCATTGTCAGAAATCTACGCTCCTGAGCCCAAGCATACTTGTTTGAGCATTAAACCCACAGCGCTAATATCAACAGCCCTCACATTGTGAGGGCCGAATGGTGAGCTAAAGATTTTAATTCCATCCTGAATTTACAGCCACCTACACATGTAGACTGTTGACCAGTACTGCCAGACCACATGCATTTCCCGCGACCACGTGTGAACTACACCAGAGCGCGCCTGGCAGAGACGCTATATAAATATGTTTAAGTATGAAGAGAGATAGAACTTTAAACCTTACAGGATCCGTCGCCCTCGGGCGCGGATTCTTTTGAATGTAAATTTATTGTGACTTAGATAACTTCATATTACATTGCCTTAAGTACTTCATAGTTGCTCCTCAGCTTAGCTGAGCATTTTCAGTTGCTATTGTATTCGTTATCTATTGTATATTTTATCTTTGAATTTGTTAGATATATAAACTTTACAGTCTGTTACTCAAATTGATTTATTTAGTTTTTAGAGTGAAAGTTGTTTAATTGTTGTTGTTTTTTGTGCTCGTGTGATTGGGAAGCGGACCTCTCGATCTATATTCCCCAAAATCCCGATCCGCGACAACATGCACGATATTATTTTCAAAATCTGGCAGTAGCAAGTCTCGTCTTGCAATCTGCATCTATTAAACCGGCTGATTCTGGTTTGGCATACACTTTCTCCCCAACCGCGCTTATTGCGGTGTCTATGTCAATGTTTAATAGTAATGTGTCTAAATTTCTCTGCCGTTCTGCCTCTCACACACCGAGAATTATAATATCACAAAATTACAGGTTAGATTCTATCAAGTCAGATCTAGATCTAGATCAAGCATCCCACACGTTACGTGTTACATGCGTTTTAACAACATCCGGTGAACAGAGATTATAAATTCCAAGTATAAATTTTTAATAATGATTAGAATCGCGCTGAACGATACCACATTAAACGAATAGTTCTCATTGGCTGAGACGTATACCGGGAAAAGCCCCGCTGACCTCGCGACCTTTGAGATGCCGGCATCCGTACTTGATGCCTGCAACCGTTTGCAAAAGGGCCAACTGCTGCGCCGTTAGTCAGTTTATGGGACAAGGAAAACAATCGAGATTCCTACATCCTCCGACCGTCCGGTGTTAGACAATTTGTGGGACAAAGACAACACAATCAAGATTCTTACATCTTCTGACCATTCAGCATTAGCAGATTCGTGACACGGTCACATTTATATTGTGTAATATTGTGTAAAATCACAGAACTTACGTTGATTTTTAAGCTCAGTATTTCACAGCTACAGAAAATTATAGAAGTTAGTGGCAATTTTAAGTATTCAGTTGTCTTAAACGATCTGAATTTTGTTTGCCCTAGTGTTGATTAGGATTAAATGTTTTTTATTCGTCACTCCAGAGGAATATGTACATTTTTTTTATTTTTTTTGTAGCCCACAGATTGTGAGTGTTACTAAAAGCAGGATTACTAATTAGCTACATTTCGATGACATCAGTCAGGCGGCATTTTGGCAATATAAAATTGAAACTTTGTGTGATTTGGGAGCTAACAGTCATTTAGATGGCCTAGCTTTTAATACAGTTTCGTTGCAAACCGCAGTAAAATAGCACTATGCCAGATCACAAGCATTATGGTAAATAATTATACAAAAGCACAATGATTCACAAGGGAACTCTTCCGGCGTGAAGTAAAAAAAAAAGTATGTGCGTACGTGTGTGTGTGGGGGGGGGGGGGGCTAAAATCTCATTGTTCTTTGCCCAATTCGTAAATCAAAAATTGAACCAGTGTTTCTCAACGGTTTCTGTCCCATGCCCCACTTCAATTTTCCAACAACAACAACAACAAAAAGTGCGATCCACCGTAATCGGACAAAGTTAGTATACAGTGTATACAAAATGATTTTGAAAAATATTTATCAAAATTTAATGTATACATACAAAGGGAGGTTTCATTAAAAGTTTCTAAGAAGTTTTATTCCCTTGTTGGGGGAGCCTTGCCTTTGACGCTAGCTGTGGATAATTTGTTCGATTCGAGGGACCAGCTTCGTCAGTTTTAACCTTTCGTGATATCCAGTTAAAATACACTATGAAATTATCGACTTCTATGAAATATCCACATGCCCCACCAAAACACTGCCAGGCTTCACAGGTGGGGCAGGAGCTCCACCCTGAGAAACACTGGTCAAAAGCCTTAGGCTCTTTTTAGATACTGTCGCAGGAATGATGACATTGAGCTCGTGACAGAATCACATCGACCAGTGACAGTGGGGAGGTAAGCCTAATCAGGATCATAATTGAAGGAAAGCGTTTATACGAAAACCAGTAGAACTGTGACATTACATTGTGTATTATTAGATCGATATTTGTTAAGTCCAGGACTCCAGGGGCCTGAGTTTTTGTTTTAAAAAAAACAACAAAACAAAACAGCATAAGATAAGATAAGATAAATTTTATTCATCCTTGTACAAGGAAATTTGTTTTGATCATTGAATACATAACAATACGAGGTACAGTTACAGAAATTATGATTTTTATATAGCGCGCCCGCACACGCACACACACACATGTACACACACACACTAATAAATAAACAAAATTAACAGTGCACACAATATGCTTCCCTTACTAAAACACACTGACCTGACACGCAGGACACAATTCAACTGTACACAGATTACGATCAAGATGACGGCATTATTGTAACATCCTAGTTGATGATGGAATGAACGATTTAAAGTAGCGCTCAGTTGAAAGTTTTCTTTGACAACAACCTTAAACTTCTTACAGATCTTATGTATTCTTTGTTCAGGGGATGTTGGCGGTCATTTATTATATTATTAGCTTTTTAATACAAGCACCAGCGTACAGCTCATCAAGATAATTATGGCAGATCACAGTTACAAATTTTTTATGCTTTTTTAAAAATTAAAATATTGATATTATTTTTCTTTTTTTCCAGAAACAGGTTAATACCATCCTCGCTACCAGAATGAGTAGAACGTTTGGCCTAAATCTTGTCAGTTGTGAATTTTTATTGTTTTTTTTTTTCGTTCAAAGCATTCCGGTGATAAATGAAAAGCCTTCGCGACATTTTTTTTTTTTTTTGAATGCAATAGTTCTACCCACAATGGCATCAAGACGATTCAGCTACACTGTTTTTTTTTTAGTCTTATTTTTAACAGAGGGTACAGAGAGAATTATCCTCTTAAGTACAGCATTGTTGACTGGAGTTATTAAGCAAACAAAGAGACAAAGGTGGCCAGTTCTTCGAACGCTTCTAGGTGAAGGATATCAGTCCAGAACCACAGAGTGTGGAGGTAGTTTTAAGGTGGGTGACAGTCTTTCGAAGAACGGGAGCAGTTTAAAAAATGGGGAGGGGGGGGGGGATTATGAACCATGGAACCAGAGAGTATAGATGTGTAGAGAGATCTCACTTCCGCCAAAACTCGAAACTAGGTCGTTGCGGTAAACAAGAAATTGAAGAATTGAAAGAGACCGCCTTCACCAAAGATAGTGTGCATAATCTGTTTACTGTGATTTGTTCATATTTTTGGGCTGATTGAAACTATTTAGAGCCGTTTGTAACTTGTCCTTACGCCCCGTGGAAATGCACAAACGGGTATTTTTTACCGCAGCGACCTACTTTCCGCTCCATGCTAACAGTAGTTTCCCAGAGCCTCCCGTGTGTCGCAGTGCAGATCGACCAACAGTGAAACCTCTATACTCTCCATGACTATATCTATGATACTCTCTGATGGAACCCAGTGCCAACTGGACACTGACTTTGCCGGTTGGCGCTTTATTGATAATAAGTGGCAGAAATCTTGGCATATACATGTACATTGCACACATAAATGACCAAAACATATTTCCTCGATAGGAAATGTTTTAGAAAGAGGACGGTATGTAGTTTTCGTGCAGATAATTTTAGTGTGTACGGAAAAAAAGCCCGGAAAAAGCCAAAGTGCCAAATGAATTTTCTGATGCCAACCATATATGCAAAAGAAAGCCAAATTTCTGGAATTTGTCTTTAAAAAAGCCAATCTGGTAACCCAATTACAAGCAGGAAGGGAAGGGAAGCAAAAGCCAGAGAGTGTACTCTCTTTAAGCTGAGGGAGGGGAGATCATCCTTGTTTAATGTGATGTGATCAACAAGGAAGCTAAAAGAGAAACATGACCTGTTCGCCAGAGAGTCATCTTAATTTTCAGGATAGTTTGAGATCTGAATGTCGATTAAACATGTGTTTTAGATGATTAGGAACGACCTACATTCACCATTTCGTTTTACAGCAAGCGATTAGTATCAGAAAAGTCTACCGGTCCTGAAATCTAGACAAATCAACTTTGATTGTCACACGCAGGTGAGGAGAGAACACTGAACAGTTCGCAAGTTCATTGCTGTTTGGACGGGAACTGTCGCCGAGGTCCAGAGGGCGTGCTTTGATGGCTCCCTGGCACTCACTTCCTTGTTGCTGGGTTGTGGTTCTAATGCTGTGTGGAATTGTGACCGTAAGTTTCTATGATTTCATTTTTTTTCTGGTAAACAGGAAAGTGATCACCAGTGTCCAGATGGTTGTTTCATGAGCAAAATAGAGCTCCTCTAGATCTAGATCTAGAAATAGATCTATAGGAAAGAGTTCGAAAGGTCTTCCGCGCCAGTCAAGAAAGCACAACTACCCCAGCCCTTTTTGCCTGATTAGATCTAGTCAATCTGTCTACCGCCCATTGGGAAGGAGTTCCGTACTCGAGCGCCAAAGACCAGAAACTAACTAAACACAACTACCCCAGCCCCTTTTCGCCTGATTAGTCAATCTGACTACCGCCCATTGATACAAACTGACTAGACCCTCACGCCCCCAGGCCCATCTGACCATTCCATGTGTTTAAATTGATAACAGTGAAAGTGGCGCTCGAGTAAGGTACTCCTCCCGCCCATTGATACAAACTGATTAGACCCTCATGCTCCCAGGTCCATCTGACCATTCCATGTGTTATGAGTTTAAATTGATAACAGTGACAATGTGTAATTGTAAGCTTTAATTAATAGCGGTAAAAATTATGGCGCGGACGGGCGGAAGACCTCCCATCCCCTCTTTAGTGTGTTTTCTTGACTGGCGCGGACGGGCGGAGGACCTCCCAAGAGTTCTCTACATCCCATACCCAACCAACCTAACTGTGTCATTAACTTTTTGGGTGCCATGAAATGAATTTGTCCACATTGTCCGATACAGGAAGAATATAGGGTAATTTTAATTTTTATTGTTTAGAATCAATCCTGTCTCCAATCGGTAACGTCAATTACCCATGCATTTTGCGACAATGGACACCGCTATTACAGCTTGGTTAGATCTCAATCTGACTACCATCCAGTGATACAAACTGACTAGACCCTCACGCCCCCAGGTCCACCTGAGACAAGAGTGATTCTAATTTCTATAAAAATACCGAAAATAGTAGGGGAGATGAATGAAATCTAACTAGGGCAACATGTGTTAATAGAAAGTTGACTTTCTCTCTTCTCGAAACAAAATGGCCTTGCATTATTGTGCACCGATACATCAGTGACTGGAACGAATGTTACCAGCGGAGGTACCTATTTATATATCGGCGACTGGCACACAAAGAGTTCAGCCCCCGCCCTTGAACTTTGTTTTCAGGATAAAAGCATGAAATATTTTGAGTGGTAGGATTAGGAATAAAAGTAGGGATAGAGTTAACAGTTAGGGTATCTTGACTGGGTGGTCAGGATGTATGGTACTCTTTCCGAGATCCAGAATCTAGTTTTGAACAAGTTTTTCTGTTGTTTTTTTCTATATTTTTTTTTCTTTTTATAAAGTGCAATCCAGTATTATGTGGTGCTAAGCCTAGATAGTAGATAGTGAGAATCTGTCCCATCAAAAGATTCCCTTTACTTCATTTTTAAATGTAAATTTATCGATTGAAGTTTTGGCCTAGGCTAACAGTACTTAATGAACAGCCAAATTTCATGTGGTTCATAAATTGTACAGAAGGAGTACCATGAGTTACACAACTTTAGTCGGAATATACTTTGTGTACTGTGTGCTAATCGCCAAGCTCAACATTTACCATGAAAACATCCACCTAGAGGACCAACTCGCCAGGCAGGGGCAGCGCCCCCCTGCGGCCAGCCGCTCAGGGCCACTCCAAGAGTCATAATTATATCCTTATAATAATATGCAACTCATAAGAACTCCTCCCAGTTGTATAAGAGATAGTGCTGTTGTCTTAGATTTTCAAAGACCTTCATTGAACTTTCAGAGGATTGAAAGTAACGAAAGCTGGGGGAGATTTTTACATTAAGATGCCTTTAAATGGTGAAGATATTGCAAACTCATCTAGGATTGGGAGAAGGGTCAAGGACCCAGAATCTGCTTAGGAATTGATGTACAAGGAAAGCCATGTGCCATAATTTAGATTTGTGCTGAGAAAGAATAATTTACATTTGTGCGTAGGAAAAGAATTTTGAGATATATATAAATAAACTTGTCATTTTCAGTTGTGAATTCTCATTCAGGCTCATCATTCCTAGTGAAAATACTGTTTCACATTTTTCAGATGTTTCAAATATGACTTATGAGCCCAATGTGGCTGCTTTTGAAATGAGGAGTATGAAACCTGACCATTGAAATTTGAAAAAAATAAAAACCAGCATGAAATAATTAATGTAGAGATTGCTGCAGCGTTCACTTTGCACTTTCATATTTAATTTTCCCTTGCGTTTAAGAAAATTGACAACATTCAGGATGAAAATGATGGATAGCAGAATGATTTTTCAGAGACATTACATTGCAGAGTATACGAAATCAAGGTAAAGTTCTATTATTGAAAGAGAAGACATGATGAATGTCCTTCAGTAGGTGAAAAGCTGCTTTTTTTTTTTTAATAAACACAGATTATCAGTGAACAGTTGGCGTGGTTGTTTTAAACCAGCAGCTGTATGTCAATAGAATAGAACTTGATTTGCATAGGATTTTTGTGTGGTTGTTACCAAAGGAGTGGATTTCATGCATCAAACCACAGCAGTATGGTGTGGCAGATCTGCGTCGGAACGATGTCAAGCAAATTGAAGTTGCTGGCTGGGTTACAATCCGCTACAACTGATACAGTATGTTCACATGGACTAGTGCTGGGTGAACAAATTAAAATGAACACGAAAAAGCTGTGGAGTCCCAGTGGAGGATGTGGTCCAAAGTTGATATGGAAAAGGGGAGAGGGAGAGAAAAAGTTTTAATATTCTGTATTCAAAATGCTGTGTGAGAAACAAATTATCAAAGAAAGGAAAACAACAAACCCACAAATTCTTATAAAATGAATTCCAAATGCAAAAAACTTCAAATGCATGTTTTTGGTCCCTTTGACCTTGGTAAACATCTGTTCAGAAAATGTGAAAAAATGATTGAAAATATTTTTTTTTTTTGAAATTGGAGAAAACCACTTAGCTTAGCTTTTATACAGTTCACTGGCATTTTTCCGCATTTAAAGAAGATGAACAGGATGTTAAACTTCGTAATGAGGCAGACTTTATTTACCATCATACATTAAGGTTCTTGACCACTATTGGTGCTCAGCTTGAGAAGCTGTAGAAGAAAAGAAAATTGCAGAGTAAGAGAAAGGAGTATGTAGTGCATTGGCTCATGCAGAATCAGAAATGAGATTCCATGTTATGACAGTTGTTTGATGTGGTGCAAGTTTCAGATTTTGAGCATACACTGATATGTGATATTTCAGCATGTAATTGGGGTTGTAAAACATTATAAGTTCGAAAACATTTATTTTTTGGTACCCATACTGAAGATTTTTTTCAAATACATGTAATTTCATCTCTGTGTTTGAAGTTTTGGATTTTAAATTGTACATTCTCCTGTCATCACTTTTGCATTTTAGTGCCAAGGACCTCCACTATATTTGTGTGGCTCTCCAGGAAAACCCATCGCATGACGCACAGGCTGCTTTTGAGATACAGGCCTGTTTTTTTTTTTCAGTTTCTCTGGTTATTACACCTGACACTTTAAACGGCCATATATCTCAAAAACTATTTGAGATATTGACTTCAAATTAAAAGCAAAATACACAGAAAATGCTCATCTTTCATAATAGTTGTATCTCAAAATGTGAAATTTGACCCACGTGAATGGTTTTCCTTGAGCACTACACATTTGTACAAAAAAAGAATGTCATCTTGTTTTGGACTCCTTTATATCAAGGGCTATTTGCCATCTTTTTGTGTGTGACATTTTGCAGATTTTGTGGTTTTGTTGTGAAAATGCTTCTCTCACTCCTTTACAGATGTCATTCCAATTGGTTAAAAACTTTTCAGGAGATGTGTTGTGATGTAATGTTGTGCTCTGATGTTACAGAAGTCTTCAATTTCTTCAAATTTTCGATCCTCTTTTTCTCAGAAAGTCAAAAATGCACATACAACAATATGAGAAATACTCGGCATATAGGTTTCATGGAGCAACTTTTTCCTCTGTCTTGTCATTGGTTATTTGAACTGAAGTTCATAGGCTTGAATGTTGGGAATAAGTTTATGTGATAGTGTTTTCTTGCAATTCAAAAAGGACCCCAGTACCTATATCATGGAACCAAAGAAATGGGCAAGTTTGCGATGATCAGAAATGAATGAATCTAATGTAATTGAAAGACAACTCCAAACTTCTGTCATGCTTGTAAGTCTCATTTCTGCACTGATTCATTAAAAATTTCAACACTGTTTACTTTCAGACTGAAGGTGGCTCTTTGAAGTTTGGCAGCCCCACCTATTATCAATGAATTTTTAGAAAAGTATTTTTCTAATTATTTTGTTTCCGGAGTCCATGTTCTTAAAAGATATATAAAGGCCAAGGGACTAACTTACTAAATAAGCCTCTTAGGTCTAGCTTAAAACCCAGTGATTGCAGGCTGGCTATAATTTATGTTTTCAAATATTCTATAGCTGTCCATACTGAAGACCAAATTACGTGTGTCTTTGCATTTTCTTTCTTTTTCTTCTTCTTCTCTCTCTCTTTCGTCCCATATCTGATGAAAGTTTGGTTCTGCTGCCCAATGACAATGTCAACTAAATTAGTGCTGGTAAAAAATCTGGACATCCACACGCTGGTTTACTAATCCCTTGCTCTATGCATATGCTCAAATTGTGTGCTGTAATATACATTCGTTTCTTCACCTATGCACAGGCCTCAGCCCCAACACTCCCACCTTTAATCGCTGAGGCTGTTAAAATGTCAAATGGGAGAAAATTGTTAGGTAGGCTGATGAGATTGCTCATAAACTGCTAGAAACTGTTGCAGATGTTAACTCGCCTCTTGCGTGAAAAGTATTAATCTTTTACTTACGTGAAACATTCACTTTGAGTCCCCCATTTAAATACGAAATTTAAAGATGACGAAAAGGAATAAAATGTGAATGGCAGTTTTCCACAATGTAAAGATAGTAGAAAATGTGCTACTAAATTTTATTAGGAAATTCGTAAAAACCAAAATAAATATATCCATCTAGATAGAATTTGCTGAATTTTGTGGATGACTCCATGCAGCAATCTCGATGGATACCAACCAAACCTTTTCGGCTGCCTTTTCTATTCATACAATACAGTATAAAACTAGTAAAATGATAATGATGGTAATAATAGTGCAGTGGTCACTCTTTTTTGCATTTATTTATTTATTTACATGTATTTTGATATCTTGCTAATGGAGGCCTTTGCAAGATATGTGCTGGCTAAGCAAAAGAAACCACAATCAATATAATTCTATGAGATGTGCTAGGATTTATTTATGAATTATGAACGAATGCTTAGTATGATTCGCCAAAGTTCCCAGTCAAAACCATGGAGATAATGTTTTAAATTACGAATTACATAATCGCAGAGATGGGTTTCAAAAAAGATGTTTTAAAAATATCAGGTCGGAAGACAACAAGGTACTTCCATCATTTGATGGAAATATGGTAAGATCAACAAACTATGAAAGAACCACTTGCTGGTAATAATTGGATTGTAAATTAACTGGAAGGTATATCAAGTAGTATCTGAACTCTTTCTGATATGCATATGACATGAAGGTTTATCTTCACAATTGTGTAGTTTGGTTACAATTTAGGGCATGGGTTTAATTGTGGACATGATCCAAAGGTTTCATGAATACTTTGAAACCTCAACTTTATTTACTATAGAAATGCACATTTTGCCTTTTCACAATGGATATTGCATTTTGAGAAATCTTGTGGTGAGATGAGCTCGTGTTGCTGTGAATGTAGGAGAGGATTACGTGATCCATCCATCTACAGAAATATAGAGGTCCTGCACAGCCCTGGAATTCCAAGGATCACTGGAATAGCCATTGAATTTATAAAAATTGTGAAAAAAACAACACTGGAAAAGCCATGACTATTGTGCAATAACACTGGAATAGCCCTGGAACCCTGTTAGATTGGGGATAGGGGGGGGGGGGGTGACCAAAAAATAAAGAAATAGACAATGTTTCTGTTCTGGAATTTAACAATTTAGCCCTGGAAAAACCCCAGTGAAGTCCTTGAAAAACGTTCTCAAAGAGGCGCAGGAACGGAGAGCGTAATAGGATAGTCTTTTTATGATAAGATTGTCTCACTTCACAGAGAAATGTTTGTGTGAGCACTAAAGACCAAGCAATCACCGAACAGAAGCCACATATTATTATGCCACTAGAAAGAAATCAAAAGGTAATTTCTTATATAAGTTTCAGAGGAGGAAAAGTACTGTCATCATTTTATTGTGATTTAATGTACACTAAGTACGTATGAAAGGTAAGAATCTATCATTAGTCAGCATGTACACTGATTATTCTTCGACATATTCCTGCATAATTTCTTGACTTCTTATCAGCAGTTTAAATTTTACCATCTAATGTGGTTCTTAGCATATCAAAAACTGCGGCTATGGATCACCTGGATCAGGATGCCATGTAAAAATGTGTTATGGACTTTTAAGTCCATCATTTTCCTAGAAGTGGCCATAATGCTTAAACGTCATGTTTTTGTAAAAACGTTTCACAATATTTAGACCTATTTTCGTGCTTTAATATTACTACAGGAATCCACGTTTTTAATTCTTCATTTATGGCGGATCAAGGTGACAGTGTTTGCCAGATTCAATTTGTCAAAATTGTAAACTTGTTTTTGTTGTGGCTCTGTGTCGTCTCATGTATGCTCATGCAAACTGGCAAGCGAACTTGCATCTGTCTGCCAATTTTCATTTTTTTTTCGATGAGTAGTTTTGGAGCCGTTTCGCTTAACACATTTATGGGCCTAGCTCCATTGTAACGAGATGCCTCGCATAAGATTGTCAAGCCACACCATAGAACTATTGATATTTTCAGCAATTTAATGATGAGTCTCAGATTGTGGGCAATAACTCACAGGAATACTTTCTGTCCAGCATCAAATGATTGTTTTGTTTATCAGTGATTGTTTAGCGTATCTCATAGTATTGTGCAAGTTTCCTCACTAATAGATGCCGAATGTGGGATGCTTTTTGTAGTCATTTTTAGCGAAATCTTTATGGGAGACTGTCACGAGTGGAGTGAGTGCAATTAAGGGGATTGCTACAGAGCGGGTGTAGAATAAGAAGAGCTCACGACAGACGGATAGGAAAAGACGTGAAAGGGGAAGAGTAAAAATAACTCATGCAGACAGGTGGGAAAAGCGTGCGTGTATGAGTGGTGTGGAAGTCTGAATGAGGCGAAAGCGCTGGATTACTATCACTGCAAGTTAGAAGGTCCTACGGATCGGACCTGTGCATAAGAGCCCATCGGGCGGACATAAAGGGAAGCAGTCGAGAAGACTAGTGAGAGTCTTTCCAGTTATGACTGGTATGTAGAATGTTGATTGATTATTATGATTGATGTATTATATTATATTCGTCTATTACCATGATGTGAATAAGTATATGTGAGGAATGTGGAAGTCCTTGATATTGAATATAGCAATGTGCGCCACGAGCGATAGATAAAAGTGAGTTCATGGATTTGTAGCGCGAGTGAGTAGTGTGTACTCCGATGGAAGTGTGTTACCGTAAGATGTGCGGTGAGTGAAAGGTGAACTAAGGTGTGTACGTTTCATGGGTTGTAAGGAGAGGTGGAGTGAATAGAAATGGTAGGGTATTATACCAATGTAATGTTATTCTTGTAGGTGTCGGGGACGGGCCGCAGAGCCACCTCGAGGAGCACAGGGGATAGGCCAGCATAGGGCCGGAGGCCACACATAGGCCAGAAGTGAGGCTGTCAGTGCAGGACAGTAGAGGCACATAAAGTCGTGGCAGTCAGGCCACGGACAGGGACGTAGATATGAGAGTGAATGAGATACTATATTGTTGCCATGTTGATAGGCTAGTGAACTGATATTATGTTGTTGCCATGTTGATGGCTATGGAAATAATAATGTGTTATTGCCCTGCTGAGGTGCTAGGGGAGTGCTAAGGTGTATGACAATAGGAAGGTGATATTGAGAGACTGCGGTGCCAGTGAATCATTAATGTACTATTAAGACCCTGAGGGGAGAGGCTGAGGCCGAAGTGCCTTTAGGAGTAACTACCGGATTGTGGATCCGAGGGAGAGTGTGTGTGAGAATAAGGCCGTTGTACGGCAGTCATTTCAATAATATAATATATGTAATTGCGCTATTATATGTATAATTATGTTTAATAAATGTGTGAGTCTGATGGGTTGTTTTGTTAAGTGTTAACTTGGTTGTTCGTGATTGTTGTCCTGTCATACTTATTACATCTCCCAGTCTGGGATTTGTGACAGAGACCTCAGGCATTGTTCTGGTATATTTTCTGCAATTAAAGATATTGTCTTTACTTTCTATAATTTAAATTTCAGAAATTATAATTATGCAAATTTCAGTTGATGTCGAATGTGATTGGTAAACTGTGAGCCACCTATCTGAATTATTCTGACATTGCTGCCTGTAGTATAAGCACATTAAGATTTTACAGCTCCCAATTTAGGTTTAGTATCCAGTGGAAATTACAGTGTGGGGCAACGATACAGAGTCTACGCTGAGCGTTGCAGCTGAACAGGGAAGGGAAATAGTGCACACTTTAAATATAATCCTCCTCCCACCCCCCTTTTTTTCCGTACACACACACACACACAAACACAGCGTTAAGGCTGGTTATTGGTAATTGCATATCTTGTCTGCTCCTATGAAATGTGTTGTTCAGCCTCAGTTCGTTACTTCCTGGTTTACCCACTTGTTATAGAATGGAGTTTCTGTAAACGGATAAGAACGAGTCAAAGCAATCATGATTCGTCATGGTACACGATTCAGCACAGGTTTTTATGGAAATAACTCACCTGGGCATTCTGCACCTGTGAGGGAAACTACATGGTGTGTGAAAATGCCATTTATTATACACTAGCTGAGGTACCCGGCGCTGCCCAGGATAAATCTGTACATGTATATAAATATATAGATTGTATTGCTCCGTTTAATTCGATGGTTCTTAACAATTTTCAGGCAATCGCCCCCTTCGGTCCCACATACACGTATTTATCATCGCCCCCCCCCCCCCATCCCTACTCCACCCCAACATGCAATCACAAGTACACAGACTTCACATTAGTTGTGATTGTTTATTGTTTTAAAAGTAGAAAGTATTCTTCATCAATTGTGCCGAACAATATTTGCCACTCCTGTTCACAAAGCCTACGTGTAGTGTTGGCCAGGTCAGTGATTTCCTTGTATTTGGTGTGCCATGATCAGTAGCGTAAAGTGAGCGGCAGTGTTTGTGAGACGATCACCCCTCTCACATACGGGGGCATAATTTCTCCGTCTTGTAGACACTGCATTGAACCATTTTCCCGTCGGAGGTTCATTTCCTTCCAGCTTTAGGAACAGAATATAGATAATTTATATCTTCATACCTGTTGTAATCAGGAATCTATGTAGGCCTACTGTTTGAAAATGTCTTGTCCTCGATACAATGAGAGCGATCGAACTGTACGTACTCGGGAGGGGGCGATGGCGATATCGACCATGCTGTTAACCACCGGCTTAACTGCATATCCAAATATAAATCTGGACTGTTGCCCAGCAGTAATAACAATACAACACATGAAAGAAGTGCGGAGTATCAGATAATCACCATCATAAAGTTAAATAAACAGAACTGTCTATGCAGTAACGGAAGCTGCTCGACCTATGGTGAAAACTGATAAATCAAATTTATGTCTTTGCTTGATTTAGAGATGAGAATAAGTATGTCCTTAATTCCCATCTAAGGGGCAAAAAGTTTTTAAAAAGGAACATTCTAGATAAAAACCCATTTATGAAAGTAAAAGAGGGACGTGTATTAATTTTTCCAGGCATGTAGATCTACTGGGAACCAGCACTGTTACCAGGGCCAAACTAACTTCCAGGATTTTTTTTCTGCTCATGCATGTCAGTTTCTGTGGTGCTCAATAAAATTACGGGATTTTCACTCACCCATCAACACGTGCTTGTATTCGTTAGAAACATTTGGTTATTGATATGATGTGGCACATAGCGGGACCATTTGAGACGAGTAAATGCATGCAAAGCCGGAGTTGTATCAAATCAAACGCTTTTTAGTTGCTATATCCATGTATTTGCTTACCAGTGTGCTGTACGCCCTTTTTTTCTCTTTTTCTCCTTTTCTTTAGGAAGGAGGCGAAATGTAATGCTTTTTAGTTGAATAAATTGCACGAGACTTGTCGATAAATGAATTGGACTTTCCAGATAAGACCAAATCCAACAGATTGCTTTCACAGTTTCAAACAAAAAGGAATGTACAGAGCACATGTATTTTGAAAATTTGGTTACCTGTTTTATGGAAGAGGAAACATTTTTTATGCGTGTTTTTTACGCGTTTTAACGTAAGACTGAACAATGATGTCCTTTGCTGTGGCAGAAAATGACGTGACCGTTCTGTTGCTGTGGTTTTTTTTGGGGGGGGGGGGGGTGCTTCCAAATCTAGAATTGTACCAAATAGGACTTTACCCAAATGTAGTGGTTGCTGTCACTGCCACGCGTTTTATTAGGAATGCCCTGAGGTGAATTGTGTTCGATGAAAAACGTGTCCAAACAGCGATGATGGGGGGGGGGGGGGGGGGTCGGTGTACAATGGTTTCTGGGATCTTCATCAGGCGCTTACATAGTATGTATAGAAAAAAAAATAATGTGTGAACAACTGGGAAAAAAACAAAAAACTTGTATTAGTTTCAGCGACCTCAAAGTACACATCTACCAAATATTTTCAAAGAACATGCACAGTGCCTCGCTGAAATCTAGCTATAAAATTAGGATTTAAATTCTTAAACATTTGTACTAACCATGAACATTAAACTTACGTTTGAAACCAATTGGGTCTCAGTTCATACCCAGTAAATAATTATGAAGCTTGAAATGTTTTTCTTATTTACTTTTTATACTAACTTACTTAATATAATTTATTATTTTTCCGGGGTCTAGAAGATGTCAGGAAGTTAAAGGCCAAAACATCTAATGAAAGAATCCACTCTTCCTCTGAAGATCGTCGTCTGTCTCACTCCACCTGAGGAGTTTCTTACCACTGTGATGAAAAAAGAGCGCAGCCAGCATTATGTCCATGAGTCGAATATATATTTAAGGCCAAAGGTCCACATGAGGCTCACGAGCCGCAGTTTGGCCATCTTTGGTATAGGTCATGTTTATGTGACCTTGTCTTTTTCTTTGCAGTAACCCTATATATTTTTAATTAGTTACTGCCTTTATGGTGGCAAGAAACCTATAATGCATTTTATTTTTCCCTGTGGTATTGCCAGATTCACATCCAGACAGTCGATGCGGCTTTTGGTACCAACTGTACAGACGATGCAACTCAATGTGTGGGTCCCACAGAGATTTGTGACAACAACACCTCTTGTCGGTGTGCTGGTGGTTACATTCAGGATACCAACAATAACATATGTAGACGTAGGTTTGATTGTCTGTGTGTCAGTCTTTCGTTGTTTTTCCTAACAGGTTGTCAACTTTATGTGTGTACTTATTATTGTTTTTTGTTCTCGTGTGACATCCTCATTTAGAAGTTTCCATTCATTTATTTTTATCTTTCACCCTGTGTTTTTGGAGTACTTATACATGGAGTTGATTGGACATTCATTTCCTTCGTGTCAGTGACTGAAAGTTATAGCATGTCTTTTGATGGCATTTTGAGAGACTTTACGTTTTTGTGTTTTTTTTTAACTTTTGTTTTGATAAAGCATGGTAGGAGCACGAAAGGGGATGTGCAAAGGTCAAGCGGAAAACAGGCAACATTCTCCAAAAATTCCCCATATGGGACGATTTGTGTCAAAGGGCAGTATTTATTCAGACCATCAAAATAGAGTTACATTCTTTAAGCAATACACACTTGTGCCTAACTCAGTCTACATACAACAGGCACGATGAAAGCAATTTCAGATGGCTGCACTGTAAATCCTACTAATGAAAGAGGCATCTTTTTTTGGAATATAATAGCCATTATTCAGACAATTAATTAGAATTTGAGGATAGTGTGCTGAAATTCTTGAGTGCAGTTTGTCATGAGTCTAGTTAATTAAAATTCACGCGGGGCGTGAGTTGTTTGTTTAGCAGGGCCATGAGAAATTGGCTGATGGCCTTGAACGGTCCTCGCGAATTGTTGTTTGTGAGTAAGGAATTGCAAAGTTAAACTATTAGATTCACGCTTTTCGGTTTTAATGTGCGGGATTAAAAGTAAAGGAGTAGGGGTGAGACAAGGTGGGGGTGTTTGACATTGTTAATTATGACTAGACAAGTTTTTGCACGTTAACTGGCTGATAGAATAGTGCAGACTATATTCCTACATTCAAAATGGTGGGAGGTTTCGGCCAATGAGATTGCTGAACTAATTTTGCCAGCGGACTAGCCCTGCCGGGTAGTTGGATGGTATAAAACATCGTGTAACGTTGAGATTCATTGAATACAGACGAGAGAAGCATCGTTTCGTGAAGTATCTCCGGTTGGCCAGTACCTGAACTGTGTGGTCTGAAGACTAAAAGTCCTTTGCTATTGGACTGACTGAGTAGATGATTTTGATATGAACATTAGAGCGATTACCTGTAGATAATTATATGTACAAGCTGTTTAATTACCTACAAGCCAATTTGTGCTTCTGTAGGCTTTGAATGTTCTGGGCTGTTATAGCCTTCAGTGTACCTTGAGAATCTGGTATTATTTCTGGAGAGTTTGCCTGGCGTCTGGCCAGTGGCGACTCAACTGTTATCTTGTTTCTTATAATATACCATTTGGCTATTAATTGCATTACCTTTGATAGGGAACATAGTGGCATAAAGATGTTAGGTTAAGTTAGTAATTGGAATTTTTTGCCTTGAATATACCTCTATTGTCTTTTGTTTTATATATTAATATTATGTAATAATATGGCCCGGCCGGCCTGACAGCATATATTCTTGTTATTTAATGATTTCTTGTGTGTATGTGTCCGAGTGTGAATTAACTGCCTCTCGTGCAGTCACTAGATCCCCAAGACCATAACTCTGCTCGTGACACAGTTGTCAGAACTTTTTCGAAACACTGCCTTAATTATGATATTATGTGATTCTTAGCAGGGCATCATACTTAGTAAAGCTCTGGCATAGAGATTAAACCAGGGGGGGGTCTGTATTATGATACCTTTACCAAAGTATGAGATTTACCTTGCTTTGCACTGCTGTTCCTTGTCATGTCAAGCTTGCAAAGGTTGTAAAGAACTGAAATGGTTGATTATTTTTTACACAATTTTTATGAGCGAAATAGAATAGATGTGTTTCATGGAACAGTTTATTAATCAAATGGTCTTTAGTAAAATATTACAGAAGTTTTTATATCCATATGTTTTGGGCAAAGAGACAAGTTTTTAATTATTTTTTTTTAATTTTCCAGATATAAAACATAAAAATTTCTTAGCATCTGTTTTCTTTCACAATAGATTTAATTGAATAATGCAAGTCTTTGTTTACAAAATATACAGGATATCTGCATATATAATTCACAAATTCTCCACCTTTGAATGCACCAAGCTTTTTTATTAGCCACCTACAGTAACCAGATTTTGCATGTAGATTTCCAATACTGTGGAAGGTGCACCAAATTTTGGATTTTTAAATTTTTTTTTTTTTAATTGTCTTTGTTTTTAAATTTGTGTGAGTTTGCTTTGTGTCACTGAATGCTGTCCTCGAATCTCTGTTTTCATGAGCATATGACCTGTGGGGTCAACACTTTGTCGCGGCTGATTTAAACTACTCAACGAGCTCGTGGCTAAAACCTGAACACAGGAATACCCTGCTGCTTGCATTTGGAATTATTTCATTTTGCCAAGACAGATATAGAGAGGGTAGACAGTGAGAGGTGGGGCAGAGATGTATTTTATGAAAGTTTTGTCAAACTCAAAAATAAAGTTTGCCAACCATTGGTAGGCACAAGAAACAGAATGGGCAGTGCAGTATTTTAAGAACCAGGCAGCATGAAAATGGGTCTCTGCCAATGAAATGAGATGTGATGTCCATGTTGCTAAAGAAAACAACTATACTGTCTTTTATAATCTAGTTTTCCAATGGTAGAGTGGCAGTAGATGGTGTGAATATGAAGTTTCTCAAAGAAACTTATCATAATGTGTGTCCTGCTAAATCCAGTGGCCACCAAGCTACATATATGGGCACAGTGTATAAATCTTCTTTTCCTTGGGACCTATCACAATGAAAAGAAATGAGCTACTTTCTGTCACAGAAATGGAAGACATTAGATATGACCTATAGAAATATGATGTAAGGTATTGCCCTGATGATATTACCTGACAGTGTTGTTTTCTCCCTGGATTGTATTCTTGATCCAAAAGAATAATGGTTCTTCATTTACCAGCAGATAAGGCGTGTGTTCAGACATCAGACCACTGTGCATACTTTACCGAGGCTAGTTCCTATACAATTCAAGCAAATGATAAATATTGGATGTTCATATAGCTCATCCATCCATACAAGAGATATGTGAAGTTTACAAGAATTGCCTTTCAAATGTCAGGGCACTTCATAAATCCCTAAGTCAACCTGATAAGTCAGGTTGATACAGTGTTAGCACATCAAGAAGTCTTTAATTGATTGTAGTTTGGTGTTTTTGTTGTTTGCTCTTTAAACAAAGCTAATCAAATTCATCATAGGTAAAGATTATTAACTTATGCTTGTTGAAATGGATGTGTTTCATTTCCTTTCATTCACAAATAAAGACTTGATAGTCGACTGAATGTTCTGAAATGTCAGTTGGTCACATATATGGAATTGCCCCATTAAGAGAGGGGCTAATTAACACCATAAGGCACTGAAATCATATCTACAACAAATTAAAAACAGTCAACATCATATCAGTGACAATGATGTTTTTAATGAACTTTTCCAGATCATTAGTTGTGGTCTAATGTCTAATCATTGTTTTACACAGGAGCTGGTCATGGAGAAGAGTGTAGCGGGGACGATAACAGTGTTTGTAATGAAACAAGTCTGATCTGTGTCTCCTACCAGTCCAACCCTAAACGTTGTCTTTGTGATCAAAATTCTTACAGGCCCAGTCAGGGATCTTGCAAGGCATGTAAGTATAGATGTTATATTTATTGTCCAGTGTTTAATGTCATCAACCGTTTATATGTTTTGTTGATTGTTGCATGAAACGCAAAGCATTAATCAAGAAGTCAAGCGTATCATCCCACAGTTCATGTTTGACAAAAGGAATAACAACACAATTTTGCTGCAACTTTCACATTGTCCTATTGTAAACAGTGAGTCTGGAATTTGCCAACCAAATCATTCATGTGCTGACATTTGGGCTAGTAAACTGGCATCAGTTGGGATAATTTAAATGATCGCTCATTTAGCGTTGTAACAGTTTGCAGCTTGCTGCACAATTCCAAAACAGATGAAAAGAGTTCTTTCTTATAAAATAATTTTTTTACAAAGACCAAAAAAAACCACCTGAAATTAAGCTTCGAATGTTTCCGTAGAGTTTAATATGCAATTTTCAGATGACAGTCAAACAGTATGAAAGATATCCAATTGACAAGAATAAGATAAGGTGAATTTATAAGATGTATACAGAAATAATTAATTCTTGTAGTAGTTGTAGCCATAAAAAGTTCGCAGATGGCCATTTGTAAGGTGTAGGTGTGCCATTTGGTAATAATTTGCGATAGATAAGTGAGAAACTGCAAAAAGTCTCCACACCCAACTGACAACGTGGCTTAGATTGTCATGTAGCAAACAGGCTATCTAGAAAATGGAAAGGTGTAATTTTGTGATTGTGTTGATTCAAGTTTCAGGTGTTCTTTGATAAAAAGTTGTAAAAATGTACAGTACAGTGATCTTTGTTTTGGCTCCCTATAGTAAGCCCATCGCACCAGAAACCATATCCAGGGATGTAAATCTTCTGTCTTTTTCCGTCTCCAGAGCGCATTGGCCGACTCCGCCCTTTCCGCCCGAGGCGCGATCACCGACCGTCCGCGCTATCCGCCAATAGCACGAACACCTGCCGTTGTCCTCAAATTGGTCAGCAGTTCTTTAGAAATCTGGCAAACTGAGTAAGGTCTAATCGTGGTCTTTCCGCATAGAAGATTTCTTTTGTTGTTGCCTTTCACTTCCGTTGGCCTAGTGGTGTAGCCTCATTGCCTGTAGCGATGTTTCACATGCGGTTGCCGACACGGAATTTGGTGGTGGCGGTGATGCTAAAAGCTTTGCCAGCTCCAGATTGAGATTTAAATATTTTCTCAGCACGAATAAATTTAAGATCTATCACCAAGTGCTATTGGGAGATGGCGTGACTCTGAAGTTCAGGTGGCAGTCGGCAAAGAATTCTAGATATATCTAGATCTCCAAGTCTAGACCTGATGTAGGCTCTAGATTTGGTATCTACTTCTTTTTTAAGAAACTCGGCCAAGACAGTTATGCTTGTTTTGTTCTGGTTAACTAGCCTATTCATCATCAGTCCCTCTATAAGACCATAAATATAATGGATCTAAAGTACAGCCCTTCTAAAACTGTGTAGTGTTCTTCTTGTCTTTCCCTTAATGTGAAATATAACTAATGTATAATTTTAATTCAATTACCAATATCAAGCTTTGTTCTTTTAAAATGGTCGCGATTATAATGACGCTAGATCTACATGCTAATCATTTTTCTCTGCGGCTTCTGGGCATGCCGCACAATTTCCTTCCATACTGTCGCCGGCTGTTTACAACCCTGCATATTGATATACACGCGCACAGTTTCCCTATCAGAAATGAGTGAGTAGTGCTCTGGAGCGTATGCAATCTGTAGTAAAACTGTAGATTATGGGAAGCTTTGTAGACCAAAAGAGAGAGATCAGTGGGTTCACAGGTTTAGGCCTATCCCAGATAATGCCGGGAACTTCATCTAGTTATTAATACACAAGCTGAGGTCCCCGGCCCTGCCCGGGATAAATCGGTTTGAATATTGGTTTCAGTTCTGGGTGGTTATTATGGATCTGCTTCATCTTGCCTGTTCCTATTTGTTTATTTTATTTTTGTTTGTTTGTTTTTAAATAAGTCTTACTGCTCTGCCTTTGTGAGTTGACACCCTGCGCATCCCGTGCGACAGCATGATTTGCGCACGGGTTAGTGTGTTTGATAGTGAACACATCGCAGGAAGTGATAACGAAACCTTAAAATGGCAAACCATGACTCGAAATAGATCTAAATGATGGCGAAACAATAAATTTCCAATAAATGAAACTACACCGATTTGAGACTTCTATTAAAAACTGTGCACTCTTACATTAATTCTGGTGTACCATATAAAATTTAAAGTCTGAGTGTTGAGTGGTTCAGAAGCCTTTTGCAACGAAAAATCTCAAGTCCACAAATAACATTCTTGAAAGTTTTAGTTTTCTCTGAGTTAGTTGTGAAAGCCTCAGAATTATGGCCCTTTTTCTTTTTGTTTTCAGAAAATTTGTAAAACTACATTGTGATGGCAAAATAATCAAGTAAATGTTCATATTTTGTGTACCTCACCATTATGATGTTGTTAGATGCCTCTCATCTGGAATCTTGAATTTAATACTGCATTTTATGATTTTAAACATTTTGTAAAGTTAGCAATTTATGTAGGCCTTTTTTCCATTTGCTAATCTGTAATTCATTGTCTAGAAATCTCCTCAGCATTAAGTGTAATTTGAGATTTCTTGAACTTTGCCGTGCTCCAATCAAGTTTTTCCATGACATTTTTTTAGTCAGAGAAATTTTTGAACTATTCAAACACCTGATATAATTGCATGAAACATAAATAAAAATTTCAGTCTTAGTATATGTGCCTCGTGGTCCTTTTTATAAGACTGCAGGTTTCATGCAGCAGTCATGAGATTATTTTTCAGTAACTTTATGAAATGTCCCAGCACGAGTACATTATTTTCATGAAGAATTCTGCCATTGTTAGATCAGTTTGTTTTATATGTATATCAAAACAAAATCTTTCAGAATCGTCCACTGAAAATATGAAAATAATGGGGACTGCAATTATATCATAACGGAAAGGAAAACAAATGTCAATGTCTGTAAACCACATGCACATAGCAGAAGTTGGAACGATGTATTCTAAATGACCACATGGAAAGTAATTATATCCATTTTTTCTGTCAGCATTAATAAAGACAGATTACCACTGTAGATAATTATCTTAATGAAACAGTCATTATATTCGTGTAGATCTGACTTGTCTACGAAAGATGCAGTCTACTCTTCAAAGGATTTCTTTTAGTTTCTGCAATAGAGATTTCTTGACCACTGCCAAAGCTGCTGAAGTGCAGAAAAGAAATGAAGTAACAGTAATTGAGGAGTGTGAGTTTAATTAACTCTCACCCTGCGAGGGGCAGCTGTTACGAGTTCAAGGGAGGGTGTGCCCTCCAATGTTACGAGGTGGGTCCTCGAGTGTTACAAGTTGGGGTATACTAAATTATAAATTTAGGTGTTCGACTGCATTTAATAAAATATCGAGAGGTTTTAGAAATTACTCTGCCATACCATGCCACATACACTAATAACAATTTCGAGTACGTTATATCAAGGACCTTGTAGGGCCACAAATTTATTACTTAAAATTCCTAACAATTTCGTCTATCTTACATATCAAAAAGACAACATCAGCAGCATCAAATGACAATAGTATAATGCATAACTAGAAGTCTCCTCTAGGTTCTTAAAGATTAGAAAATCCATATCATTCTGACTCATTCACAGTTTACTTATTAATTATTTATCTTCAGAAATATAGACTGCCTACTACCTCACAAATAAAATTCTTATGTCTCAGACGACAATGTTAACTCAGTTAATTACTTATAACGGATCAAACCGTCAAGACACACTGACGTATTTAAAATAGATCTAGATCTGCTCTAGGATGGGCTGGCAATCCCCAGCCTCATCCAGACACATCAATTACAATTTACAAATGTGTATATCAGTCACTCTTTCTAGATCTTAATTGCAAGTAAAACTTTATGGTCTTGCATCCCTTTGGTCGCACTTCTGTTCTACTGGAAAATTAGGGTCAGATTCACATCATCTCGAATCATGGTGACAACACTTACGATTGGTTCCCTGAAACGATTTCAGGGAACTGGAGAAAATAGCTGTGGAATATTTCATTGTCTATCCAGGACATAGACATGACGTTAACAGTCTGTTGGTTCTCTCTGGCTGAACCTTTAGCCGACCACCCTCGTAGCTGGAAATTCTACATGGAAGTGAGGTAGCTTAAACATGTCTCCGCTTATCTTCTGCTGCAAATCCACGTGACTGCTCAAATTTGATTGGTGTATCCACTTCGAGCTCCGCTCGCAGCGCCAATAGATTCTATTAATAGTAACAGACAAAGTAACTCAACTATGTCAAAACCGTTCGCAAAGTCTCTACACCCTAAACGTTTTATGTACGAATTTATTCACTCCTTATTCGCCCCGTCTTTCCCTGTTAAAGTACACCCAAACCACGGGGTCGAAACTGCATCGTCACTGTTAATTTATCCATTCGTTCTATCTTGCCCCACTTTCTTTCCATCTCTAAGAAAAGCGTTACAAAAACAAACCGTCCACGGGAACAGTTCAAGGACGTTTGGACTGGCCAAAATCAATGACATGAAATAAACAAAACCGTGACCCAGCACGGCAATTCAAATCCTAACTCTGACAGCAGCAATTGTCGATATTTACTCGCAAGCGCTCACGCCGCACGGGCGGCAAAAGTTGGGAAGGTCAAGCTGACCGCGCCACGCGCAAGCCCTATTTTCACGCATCAGGTGACTGACCTTTTTGAGACGTAACCACCGTGTTATTGTTCACTGTATCTCTTCTAAATCAAACGGATAGTGACATGGACATGTTAACCAGTGAACCACTGGTCGGAATCACAAAGACTAAGCTTTCAAAGGCTCTCCCCACACTTTCAAAAGATGTAACATCGACATGCGAACTGTTGCTCAACAAATTTGCAATATTATCTCATTTTCTCACATGCTGACCACCATCTGGAGTTGTCTGTATCTAAAAATCAATCAGAAACAAGCTCTGAAATAATCTTTGCCCCAAATGCCCACGTTGGTTTATTAGTATGTGTCAATCAGGATGAAACCATTATTTTGTGTAGGGTTTTGGGAGGGCGTGGCTAGTTATCATGCTTTGTTCTCACGAAAACTACAGCTGTCAGTTTGGAATCATAAGTGAGATCATTGGTTAGAGACTGACAGACTAAGATTTTGCTGGTTAATTCATTATCAAGCGTGATAAGGCATAGCAGCGAATGTTTTCACACCGATCAATAAAAACCGAACCACATGGACAGCGTTTGTGGTCAGTGACCCCAGATAAGATTCTCCGTGAGTAAGGTCACTGACCGTGCAGTGGGCTTTACGTGTAGCGTGCAGGGTATGGGTTACAATAGGAGAAAGTTGACATCACTGATCAAATATGCTATTTATTTTCATTAAAGGGATGTGAAATAGCCTTTTTTGTCGATTCATTTGAGAAAACTCATCCAGGAAAAAAAAAAGAGATTTGAGACTTAAAGTTTAATAACAGTCAAGAATATTCATACTGCATTGTTGTTGTTTTTTCTGTTTTGAGGGACGTTAAACACAATTATCATTGAATTATATTGTTATGTTTTCTTCTGGAGAGAAAACATTTTAGAAACTACTCGGTTTTATATTGCACGTCTGCTCCTTGCAGCCGAGAAATCCGATTTTAGGTGCTGTTTTGTAAATTATTCAGAAGGCAAGGCATGATCTCATTTTACAGGTGAGAAAATTTGATTTGTCAGACTTGTTGGGCTGATTACATCTCGTGAGTTTTGACTTCATGTATACTTTGAACAATAAAATGTTGAATCCCACTGTCTAAATGAAATGTCTTACCTTGTTTCTCCAGTGTCAGAGTTGAGAGTGACTTTGCTAACTGATAAGACAATCAGAGAAACAGCACAGATTACATTAGACTGGAATGGCGTCAACAACCCAGGCAGAAATGATGTGACTTATGCTATCACAGACAGCAGTGGAACCCCATACAACAACCAGAATGGTAAAACAGTTGCTGGTCTTACTTCTGGAATGAGTTACAGCTTTCAGGTCATCTCTTCTCTACCAGCAGACCAATATTATCCAGTGAAAAATGCCACATCAAAGCCTGTTTATACAGTTTGGACCAGTGAGTTTTGTCTTTATTTATACCATTGGAGATTTTGTTGCATTTTGGTCTTTCAGTGATTTTTTTTATCATTTTATCAGTTGCTGTGGAAAGTGCCAAGTGTCAATTTTAGGACAATTATTTCCATTCCAACTTGTTTACTGTTTCTTTCCAAAGATTTAAGGGAAAATTGAATAAAAATTGAGATCTACGTTGTGACAGTCATAATTACTCGATGATGATTAGGAGGACAGGAACTTGAATCCTAGCACAGCGGGCATGCCCCTAGGTGCTGCTCTCCCCGCTCCAAGATCCATCCCAGGGTTTTTATACTCATGATCACAGTTAATTACTTAGAAATTACAAGTAATCAGTCAGTCAGTTGGTTAGTTAGTGTGTTTACCTGTCTGTCTGCCCATTTCTGATCCATTTAGCCATTAGTTGTGTGTGTGTGCACACTTTATCATGTGCTATATCCATTAATAGATACTACTAACACACAGCGGTTTATTCTCACTACCACAGCGGATCACTTAGTTCGCCCGCGGGAAGGTCATTAATCACCGGCCGAGCCCTGTCTTGACAGGCGCACAGATACCGCCGCCGCTAAACCTTATCGGATGCCGCGAAATTTAAAAATTGGCCATTTTGTTAGCCTTTCTATCACTGAACCTTTCATGAAAACATGGTGTCAGAGGTGGGATTTGGTGGATATAGTAGATGTGAACACAGTTTGTTGACTCCCACCCGAAACATTCATCCCTCAATAACTAAGCAACACAGGATTACTGATGTTCAGGCCTGACGGGCCATATAATCATAATACAACATTCGACTGCATAATTTACGGTAATCACAATCATAGATATTACATAAAAGTCATTGACTACAGAAAGTCCAGCAAGTCTATCTAAAATAGGGTATAGAAAGAAAGTATTGTACTATGCACTCTTTAAGTGCGCCTATCCAGGACTACGGTTCCTAAAGGACACCGGTGTAAACAAATTCAATTTGGTCGGTCTCGCTTTCATACACTCAGTAATAGCACCTAATCAGATAATTGACTGACTCATAAAGCGTAACAGCACCCACTAATAATTTTCACAGTAATACATTTTACTAAATATCTATGCTGCTCCATACTAAGAAGTATACCACTGGGAAATGAACATAGTTCAAATCTCAAACACAATCTAACAGCTCATTACACATCTAGTAAAAGTATAGTCAATGTCCTTCTCTTCGTCACAATGGGGTGACGGAAAAACTGTCACAGTTCCCGGCACGAACACATACGAGGGATCTCACCATTTCCTCGCTCGCTATGGTTTTGCGAGCGAGAGAGTCCAATGCAAGCGGTGTACACACTTAAGCCTGGTGCACAGAGGCTTCGTCACTGTCCAGGTCTCCCACAGTGCGAATCTTTCTGTCTGTCATCTCCACTCAGGTAGGAGGCCCCCGTGTCTCGTCCTTTCGCCAAATGCTCGAAATATGAATCCACTGATCTTAGTACGTGTGTTAGCTTTTATACCCCCCGGTGGTTACTAAGGGTCTCCCTCCCGATTGGACGATCAAGGACCTAGCCACGACAAACACAAGTTTGTCTTTCAGTTAACCCTAACTGCTTTCTCAAAAGGATATGTAAACAACTCAAAAACCTACGCTCGAATTTCTACAATCCTACTATGTAAACAAGAAAATCCCACACGCACACCAAAATCAAAGGGTTAACTTAACGTTTACAAACTTCACTCACACATCCCTCATCACGAAATCCGTGGCTCGATTAATAGCTAAACGCGTTTCATATTCTCCCAAAATAAACCAACCCATGACTAACAGAAAGAAAGAGCTCATGCGGCTCGTGACACATGGAAGTGTGAGATATCAATTAAAAGCTCAGTACCTGCTCTCTGTCCTTGTCTTTGTCCGGTTGTGATTGCATTATTCATTCAATCTTGAGCAAGTTTTGAAAAGTGTGTGTAGTTTCTGGTCAGATTTTTCATTTTTTTGTTTTTAAAAATTCATATAAATTAATTGCTACTTTAAACGCTGTCCATAGTTGCTTCTTCACTTGCGGCAACCGTTAAGACGTGTAGTAAAGAAAGAATTGTCATTAGGCGTATATAAATAAATGACTTATCATTAGGTGAAGTTGTGTCACCTGGGTTAAAAAGTGAGAAAAACAAAGAGAAACTCCTAGTAAACTGTGGAAATTATACGACTTGAAATACTTAGCAATGATACAATTTAGCAACATTGTTTAAATATCGATTTCCTGATAACTGAACAACAAAACTCTCCCATCAACACCATACGGACAGTGTGAACAAGTGAGAACAATCTGCGTAAAGCTTGTGGCGAGCGAACTCAGCAAAGAGCAACACCACAGAAGAAATCTACACACTCTACAGACTTTAAATCCCACATGTGGCATCATTTGAATTTACCATAGCCGACCTTTTATAGTAACTCGCTGTCACAAATACACGAAACGAATAACACCCATGACAACCACACCGACACGACTTTCAAGCCACTATTGACACTACACACACAATCAGGAAGAAGTCCAGTACACGTAATAAGTGCTACTCCGAAGCCCACACATTTATTTCACATTCTTGTCCCCACTGGGCCCATCCAGGACCAAGACATGGCAGACAAAACACATTATTATCTGGAGATGGAAAATATGTTTGCCCTACAAAATAACACCGAAACTCCATATTTTTTAAACCTATTGCCTCGACTTATCGAAAACAGGATAATTATCCAGCATAGAAAGAGAACCGGACGGGGAGCAACTAAATTCAACAATCAAAAAATTGAGACAAAAGCAATCGGAGAAAGAAATGAACATACAGGGTTAAAGACAGCCATGAACGAACATCTTTTACAAGTACAACTAAAGCTGAAATCATTGATTCCCCGGCAAAAACAAAAAACAGAAAAATAATTGAAGAAACAAGTCACAACGGTAAAGATTCCGTCACAGGAGCTATCGTTAGTGTTTTGTGGGAATTTTAACAATGTGTCTCCGTGTTTTCAAGTGCGTTTTTAGATCTTGAAAACTTGATTGAGTTGTGTTCAGCGCCACAGGCAGCAGGATTTCAGCTCCACTGTTTTTTTCAAATTTTTAGAAGGATTTTATATTTATTAGACTTTGAAGTTTGCACCAAAGAGTTCCTCTTGTTTCAGTGATTCTGAGGATCTAATTTATTTCAAGATGTTTCAACATGAAGTGATTTTATTCTATGTTTTATCTTATCTTGTGGCCATTTTTAGGCTTCACTGTGCTGATTTTAACACCAACACTCAGCATAACAACATGAGTGGCCCAGTTACTGACAGTAGAGAGTCAGACTATTGTGAATACACTAGTGTAAATATGACCAGCTTTGTTTACACAAGAGAACAATTGCTCCAGTGTGGAAATAACAACAACATCAACAAACTGCCCAAGCAGGTTTTCCAACTACTGAAAAATCTACACATCTGTAAACAGAAACACAGAAAGAGGGGAGCAAGAGGTGAGACCAGAAGAAGAATAAAATCTGTACTGATTGAGAGAAAAATAAACAATACAGTTAAAGGCTTCCATCAAAGTGGAATAAATAAAAACAACTTGATTCCAATTGACACAAGAAACAAATTTAGATATGTAACCTGTGGAAAAAACATTCGTATTGGGTATACGAATGCACAGTCAGCATGTAATAAGACAACAGACTTGTGTGGCATCATTGGTGACTATGACATTGACATCATGATTATCACAGAAACCTGGATCCATGAACACGGTCATGAGCATGTAATTTCTAAACTCACTCCACCGAGTTATTCTTATAAACCATTTCCTAGAAAGGACAAAAATGGAGGTGGCATTGGTATTGTCTACAAAAATACTCTCTCTTCGGCCTTGAACTTTGGTGAGAATCCTGATACTGTTACTTCATTTGAGTCTGCGATTATGACTTTGTCATTACCTCACAAGAAAATAAAATTTGTCCTGCTATATAGACCACCATCTTACAAGAAAAACAATCTCAAAACATCAGATTTTTTGACACAATTTGAAGAAATTTTGATTTTAAACAACACCGAAAAGCAGGAACTTGTCTTCATGGGTGATTTTAACTTGCATTACGACTCCAAAACATCTGCTGATGTAAATTTTATGAAACGTTTATTTCATGAACATCAAATGACACAACATGTTGAATCCAGCACACACAAAGTTGGCCATATTCTTGATTGGATTGTTACTTCGTCCAAATTTACTTTTGCATCAGCGGTGGTAAATACCAACAAACTAATATCTGACCACCATTTTCTATATTTCGACATTCCTTACAAGAAACCCTTGCCAAAGAAAAAGAATGTAAAATGCAGAGACTTGAAGAAAATTAACTTAGAAAATTTCAAATTAGATTTGAGAACAACGTTGGCTGACTCAGAAGACATCAATGCTGAAGTTCTGACAGAAAAAAGCCAAAGCGTCTTAAACAGCCATGCTCCGGAAACATCAAGGACTGTGACCGACAGGATACCATCACCATGGTTCACGTTGGAAACAAAAGCAGCAAAACAGGCCAGGCGACGAGCAGAAAGGAAATGGAAGAAAACAAAGTTACAAATTGACAAAGAAATATACATTCACCATAAGAAACTTGTGAATGACACCATTCGAAAAGCTAAATGTGACTATTACAACTCAAGGTTTTTTGAAATTCAAAATTCAAAACAATTTTTCAATTTTTCCAATGATTTGTTGGGCAAACAGAAAAGGATCAACCTGCCAACTTCAATAGAAAAGGAACATCTGCCTAATGCATTTGGGGACTTCTTCATGGACAAAATAGAAAAAATTAGAGACAATTTAAGTAGTTGTGATATAGCTAGTGAAAATTCTGTATTTGTTGGGAATAATCTTTCTTGTTTCAGTGAAGTTACCAGTGATGAAATCAATGACATAATTTGTTCTGCTGCTACTAAGCAATGTGAACTAGATCCCATGCCCACAGACTTGTTAAAAAAATGCTTACCTGATCTTTTACCATCCATCACAAAAATTATTAACACTTCTTTATGTACAGGTGCTGTGCCAGAGACCTATAAAGTTGCACTCGTTAAACCTTTGCTTAAGGAAGTTAATCTTGACTCTGAAAACTTGAAAAACTATAGACCAGTATCTAATCTTCAATTTTTATCAAAGATTTTAGAGAAAGTAATTTTAAAACAACTACTTGGTCATCTAAACAATAACGCTCTCTGCGAATCATTCCAGTCAGCATATCGTGTAAATTGTAGCACTGAAACTGCTTTACTGAGGATTGTTAATGATTTGTTTGGATTACCGGACAAGGGCTTGGTTTCGTGTTTAAACATTCTTGATCTATCAGCTGCCTTCGACACTATAGATCATGAAATTATTCTTTGCAGATTAGAAGCAACCTATGTGATCTCTGGTATAGCTCTGAAATGGTTCAGGTCCTATCTATGTGACCGAAAACAAATTGTTGTAACAGATAACATAAAATCAAAAGAATACATACTGCCATATGGTGTTCCACAAGGCTCAGTTTTAGGTCCCACTCTCTTTATTACTTACATTGGGCCCCTGTCTAATATTTTTAAAGATCATGTTTTTTATTTCCATCAGTATGCTGATGATGTCCAACTATATCACCCTGGTACGACTTAGGTCATGTTGACAATGTTATAAAAGATAGTGAAAAGTGTATTATGGACACAAAAGAATGGATGAACCAAAACAAGCTAAAGCTAAATGAAGACAAAACAGAAGTTATGATTATTGGAAAGAAAAGACAAATAACTGCAATTAAAAATGTAAAATTAAATCTTGGTGAAAGCACTGTAGTAAACGTGAATAAAGTTAAAAACTTAGGCACAATTTTAGAATCAGATCTGAGCATGGAAAATCAAATAAGTTCATTATGTCGATCATTAATGTTTCAATTAAAAAATATCAGCTCTATTCGTCCATTCATATACCAAGAGGCAACTCGAATACTTATCACTTCACTTATGTTTTCAAAGCTTGATTATTGTAACTCTCTGCTCTTTGGAATTCCGAGCAACAAAATAAAACGCCTTCAGATAATTCAGAATAATGCAGCTAGACTGATTTTTAGAAAATCAAAAAGAGAATCTGCCTCAAGCCTTATTGACCAACTTCACTGGCTTACTGTTGAAAACAGAATAAAATTTAAAGCTGCAGTTTTGGTTTACAAATGTCTTGAAGGTTCGGCTCCCTCCTATCTTTCGGAACTTTTGAAAAAACATGAGTCTGATAGAATTTTAAGATCTACTACAGAAAACAAACTGGTTGTTCCCAGGTGTAAAACATTAAATTATGGAGATAGAGCTTTTAGTTGTTTTGGTCCCTGTGTGTGGAATTCTTTACCACAAGAGGTTCGAAATTCTGCTTCTCTAAACATATTTAAAAACAGGTTAAAAACATTTCTTTTTAAAAACTGAATTTTATAGCTTGCTATGGATGTATAAAACTAGTTTGTCTGTGTGTGTGTAAGTTTATTTGAATGTGCTTTTATGATTTTTTACTGTGTACAGCGCCTAGAGTTTTTAATGTTTTAGCCCTGGCGCTATATAAATGTATATATTATTATTATTATTATTATCTTGTAGGTAGAAATTTGCATCGTGAGAAACCTCAGTGAGTGAACAATGGTGCTCTATTCACATTGTTTTTATTACCGTGGAGTTTTGGTAGGAAGGTTACCCGAGAGAATAAGTTTCTGTGTATAAATCTTGTTAGCACATTATCTATGTAGTAAATTGAGTGTCAGTTTCTTAATATGAATTTTTAAAAAACATATATTGTGACTAACCTTCCACTACATATGCCCTTGTTTCAAGCGCTCCCTCGTTGTATGCATATTTATACTTTGTCATGAAAATTATATGTCTGTTAAAAGCATTAAAAACTCTTTCTTTTGATATCTTCACATTTATTACTTGACTTAAACTGTGAAGCTCACGTGTATTTTTTCAACGCATACATAATAGCACATAGCAGCGATATTACCGCAAGCCAGTCCAGCTGGGCTCAGGTAACTTGACCCGTGCCTGACCCGACGGGCTTGGCCAGGAATGCCATTAACTAAGTGATCCGCTCTGAAACCGCCGTGAACACCATGAAGACAAAATTTCTGCCGATTGGTGAAGAAATATACTTTTTCACTAGTTAGAAAAAAATATATAGTTATTAAATGTATTCCACTCCTGTCTAATGTCATCACTGCAGTAAATCAGGCTGTCAGTCTGTGGTGATAGAGTCTTGAAAGCGTTGCATACATGTAAAAGTCATGTGTTAGGAATTCATTGTCAAGGAATCGATTGTTTGTAGTCATATTTTAATTTCATGTCGATTGATGTTTTTTCACCTTCACTGGAAAAGTCCGTGATTTTAGATATGTTTTTTTTGTTGTTTCATTATTGGCAACATGATCTGGAGAGTAGGAATATCAAAAGCCATTGTATATCTTATTATTTGCATTTTATATTTGTTGAGTTGAAGCATTTTTGTAAATCAAGGAAAACCAGGATATTCTGACTGCTGGTACATTTTTACCTGCACATATGTCATCCTCAACTAGGAAAATATTGTGATCAAATTTAATGCATGATTTTTTTTTTATTGCATTTTTCATAAATCACATGTGATACCCAACAAATGTAATGTGTATCAAACTGTTGTTTAGGTTGTCAGCCTGTCTTAACAATTACAAAGTTCAGCTTTATGATAAATAAATTGTACATTATGTTTAGAATTGAACAGCCACAATATATTGTTTAGAAAGAACAACAGTCCATATTCATTCCAGAGTCTGTCCTATAATTGCTCTTTTCACTGTTTTACATTTACTCATAAGTCTTTGCTTGACCCAAGCCTGGTATGTAGAATGTTTTTAGTGTTCTTTTAAGTAGAGCTGTATGGTGGATGTCAACACTTTATGTCTTAGATACACATTTACAAAATCTGTCGAGTTTAAAATAATACAGGCATAATTAGCCTTTGCCCATAATAAACCTGCTTCCGCAGCTTTCTCTCCCCCCACCGTGCATAATCTCACTGTTGAAATTACCTTTATGCTTTGGCAAAATGTTCATGCTTTCATAAATTAACATCTTTCACCTAAAACCGTCACCAGTTCCAATGAAAGTCTACCAAAACACGGACTAGTTAACCAGACTTTTGATAGCCAGATTTGACAGATTTTTGATTTGGCAGCTCAGGAGATTAGCTGGACTGCATAGATGCCTTTATGACATCATTCACTGATATACTTTCCCCACATTTGATGTCTTTCTGAAAGTTGTACTGTCTGTTCTTGGAAAAGTGAAGTTATTCTCCTGACTTTCGATAGTCAACTATTGCTCCGATTTTACCGGGGTTAAATGTTATGGTTGATACGTCTGTCGATGGATATTTATTTTATTTCTCTTACAGGTTTATAATAAAGCGAAACGTGCATATATATCTCTACAGTCAATCAACAGTCATAACATTTAAACATGTTCATGGCTGCACCCAACACTTCTTGTATTTTGGCAAACATCACTTCTTATTACAAAGACACACCTTTTATAGACTGTCAGTTGTGGATAACACCAGCATTTTTTCTTCTCTCTCAGTTTGGAGCAGGGAAACTTTAGTATAATATCTTTGTACTGGCAACAGCTAAATAATTTTATTGGGGAATGTGAGCTTGTGTTCATTGTCCAGTTATGCTCATTCGTTGGCTGGCATCATTTTTTTTATTCCTGGATAATGTTTGTTCTTGATAAATCTTATTCCATTTCAGAATTCAACTACGAGCAGCAATGTGACACAGCCCCTGCCGGGGACATTTGTAATGGAACAAATATAGACTGTATCAATGAAAAGGATGATCCAAACACATCAAAACGATGTCTGTGCACTAAGGAGTTTTACAGAACTAAAATTGGACCCCCGTCTTGTAATCCTTGTAAGTAGACATGTGAATGTGTTCTCTGCGGATCTGCCTTAAAATATATATCCATGTGAAGTTGCCACATAGATTTTTATCATTTATTGCCTTAGTCCTGCTCTGTAGCAAATCTAATTCCAGAAAGTGAAATGATGCAAACAACTGTGCTCATGTAGAACAAGTTATTAGCTGTGAAAGACCCCAGTAACACCCAATGACTTTTTTATACCATAGTATTTGGGCTGTGGCAAAGGCAGATAAACAGATCTGAACCTAGCCAATGTCAAATTTTATTCTCCTGCATAAAAGCTAAGCTTGTGAATCAGATCACTGAAATGAAATTCACACTGAATACCATAGCTGGGATCAGATCTTTATGATGGTTAATAGTGAAGGACGTCACCCTGCTGCTAAAGCTTTGTAACACATCTTTAATGATAAAACAAGGCAAGAAATCAAAGCCTAAACTGTCTCTTTAGTACAAGAAAAAGGATATCAGTGTTACATTTTCTCCATATATATGTATAGTAAAGACCAGATTTGAAAATAATAATGATGCAGAGGATCGATACATACCCGCACTTTGTTGGTTAAATAGACAAGTAATGGTGAGACAGTTGGTCTTTCATTGATAAACACTTCAATTTCTCACCAAAGAAGTGTTTTATAATTCATTCCAAAGAAGTCATGCAAGAACAAAACGATAGTTGAGAAATGGCCTGAAGAGACTCTGACTCCCATGTGGGAAGAGAATAAAGTATAAAAACACAAATTTATTCAAACTACTGTTTGAAGTGTTACAGTAAAGTGAGTAGCTCTAAGTATTTTTTCAAACAGAGCATCCTTTCACTGCAACTGAGACATCCAGTTACATGTACAGTTTTGTAAGGTGTAATAGCTTGATTCTTTAGGTGCAAAAAATTGATTTGTCAAAAATATTGGGCTGACTGCAACATTTATAATTGAAATCAGACCAAATTTTCTGTCATGTCCCCCCTCTTTACCCCCACCCTATTATGCAACCAAAGGTGCCCAAATTAGACATACATTATGTTAAGGTTTTCAAGACTTTTTAACGACTTTTGACTTACTGATTATGGAGATATAAACAAAAGTAGAAAACGTCGTTCATCAAATGCATTGACAATTGGCTGTTCCAGTACATATACTATTAACATATCAGTGACATTCCCACAGCTAGTGTGCCGTGGTCAGTTACGTAATGTTGGTGTTTGTGAGAAGCAAACGCAGATTGCCTTCCCACACATCTGAAGCATGTTTATCTGTTTTTGAGATGTATTTACTTAGGACTCAATCCTTTTTCTACAAAATGGAAAAACATGGGGGGAAAAGGCCGTTAGAGGAAGAAGGAATGTCCTTCCAGAGTGAAGAATGGATGTTTTGGTGTTTTACCCGGAAAAAATTTTGTAGCCCTCTTGTTTGAAAATGACCTGACCCTCGACACAGTGCAGGTTAACAATTCTTCTTTGCAAATGCCTGGGCATCAAGGTGCATCACAACCATTAGGGTTCCTAATCCACCCATCGACACACAGGTCTCGGAGGTCTTAAAATCGCCTGTTTATGACTTTGTTAAGTTGAGAGAAGTAAATGATTTATCCCTTTTTTCCATAATTTAATCCAGCTCGATAGAGAGACGACAAAATATACTTTGTCTTTACTAGATTGTCTTGTTAAAGTTCACGTCATGAAACTTGGCAAACATTTTTAACATGCAGGCACTCTCTGTATTCTCTCTCCATGCTGGCATGCTGAATCTTACTGCTTAAAAAAAAAAAAAAAACTTCCCCACTGATTCAAACAGCTCCAGAAAACATCAAAGTTAGTTGCTTATTAACAACCAGCGGACCTAGAGAAGAAGTCGCTGAAATCTGTCAGCTTTGTCAATATGGACGGTGAGAAGGCCAGAAACCTCTATTTTTAAGAAGTTCTGGTGCCATCACATCATTGATGGGTGCTCCATCTGTTGCAACTGAAATTATATTGGTCACCATATGGCTTTCTCAGTAAAGTAATCCTTCACCTTCCACCATTTCGATCTTGTAGAAATTTGATGAATGGTCGAGGAAATTGAACAGCATGGACTTGACAGGATCTTTTTTCTAACAATGGGCATAAATAATATGGTTCTGCACTAAAAAGAAGCGAAATTATGGTCAAGATATCATACAAAACTATAATCCGTAGCGAGAAAATTATTAATTCCCCCCCCCCCCTCCTACCATTTTCGTCCCCCAATCACTCCTTTCATCGTTTTCACCCCCCTGTCACCCCTTTTGTCGTTTTCGCCCCTCTTGAGACTCAAAATTGCCCCCCACAGTGTCAGAGTTGAGAGTGACTTTGCTACCTGATAAGACAGTCAGAGAAACAGCACAGATTACATTAGACTGGAATAGCGTCAACAACCCAGGCAGAAATGATGTGACTTATGCTATCACAGACAGCAGTGGAACCCCATACAACAACCAGAATGGTAAAACAGTTGCTGGTCTTACTTCTGGAACGAGTTACAGCTTTCAGGTCATCTCTTCTCTACCAGCAGACCAATATTATCCAGTGAAAAGTGCCACATCAAAGCCTGTTTATACAGTTTGGACCAGTGAGTTTTGTCTTTATTTATATCATTTTGTAGTGAGAGTTTCGGGTTTTAAACGGTTGTGCAAATTGAACAGAGTTTATCATTACATGCACATTTTCACACAGCTGCATACTTCCTCTCTTTTGAACATGGACACTTTACAAGGTGGCAGAAAATGAAGACAAATCAGTATATTTTCACAATCTTTGAATCTTTGAAAATGTGCATTACAAACCGTCGCATTAGTATAAGACATTGCTAAAAGTGGCATTTTCATTTTCAATCCTGGCAAGATTAGACTTGAGAAGACTGACTGTCCCTCTGACAAAATTAGAACATATTCTATTACTTCCAACTAGTCTTTTCACACTCCTTGTTGGATCAGATTCAGTGGATGCACCTTCAATCAATTTTCCAAAGGAAAAGAAATTTTGAGATTTTTACATTTTAATTTTCTCATAAATTTAATATACATATATTGATGGTGTTGTACTCTGACCGTGTAACTGGTTTTTGGGATTGTTTTCCGGGAGACGAAAAAAGCATCTTTTTGCGAGGTTTTTTTATACAGGACTATATCTTTTTGGTCGTATTAATCAAACAAAACGTGTCTTTCTGTCGTAATAATATTTTTTTTTTTTAAATGCAGGTCTTTAAGCCGGTTAATCCTGTTATGCGGTAATCACACAAAGTATTGTCGGGCACTTACGCAGTTAAAGATACGCACGACTAGAGCACGACAAAATTCCGCCACAGAAATCAGTTATACGATTAAAACAGCCACATACACGGTTAGAATTGTAACTATTGAAGGCTTCGAAGCTCAGTTTTGCTATTTATAGTGTGTGTAGACTTCCCATTTGAATGGGGAACCCCCGGAAAGGCGTGGTGACTATTTATAGCTAAAAATATGAGTTGGTCAATTTTTTCCAGTTACACGGTTAGAGCACAACACCATCGATATGTGAGCCGGCAGCAGAGAAATGGCATTACAACGCAGCCCCCCATGTTGAGAAAGTCTAGGAAAATGACGGTTGAGACTCAAACGATCAAATTTCCTATTTTTGCCAGTTTAGATGATTAAATCTCTGCTTTTGCTTTTTATTAATGGAATGGGAAATTTTTGTCCTTGCCGTCATTTTGCTCAATTTTCTCAACTTGGGAAGCTGGGACATAGTACTGTTTCTGTGTTGTTACCTCACACATAGTACCTGAAAATAGGAGTTTGAGTTTGGGTTTAACAGCACATTACATGATAACGGCCTTTTTGCCCCTCTTGGAAATAGGAATAACTGTGATTACAGTCATAGTACTTTAAAACATGTAGAGTATGTTTTTAGAAGTCTAAGAAAGCTCTAGAACTTTGTTGATTGAATTACATGTCTGTTTACAGTAGTCATTATTAGCTTGAATAATTGAATTTGTCAGTTTGGTAACAAGTCATGCATACCTGTATGCATACACCCTGTCCAAAAGTTGGCTGTTGTAATGTAATGTATGATTTGTTTTTTAATTATATAAAAGATGGTATTTTTACTGAGCAGGAGTAGTAAGGCGCTCAAATTGTCTTTTCTCTATAGAAGTACGTTGAATTTCTTCATTCACTATTTACACACACACACACAAAATATATTTGCTTATTTCAGGTAAATATTTCAAAGTGTCAATTGCTTTCTTGAAATTTCGAGTATTTCTTGCTACTTTCATTTCCCAATTAAGGGCATTTTGATACTTTCATTGATAGCTCTTACACCTCATTTACACAGGTCAAGCTGTTATCAGTTTATTAGTTGGTTTTTGTGTTCAGAGGTACGTGTAGTTGTCAATAACAGTATAATGACTCCTGCACCTTGTTTAAATGTACAGGTGCCCCCCCCCCCCCACACACACACATGCAAACAAACAACACTATAGAACTTATATGCTGCCATTCATGATCTAAACACATTCTGAGGGCATGATGCATCTGTTACACAAATTTCTCTCTTGTTTGTGTCCCCCATGGCATGAAAACTTTAGCCATAACTGACATTATTGGAAATACTGACTCACTGTTAACAGTAGGAATTCTGCTGAACTGCACCTACACATTGAATAATAGAATTTGGCACATATTAGACTATATAATTGACATCATTGGAAATACTGACTCACTGTAAACAGTAGGAACGGTTGAATCATGTTTATAGTCCAGTTGTATTAATTTGTTGAATCATGTCAGCCTTCATCCAATTATTTCATTCATGAAATCAAAATTTCAAGGTCCATCTCTTTGTAAATCTGTTCTTAATTGATCTTATTCCATTTCAGAATTCAACTACGAGCAGCAATGTGACACAGCCCCTGCCAGGGACATTTGTGATGGAACAAATATAGACTGTATCAATGAAAGGGATGATTCAAGCAGAGGAAAACGATGTCTGTGTACTAAGGAGTTTTACAGAACTAACAATGGATCCCCTTCTTGTAATCGTTGTAAGTAGAGATGTGAATGTGTTCTCTGCCCAAATGAATTCGCTATCTAGATTCTTATCATTCACTTCATAAGTTGTTCTCATTACATTCACAGGAAGATTATAAGTATTATCTGCCACACTGCCCATCCATGGGTAGAAATGAACGGTTTAAGGCCCATTCCTTTAATAACTGTTGTAATGAAGTGCTGGAGAGCTTGGTTTTGACACGATTATTGCCCCTTTGAGAGCGTCACCAAGGTCCCATGCAATTTGCGTACCTTGAGGAAAGAGGTGTGGAAGATGCCATTTTATACAGCCTTGACAACATCTAGACTGTCCTGAGAACTATGCCCGAATCTGTTTCGTAGGCTTTTCCAGTGCCTTCAGTACCTTACAACCACATCTCCTTGTTTCAAAATTGTTGGAAAGGAATGTCAGTAAACATACAGTATAATCCATTTATCTCGACATGGCTTTTGTCGACATTCTGGGTAACTTGACACAATTTTTAAGTCCCAACCTGTTCCTTCTTTAATGCTTGTAAGTATTTCCCCTCAACGTGCTATTTCATTCTTTCCTCTTATTTCGACACATTTCTCCTCGACAAGAGCACAAGTGCACTAGATCTACTGCTGTGCTAACAAAAATGACCAGGCAACTCCTCGCATATAAGACCCCTTTATTTCCTTTTGCGGTACTAGCGGGGAGGGGTGGGCGAGGGGGTGTGTGGACACAGAAGATGACCCTGGGCTTCAGTAACGCTAGTGTGGAGTGCCATGCATAAGCGCACGACAGTAAAAGTACAGAGTACTGCAGACTGAGTAATTTTTTTTGTTCACAAAACATTCGTGCGCCATTGATACCAAGCCTTGAACTAGATCTCTTGGTTAACTGCTGTACTGTGTATGTATCGGTATCATCACTTCTCTTGAAGAAACAGTCAGGTCGAGGTTAAAAAGAAAGACTGTGCATTTGATGTATAGCTACAGCATTTCGCACACAAATATGATATTGGAGGAACAGGTGACAGTATGATGATAACTGAAAGAAAAAAGGACATAACTGCGTTATTTATTGAACACTTTGCCCATAATGGCGCCCCCACCCCCTTTTTTTGTTTTCTCTTCCACCACTAATCTGTTATTTCGACTTTCTCTTTACTCGACGCGAGTCAGACGGTACCGCTGATGTCGAGATATTACTGAACTGTATTGTATCGTGGGCACTAGATTTCCTTCCTAATAGACCCCAGGATGTAAGTTTGAACGTTGGACACAGCACACTTTTACATCATCAAGCCATTGTACAACCCAGGAGGGCCACAAGGCTGCATTTAATCCCCTGTCCTCTTCACCATTTACACCAATCAATGTAAAAGTGAGTTTGGCAATCTGGGTACAGTCGACTCCACACAACATGAAGTCCCTTTACGTGATCTTCTTTTTATGTGATATTTTTCTTTTATCCCTTTCCCAATGCCTCATTTCCAAAGGAAAAAACCCTTAGTGTGACGTCTTGGAATCTGTCTTTACCATTTATGCGATGTCATCTTCAAGACCGATAGAGGAAAAAAAATGCTTAGCATGATTTTCTTAATCCGTGTCATGGTCAAATGCACGCTGTCGTCTTTTGTAATCGCTATTTCGCTACAGCTCGTGCCTGCCATTGTTCTGTGTCTGCTTCGCCATGCTGACACCTGTTATGTCACCTACCCAGCGTGCGCCCGAGGCGCCATGCGTACGACTGGATGTGGTCCTTTGTCCATGAGTGTAGGATTTTACAAATTTTATTCTGTTGGCATCACCGATTCCTAGCACTTACGCAATCTCAAATATATTGCCATGTGTTATTCATCAGGTGGATCGATAATGCAGTATAATAGTAAAATGATGCATCAGATGTCGTAAACTGCACAAGGCCACTGATTTTATTCGGGTCAGGCATTGAGAGCGGCGGTTACGATAGGGAGAAAGAGAAAACGGGTTAACCACATGGAGATACCGTAACACGCGTGGCCACAATTTTTTTTTTGAAACTACACAATAAAGATTCAATTGTTTTCACAGGACACGGAGCAAAGACAGTCGGCGCCAGCAAGTCCATGAAGGTGTCATAATCAGTCAACGCAGATGGGCAATGTTTATTGTGTTAGTTGAGGCGCAGTGCTACTTTATGCCAGTGTGACCAGTGGAGGGTGAAAAAGGGAGGGGGACTTGTCTATAATAGGTGTCAGGCATCCATTAACGTAACCTTCTGATTATGGCATTGAAATACCAGATTGGGCTGACCCGATTGCTTAAGAATTAAGGTGAAAAGTATCTTTAAGTTTTATTCAGCTCTGTCAAAACTGTTTTACGTACACCTACCCATGCCTTACAAAGTCAGGGGTCGCATTAATTATACACGAGAGTAGCATTTTTACCTTCATGTAGATGGGAGGTCTGGATCCTGCACTACACGTATAAAGTCTCTTTGGGTTTCATGTATTTATGTTGACTTTCAATTTTCATGTAGATGGATCTAGTAATGTATTTTTGCCCGCACTGGTTATAATGAAACGGAGCATTCTCTTTTAAAATGTTTCATATACCATCACTTTGAATGAATATATACATTTTTTTAAACAGTAACCCTTCACACACCCTAATACACATAGTCCTGTACACAAAAAATCCCCCTCCCTCCTTTGAAAAAGAAATCATGGTTTACCCATGTTTAACATGACTTGATGGACAGTGTGATGTTATTTATTATGTCCCCCGGACATCATGTTAAGCAATGTCGACTGTATAATAAAATTTGCAGATGACACCAGCATCCAAGGCTTTATCACAAACCCATTCAATGAAGAAACTTGTATCACAGCAATAGCCAGATTTGTTTACCGGTGCAAAGGTCATTTTCTTATATTGCACGTGAAGAAAGCAAAGGAGGTTGTAATTGATTACCTGCTTAAACTGAACGGATAATAAGAAATTTCCCTTTATCCCGAAAATGTCCTTGGTCCCACTGTAATCCTTTGAATTCCTTACAGTGTTATGCCTCTTTACAGGTTAGGAAAGTCACTTAATTACATTTTAACCGAAAGATTCTCTTTCACTTACTCGGTCGAGCGAGGGTGCTGTTTCGAAAGTTTGAAGTGAAATAAAATAGTAGAATCCTGCTTTGTGAAGTTGATGCCTGACTATGCAGCCTACTTGATGGGTTTCCGGGGGAGGAAGAAAGACAGTATTATAGTGTCTTGGAACTAGCTGACGTGGATGCTAGACAGAAAGGCGAGAACAACTTTTTTGTTGTCGTTGTTTTGTTGTAACCAGCCACCTTCTGGTTTTCTCACCATTCCATGGGCACTGCATATTATTTGTTATGGATGTCACATCGACTGCAATACATTCACTAATAGTACTTGTCCAACAATTTAAATACTAACCTGCAACTGAAGGGTGTTGGCTGTTCTCTTAGGCCCGGCTCACATAAGAAGAAACGAGAAACGCAAAACGCCTCACACCGCACGTCACCTGATCACATAGACCTAGTCATGCTCTCACGTGGGCCAGTTGACAAAAAGGATTCCTCAGATGAAGACACATTGACTGCATTAGTGTTACTGAGAAAGATAAGAAAAAGGAGAAAACGCAGCATTTGGTGCCGTGAGCATTTTATGTTAAGGAGTAAAAGAGGAGAATTTCAAAGAACCTTCTGCTCATTGATGGAGCGTAAGGACGAGAACCTTCTGCCCATTGATGGAGCGTAAGGACGAGAACCTTCTGCCCATTGATGGAGCGTAAGGACGAGAACATTCTGCCCATTGATGGAGCGTAAGGATGAGACATTGTTCTTTAATTACTTGAGAAAGTCATACCAAACCCATGACGAACTCAAGTCACTGGTACTTCCACGTTTACAACTTTGTGGGTAGTAATTGGTGGGAACCAATATCAGCCGAAGAAAAACTAGTCTTGGCTCTCCGTGAGTAAAATAAAAAAGCTAAAATAAACTTATCATCATCATCAAAAAACAACAACTACAATAACAACAACAAAAAAACAAAGGGGTAACAACAACAGCAGCAGGAAGAAGAACAACAACAACAAAAACAACAACAGCAGGAAGAAGAAGAACAACAACAACAAAAACAACAACAGCAGGAAGAAGAAGAACAACAACAACAAAAACAACAACAGCAGGAAGAAGAAGAACAACAACAACAAAAACAACAGCAGGAAGAAGAAGAACAACAACAACAAAAACAACAACAGCAGGAAGAAGAAGAACAACAACAACAAAAACAACAACAGCAGGAAGAAGAAGAACAACAACAACAAAAACAACAACAGCAGGAAGAAGAAGAACAACAACAACAAAAACAACAACAGCAGGAAGAAGAAGAACAACAACAACAAAAACAACAACAGCAGGAAGAAGAAGAACAACAACAACAAAAACAACAACAGCAGGAAGAAGAAGAACAACAACAACAACAGCAGGAAGAAGAAGAACAACAACAACAAAAATAACAACAGCAGGAAGAAGAACAACAAAAACAACAACAGCAGGAAGAAGAACAACAAAAACAACAACAGCAGGAAGAAGAAGAACAACAACAACAACAGCAGGAAGAAGAAGAACAACAACAAAAACAACAACAGCAGGAAGAAGAAGAACAACAACAACAAAAACAACAACAGCAGGAAGAAGAAGAAGAACAACAACAACAAAAACAACAACAGCAGGAAGAAGAAGAACAACAACAACAACAGCAGGAAGAAGAAGAAGAACAACAACAACAAAAACAACAACAGCAGGAAGAAGAAGAAGAACAACAACAACAGGAAGAAGAACAACAACAACAACAACAACAGGAAGAAGAAGAAGAACAAAAACAACAAAAACAACAACAACAGGAAGAAGAAGAACAACAACAACAAAAACAACAACAACAGGAAGAAGAAGAACAACAACAACAAAAACAACAACAACAGGAAGAAGAAGAACAACAACAACAAAAACAACAACAACAGGAAGAAGAAGAACAACAACAACAAAAACAACAACAACAGGAAGAAGAAGAACAACAACAACAAAAACAACAACAGCAGGAAGAAGAAGAACAACAACAACAACAGCAGGAAGAAGAAGAAGAACAACAACAACAAAAACAACAACAGCAGGAAGAAGAAGAAGAACAACAACAACAGGAAGAAGAACAACAACAACAACAACAACAGGAAGAAGAAGAAGAACAAAAACAACAAAAACAACAACAACAGGAAGAAGAAGAAGAACAACAACAACAAAAACAACAACAACAGGAAGAAGAAGAACAACAACAACAAAAACAACAACAACAGGAAGAAGAAGAACAACAACAACAAAAACAACAACAGCAGGAAGAAGAAGAACAACAACAACAAAAACAACAACAGCAGGAAGAAGAAGAACAACAACAACAAAAACAACAACAGCAGGAAGAAGAAGAACAACAACAACAACAGCAGGAAGAAGAAGAAGAACAACAACAACAGGAAGAAGAAGAAGAACAACAACAGCAGGAAGAAGAAGAAGAACAACAACAACAAAAACAACAACAGCAGGAAGAAGAAGAACAACAACAACAACAGCAGGAAGAAGAAGAAGAACAACAACAACAGGAAGAAGAACAACAACAACAACAACAACAGGAAGAAGAAGAAGAACAAAAACAACAACAACAGGAAGAAGAAGAAGAACAACAACAACAAAAACAACAACAACAGGAAGAAGAAGAAGAACAACAACAACAAAAACAACAACAACAGGAAGAAGAAGAAGAACAACAACAACAAAAACAACAACAACAGGAAGAAGAAGAACAACAACAACAACAAAAACAACAACAACAGGAAGAAGAAGAAGGACAACAACAACAAAAACAACAACAACAGGAAGAAGAAGAAGAACAACAACAACAAAAACAACAACAACAGGAAGAAGAAGAACAACAACAACAACAAAAACAACAACAACAGGAAGAAGAAGAAGAACAACAACAACAAAAACAACAACAACAGGAAGAAGAAGAAGAACAACAACAAAAACAACAACAGCAGGAAGAAGAAGAACAACAACAAAAACAACAACAGCAGGAAGAAGAAGAACAACAACAAAAAAACAACAACAGCAGGAAGAAGAACAACAACAACAAAAACAACAACAGCAGGAAGAAGAACAACAACAACAAAAACAACAACAGCAGGAAGAAGAAGAACAACAACAACAACAAAAACAACAACAACAGGAAGAAGAAGAAGAACAACAACAACAAAAACAACAACAACAGGAAGAAGAAGAAGAACAACAACAACAAAAACAACAACAACAGGAAGAAGAAGAACAACAACAACAACAAAAACAACAACAACAGGAAGAAGAAGAAGGACAACAACAACAAAAACAACAACAACAGGAAGAAGAAGAAGAAGAAGAACGCAGTTACATAATAATGCCCTTCACTGCAGTTGCACAGAAAACTGCAAGCAACCCCACACAAAAAGTGAACAAGTTAACTTTGCCTCTTCACGTCAACACACGCGTTTCTCGTTTCTGGCATGTCGTTACCTTCTATGTGGACATTGCTGTTTAAATCATTGGTACCACTTTTGTTTGCACGCATGAGGCGGGTGTCCTTTTTCGGGTTTCTCGTTTCGCGTTTCTTCCTATGTGAGCCGGGCCTTGTTAGATAAAGTACTGTTCATTTATTTATTGTTAGACCATTATACTATTCATTCAGAATCATTGGTGCGGCGAATGGGTTTTCCACTGAGTGTATTCTAGGAAAGTGGCAAAAACCAGAGATCTGGGTCATAGTTCTTATTCAGAGATAACAGTCTTCACAAACATTAAAACTGCAGCAAGAAAACCTTTCTTGGGAGTAAAAAAAAACTCACAGAAAAAGACTATACAAGTCAGATTGGATATCCAGGCACAAGACTGAATCCGAAGAGTCATGGACAGTGTGAAATTTCATCCTTTGCCAAAGTCTTGTGAACAGATGGATTGAAAAGGGAAAGATTTGAAGGTTACAGTGCCCACAGAAAACCTAGGGGAAACACAGTGTCAGATTCATGTTGTATAATTATTTCAGTTTCCAGTTACTGTACATTATTTCTAATTTAAGTGATAGAGTAAAACAGATCAGGGCTTGGTAACCTTTTTGTTTTAGCCAGCTGGTTGCTTACTAATGATGAGGCGATTGGCCCGGTAAATGAAAAACTCGAAATACGGGAATTATCCATCTTCGTATATGTTGTAACTATTTTTTCTGCCTCAAATCAGTGAAGAACGAAAGGCAGAAAATAATTTGTGCCCAACAAAACCTGGCTTTTTCTTTCACTTTTTGTTTGCCTTTTTATTTCTTACAGCAAACCCTTCAATGTGGCCGTATGAAACTCAATATAAGGAAAAGCATAGTATTAGTATCCCAATATTTGCTGGCAGACCGGATTTAGCCTGCAGGCCAATCGCTGCTTTAGGTTATAAAAAAAAAAAAAGAACGTTCTAAAAATGGATGAGCGGAGATTGTGTGAAGAATTTTCAAACATCTGACCCCCCCCCCCCCTCCCCCTTGAGGTCTTTATTTAAGGTGGTTTGCTGCTTTTTGCCTTTACAGCGTTGGGAAAAGTATTGTTTCACTCGATTTATCTTATAATAAAAAACTCGCTGGACTTTTAACAAGACCTGCCACCACTTGTGCAGCTCGGATTTGCATGAAATTTTAAAAGTATGTTTCTTTCGACCGGCAGAAGGTTCGTTTTTTTAGTCTTAGAGACTTGAAATAGTGGGGAAGTATTTTTTTATCAGTTTGCCTTGTGTAGCTAATTTCCCCTCTGACGCTTTTGTTTTTCATGAACACACGAGGTCATGACATCATCACTTCCTGAAATTTCTTGGTGGGCACCATTGGCAATTACGCACTGTGTAGACGTACTGTCCTAGCTGTTTAGCTGAGTTTTGTGGATGACCCTAGACATCGCTGCATCAATGATATTCCATCTCTTTATGCTCATTCCTTTCAGTCTGAAGTGGTGTCTTCTGCTGTTGTTTTAACCATTCGAAGAATGGGGCAGTTACTTCAGAAATGTGGCCACGTTTTCAGAAAATTATTTGGAGATGGAAAATTTGCAGAAAAGTTTTCATGTCTTCGTCTTATTTAGTTTGTTGTTGTCGGTATGCAAGTTTCATTTCAAGTGACCACCATACCACCGCCTTGAGCTTGACAGAAACTTGGTCACGGGGCGGGAAAGGAAGAGAAAAGATTTCATTTATTCAGAGGCTGGAAATTTGGTTCAATTCAAAAACTTAGTTTGTATACACTCCTGACTATTTTGGTTGTTGTTTTTTTAATGTAATTTGTACATGTGGAATTTGAACAAAAAAATAATATCTTACACAGTCTACCCCCTTGCCAGATTTAAACCTTGTCATGTTTTGAAAGTGAAGTGTTGACTATGACTCATTCTCAGGTATGGTGCTCATTTAATATGTCTTAGATTGGCCTACTGTTAGCTTGCTGTCTGCAGATTACAGTCAACACCATTAATCACCATGTTTGCCATCGAGCACTGCCATTAGCGGTAAAACTTTATTATTGAGAACCTTCCAGTTTTGGTGCATTTCTGAAAAAACAATAATGCTTCTGTCGGTGGATAAGAAATCCCCAGTGCAGCAGGGAAAATTATATACAGGCCCTTGAATTAGTCATGAATAGTTATATCTTATATTGTGCCAACACATTCATTAAATACCAACAATTTTACCAAACTACGAAAGAAACAGGAAAATCTAGGTTGATCTGACTAAGCAGCCAAACAAAAGTTGAAAGAAGTGCGAAACAGGTTTGTGGGCCGCAGTGGCGTCCATTAGTAAGTGCCTTTGGTAATTTTCTAATGTACATAAAAAGACAGCATTCCTCATTAACAACGCAGATAATCATTATTGATTTTGCATTTGATTTCCAGTAAGAGTTTCGGGAAAACGATAAGTGAATAATGTTATTTATGTTGTGTATTACCAAGCTTTGTTGGTAGTTTCTGTTGTGTTAGCATTTTTTCTTCAACTTCTTATGTCTAAAGGCTATCGGTGACACCCTGACAGTTTTAGGAAAGTGACCTACTGTATTTCAGACTGGGTGGTTGAACTGTTAATGAAAGAGAAGTCTTTCAAGTACATTATTATTGCCAATGAAGATGTGTCTTGGCATTCAGTGTGGAAATGAAAACCTAAGAATTACACTCCGAAGGATTTTTTATTTTTCTTGAATGATGTTTCATGACACAGAATTTCTTTTTGACAAGGCTGTTGTTATAAAATTATTGTGTGGGCCAGTCCTGTGGTCAAATTGTATGCAAATCAGATTCCAAAAACTGTGTTTTCGTTTTGTAAATCATGTGTGATGTCAGCATTTATCATTGCTCGTTGGTGTCGGTATTCGTCAGTGTCGAAACTTTGATGTCAATCACACGTAATGAATTTGTAATCGTCATGCACTGATCCAACAGCAAGACATGACATAAATATTTACTCACATCTTTGATGTCATGTGCCAGGTGTCAGGGTCAGGACTAGAATTGCCGTGCTGGGTCACGGTTTGTTTATTTCAGGGTCGCGTTGATTTTAGCCAGTGCAAATGTCCTTGAACTATTCTCGTGGACAGTTTGTTTTTGTAACGCTTTTTCTTAGAGATGGAAAGAAAGTGGGGCAGTGACGGTGCAATTTTCGACCCCGTGATTTTGATCAACTTTAACAGGGGTGAGAAAAGGGAGTGAGTAAATTCGTACATAAAACGTAGAGGGTTTGGAGACTTTAGTAAGGGTTTTGATATCTTAAATTGACCCTGTCTGTTACTATTAATAGAATCTATTAATACTACGAGCTGAGCTCGAAATGGATGCACCAATCAAATTTGGGCAGTTGGCTGGGGAAATGCATATGGCCGCGCGGTATATAAGTGGAGCCATTACTATGTTTGGACACTCCATGCAGAAATTTCCATCTGTGAGGGTAGTCGGCTGGATTCGGCCTGAGAGAATCAGAAGATTGTTAAAGTCATGTCTATGTCCTTGATAGACATTGGAATGAGACCATACGCTCTTACGAAATTATCTACTGCTATTATCTCCAGCTCCCTGATCTCGTATCAGGGACCAATCGTAAGTTTCTACCTACTGATTCGACGATGAACGTGAATCTGACCTTAATTTTCCAGTAGAAGTGCTACCGAAGAATGCAAGACTACAATGTATTTTACATGCAACTAGATCTAGCATGAGTGTCTGGTATACACATTTGTAAATTGAAATTGATGTGTCTGGATGAGGCTAGGGATTGCCAGCCCATCCTAGAGTAGATCTAGATCTAATGTAACTACGTCAGTTGTGTTGACGAGTTATATCCTTGTTAAGCGGTAGGCACAAATAACTGAGTTAACATTGTCGTCTGAGACATTAAGATATTATTTGTTAGATAGTAGGTAGGCTAAATCTGAAAGACAGATAAGTAATAATTGAATTGTGAATGAGTCAGAATGATATAATCTTTTAAGCATCTAGAGGAGACTTCTAGTGATATATTATTGTGTTTTCATTTGATGCTGCTGATGTTGTCCTTTTAGAATGTAAAAGCTAGACGAAATTTGTTAGGGAATCTAAAGTAATAAATTTGTGGCCCTGCAAGGTCCTTGTAAAACTTATTCGAATTGTTATTAGTGTATGTTGCATGGTATGGAAGAGTAATTTCTAGAACCTCTCGATAATCTAAATGCAGTCGTAACTATAATTCCATAATAACCCACCCCGTAACACTGGAGAGGGACCCTTAAAGAACTTAAATAACGCCATGCCATAGATAAATTATTTAAAACCTATTGTATTTTTATTCCATTATTTGATATTGTACTGTTGTAACATTGTTTTCAGGTCCTTTTCATTATAGATTTTAGGCAATTTGTATTAATTTAACATGTTGTTTCAATTCCATATGGTGAACTCAACATCCCATTGACCCGACGACACCGGCGAGGGACACTCTTCACCTTACAGATCTACCTGAGACAGAAACGTATTTTTTTGGATTGGAGCTATGGGTTGAGGATACTTACCATCTGAATTCCTCAAAAACAAAGTTAAGTGAACCATCTATCTAACAGTCTTGAGGAGGGCGACGTACTTTCCGCTCTGTGTGTTTCCAGGCTATTTTACTATTTACTATATGTTTAGTTTAAGAGCGGGAGGTTGGTTGGGGTCATAGTTTAGCATATCTTCTTTGCCATTACGAAGGATATTGGAGTGCCTTGGTGGCTATTTATAACTCGGGGGGATTTGCTTCACTGTGAATAGTTCTTTTAGGGATCCATTATTCGTATAGATTGTGGCGTTTCTTTTCCTTCCTCACTTTTCTTTAGGAAGATGTCTCTCCTGTCTTCTTCTTAAACTATCCTGTAAATGAGTTAGGACTTGTAGGGTCTGTTATCGTTCGTATTACTTGTCAGTATAGCGTCTTGTTTATTGTATTTCTTTTTGCTTCCTTATAAACTTTAAACTACTATACTAACATTGTTATGTTTACAATATATGCCTGAGGTGTTTCACGTGCTAAAACCACGTTGAATTGTAATCTGGTATTGACATATGAGAGAGAGAGAGATATAATAAATTTTTGTTCACGTTACAATTTCACGTTGAACATAGAGAGAATAATTTTGCAGTGGTAACAGAAGACACTGCGTGTCCGCGTTTTGGGGAGAGAGAGATATTTCAAATTTGTCGCGTTGAGAGAGAGATATATTTTTGATTCATCGCATTGAGAGAGCGATTCATTTTTCACAGTGATAACAGAGGACACTGGTTCGTCGCGTTGAGAGAGACATAAATTTTGAGAGTGATCACTCAAGACATTAATTTATCGCATTAAAGGCGATATATATATTTTATTGCAGTGGGAGCAACGGATAGACGGCACTGCCTTACTAGAATTCATATTCAGAGAGAGAGAGATAAATTTTTTGCAGTTTAAGTGACACTGCCTGTAATTTACAGAGAGAGATAGAACGTTCTTTTCGCGAAGCAGTGCTAACGTAAGACACTGAATTAATATTAACACAGAATAAGTCTTATAGATAATATAATTGAGACCGCGATATACCTTAACAGTAGGTAAATACTTACTAGTTACAGACTTTAACATATCATGGCCGAGTTTCTTAAATACATTGAATCTGCCAAAGTTCTGGGCATACCAGAAGAAGAACGCGCCTCGTGGTGCGAACGACAATTACAGCAAGACCGAGATCGTGAGGATCGAAAAGAAGCAAGAGAAAGAGAAAGAGAAAAAGAAGTAGAGAGAGAAAAGGAAAGAGAAAGAGAAAGAGAAAAAGAAAGAGAGAGAGAAAAGGAAAGAGAAAGAGAAAGAGAAAAAGAAAGAGAGAGAGAAAAAGAAAGGGAGCATGAACTCGCCATAAAGAAGTTAGAGCGAGAATCGCTTGTGACCCCCACTACTGCCACCAATACTTATGCTACCAAACCAAAACTGCCGACGTTTAATGAAAAACTCGACCGGATCGACGCATATTTACATCGGTTCGAGCTACACGCTAAATGCGTCGGATGGCAGCAGGCGATGTACAGTTCATGCCTGTCTAATTTACTAACAGGTAAGGCTCTGGAGGTATTTCATAGCCTCAAAGTAGAGGATGCCAACGACTATGACAAGCTTAAAACAGCACTGCTTAAGCGATTCCAGCATACCGAGGATGGCTTTCATCAGAGATTTCGCTCATGTAAACCTGAGCCATCTGAAAATTTCTCAACTTATGTGAATCGGCTGAAACATTACTTAGATCGCTGGATCGAGCTCGCGAACGTGACTACCGGAAATTATTCCCAACTTTATGATTTGGTCTTAAAGGACCAAATCTATACGGCATGTCATTCCGATTTGGTTGCCCACCTTAAAGAGAGGGCACCGACATCCTCTGAAGAAATCACATCCAGCGCGGAACGTTATGCGTCCGCCCACCCAAATCGTCCTTTGGCAAAGCCTTCAACTATAGCACCGTGTTATGCCAACGTGGGCAAAGGAGCGCCAACCGGACACGATCGTTCAAGGCCGACTCGTCGTCAGGCCCCAAATCCGCGCTCTCAATCAGAGCCGCCTTTTTTTAGACAGAGAGATTTCCCGAATCGAGGTAATGTATCCCCGCGTCGAGGATACCAGACTTACTCTTTTTACGAGCCTCGCCCGTATTATCGTGGCAACTATCCAGGCCAACAATATAACCGGCCTCAGGGACCGCCGCGACGAGTGCATTTTGATAATAATCATGATTATAATAGACCGCAGAGTCTTCCTTATCGTGGAAACGATCCTAATCGTACTATGTGTTTTAGGTGTAATAGGGTAGGTCACATACAAAAATTTTGTAACGTGAAAATGGAATCAACAAATGCCTGCTCGATTAAATCTACACCTTATGAGACTGACGGTCATTCTGAATCTTCATGACAATCAAAAGCTATTCCAGTCATGTCCGCCCTACATGAACTGGGTGAATTAACATTTTACCAGGGCCGCGTGAACGCGATTCGCGCTTCTGTTCTACGTGACTCCGGATGCACGACTATCGGCGTTCGACAGTCACTAGTCCGTCCAACACAATTTTTGGACAAGGATGTAACTTGTATTACTTTTGGCGGATCTGTAGAGCGATTCCGTCTTGCCGAAGTTTATATTGATACACCTTTTCTCACAGGTATTGTTACTGCATGTGTACTGCCTAATCCGGTGGCTGATATAATCATAGGGAATGTACCTCAAGTAAATAAGTTTCCTATCGGTAACTTGGAAATTTGGACTGAGGATGAGAGTGTTGCTTGTGCGACAACACGCCTACAATCGAGTCGACGAGCAGACAGTCCATTAAGTAATCCTACTATTGAAGTGAACATAACGTCTAGTGCATTTCATGATGAGCAACATTCAGATCCCACATTGAAACATTTGTTTGCTAAGGTTGATCCTACCGCGCCGGATACCTCTAAGTTTCTTATTAAAGATGACTTATTATATCGTAATTTTCGGAGTAAGCGAGAGGCCGTTATGCAACTAGTAGTACCGAGATCTTTTCGTCGCGACATTATTCGTCTCGCGCATGACACTTCCTTGGCGGGTCACCAAGGAAAGGCCAGAACTAAGTCTCGAATACTATCGCAATTTTTTTGGCCCAGTATTTACGCAGATGTAAACCGGTTCGTATCAACATGTGACGTATGTCAGAGACGTACTCCTAAAGGAAGAGCATCGCGAGCTCCTCTGCAGGAGATGCCTATGGTCTCCAGACCATTTGAGCGCGTTGCCGTAGATATAGTTGGGCCCCTACACAAGTCAGACAGAGGACATCGTTTTATACTTTCTATCATTGACTACGCAACCCGTTGGCCAGAGGCCATTCCGCTAAAAGACATTTCAGCTGATCATGTCGCTGAGGCCCTTATTACCATTTTTTCGCGTCTTGGGTTTCCGGTTGAAATTTTATCGGACAGAGGTCCACAGTTTACCTCTGAGCTTTTTAAGAAAGTCTTGGAATTGGTCGGGATTAAACAAAGATTGACGTCTCCATACCACCCACAGTCTAATGGCTGCTGTGAACGGTGGAATGCTACCATGAAAGCTATGCTTGCACGAGTTTCCGCCGACAAGCCGAGTGATTGGGATCGACAACTCCCCGCTATTCTTTTTGCATATCGAGAACTGCCGAACGCATCGACGGGTTTTTCCCCCTTCGAATTATTGTATGGTCGTAAGCCGCGTGGTCCAATGGCCATACTCCATGATTTATTCGCCGGATCAGACACCGACGACAATGATACGCGGTCTGCATATCAATACGTTGTAGACTTGCGCCATCGAATTCTTAACGCATGTCAGCTCGCACAAAAATCTTCAGCTGCGCATGCTAGTCTTTATAAACTATATCGTGATCAAGGTAGCCGATTGCGAACCTTGGCCGTCGGAGACCAAACTCTTGTTCTCCTTCCGGAGACGAAAAATAAACTCCTTCTTACATGGAAGGGACCTTTTAAAGTCCTAAAGAGACTTTCTCGAGTAAATTATCTTATCAAGATTCGGGGACAGGACAAAGTCTTCCATATAAATATGTTAAAGCAGTACCTGTCCGACGAGGATAATCGACAGAATAATCGCCGAAATGTGGTTGCTCAGGCCAATGCGGCCTTGGTTTCAGTTGACGATGATGATCCTATTAAGATAGAGAATTCAATCCCCGCACTTCGATCTTCTGAAAACACTTCGGATGTAAATATAAATCCAGATTTATCTGAATCGCAAAGACAAGATATAAGAGATTTGCTTAACGAGTTTACTACAGTCTTTACTGATCTACCAGGTAATACTTCTTTGGTACAGCATGTTATAAGATTAAAGACGGATATACCCGTCTTTGTTAAACCATACCCGCGTCCGCTGCACGCACAAGAGACTATAATAACCGAGGTACGTAACATGTTTCACCTGGGAGTGATAGAGCGATCGACGAGCCCATATAACTCACCCATCGTCTTAGTGAAAAAAAAAGATGATACGGTGCGTTTTTGTATTGACTATCGTAAACTTAATGAGGTTACGATATATGACGCTGAACCGATTCCCAACCAGGAGAATCTTTTTGCTCAGTTAGCGAGGGCAACGATTTTTTCTAAAATTGACCTTTCCAAAGGCTATTGGCAAATTCCGCTTGATGAGAATAGCAAGCAATATACCGCTTTTCAGACTCCGTTGGGTCTTATGCAGTGGCGCTATATGCCTTTCGGGTTAGTTACAGCCCCTGCCACTTTCGCCCGTATGATGACAATATTGCTCCAGGGTATGAATTCCGTAGTGTCGTATTTTGACGACATTTGTATTTATGAAACCAATTGGTCGGGCCACCTCGCAGCCCTACGACAAGTTTTTATTGCTCTTCGTCGAGCTGGCCTTACGGCGAAACCCAGTAAGGTGTTTTTAGGATATAATGAAATTAATTTTCTGGGCCATACAATTGCCCACGGCGTTCAGACTCCTGATGACAAGAAGATAACTACCATCTTAAAGCTCCAACCCCCTCGAACTAAGAAAGAAGTTCGTAGTTTATTGGGCTTTCTTAACTATTATAGGAAATTCATTCCAAATTTTTCTTCGCTTACAGCTCCGTTGTCGGACCTCACAAGAAAGAATTTTCCTAATAAAGTGAAATGGACAACCGAATGTGCTGATACACTTCGTACCGTTCAACAACTGTTTTCCACTTCCCCCATTCTCATACTGCCAGATATAAACCAAATATTTATTGTCCGCACTGATGCGTCGGACAAGGGATTGGGAGCTGTGTTGTTACAGGAACGAGACGATACCTTGCGGCCATGTCTATACGCCAGCCGCAAGTTGCTAGATAGGGAATGCCGCTATGCAATTATCGAGCGAGAGTGCCTCGCTATCATTTTTGCTGTAAACGCATTTTCGCGATATCTACTCATTTCCGAGTTTATAATTGAAACGGACCATCGTCCGTTGTTATTCTTAAAGGCTAACAGGGCTAAAAATGCTCGATTAACGAGGTGGAGTCTTGCACTCCAGGAATACCGGTTTGTTATCCGGGCTATCCCTGGCGGTGACAATTCCCAAGCTGATATTTTGTCACGTCTCATTTAAATTCCTATTAAAGAGTGTTGTGTCTTGTATTGGGGTTGGATAGTGCTTGTCCCCCTCAATTCTAGACGGTGGATGGATTCACATTTATCTTGTTCATTACTTTATGAACCAGTTTTACAATCTTTTTTTTGTGAATATCCTCTTTCCACCAGCGTCATTCCTGACTGTGACCTGAACTTCTGGCAAACCTGACGCCCTTGTCAGCGGGTCAATGAGATGGAGACATGGCAAACCAAGCTACCAGAGCTACTGCTGCCATTGGATACCACAGTATTTTAATTAACAATATAATTGTGTGTGAATGTGTATATAAGCAGCAATTGTGTGTGTTGACTAGATAATTATGAGCCTATTCCTTCAGTAAGGCTTCATTGTCTCATAATAGTTACACTTTAATCCAACAGTATATGGCCTTTAGCGTCTTTACAGACGGTCTTAGCAGCTAGAATATTCACTTTCACTTTGACTGACAGCTTCTCTCGTGGCTTATTCTACCAATGTTTGACCCGAGAGTGCGATGGCAGTGATTGCAGGTCAGTCTTTTGGGTTCACTTTGGCGAGTGTTTTCATTCCGCCTCTGTCGTTTTGTCAGGTATGTTTCTTTTGCCTTGAAGTCTATTGCGAGCGTGCCACTGCGCAATTTTTGTCTCCATCTGCTTCGATCATTTGCAAGGTTCTCCCATTCATTGGGGTCGATGTTGAATGCTTTCATCGTGACCTTGCAAGTGTCTTTGAATCGCAGATGTGGCCTACCTCTGGGTCGGTTGCCAGTAGCAAGTTCCCCGTAGAGAATTTGTCTGGGGATGCGATCATTTTCCATACGGTGGAGATGTCCAAGCCACCGCAGTCTTTTTTTGCCTAGGAGAGCCTGAGTTGATGGAATGTTGGCTCGGCTCAGAACTTCGATATTTGAGATCCTGTCTTGCCACTTGATCTTGAGAATTTTGCGTAGGCAGCGCAGGTGGAAGGAGTTGAGGGATCTTTCATGTTTGGAGTAGGTGGTCCATGTCTCTGAGCCATACAGCAGGGTGCTTAGGACGCAAGTTTGGTACAGGAGTACCTTTGTTTTGATGGTCAGCTTGCTATTGTTCCACACCCTTTTTGAGAGTTTGCCAAAAGCTGTGGCCGCCTTTCCTATTCTGGCATTTATTTCAGTTGTTATGTCTGTGCTACCACTGATGGTTGAGCCTAGGTAGCAGAATTTTCCCACTTGCTCCAGAGGAGAGCCATTCAGCATGATTGGGTTGGGGTTTCTCAAGCCTTGTGTCAAAACTACAGTTTTTGAGACACTGATCTTTAGCATGAATTTGTCACAGGCTTTGGCAAGGCTATTGATGAGAGCCTGGAGCGTGGTTTCATCGTGGGCCACGATTGCAGCATCATCTGCGAAGAGGAGCTCTTGTAACATAATATGCTCTGTACGAGATTTTGCTTTTAGTCTGGCAACATTAAAAATGGAGCCGTCCACTCTGGTGTTAATAAGTACTCCACCTGAACATTGACCAAAGGCATTCTTGAGTAGGGCTGCAAAATATATACCAAATAAGGTAGGAGCAAGAACACATCCCTGCTTCACACCGCTGTTTACAGCAAATGAATTGGATGTGCAGCCCTCAAAGTTGACACATGCCCTCATGTCAGTGTGGAAGGATGCAATAAGTTTTAGCAATGTTGGTGGACAGCCTATGGATTTAAGGACTGCATACAGGCCAGATCGGCTTACGGTGTCGAAAGCCTTTGTTAGGTCCACAAAGCATGTTATAAGCGGCCTGTTTTGTTCTTTACATTTTTCTTGGATTTGCCGAAGTGCAAATATCATGTCAATAGTTGATCGTTTGCTTCGAAAGCCACATTGTGTTTCTGGTAAGACTTTTTCCGCCAGTTGTTGAAGGCGGCAGAGGATGACGCGAGCAAAAGCCTTTCCAGTAATGCTGAGGAGGGATATGCCTCGATAGTTGTTGCAGTCGCCTTTGTCTCCTTTGTTCTTGTAAAGTGTGACAATTTTGGCGTCTCTCATATCATGTGGTATCACGCCTTCTTTCCAACACTGCAGTAACAGATTATACAGGTGTGGTAATAGTGGGCCTTTTAGGTCTTTTAATACCTCTGCAGGAATGTTGTCACTTCCTGTGGCTTTTCCAGCAGACAGGTGGTCGATTGCATTGGAAAGCTCGACTAAGGAAGGTTCAGCGTCAAGTTCGGCCATTATTGGCAGTTTTTGGAGGTGTTCCTCAAAATCTGGTGGAATATTTTTCTCAGTTGAATACAACAGAGAGTAATGCTCTACCCACCTATTCAGTTGTTCATTTTTATCTGTGATGGGTTCACCATTTACAGACTTAAGTGGGGCGCTTTTGGTGATGATTGGCCCAAGAGCTACTTTCATCTGACTAAAGGCGGTTTTCATATCTCCCTTTTCATTTGCCTCTTGTATGCTGTTACACAAGTCTGTCCAGTATTTGTTGGCGCAACGTCTTACCTCCAGCTGAAGTTTAGCTTTTGCATTTTTCAAACAAGTTTTTGTACTCTGATTGCAATTTTTGTTATACTCATTGAAAGCAGATTTCTTTTGCTCAATGAGAGGTAGGAGAATTTCGCTGTTCTGGGCTACCCAGTCGTTGTTTGAAACTTTATGCTGTCCAAAAGACTTGATGGCACAGTCATGAATTTTTGAACTGAGAGTGTTCCATGTTTCATCTACCGAGTCACATTGGGTGACATTATCCATGCTTTCAGCAAATAACTTTTCAAATGACTTTCTATTTGATTCATCTCTGATTGCTGTTACATTGATCTTAGGGATTGAAGGGGCTTTTGATCTGTATATTTTCTTGGCCGAAATTTTGATTTTGCTGACTACCAGTGCATGGTCGGTGTCACAGTCAGCACTGTGGAGGGAACGAGTTATTTTTATACAGCCCAAACTCTTCCTCCTTGAGAGAATAAGATCTAATTGATGCCAATGGCCAGACCTGGGATGGCGCCATGATGTTCTTTGGCATCTCTTAAGGTCAAAGTACGTGTTTGTAACACATAATGAGTTTACGGAGCATAGCTCCAGAAGGCGCTGCCCGTTTTCGTTGATGTTGCCAATGCCGAAGTGCCCAATGCACTTTGGCCATGCGGAGTGATCTGCTCCCACTCGAGCGTTAAAGTCACCCAGAATTAGCAGGCCTTCGGTGAGAGGGATGTTGTGGAGAGTCCTCTGCAATGCCTCGTAGAAAATGTCTTTGGTTTCGTCAGAGGAGGTAAGTGTTGGGGCATAGACACAGATAATGTTGGTAAAACCAGACCGGGTGTTCAGTCTGAGTGTCATGATGCGTTCTGACACTCCAATTGGAGTTGCGATCGAATTGATAAGGGAGTTTTTTACGGCGAAGCCCACGCCGTGGATTCTCGGCTGTTCGCTGCTAAGGCCCTGCCAGAAGAATGTGTAGTTTTCTTCTTTGACTGACCCGGAGTCGGGAAGTCGAGTTTCTTGAAGGGCAGCGATGTCGATGTTTAGTAGCTGAAGTTCTCGATCAATAATTTGGGATTTCCTGATGGAGTCAATATTAGTGAGATCTTGCTGTTGCAAGCCTGGGCGCATTGTTCTGACGTTCCAGGTACCAAGTTTTAGTATTTTTCTGTTTTTGCCAGGTGCACACTTTACGTCAGCTTTTTGACTTTTGGTCTAGCTCCAACCACCTTATGAAGCAGGCTGACGTGGCGGAACAACACCCAACTGCCTGGGGGCTGCCCAGGTTACGGCGGGCGGTAGTTGATCAATGCAGCTGAAAAGCCGCTCCCACCGACAGAGGGGACCCCTGGCGCTCATCCGTACGCCAAATGGATTGAGCTTATCACCGGTAACTGCCACCTCCCGTGTTGTGCCCATCCGTAACGGATGGCTGGAGTGTCCTCTCCAAATCGGAAATGGGTGGGCTTATAGAGGAGAGACAGACGCTTGCCAAGCCCGAGCAAACGCCTCCTCGTTTTGCTGCCTTGCCTGGGCTATTTTTAAGAGATGGTGCTTTGCCCAGAGGCACCACCCCTCTCTCTGCCATTCTAGTTAAACCCAAGGGAGAGACCAGGTCAATACATTTGGAACTAGTCCGGCTGCAGGAGATGCTGGAAGCCAGTTTGATGCAGTTCTCCCTGACAACCACCTTCGGGTCTCCACTCCTGATTTTCTGTCTGGGTTTACTCCCATAGCCTTTGCTATCATAGCAACACACAAGGCAGTGTGGTATTTGTATTCAGGGTTACCTTCCCCTAGTCTTCCTCTCTCCCGAGATGACCCACAAGACAGTGGGGGGGACAGTAGCAGGCTGTATTGTGTACTGTCGTCCAATAGCAGAAAACAGTGATATACTCAGTCTCATTATAGATGTTCCTGAGAATTTTGATTGTGTGCAGTAAGAATGTTTAGATAGACTAGATTCTATAGAACGTGGCATCAATAATTGTATGCTTTTTGTCCATCCAATATGCACGTTCTTAGTTAGATTTTTCTTCTCAAACTTAAGGCTCGTTTTTCTACAGTACTACTTAAGCCCCTACCACAATAACTTTGGGATTTCTTGGATCCTATCGTGTAAATTTTATTTAAAATTTTCACTGGGGTGGGGGATATGTCAGGGTCAGGACTAGAATTGCCGTGCTGGGTCACGGTTTGTTTATTTCAGGGTCGCGTTGATTTTAGCCAGTGCAAATGTCCTTGAACTATTCTCGTGGACAGTTTGTTTTTGTAACGCTTTTTCTTAGAGATGGAAAGAAAGTGGGGCAGTGACGGTGCAATTTTCGACCCCGTGATTTTGATAAACTTTAACAGGGGTGAGAAAAGGGAGTGAGTAAATTCGTACATAAAACGTAGAGGGTTTGGAGACTTTAGTAAGGGTTTTGATATCTTAAATTGACCCTGTCTGTTACTATTAATAGAATCTATTAATACTACGAGCTGAGCTCGAAATGGATGCACCAATCAAATTTGGGCAGTTGGCTGGGGAAATGCATATGGCCGCGCGGTATATAAGTGGAGCCATTACTATGTTTGGACACTCCATGCAGAAATTTCCATCTGTGAGGGTAGTCGGCTGGATTCGGCCTGAGAGAATCAGAAGATTGTTAAAGTCATGTCTATGTCCTTGATAGACATTGGAATGAGACCATACGCTCTTACGAAATTATCTACTGCTATTATCTCCAGCTCCCTGATCTCGTATCAGGGACCAATCGTAAGTTTCTACCTACTGATTCGACGATGAACGTGAATCTGACCTTAATTTTCCAGTAGAAGTGCTACCGAAGAATGCAAGACTACAATGTATTTTACATGCAACTAGATCTAGCATGAGTGTCTGGTATACACATTTGTAAATTGAAATTGATGTGTCTGGATGAGGCTGGGGATTGCCAGCCCATCCTAGAGTAGATCTAGATCTAATGTAACTACGTCAGTTGTGTTGACGAGTTATATCCTTGTTAAGCGGTAGGCACAAATAACTGAGTTAACATTGTCGTCTGAGACATTAAGATATTATTTGTTAGATAGTAGGTAGGCTAAATCTGAAAGACAGATAAGTAATAATTGAATTGTGAATGAGTCAGAATGATATAATCTTTTAAGCATCTAGAGGAGACTTCTAGTGATATATTATTGTGTTTTCATTTGATGCTGCTGATGTTGTCCTTTTAGAATGTAAAAGCTAGACGAAATTTGTTAGGGAATCTAAAGTAATAAATTTGTGGCCCTGCAAGGTCCTTGTAAAACTTATTCGAATTGTTATTAGTGTATGTGGCATGGTATGGAAGAGTAATTTCTAAAACCTCTCGATAATCTAAATGCAGTCGTAACTATAATTCCATAATAACCCACCCCGTAACACCAGGCTAACTTTCTTTTAATATATAACTCATAGTTTATGTGAGAATATGCTGTCATTTTGGTGTGTGTGTGTGTACAATACTGCAGTCTTGAAATCTTTTAGAATTGTAATTTTTATGTCATATATTATATGCATGTATATAGCCAAAGCCTCAAAATTTGGATCAACACATTTAAAAGGCGGAAAAATGAAATCGGGACGAAAGAAATTTGTGAGAAGAGCAAGATCATGTCCAAGTGTTGAGGTCTTTATTTATGGAGGGTCACTGCCCTAGGCATTTACATCTCTCTTTTTCTTGTTGCTTTTTCTCTGTTTTGTTGTTGTTTCTTTCAAGATCATGTCCTTCTAGGTTTCCTTCATTTATGGTGAAAGGTCAGCATTAAGGTGTCAAGTGTTGTTTTATTTATTCTGAAGACATAAAAGTATCACAAGAAAGAGGAGATGTTTTAGAATTGGTCTGCATAATGATCTTATTCTCTTCTGGGAGGTGATTATAGTGTAATTTATGCAGTTTGACTAAAACTTGATGCCATTGGAGATGTGTCAGTAATGTGTATAGCTGAATACAGTTTTGAAGAGGAGCATCCTTTACTTGCAACACAGACACTCAATTTAAAGCACGGTTTTTGGAAACTTCTCAATGCGAAATCCATTTTTTAATGCTACCTATTATAATTTACAAATTTTATTTTTGGTGAGTTTGCTTTGTGTCGCTGACTGCTCACCTCCAATCCGTTTTTTTTCATGAGCAAATGACCCTTGAAGTCAACGCTTCTGTTGGCTGATTTAAACTATTTGATTTCCCAGCAGCTAGAATTAGAATACAGGAATATTCTGCTGCCTTACATTACTTACAATGATTTCAAATTGATTGTGATAGTTAGATTTTATAGCTTTGTTATTTTACTCCAATAAATTTAAATACGTGTTTTTTTTATTATTATTTATATAAACAGTTGGTTGTATGGGACAAAGGCCCATTGCTTTGGGAATAATTTCAGTTTGCCGAGACATGTAGAGAGGGTAGAAAGTGATGGACGGAGCAGTGGTGGGGGTGGATACTGCCCAGAGCGTGGCTTTTAAGTTGATAGAAGAAGAAAACTAAATGTCTCAAAATGGCCAGCTTATTGCCACATTTATAGTTTAAACATATTGAATTTATGTGTCTGGATAAAGCATTTTACCTTGTTCTGTGAGGTGCTTAGTGGGCAAACAACAGGTCGATTCTTCGGGTGAGAAAAATTGCCTTGTCCGTAGCGTTGGGCTGATTGCAGTATATAATTTGAACAATAAAATATTGAATCCCCCTGTCCAAGTGAAATGTTTTACCTTGTTTCTCCAGTGTCAGAGTTGAGAGTGACTTTGCTACCTGATAAGACAGTCAGAGAAACAGCACAGATTACATTAGACTGGAATGTCGTCAACAACCCAGGCAGAAATGATGTCATTTATACAATCACAGACAACAGTGGCATCTCATACAACAACCAGAATGGTAAAACAGTTTCTGGTCTTACTCCTGGAACGAGTTACAACTTTCAGGTCATCTCTTCTCTACCAGCAGACCAATATTATCCAATGAAAAGTGCCACATCAAACCCTGTTAATACAGTTTGGACCAGTGAGTTTTGTCTTCATCATTTTGTAGTGAGAGTTTCACTCATTTTCTCATTTTGTAGTGACATTTTGTTTCTTGTCAGCTGCAGTGGAAATTAAATACAACTTAACGCGCTTGTAAGTCTGTCAGTTATCCGGCCGTCTGTGAAAAAGTTTGGTGACCCCCCTGGTCTATTGGTACGGTGCTGATTGTCACAAATCCCAGACTGGGAGATGTAATAAGTTATGACAGGACAACAATCACGAACAAACAAGTTAACACTTAACAGAACAATCCATCAGACTCACACATTTATTAAACATAATTATACATATAATAGCGCAATTACATACATTATATTATTGAAATGAACTGCCGTACAACGGCCTTATTCTCACACACACTCTCCCTCAGATCCACAATCCGGTAGTTACTCCTAAAGGCACTTCGGCCTCAGCCTCTCCCCTCAGGGTCTTAATAGTACATTAATGATTCACTGGCACCGCAGTCTCTCAACATCACCTTCCTATTGCCATACAACTTATCAGTTCACGTGCCCATCATCATGGCAATAATATAGTATCTCATTCACTCTCATATCTACGTCCCTGTCCGTGGCCTGACTGCCACGACTTTATGTGCTTCTACTGTCCTGCACGGACAGTCTCACTTCTGGCCTATGTATGGCCTCCGGCCCTATGCTGGCCTATCACTTATGCTCATCGAGGTGGCTCTTCGGCCCGTCCCCGACACCTACAAGAATAACATTACATTGGTATAATACCCTACCATTTCTATTCACTCCACCTCTCCTTACAATCCATGAAGCGTACACACACTAGTTCACCTTTCACTCACCACACATCTTACGGTAACACACCTCCATCGGAGTACACACTACTCACTCGCGCTACAAATCCATGAACTCACTTTCATCTATCGCTCATGGCGCACATTGCTATATCCAATATCAAGGACTTCCACATTCCTCACATCTACTTATTTACATCATGGTAATAGACGAATATAATATAATACATCAATCATAATAATCAATCAACGTTCTACATACCAGTCATTACTGGAAAGACTCTCTCACTAGTCTTCTCGACTGCTCCCCTTATGTCCGCCCGATGGGCTCTTATTCACAGGTCCGTTCCGTAGGACCTTCTAACTTGCAGTGATAGTTATACAGCGCTTTCGCCTCCTTCAGACCCCCCCCCCCCCCCACTACTCACAACAGCACGCTTAACTTGCTGTCTACTGTGAGCCCTTCTTACTCTACACCCGCTCTGTAGCAATCCCCTTAATTGCACTCACTCCACTCGTGACATCATCCCCCACCCCAAAAAAATTAATGCAATTAATTTCAAATCGCATGAATATGACTGTCAACGAGTGAGCGTGAGCAATACCTACACTAAAAAAAACTGACCTAGCAGTTCCCCTAGTATATAAAATACCGAAATCAGGGGAAAATATGGGGATCAATATGGTCTGAAATATGCATATATGTGTCACATCATGAATAGCTAACTAACCACCATACTTAATACAGGATCAAAAACCATTCAACCTATCAACCATTCTTCATATCATATTTGTAATGTCAATATTTTAAAGTCGACTTATTCACACAGATCCTGTCAATGTTCCTGTCCTCCGATGTATAAGCTCCTGAAATCTTGCCCTAGGCTCGACTAAGGTAGTCGGCGATATGATTGCTGGTTCCTGGAATTGGTTGAATAACGAAGGTATACGGCTGCAAAGCCAATGCCCATCTAGACAAGCGTGGGCTGGACGAACGATTCTTCGACAAAAATGTCAGTGGCTTGTGGTCTGTCTGGATACAAAATTCTCGTCCCATGAGATAACATCCTAGTTTCTGGACGGACCAGACAATGGCAAGACACTCACGCTCTATCACAGAATACTTTCTTTCTCTCTGCAATAACTTCCTACTGACATAACATACAGGATGGAGACATTCGTTCTTCTCCTGTAGAAGACAAGCGCCGACACCAGAGTCCGACGCATCCGTTCTGAGGATAAAATTAGATCGAAAATCGGGTAATATCAGAATGGGTGACGATGATAATGCTGTCACCAAATTATCAAATGCTGTCTGACATTCAGACGTCCACTGGACCTTATCGGGTTGTCCCTTCTTAGTAAGGTCAGTAAGAGAAGATGACAAGGAGGAAAAATTTGGAATGAACTTTCTGTAATAATTTAAAATTCCCACTAAGCTTCTGACTTGTTTCTTTGTTTTAGGGATTTGCAACCCTACTAACTTGTCAATTTTTGTTACTTCAGGTCTCTGAACACCTCTACCCACGATATGTCCTAAGAATATTATCTCTGGACATGCCAAATCCATCTTTGCGGGTTTAGCAGTTAACCCAAACTGGCGTAATCGTTGAAAAATTACTGTTAGTGTCTGAATTTGATCAGACCATGTCGACGTATGACATGCTATATCGTCAAAGAATGACACGACATTAGGTATGTCCTTTAATACCAGTATGAGAATAGCGATACTCTGGTCTCTCATGAAACCTCTGCAGCATATCAACATGGAAAACCTTTACTGATCCATCAATGTGGATAGCGTAATCTACCTTCGAAACAATTCGCTCAATAACATAAGGACCTTTCCATGTCATCAATAACTTATTATGGTCCGTAGGTAACAACAACAGAACCTTGTCTCCTGGCTTAAAAATTCTCAGTTTGGAACCTCTATCTTTATAGTCTTCTGCTCTTTTCGAAGCGATACCAGAAGCTTCTTCTGCTATAGTGCGCGCTGAAGATAATCTTTCTCTTAAATCAACAAGGTCTATCGAAACCTTTTTAAACGGTTCCGAAACCGTGGGGATCCTTTGACGAGGAGCCTGGGGTGTACGACCCTTATGCGTCGTCTTTTGGCACGCACTGCACGTCCTACAATATAACCGCACATCTCCATGTATCGATGGCCAATAAAAATCTTTTAGAACTCTCTCCTTGGTTCTAGCACTTCCCATATGACCCGCTAATGGAACATCATGGGCCAGACGCAATACTGTAGCAATTAACGACCGTGGCACGACGACCTGCTTTTGAACGGAAGCCACTGTGACGTACATACGGAACAGAATGCTCCCCTGGACAAAAAAAGAAGATGACCCGTTTTTATATTTCCTCGTTTTCTCGGTTCGCGCTTCCCCAAAACATGGGTTTAATGATGGGTCCTCCCTTTGTAATCTCGCCAAGCGCTCTGGCGTGATATCTAGGTTGACCGCTGGCGTAGCCAAAGGTCTAATCTTATCTTTATCAGCTACCCGTCGACGTGTTTCGACCGCGGCGCAAAAGTCAATACCTTTTGATTGCGACCATGCTTGCACGTTCTCATCGGAAGGGGAAACTACCCGTGATACATTCCCAATGATGAGCTGGGCGCCTGGAAAACAACCAACGACTGCTTTGACTTCCCCGCTAAGGAAAGGTGTATCTATCATTATTCTTGCCATGGGTAATTTCTCAATGGCCCCCGAAAATTGGATGCACGGGACAGTCTCACCTGTAAGCTGTGAATCCCGAATGCAGTCTCTATGCACTCCCACAACGGTAGATCCTGTATCTCGTAAAACCGAGACCGGTTCGTCCCCAACAAACCCCGGATAAACCCTAAGACCACCTCCTGTATGACATGAATTTATAACGGGGATCTTTCTCCCACAAGGTAAAACACCGGAAGATAATAACTTCTCACAACTGGGACACTTAGAATACTGTCCGCCTCCGTTGTCCGATGTAACACACGCAGCCGCATGATGAAATTTTTTTGGGGAACATGGACTGGAGCTACTGTCCACGTTCGCCGCTATCCTACCTGCAGGGCAGTTCACGCTGATGTGATCTGCTCTTCCGCAGTTCCAACACTTCGCGGCCCTACACTCGCGTGAAAAGTGACCCACGCGTCCGCAAGTCCAACACTCCGCTCCCTGTGCTGTACTAGGCCTGGGTCCCCGTGACCCATCGCGACCGGAACTAGAGTCCCTATGCCGTCGGTCATCGGCAAAGGTCACAATTCGCCCCCGGCCATTACCGCGACCTAGCCCTCCTGCTCGGTCAAACTTACCGGATCCATATGCCGGTGATTGGTGATAGCCCCTACGCTGCCCCTGGGCTTGCCCGCTATAGGCACCACGCTGACGCGACCTGTCCCTAAGTCCTGCCGGCGACCCCTCGACAACGGCGACGTACCCAGCATCTTGGACGTACGCCCTGGCGACTGGTTTGGACGGATGTGCCGTACGGTATGCCTCCGAAAACTTAGACGCCTCCTGCACCGTCGCGGGTTCGTTCTCTTTCAGGAAAGCCACCAGATCTTTGTGGCACGACGCGTACAGCTGGTCACGGATCATTAAGTCTTTCAGTTTAGCAAAATCCGCGCCCACATGCGCCAAGTCTACCCAGTTCGCGAAATACTCCGTTAGTCTCGCGACGAAGGCAGCAAAGTCCTCCCTGGTATCTGCACGTGCCCGCCTAAACTGCTCCCGGAAATATTCCTCGGTACGCGCAAATCGGCGAAGCAGCAAAGCCTTCAGCTTATCGTAATCTTGCACGTCTTCGCGCTGTAGCTCTTTAAAGTAGGTTAACGCTCGCCCTTGCAATAGAGACGCCAGGTACGTGGCCCATAATTCCTTATTTTCCCCCCATTGCAATTGTGCGTTCAGTTCGAACCTGTAAAGGAAGGCGTCTATGTCGTCCTTCCGGTCGTCGAACGTAGGGAGCTTAATCCTAACGCCACCTTTATTGTGTACCTGCCGCTCAACTGTTTCCGTTGGCGCATTCTTTTTGATTTCCAACTCCGCGATTCTCATTCGCGTCTCTCTCTCCTGTTGGTTATCCCTAGCTTCTATCTCCCTTAACTTTATCTCCCGCTCCCTTTCCCTAGCCTGTCTCTCCTGTTGCTGAGCTTCTAACTCCTTTAATTTAAACTCCCTCTCCTGCTCCTGAGCCTTAGCCTCTCTTTCCTTTTCCTGAGCCTCTTTTTCCTGCTCTCTCTGTCGCTCTTGAGCCTCTTTTTCTCGCTCTCTATCCTTAGCACGCTCATCGCGCAAATCCGCCTGCTGTTCTTTAATCCAGCCGCGTAGCTCTTCTCCCTCCAGGCCAAGTTCCTTACCCAACTTCATTAGTTGTTGGAGTTCCGCCATTTCACAGATTTATGGTTATGGTATGTATTAAAAAAACCGGCTAACCTGTCGGTATGATATCTAACGACACCACCAGAGACCTGAGATCACACCAGATATAACAATACCCAATTGTCTAAAATACAATTCAGAAATTTACGTACTTCCTAACTAATTCTATATCTATAAAATGTATAGCACTATTAATTATAAAAGAAAATAGAACGACAAGAATGAAGAAATACAGTAGAAGGACCACAAGTACGTCAAGGACAACGAACCAGACTAGGACAAAGCTTCTACAAAAAAAACAAAAAAAAACTATAATGGAAAAAAAAATGCAACCTACTACGCCGATTACACAACACGGTACGAACAAGAACAGAGTCTGAAAAAAAGGAACGTATCTACAGATAGGGAGGAGAAGGACAAGAGAAACGTCTTCCTAAAACAACGAGGAAGATAGAACGCTACAATCTAAACAAAAATACAGGTCCCTACAGAACTGTTCACTGTGATGAACGCAGTTCCTAGATTAGCCCACCTCCCGAAGAGCACAAACTACGCTCACCACAGCAAACCCGCGCCACCGCCCGTATAATCGATTACGACAAAAACAGCAAAAACAGGGAAACAGACAGATGAAAAGACAGCCCTCAATCCAGGGTACAAAATTTTCACTTAACTTTCAATTTTTGAGTTTAACTCCTCCCCTTAATCGGAGCTCTGGCCGCTTGACTCCTCAGGCTGGCACACACACTCTGCGGAAATTTAAGTACACATTAATACATATTCATCAAAATACATGCATCAATACATATTCATAAATATACATAAATCATATCATCATGAAATTTCCATTCATCCCACGAACAAGGACAACAGCACGAATTCCTAGCACAACAGAAAAACAACTAGATATAATGAATACACAATGTCAAAATGACCACAGGTAAACAGGACGAGCCCCCAGTGTCACAACGGACGAGCCCCCAGTGTCACAACGGACGAGCCCCCAGTGTCACAAATCCCAGACTGGGAGATGTAATAAGTTATGACAGGACAACAATCACGAACAAACAAGTTAACACTTAACAGAACAATCCATCAGACTCACACATTTATTAAACATAATTATACATATAATAGCGCAATTACATACATTATATTATTGAAATGAACTGCCGTACAACGGCCTTATTCTCACACACACTCTCCCTCGGATCCACAATCCGGTAGTTACTCCTAAAGGCACTTCGGCCTCAGCCTCTCCCCTCAGGGTCTTAATAGTACATTAATGATTCACTGGCACCGCAGTCTCTCAACATCACCTTCCTATTGCCATACAACTTATCAGTTCACGTGCCCATCATCATGGCAATAATATAGTATCTCATTCACTCTCATATCTACGTCCCTGTCCGTGGCCTGACTGCCACGACTTTATGTGCTTCTACTGTCCTGCACGGACAGTCTCACTTCTGGCCTATGTATGGCCTCCGGCCCTATGCTGGCCTATCACTTGTGCTCATCGAGGTGGCTCTTCGGCCCGTCCCCGACACCTACAAGAATAACATTACATTGGTATAATACCCTACCATTTCTATTCACTCCACCTCTCCTTACAATCCATGAAGCGTACACACACTAGTTCACCTTTCACTCACCACACATCTTACGGTAACACACCTCCATCGGAGTACACACTACTCACTCGCGCTACAAATCCATGAACTCACTTTCATCTATCGCTCATGGCGCACATTGCTATATCCAATATCAAGGACTTCCACATTCCTCACATCTACTTATTTACATCATGGTAATAGACGAATATAATATAATACATCAATCATAATAATCAATCAACGTTCTACATACCAGTCATTACTGGAAAGACTCTCTCACTAGTCTTCTCGACTGCTCCCCTTATGTCCGCCCGATGGGCTCTTATTCACAGGTCCGTTCCGTAGGACCTTCTAACTTGCAGTGATAGTTATACAGCGCTTTCGCCTCCTTCAGACCCCCCCCCCACTACTCACAACAGCACGCTTAACTTGCTGTCTACTGTGAGCCCTTCTTACTCTACACCCGCTCTGTAGCAATCCCCTTAATTGCACTCACTCCACTCGTGACACTGATTTGATGACATGGGGCAGTCTTCTGTTAGATTGTCCAAATCAAAATTTCAAGGTCCATTCCCTGCACAGTCTGTTCTTGGTTGATCTTAATAATAAATGACATTATCTTATTCCATTTCAGAATTCAACTACGAGCAGCAATGTGACACAGCCCCTGCCAGGGACATTTGTGATGGAACAAATATAGACTGTATCAATGAAAGGGAAGATCCAAACACATCAAAACGATGTCTGTGTACTAAGGAGTTTTACAGAACTAACAATGGATCCCCATCTTGTAATCCTTGTAAGTAGACATGTGAATGTGTTCTTTGCTGTAAATGTATCCAAGGGAAGTAGCCACCTAGGTTTTTATCATTCATACCTTAACTTATGTTAAGCACCCTGGCCAGAAGATACATAAGACAAAGTACTGTTCATCGCAATAATGAAGCCAAACATCTGTTGACATCAGGTTACCCATGTTACAAGGGATAGATGCCACCCATTCTGATTTAATCGGAACCATTCTGATTTTTCGTGAAAAACGGGCATGATTCTGATTTTCCTATTTGCTTGGCCCTTATTCCGATTTACGTTACTTCCCGCAATCGGCTTTTTTTTTTTCCGTCTTCGTCTTCCGGATTCTCGTTTTTAAGTACATCTTTTCAAAATGCACTGTATCGGAATATCAGGATCATTTCAGGAATAAACCGGAAGTTCGTCCTACCTTTTTATTGCTTCTTTTGCACCGTTTACCGATTTGTTCACTTGCCGCAAGCGTTGTTGACGTTCTTCGCATGGCTTCACATGGCGGCGATTCTAAACCTATCTAATCTATTCGCCTAAGTCCAAGTGATATTCACGTATACTTGGCGGCGACCGTGCCCTAAGGAGGAATCAGTTCTAGACCTAGCTAGAACCATATTTGTTGAGTCAGTTCTAAACCTAGAGTCTAGCTGGATATTGTCTAAGTGTAAAAGTGGTTTATTTGGCAGCAATGAAATGGTGACGCAAGGAGGAATCAGCGGAATGATGTAGACATAGCAAGATCTATAAACGGCAATTGTGAAGAATCAGTTAAACTTATCTAGACCTAGATCTAGATTTCTCAAGTCTAAGCCATGGAGAAGGTTGATGTTGCATGGGCACAAACTGCCTAATTAAAATATGAGAGTGGGAAAACACTGAAATAGCGCAGAATGGGCAAAAAATCATGCAGGGCATTAATTTTGTGCACCTTCACAATCAAATATCCAGCATATCAAGGCAGCCCCTATGTCACTGACATTTGTTCAAAGACACAGCTCCAGGGCAAAGATCAAGTTTGCTACTGTTCTTCTGGGCAATGCTCCTTTTCAGCCTATATTTGGGCTCGGGTCCATATATAATGATTTTATATTCAGACTCCCGATTCCCGATATGACTATTTCATATTCGGACTCGGGTCCGTCCTCACTCCAGAGTACCGATGTTCTTATTTTATATTCGAACTGGGGTCCATCCGGACTCCCGATATCGTCATTTATTATTCGGGCTCCAGAGTCCTGATATGCCTAGATTTTATAATGGATAGGCCTACGTCAGGGACCATGCCTGCCTCTAGTTTGCCCCCCTCCCCCCCCCCCCCCCAGACAACCCATCCGCGTTATAATCAATCAATAGTCCCCACATTGATGTACTTTTGTGACAAGTAACACTTTGAGGTGAAAAGTATTTGCAATTAAAAAGAAAGATAGAGTTGCCTGGAGTTGAGTTTATTCCCATTTTTTAAATAACATCTAACGAAAATTTCTCTCTCCCAACCAGGGTATTGCCTGCTCATCAACAATATGTGAGACTGCCAATAATACTCATAATAGTATCACACAGAGACTGAACTTTCTTGAGTAGTATAATATTAATAAATGTCCAGCCAAATCCCAGCTGATGTCTGTTTAGTTTTCTGACTTGTGGTAAAGATAATTTTCAAAAAATTTCAATTGCAAATGTCCATAATTGTCCAGCTTCGGATTTCAACTTGTCATGTACGATAGTTAGTGGGTTTTTTATTTTTTACAACTAAAAATGACAGTGTTTTAAAGTTGTTTTTAATTTGCTATATTGCTGTGTGACACCTGTATGTACTCTGTGAAATTGTGACTGGTATGCACATGTGTAGTAATCATGTAATGTTATGTTTTATGCTCACTCTGAATAGGTGAAAAGTAACATAATACAATGTATATTACATTCATCTCATATTTGTCTATGGAAAGATATGCAGACTAAATCTAGATGCTTTTACTGTAGACTTATTCCCAAGTCTTCTTAATTGGGATTTTTACAAATTTACATATTGTGGGACCAAGTAAGAGTGTACAAATGTGAGTCATTCTCAAAAGGTCTGTTTCATTCACTCACTAAATACAGTAAGTTACTTACAGCCCCCCACCCATTTTAAAAATGGCTTACTGCACGGTTAAAATTAGTGTGGACACAAAAAAACTTTCATGATGAATTTTATTGATGGTTAAGTCGCAATGAACGATTTTATTCTGGAAATGAAGAATGACTTAAAGGTTACAGAGACACAGGTCTCAACATAATGAAATCAAAAGTAGGTCTATATAATTGATACTAAAACTAAAGGACATGGGAGTGTATGCAAAAGCAACGTTAAATGATTTCACTGAGTTGTTATATAAAAAGTTTGTCTTTGACATTGAGTCCACCTATATCCCATAAATTATCTTCGTTTTCCTGAGAGAGACATATATTTAATATCAAAGGCTAGTGTCACAAAACCTGTTTGATAAGGGCGCTTGGTCTCTTTCTTCAAGTCTGGTACTTTTATAACCAGCAACATTGTGTCCTGTTTAGGTCTTAGAGGTTACATTGACACAAACAATGAAACATGGGGCAATGATTAGTCTGAAGCCAAATGTTACTTATAAACATGTCTTTTACTGTTCTAAAGACAAAAGCAGTAAATATGCAGTGTAATTAATATAATACATGTGCTTGCATCACTGATATTAGTGATAACAATAACATTGGAAAAGTGCACAGGCAAACATGTCATTCATAATATAAATCTCACGATACTAACAAGTACGAGGTCCATCCCAAAATACAAGTTTCCACACCTTGTAAAATCAAAACGGCTAGGCCAATGAAACTTAGCATGCTTGTACATTGACTTTTTAGAGAATTCCCTGTAAATTTTTGTGCACCAGTGTTAAACAGTTCTGAAATGCTGTTCCTTTTCCTGATGCCTGTTAGACAACAATGGCCGGCAAAATGAATGCCCAAGAAATGAAGGAATCATTCTCGAGATATGACCGTCTCTGACAAGTGGCGACCGCATGATGCGCCTGGAAGCTGGAATGCTTGCGCATGCGCGTAAAAAAAGTCGAGTCCGAGTACAAATTTCTTATACGGGGACTCCGAATATAAAATTTTAGTATTTGGACTCGAGTCCGAATAGACACAACGTTTCAGTTATGACTAAGCCCAATACAAAGAACTGAAAGTAGATAAGATTGAATTGAGCTGAAAAGTGTGTAAATATTTGAAGATAATTTTCAGCCTATTCCTGCATGGCCAAGAGGAGACTGTAGCTTTTTCTAACTTTTTGTACTGGCACAGTTTGAATTTTTGTCGTCAATCGCACTGATTCAGATTTTTTTCACCATATTCAGATTTTTTCTTAGCTTGTGTCAGATTTTTTTTTTTTTTTTTGAGGGTGGCATCTCTGAATGTAGTGACAAAAATAATGGTTTTCCATAATGAATGATTCAATATTGTATCAATCAGTCAAATTCTACTGTGTTTCTCCAGTGTCAGACTTGAGGGTGACTTTGCTATCTGATAAGACAGTCAGAGAAACAGCACAGATCACATTAGACTGGAATGTCGTCAACAACCCAGATAGAAATGATGTCACTTATACTATCACAGACAACAGGGGAACCTCATACAACAACCAGAATGGTAAAACAGTTTCTGGTCTTACTCCAGGAACGAGTTACAACTTTCAGGTCATCTCTTCTCTACCAGCAGACCAATATTATCCAGTGAAAAGTGCCACATCAAACCCTGTTTATACAGTTTGGACCAGTGAGTTTTGTCTTTATTTATTAGTTGGGGATGTTCTCACAGAGACATTCTCAAGATCTGTGTTCTTCAGTGGGCACTTTTGAAAACCCTTTGCAACTAAATCTGTCATAACAAAGGAGTATTCTTTCCTATGGGAACAAAAAAGTGGATTTCTAGGTACATATGAAGGGTTGCATGACAAAACGCATTATATCCAAAAACTGCAAACTGAGAAAAATTTGGTTTTTCAATAGCCAAGTTACACTTCAAAGTTGGACATTTCATTGTGATTACATCTGAGGTAATCATCAAGGACATTTTAAAACTGAAATGTATGAAAATATAGGTGAATGCTACTAGGATCTAGAGCATTGTCTTTTATAGGCTTTTTCACAAAACGCATTGTATCCAGGTCAAACATTTTTCACAAAATGCATTATCTCCTTCAAAAATCAATCTGCATAGAATACACTGAGTGAGAACAAACATAACATCTGAGAAAAACAATAAAAGATTCTCACTTCATTCACTCATAGATCATACATATATCACTCACTCAACCAAAACATGATCCATACATACAACAGTATCCTCACTTCATTCACTCACATAGGCCTGTTATTTGCTCAACCAAAACATGGTCCATACAAAATACGTACGAAAGGTTTCTCACTTCATTCACTTTTACTGTCACTCTCAACATCAGCATGCGCTGCATTGTTTCGCTGCTTTCGTTGTCAACAGGAAATAAAAAGTGGAGGTGTGTCCGGATGTTGACAATTTCGCGATCGCTGATTGGCTGTCAGCGGCTTTTCCGGCTTGTAACGCGTTCTGCCAAAAAATAGATCGGGCGGATAACGCATTCAGTGAAATAAGTCAACGTTTGGCTCTGGAAAAGATGGATGCAACGCGTTTTGTGAAAAAAAAATTCGCGTACATATGCTTGGTACTCGGCTCTATCGTTTAGGGCACACAGCTCATTTTTTTCCAATTTGGCGCTTAACGCGTTTTGTCTTGCAACTCTTCATATTTTTTTTTAAAGGGGATCAGGGCGATATGGATTTAATTCTTCTCTTTCTTTGTTTGTAAATTCATGATGCATAGGTTGGTGTATTATTATACTTAGAGATAATTATGCAGTGTACTATTTTTCTCCAGTAGTTCAGCCAGTGGAACCTTCTTTAGCCAAAATTCAGGGGATCAACAATTGTATTTGGTATTAACAGTTTTTTGGATAAGGGGTAATTGGTTTAAAATCACCATTTTCAGTCTGTTGAAAGGAAGCAATATAATATACCTCTGTTACATCACCATACTAACTAACCACCACCTCCTCCCCTTGATGTGCTGTCGCCAGCAACCAAACTCCATTTTGTTGTAACTGTGTGCATGTAAATGAGATGTTTATTATATATGTACAGTAGTCTAAAATTACTGCGAAAACAGTGGGTGCTGAAGTTGAATCAAGTATTGATCGAGAAGTACGGTTAGTGTATAGGTATGTCTCTTATGAGACATTCACATCGGCCCGTAAAAGTGAGAGAGGATGGGAGGGTGACTGGTGAAAACAAAATTATACTCGCTGCAGCGTCACCATTTTAAGGAAACATTGTTCCTTGTTTTGTGGTTTCTGCTGCTTTTTTGCCCATATTATAATGATTTGTAAGTTGCACTGGCCTGTTTTGTGTATTGCTTGAAACAGTGTCATGGATTTCTAGTCTTACTTTGCACCTTAACAATATTCATCTCACATCATTGTTACATCACTACTACCACCTTGCCATCCCTGCACAAACATCTTGCAGTCCTTGAACTACCTAACCAGTCAACCTATCAATCTCATCCCATTCTGCTCTGTAACCACTCTAGCCAAGTTCATCAGTACTATTACTATCTTGGCAATATTTGAAAGAAAAAAACGAGAAGGCGAATATGGAACAAGACATTGCAGATGAGCGCAGAGTTTTGTCAACGTACAGTACTAAGTGCCAAATGGAGCGAAGGGAATTCATTTGTTTCCTGGTGTAAAGTTGTGACGTATTTTCACTATATGAAATTTGTAGTTGAAAATTTTAAGTTTTTGTTTTTCTTTTTTTTTTTTCTTTTCTTGATTTAATTTACTTCTCAGGTTTCAATATATACTACGGACTATGAATCTCCAGGAAATAAATACACACGGCACAATCCGCAATTGAGCATGCTGCCTTAGGTTGTATGGGGAAAGAAGTTGTTCAATGAGGTCTGTAGTTTCAGGTTTATAGAAGGGAACAAGACAATGGTAGTTCAAACTGCCCCGCTGACGGGGCTAATACCGTTTTGGCATAATTTTAGGTCAACATTACACAAAGCCACTACGACTGTGCGTTTGTTTAAAATGGCATATATCCGGTCCTAAATCAAAATAAAGTTCAATTCTTCCTCTGTGCAAGTATCTGAATGATCTTTTTGGTATTTCGCATCTGAAAAAAACAATAGCTATCCACACTAGCAATAAAAGAAACTTTCACAGGGATCTGGACCTATTTCTTCATGTGAATCGGCAAATTCCCGTGAAGACGAAGCCAGATTTCTAGGACTTATATTCGACCAAAAAATTAACTTTCATCCCTTGGATAAACAATTTAGGCTCTCAGCTGTTAGCATCATAAATTCCACCTGAGGAATGGAGTGGGGTGCGGATAGAGTCTTCGTGTTACGTCTCTATTGCTTCCTGATCAGATCCAGAGTAGCCTATGGTTGTATCGTCTATGGATCAGCTAAACCATCATGCCTGAAAATGCTAGACTGTGCACCACCAAGAACTGCGCCTTGCTCTGGGTACTTTCCACAACTTGATTTAGAGACTTTTATACATATTACAAAACCCTTTTGCTTTTGAGATCCATCCAAAATATATTTTGAGAATTTTACCTATGTGATAAAATTTATGCGGAACTATTTTAATTCCATTTGCTAAATTTGAATCGTTGAAGTTCAGACAACCAAACATAAATAAAATAGCCAAAAGTCCGTCAAAGACGCAGAGTGGCCGTTACCGTGTCGATGCGCCGTAGAAGCCAAACTCAAACTCAAACCAGTCTTTGTCATGGAGCTGTCATTGTATGCTGTGGTAAAGGAGACACAGTGATTATGCCCAAGCAACGTAACTGAGGACATACTATTGTGTGTGTGAAAAGGAGGGAGGAGGCTTCACATAGATTTGGCTTGATTCATTGGGCCCTGCTGAATAGTTTTTGGTATATGGGTGCATTCACTGCTGCTGGAATGGCTTCACCTGGTGTGGTTGACTCTTTTATCATAGCATCTGTCTGGACCTGAAACAGGGATGCCCATCAGGTTACAGCTTTAGCGCTCTGCAGCTTTTTCCTGTGAAATCTAATGTCTGCACGATACCAGTTTACTTGGATGGCAAAGTCAGCAGAGATTTGCTTATCTGTTTCTATTATCTAATGCTTGAATTAGAGTTATCCATTTTTCTGGATTGTATGTCACATCTAGGACGAAAACTTTTGTAGACGTGACGTACCTAACCAAGTTGATGTCAAGGGTGTTCGCTTTTGATCATGTCAGCTATAATAGCTGGTTGTTGCTGAACATTCGCAACGTCAGTTCTCTGGTAAAAATAATAATAACAATAATGATACTGATAACATCCAAGTGTAATTTATGAATGTCTGTCAGTGACAGATCCTTCAACTAAACTTGAGCTCTCCGCCTCATAAATATTAAAAGCCTAACTTTCAGTGTACAAATGCTGCCCTTGGAGTGGAGACTGTGCACATGACTGAAACTGTTGTATGCATTAAGGAATGTTTGGAATCGATGTGAATTTTTTTGAGTCCTTCAGTGACAATCCTGTAGACAGTTACTCTCAGTTACCAAGTGATTGTCTGGGCAAAAGCCATGTGTTATAAATCGACAGCCTGCAGTTAATATTCGGTAAAGTTTTATTACTGTTTTTCATTTACACAAACATGGAGAAATAAATATGATCAGTAGAACAAACTGAGGAGGTTACATTCACGACAAATCGACAGCCTGCAGTTGATATTCTTTTTTATCATTTGGTAAAGTTTTAGTACTATTTTTCATTTAAACAAACATGGAGAAATAAATAATTATGATCAGTAGAACAAATGGAGGAGGTCATGGTTACAACCAAGGTAAGGCTCTGTGATCATTTTTATGTCGCTAAAATCATGCAGGAAGGTCCCAAGTACTCACAATCCCATGCAAAATTTCATGCTTTAAACCAAAGGAGTTGGGGGGTTTGACACCCCTCACCCATTTAGCCGTCATACCGTTTTTTTGATAGTATGATAAAGTTGGTAATATTTTACAAAATGCCAAAAAACATTAACGCTTGATTCCAGTTCCCATCAATAAGCACATTCTGTAAATGTTTTTTTCTTGTTTTTGATACAGCCAGCCTATTGTGTATTAGGGTGTATAACTCCCCTTTGTGCATTAATATGTTATGCACCACATTAACATTTGAGGCGACTTTTGTAATGAAATGCAGTGTTAAAGAAAATATGCCAACACAGCAAGATTGTCTTTAAATAGGGAATTCAACAGCCTGCCATCCTCATCCCATTCTGTATTACCACATCAATCCTGTCAGTTCAGCAACATTTAAAAGAGAAAAAAGGGCAGCTAGGGAAGCAGTAATCTGTCACAGGCAGTAAATTTGCAACAGTGTATACTGAGTGATATGTTTAGTGAACACGCGTTATTGAGAGTCGTGCCCCAAATTTTACATTCTTGTGTTTGACGGGCAGAAATATATACATGTAATGATCCTAAGCGCATTTTTAATTCACTGCTGTTCAGATGCAATTCTTTACAGGAAATTGAGCATAATTTGCATCACTATGATGAGTAATCAGTAGCATTCTTTTACTGGTTTGTCACTGCTATTTTCCATCATGGGTTGTTGTTAAGGTAAATATTTTGTACATGTGTTTTGTGCATAGTTAGTGCCTTACAATAAACGGGTATGTTCCGTTTAAGCAGTTTTCTTTAAATCGCTCCTTGAGGAAACTCCCAGGGGCATGCAACTCAGCTATCATTGTTTTTAGAACAAGGAAGGGGAAAACATAGCTAAACACAACCGCACAAAAAATACTTTATGATCACGACAAATTGGTTTAGAAAGCCATGCAAAATTTGACATAAATCTGTTTAGTGATGGCCATATTTAGGGGAAGAAAAAAGTGCAACCATTTTATTGGGTACTGTAATTTAGGTCATTATGTTTTTTTCTATAAACATTAACTCATTATTCATGTATGTATCAATTTGTGTATGTTAGCAAGTGTACAAACGTGAAGGGTATGGTTGTTGACATGACTGGCAACAAAGATGTTAGGTAACTTTTGAATTTGAAACGATGAAAAAGCATGTTTCTGTTATTCATATAAATTTTACCAATTCGTGACCACAACATTAATTAATGCCGAAGAAATCAAGGCGAAACCGCAGTGCTATTTTGAGTGTAGAATCTCAGGTTCCACACTGGCAGCATGAGTATTCAGTTAAGGAATGAGAGGTTTGATCTGTGATCATATTGTGCTGTCATGAAACAACAAGATTGAAGAATTTAAAGTTAAATGTTGGTTCTGTGTGTATTTATCACGAGATCACTGTATGTCAGGTTATGAAATTTAAATTGTGTAAACAGACATTCCCAGTCAGCATCCCCAGGTCAATCTGACGTAGATGTGTATAGAATTTCGCTACAGTTCGTAGGATTACCATTGGGGGAGGCTCCCAGCATCAAACCAACATGGGCATGATGTAATCAGCGGATCTGCCTTAGAACAATACGAGTCCTGTGTGCAAACTTGACGTCAGTCCTACTTGTTGGATGTCCGTAGGGTTTGCTGGCTGGGTTATTGTGAGTTTTATGAAGTGACATGATGCTATCTGCCATGCAAGCTATTATTAGTATATTACAGCACATAGCAGGACAGCACTCAGTCCAACTACATGATTAACTTTGACCACGAAACCATGCACTTTGTGAGCAATTTGGGCAACGTTTTATCCCACTATGTGGTCTAGTTTGAAACTGTGGTGTTATTTCTGCGTATCAATGTTTAACTTTGATAGGTGAAAATGAAAGTAGTCATTTTTATTTCATCCTGCTATTTAACTTTTTTGTTGTAATTGTTTCGTTATCCTACTGTAATGTTTTTATATTTTTATGTGACAGAGCCGGCTCAACCAGGACCCGTACAAGATCCATTACTTGATACTAAACTTGACGATGGCAGTTTCCGTTATATTGTACGATTCCAGCGTTCTGCTGGCAATGCAGCCAGCTATACAATGACAGTGACTGGCAATGGTATCAATGAGACACAATCAGGACAACGCACCACCATCAGCACGTCTCAGCCAGTACAGATGCAGTTTTACCAGCTGAAACCTACACTCACTTACAATTACATATTGACAGCCTACAATGGAAAGTCGCCACCTGACTCTAGTGAACCCCGCAGGGGAGAGTTTAGGGCAAAGGCCAAAGGTGATTGTACATCATTGATTCATTTTTGAAAGTTATTATCAAAACATTCACTTTATTATTTTATTAGTATTACTGAAAAAGGAAACTGTGGCATTCTTTGCTGTAGATTATGATATATAATTTTATTTGAAGTAAAAAAAAAAAGAAAGGCTGAACTACACAGTAAAGTGGTATCCATGAGGTATGGTATTCGTGGTATCCAACACATTGTTCTGTCTGTGAATTTGTTAGATAAGCTAATATTTGTACTTGTTGGGGAATGTCAAAGATGATTTTAACATGTTTTTTTTTTTATTGTTTTGTTTTGTTTTGCTGTTGTTTTTTTTTTAAATAAAAAGTATGATTATGACATATTCTTGATTTATGGGAAGAAACGTTAGTATAATTGGAGGCAGAGGTCTTATTTTAACTTGAGACATAATACCAATCAGAAGCTTGTGAAATGTTTTGGAGATAACTTCTATCTTTCTCATTCACGACGTTCAAATTGTTACGTGGTTTGTTGGTGCTTGTAGTCAGACACTAAATTTGAAGTTGTGAAATGTATAATCATTTCATTATCTAAAATCAGTATTTCATTCATTTCTTTCCTCAGCAAACTCAGATATTGCACTTTGTCAGGGAGGCAGTGCAATTTTTGTGTGTGTATGTGTTTATATGCCATCTTTGTCAATAATGGTTGTTTTGCTTACATCATCTCTCAATACAGAATCAGGTCCGGTTCATTTACTGAAAGCGATTTCTAAAGGAGAAGATAATGCCTCGGTTGAATGGCAGACTCCAGAAAGTCAAAATGGCGACATTGCTGGCTATCAAATTGAAGTGAAAGAAGGTCAAAACTGTTTGTATGCTATCACAATTTCCTGCTCTAATTGTGGCCAATCATTGGTGAGTTGTTCATGGTTTCTCTTTCTAAAGGTTTGAAATAGAAAGATCAGTTATCCCTATTCATTTGTATGTCAGCTGTTTGTTCTTTTTTTTTACTTTTATGTCATTTTATCTGAATATGCTTTTTTCGCTTATGCTTTATTTCCATGTTATTCTCAGATTTCCTCAGGTGTCTCTAGGACATTAGTTATTGGCTCTGGTTTTGTCCCTCTTCTCGTGCCCTTCTGTGTTTAATGGGATCCTCACAATGATTGTCTTCTCTGGATTTCTTAAACTTCAATAATTGACCTGTTTCATTAATTAATAGTGTGACGACAGATAAATAATAAGCTATGAAACTATATTTATTTGATGACTGGCAGTGTTTTTGTGTTTTTATTATGGATCTCATAATACTCTCAAATATTAATAAATGAGAATCATTTGTAGAGTGTTACTGAGTTATCATTAGTGTGTCTTACTAGTCATGTTACCTGTCAATAGTGAAATGCTATAGGGGAAGAAAAGTATTCTTTTTAATTTGCTAATTATGCAGTGGTAATATTTCACCTCTTGGAAAGTAATTCATTTCCTCATTCTCCCCACTGCCAGCCCAGAATATGTAAACTGGTTAACCATTTCCACCAGCAGAAGGCGCAGTCTCAAATGAGGTGGAAGTCTCCTCAAGGATGGGATGTCCCTTGTGGTCAATGTCTTCTTAGCAGACTTGGCAGACATCCTCTATCTGTTATTGCATTGTCATCTTTTCTGCTTCATTTCTCTGTCTTCCATTCTGGTTCCCACTGTAAGCTCCTCTTGCAGCAAAACTAGAACACTCTAACCACGGTGTGGGCCCATTATTGACCATAAGGTATGATCTGTAATGAAGAAGAAAGGCAACCAAGTGATAAATCAGTTTATCAAGAAGCAGTACTGCACCTGTTTAGTCCAGAGTTCTCCTGAGGTGGTCAGATGAGTCTGATACTAGACCAACTAGTAGGTGGGACTCAATACTCTATGGTTCAAGTGTGAGTCAGTCTTGACCGGCTTGTGTCACTGAAAGTAATGGTATCCTCTGTAGTAGCCAAGGTAGAGCTTATTGGTCTCGGTGATGTAGGATGACATGGAGCAGAATCAACATCAGATTAGCTCATGTCTCTGTTCCTTCTCTTCCCAACCTTGATGTCAAAAACTTGGCAGTGTGAGTGTTTGAGATGGTTCGGACACAAAAAATGTTAGTCTATAACTCTCAGCCAAAGCTCTATTGCTCATCCCTGGCCGATCGAGCTTTCACTCGTGACGGCGATGGCGAATATGGCAGTACTCTTTAGTTGTGTTACGGCCCCATAAAGGCAGTTGGAGACTGTCGGGGTATCTGGGAGGTAGCGGGATCTGAGATGTTTTAGTCGTTGGCACTCCGCCAGGATGTGCTCGACTGTCTCCTGCGGGGACCCGCAGTGCCGGCATACTGGCTCACGGAGTGGGTTGAAACGATTTAGATGTGCGTTCAACTGGACATGTCCCGTCCTCATACGCTGTATGACTGTCGCATATTTACGCTCTAGTGTCAATATCGGGTCTTTGATGTCTGGTTTGGTTTGGTTATGATACACCCTACGTCCTTTATCCGAGTTTGCCCATTGATCTAGCCATTTCCTGCGTCCGTGTGCGCGGATTTTGGCTCGGGCTGCTGGGTAAGACGTGGGGTGCTTTGGCTGTTCGCCTCTGGTCCCCTGTTTCGCTAGGCTATCTGCAACCTCGTTGCCCCGGATTCCTATGTGCGCGGGGATCCACTGGAGGTGGACCTCGACACCGTATCCACTTATGATCTGGTGGCAGATATGTCTGATTTTATCTGCGCCATGTGCCTCGAGCTTGTGGTTGAGCGATTGGACGGCCATCAGTGTGGCCCTTGAGTCTGAGAACACAACAATATATTCTGGCGATACTGTTCCGTTTTCAAAGCCGTTGAAAACCGTAGTCAGTGTCCTCCAAATCGCTGTCGCCTCAGCGTCGAAGTTGGAGCCATTTGCCCCGCATGGCCCATAGATCTTATCAGTGTCGGTGCCGTCAGAGTAGTATATAATTGCTCCGTACCCCGCATTCGTAGTCGCCTTTACTGCCGAACCGTCAGTATAAGCTTTAATCATGTGTGCTGGGTACGAGTCAATAGTTTCGCCAGCAGCCGTTTTCAGAATCGTGGGATTGACCTCCTTAGTCATGTTTGTGTCTGGAAGCGTGGTTTTGGCCACTGGGGGTTTCAGGGATGCGTGAGGTGGCTCTTTCGTCCATAACCGAAGGGGCATTCTGTCTTGTTCTAGCCCATACTCCTCAGTTAGCCGTTTGGCCTCGCCCAGGAATGACTTCTTCTGAAGTATTTTCGGTGGCGGGTCGATTTCGATCGCCTCCCGCGCCGGGTAGTCCGGCTCGAGCCTTTTTAACCTCTCGTACTGCTGTAGTACGCTTCCTTCCCTTCTGGTTGCCAGTGGTTCCACATTGGTCATGATTTCGAGAGCATTTGTAGGAGTGGTTTTGAGGCAGCCTGTTATGAGTCTCAAGGCGCTGTTCTGAACTCGGTCCAGTGCCGACAGCGTTCGGTCGCTGGCCATTGGCTGCAGTGGTAGGCTATATTCTAGTCCTGCTCGGACGTAGGCTAGATATAGCTGTCTGAGAACCTTCCCAGTGGCACCCCAGTTGGTACTGGCGAGCATTTTTAACAGTGTCAATCGCCTCCTAGCCTCAGTCTCGAGCTTGCTGACGTGCGTCTGCAAGTTGAGCCTGCTGTCAAGTTCAACTCCCAGGTATCGTGGTGCGCTTTCCCTTTTGAGTGTCTGGCCATTGATCTTAAGATTGATGGTGGCTTTCTGGGCGTGTTTGCCGTTGGTGAAGAGTTGATAAACGGTCTTATCGACGTTTATCTCCATCTTCCACAATCGGCAGTAGCAGGCAAGCGTCGCGAGGTCCCGGTTAAGGTTAGCCATTTGACATGCTTTCCTGTCCTCCAGATTACCATATCGTCGGCATACATCGCTTTTTCGCATCTCAGGTATTGTGTAAGGTCACTAGTGTAAGCTGCAAAGAGCGTGCAGCTTAACGCTGAGCCTTGCGGCAGGCCATTCTCCACGGTGAGTTGGCTTGAGGTCTGTCCGTTCACTCTGGTGCGGACTGTTCGATTATGCAAGAAATCTTTGACCCATCCGTACAGATTTCCTTTGACCTCCGCCTTGAGTACTTTAAGGAGTAGCCCACCTTTACACACCTTATCGTACGCTTGTCTGAGATCGACGAATACGGCGATCGTATGCTCTCGCCTATGGAAACCATTATTGACCGCTTGGGTCAATCGGATAAGCTGGTCCATCGTCTGCCTGCCACTACGAAAGCCCGCCTGGTGTCTATCTAGAAGACCGCGCTCTTCTAGATACCAGGTCAGCCGGTAATTAACCATCCTCTCCCCTACTTTGCAGATGCAAGAGGTAAGGGAAATTGGCCTGTAATGTGATGGTTCGGTACCATCTTTGCCTGCTTTCGGGATAGCTGTCACCACGGCCTTTTTCCAGTCAATAGGGAGTTTTCTCTCTTGCCACGTTCTATTTATTAAGGCTAGGAGCCATTTCTTTGCCGTGGGTCCCATCTGGAGCAACATCTCGTTAGACATTTTGTCCGGGCCTGGCGCTTTACGATTTTTACACTTGCCAAGTGCTCTCTCCAGTTCCTCTAGGGTGAACTCACTGTTAAGGCCCTCGTAATCGCTGTCTACCTGCGATTGTTCGAGCTGACGCCTGACCTTACGGAGCCTCTTGTCCGTATTCGTAGCTTTACCACTCTTATTTGTACTGGCAAAGTGTCGGTTAAGCATGATTGCACGCTTATGGTCTGTCACCGCGACCGTCCCCGTTTTCCCGTATCGGAGCGACATTCTTCACTCTTTGCCCCCGATTAAGGCGATTCAGGACGGTCCACGCTCGGCCACCACTCGGGTCCACGTTCAGAGACTCGCACAGGTTTAACCACTTTGCCCTTTTTGGTATTTCTAGACAACAGCTTGACTTTGGCGGTCAATCTGTTATATTCGATTCTGGCCGCCGTGCTCGTTTTTGCTTTTCTTCTCGCCCTCTTACGCTGTCGGACCGCCTGTTCAAGTTCCTTTGACCAGGGCAAGCGATTTAGGGGCTGCAGTCCTCGCGGAATACTCCGCTTAGCAGCTGCGAGCACGGCCGTAGTCAGTACGGCGTTAGCTTCATCAATAGAACCCTGGTTGGGGTCCACCTCGTTCAGAGTTAAACCTAAAGTCTCTCTGAACTCTTCCCATCTGCCTCGTTTATAATTCCAGTTTAAACGCTTCTCCTTCTTCTTAGCTGTTTTTGTCTGGATTTGTACGAGGAGGGGAAGGTGGTCGCTACCTACGTCCTCGAGGACTGCGTAGCTGTGTCTGGTAACGAGGTCAGCAGATAGAAGCGTAATGTCGGGCCGGCTTTCCGCGCCGTTTGCTCGATGCAGGCAAGTAGGCGCGGAGTCGGCTGATTGTATCCGGACCAGGTTCGAACTTAGGAGGAGATCTCCGACATTTCTTCCTGCGATGTTCGTCGATTCTGGGGCGTACCCCATTTCAGGGCTTCGTGCGTTGAAGTCTCCTCCTATGATTGTGTTATTCAAGGTAGCCTCTGTCAACCCTAGGTCGCAGGGGACCTTGGGGAGATTATAGACATTCGTGATGGTGAAGGACACGCCGTCCTTCCATACTGTAAGGGTGAGGGTATCAGTTTCACCGTTGTTCGTCGGGGCGTGCTGCCTCACAGCCGTAATGTCATTACGGACCAGTGTGGCAATGCCTCGGCATTTGGTACATGAGCAGGTGTATATGGTATACCCTGTGACGTGCGCGCCTCTCCCATTCAGTAGAGTCTCTTGTATGAGAGCTACATGTATGTGTTTTGCCTTCAGGAGCTTAGTTAGCTCCAGGACCTTCGGGCGAAGGCCGCAGACGTTGAGCTGCAACATGTTAAGTGTCGCATGGGGATCCCTCGCCGCTAGGGTCCCCTTGTTAGTTTTCACACACTCATTCACACTCGCATTCGGACACAGGTCAACAGTAGCATACTTGCGTAGGGGGACCCGGTAACTGCCATCCTCCCTACGCAGAATATGTTTGGGTTTCTCAGCCCCACGTTTCTTTTTGCCATATTGTACCATCATGTAAAGTGGGAATTTGCTGCTGCTTGGACTCCTTTCAGACAAATGGAGGCTGGTGACAGCCTGAACCGACTGATTCGTATCACGTCGTGATCAGAACCTCTTTTTCTCATCCGCCAGCGTGCGGTCGTTGTCTTGTTTAGTCGTTGTCGCGTAGTGCTTGCTGTACGACTTTTCGAAGGATCGATCTGGTCAGTCTCCGGCCCTCAATCGGGGACTGCCACCACTGCGTTCTGCTAGGCAATTTGCCCCCATCTGCCTACAGCAACGGAAAGCTCCCAGTGTTTAACGGCTTTGGGAAGGTCAGCCGTCAGCCCGTCCCCGTTAGCCAGCCCCCAGCTTGGGCTGCCCCGCTGCTACCACGTGGCGGTCGAGAAGAAATTCTCCCCGGGTCTCTCCAGACCTGGGATCGGACTTATCTGGAGCCCGGAGGCTGCGGAATGGTCATAGGCGAGACGGTGATCATCTGCTAGTACCACTCGTCCGCATGCACCTTGTGCGAAGGACCCAACGAAGCAGTACCAGTATTCAAACTGAAGTTGGGTTCCCGGAAAGACTGCAACAGCAGGACCCTCGGAGCAGCGCTCAGCCAAAGCTCAGTTGTGATTACATTATTGCCTTTTACTGTATCATTTCTTACCTGAAGCTTTGCTACATACAACTTTTTGTTTTTGACATAATTATTTTGTCTTTGCTTCAATTCTTGTTGTGACCACACAAATTTTCTGTGGTGTTTACAGTATTACATTTTTTTTAGCAAAGTGGCAAAAAGGACTCAAAGAAGTTTGCTTCTTTTAGCATGCCATTTAATATTTGCCACCCATTCTGATTTGATTGGAATCATTCCAATTTTTCCTGAAAAACGGGCGTAGTTCCGATTTTCAGATTAGCAAGGCCGGTATTCCGATTTTTTTTTATTACTGCCCGCAATGGGCATTTTTTCATTTTCATTCTTCTGGATTCTAGTTTTTAATTACAACTTTTACAAAATGCGCCGAATCGGAATATTGGGATCATTTTATGAATAAACCGGAAGTTTGTTCCACTTTCTTCAGAGCGTATAGTCAGAGGGTATAGATGTCTGCTTTTTTATCGCTTCTTTTGCAGGGATTTGATCACTTGCTACAAGGGTTGTTTGCGGTCTTTTTACCATTCCAAATGGCGGCGATTCTGGAACTAACTCAATAGATCTCTTCGCAGTCACATAAATCTAGTGTATTTGGCAGCGACTGTGAGGGAAGGAGGAATCAGTTCTAAACCTAGCTAGAATCTAGATCTATATGTCTTCCTTCAAATTTAAACTTCCCTAGACATTATATCGCCTCAGTCTATACCGTATTTTGGGGTCGAGGACTACAGTAATGTTCGTCCAATATTTCTATAACAATGCCTCATCAAACCCGACCGCACTGGAAGATGAGGCGAGAGCGACAATGAATAAACTGAACAAAATGAACTTCAATAGCAGTATTAAAGAGGTTGTCTAGTCCGTGAGAAAGACAAGCACAGGCAGGACAGTAGAGGACGGAAAGAGTCAAATGGTGAAACCAAAGTGCAATAATTCCCAGAATGCAAACGTTTCTGATTTGGGTGCTAATGATTGCAAGGGAACAAATACATAAAAATTATATAAATTAAAATAATGAGAGGTAAATAACATTCCTGTCGCTGTTCACGCTTTGAGCGTTCAACCATTGAGTTATGGTTGAGGAAACTGTTCTTCAGGTTTTTCAGAATTGAGTGGGAAACATAACGAAATGTATGACAGGAGGACCATTTGAATGTCTTGCCCTTTCCAATGACAAGCCTCAAAATGGGTGACAGTGAAAGAATTTCCTGATTTCTTCATGTAATCTTCAGCAACAGCCTCACATGCCTGTTACATGTTGACCCTTCAGAGATTGAGTTGTACTAGCTGAAGCTCTATCAACTTTCATGAGGATCTTGTCAGCATTGCATATTTTCATCACTATGTGCCACTACTGTCCTACTCGCCAGTTAATACCTGTGCATTTAATAGGCTTCACACTCAAGTCTGTTCTTCAACACTCATTTGTGAGCAGGGCCAACTAACCTCAACGGAAGTCACACTGAACCAAACAGAGAAAATCACGATGAAACACAAATATCCGATTTTTGGACCATTTTTAAGAATTTTATTTAGTCGATACTTAAGTTCAATCATTTTCTTACATTCTGTGAAAATATTAGATCTCAAATCAGCCTCTAAATAGGATAAATGGGCGTATTGCTTTCAATGCCTTTAATTTTGCTTTTGGCATAGAATATCACAACAGTAATGGGGTTCACTGAACTCCGATATCCTCAAAATTAATAAACCTATTGTCGAAAACATTTCACACGTGTGTCATTTATATTGGCATAAACATGCAAAACTTGAAAGCCGTAGGTTAATTACAAGTACCCGATGCTAGGGAGATAGTAAGGCCACCCATCTTGCCAAGAGCGAAAATCGCTCCTCCATCTTTAATGGTGATTTTCTCGGAAGTTGCTTCCGTTTTTTACCTGGGGGATAGGTGTCTTTAAAAAGCCATAACTCTGCAATAAAAATTTTTACACCAAATTAAAGATGAGACTTCATATGGTGAAATTCATAACTCAAAACTGAAAAAATGCGGCTTCCATTGAGGTTAGTGAGACTCCCTCACATTTGGTCATGTGGATGAAGGCTCCTCTCACTACCGACAGCGCTCTATAAATAGCTTCAGCCATAATTTTTTAACTGTTCACTCAAAATGTTGGAAAATACAGGATTTACATACGGTATTTTATCAAATAATACACTTTCCATCGGAGCAGAAATTAATGAAAACTTCAAGTTCATTCGTGGTCGATTTTGATTGCCTATTGCTATGCGACAGCTTCGAATCGCTATTGTCAAATTCAGCAAACTGGTATGTTCGCCAGGATATATTATAAATATATGGAAGTGCATAGGTATGGAAGATAGTATACTGCGCCATCACTAAACGTGTGGATTAGTTTATTGGTCTAAATTTAGTTCATTTGATTGGAATTGCAATATTAGAATTAGTTGTCGGCGAGCCAGTGGCTTCAGGAAAGGTCAAGACGGAAGCCGACCTCGTAGTGTGGCAGCATGGACTATAACATAACTAAGCACTTACTGAACTTGAGGGGGGGGAGTATCAATCGATTTCTTTATTCACCAAAATTGAAAAACAAAAAACAAAAAAATCTGCGTGGACAATACTGCACTAGCAAGAAGCAAATATTAGCTTGAAATGGTTTCAAAAGTTTTGTTTCTTCTCTCCCGTGTAATTTGTGGAGAATGAACTGAAATATGAAGTTTTCAGTTGTCGAATTACTGCGTAGTCGAAGTTTCATCACTCCAACCAGCAACCCTAAGGTAATCCTCTGTATAGGATGTTTGCATAAAGCAATGGCATCGTTCCCTCGTAGATCCGCTGTTTACAGCATTGGCCGACGTCTGTTTGATGTAGGGAACAGTAATCCTACCTACAGCAATCCTACCTACTTTAAGGAGATATCTAATCTACGTCGGATTGATGTAGGGGTGCTGCTGGGAAATTCCCTGGAATACTTGACCTATAAGTGGCTCAACAAATTAAATGTCGATGTATTCTTCACTGTATATTTTCCTAAGTAGGCAGGAAACTGCTAGTTCCCCTTGCTCCTCTCCCGATAGATCCACTCAGGACTTTTCATAGGTGCCATGCTCATTTACAATAATACGTGTAATTACATTCTGGTTCCATGGGCTTAAAATTAAAGCCTATCAAATTCATTGTCCCCTCATACATGAACATAAATTAAAGAAGCATAAGATTAAGAACAACAGAAAATCTATGGGTCGCCTTTCTTCTTGCAGCTTTTTCTTTTTGCCATATTTTGACAGAGGTAGGTTAGGTTTGCTGTCACCAATGGGTCGTAACGGGGATAGGCGCTGATTTGGCTTCTTACTGCGGGGTGATGAGTCTGATACATGATCATTACTTAAGGTTTCACGGCTATCCCAAATAGAGTAGGCAAAGCACAAAAAGAAAGGAATATCTTCCCTGCCTAAGCAAAGTATTACACAAGAAATATCATCCCGATCTATAAACATGCAGAGACAAAAATATTATCCCTGCCTAAGCTAAGTGAATAGTCAAGAAATATCTTCTCTGTTTGTGCACTTTGCACATAGGGATCGTGCATAGGCAGGGGATATCTTCCATACCTATGCAAAGTGAATAGGCAGGGATATCTTCCATACCTATGCAAAGTGAATAGGCAGGGATATCTTCCCTACCTATGCAAGGTGAATAGGTAGGGGATGACTTCCCTACCTATGCAGAGTGCATAGGCAGGGGATATCTTCCTTACCTATGCAAAGTGAATAGGTAGGGGATATCTTCCCTACCTATGCAAGGTGAATAGGTAGGGGATGTCTTCCTTACCTATGCAAAGTGCATAGGTGGGGGATATCTTCCCTACCTATGCACTTATATAATATATATACTAGATGACCTACCGGGCATTGCCCGGAAGCGAGAATCTTTTTTACACTGCGTTGCCGGAAAGGAGGTACCTCTTTGGAATCCCCGTGACTATTTATAACAACCGCACAGGCGACTATTATGTCACCGAATTCCTTGGGTAAAGCCTGTTAATTGAAATTGGGAGTCACCTCCCTTTAACACGGCTATTTATAACAGCCGAACAACCGGTGAATTCCTTGGGTAATAATAATAATAATGTATAATGTATAGCATTTATATAGCGCATATCCATTTAAAATGCTCTATGCGCTTTACAGAAACAACATGTCAACCACAGAGCAGAATGGAGCTGCCGGCGAAGCGCTCAACACACTGCACTGCTTCTTTCTCTCTCCCTGTCTCGCTCACTCTCTCTCTCTCTATCTCAGAGCAAATTGTAACGCAGCCTGTTAGGCGCAGTTCACAACTCACAACAGTTCACAACTCACAGCAGTTCACAACTCACATCAGTTCACACAACACACAACTCAAATAATATTTGAATATTTATTAATAACAATATATATTTAATAATGAATAATAAATTCTGGCGGGGGGGGGGGGTGATATGGATAACTTTTAATCTATTAATTTCAATTTTCAATTTTGCCCGGGCAGCGGCCTTTCGGCCTGCTCTTTACGATTTCCAACTGCCAAGGTATCTTTAACGTGCACACGGGCCCTCCGAATTTTTTCGTCCTTATCCGAGAAGACTAGGTACTCGATCCTACCCCCCAATAGGACCAGGGACTTGAAAATATGAGAAAAATCCGATTTCCAACATGCCTGCACTGCCCGGGTTTAGAACCCGGGACCCTTGGCATGAGAGGCGAGCACCTTGCCTCTGGACCACCTTGTCCCCTCTAATAGTCTAAAGAAATAGCCGCGAGAGCGTGAAAACTTTCCTTGGTGGCAGAATGTTGTTGAACCCACTCTTTGCGTCTCATACCTCGAGACCCACTCTCACACATTGCTGTGGTTCAACACCTGTGTGGTATAAATCTAGATTAGATCTAGATCTTAAATTGTCATTAGATATCTCATCACTCAAGGCTCCCACTCTCAAATCTGGATCTAGATTTAATTATCATTAGGCTACATATCTCATCACTCAAGGGCAAGGCTCACACTCTCATGTCATTCTGTGTAATAGAAATCTGGATCTACTCATCACTCATGGCTCACACTCTCGTGTTCTGCAATATATAAATCTAGATCCAGATTTAATTACCTTTACATATCTCATGACTCAAGGCTCACTCTCATATCTGTGTGATATAAATCCACATCTAGATCCAGATTTAATTATCTTTACATATCTCATGACTCAAGGCTCACACTCTCATATCTGGGTGATATAAATCTAGATCTAGATTTAATTATCCTTGCATATCTCATCACCCAAGGCTCACACTCTCATACCTGTATGGTACAAATCTAGATCCAGATTTAAATATCATTACATATATCTCATCACTCAAGGCTCACACTCTCATATCTGTATGGTATAAATCTAGATCTAGATTTAAATATCATTCATTACATATATCTCATCACTTATAAGGCTCACACTCTCATACCTGTATGGTACAAATCTAGATCTAGATTTAAATATCATGACATATATTTCATGACTCAAGGCTCACACTCTCATACCTGTATGGTATAAATCTAGATCTAGATTTAAATATCATTAAATATCTCATGACTCAAGGCTCCCACTGTCACATCTGTGTGATATAAATCTAGATCTAGATTAAATTATCATTAAATATCTCATGACTCAAGGTTCACACTCTCATATCTGTGTGATATAAATCCAGATCCAGATGTAATTATCATTACATATCTCATCACTCAAGCCTCACACTCTCATATCTGTGTCGTGTTTGGTATAGATATAGAGTCTAGATTTAATTATCCTTACATATCTCGTCACTCAAGACTCACCCTCTCATATCTGTGTAATGCTGACTAGATCTAAGCATAATTTTATCTTTCATCGCTCATGGCTCAATCTCTCATATTGCTGCTGGTCAACAGCTCTGTGATAGGAGATTAGATTTGATTAGGCCTATGATTTCATATTTTATTATTCATATCTGTGTGATACAGATACATTTAATTAATTATGTTGTATCTCACAATTCAAGGCTCACTCTCTGTCTCTCATACTGCTGCAATTCAACATTTGTGTGATCAGATCTAGATCTAGATCTATAAACTGTGATTCGATACCTCATCACTCAGGACTCACTCCCTCATACTACTGCATTCTGGCTATCTCTGGTGAATTCTAATCAGACAGTAGCCTATTTTGCCAGTGCATCATCTTCAATTCATTTGTAGGCTACAGTGTGAATCTAGAACTGCTTAAAAGCAAGTCAACAGGAACGTTTTTAATTATAACTGAGATTTATTAAGTCGGTGACTTTATTGTGCGGTAAAAATGAAGATAACCGCACTCGCTAGACCTGTAATCCTACAGCTCTAACTAGCCTACAGCGTGGAGAAATGTACATTGCACATAGATCTAATCTGATCTAGATCTAACTCTTAGGTGACGGAAATGACGGGCTTACTTTCATCACGTTATTCATAAATGATTAAAACTGACAACTACCTGAGATGAAGTGCTCGGCACAAACATAATGAATCGATTTAACTTTTTTAAATGTTTTTTAATGCTGGTAGCTTGTCAACCACACCACAGTCGACGACGTTCGGTCAATTCTTTCACTTTACACGAATGGTGGAAAATCTGACCAACTTTTATCCATCCTTTCCATCCCTGTCTCGCGTAGCAATCAACGAAAATGCTTCGATATATCTCTAACTTACACTAATCAGCTGATCCACCGGCCAAAAATTGCGATGGCGGAAAAACAAAACAAAAGCACTCTGTGGCGTCATGCGCATTCCACCTATAAATTAATTATAGTTGGCGGATGACGGAGAGGGAAATACCTCCTACTGCGCATGCGATATTTTATTATCGTCACAAAGACAAAGGGTGAGGTGGTGACGTAGAGCTTTGTTTGGCTTTCCGGCAACGCAGTGTAAAAAAGATTCTCGCTGCCCGGAATAAACAATCTCTCTCTCTCTCTCTCTCTCTCTCTCTCTCAAATAATAAAAATAATAAACAGCAGTCTTGCTTCAGAACTCATGCGCACCAGAACACTACGCACCAAACTGAATGCTTGATGCGGTTACTTTTTATGACATGCACCGTACTATATATAGATCTATTAGGAGTCAGTTCTAGACTTATCTAGATCTAGATTTCTGAAGCCATCAACATGAAGAGGGTTGGCATGGCATGGGCCCTAGCTGCCAAATTTAAACATGAGATTTGGGAAAAACACTAAACAGCACAGAATGGTCAAGCATTGTGCATTGTGATGAAGACAAAAAGTGGATAATAAAATAAGGTTGAAATGTACTGATTTTAAAATTATTTTCAGCCTAATCCTTTGAGAACAAAAAATTTAGAACTGGTACAATTTAATTTTTATCGTCATTCACACTTATTCAGATTTTTTTCACCAGATTCAGATTTTTTTCGGGCCTGATTCAGATTTTTGTTTTTGAAGCGTGGCATCTCGGCACCCATAGAATAATTGAAGAAACTAAGGGCGAACCTGATTGCACTCCATTGCCTGTTGATAGATAGGGAAACTAACCGAAGTTTCTAGACCTCATAAAAAGATCACGTTGCTGACATCCTAGTCATTGTCCAACCTCACAAGAGGGTGAGAGACTCCAGAGCAAATTATAAGAAATCGCAGCATGGACAACTCTTTATGAGTGGAAAGTGGTTTAGGAAATTGAAGGTGTGGCAACGTCTTCTGCATCAAATGCTGAAAGGAGAAATGGAAAAACTCCACAAACTCAATACTTATTTCCTCATTTTCACCTTCTGCAATGTTTCAGACACATAATCAGTTTCTAATGTGCTGCATTGTTTCAAGTACCAGCAAAACAGCCATATTCAGCATACTGCATGTGCTGCCTCAAAGAAGGGGATATGGACGAATGCTGCATGGTCACCCCAGATATCCTAATTGCTATGATTGTCACGAGTGGAGTGAGCGATAGTTAATAATTACGGGGGGAGAGGAGAGTAAAATTAACGCACGGAGACAAGTGAGAAAGTCGTGCATGTCATGAGTGGGGGGGTCTGAAGGAGGCGAAAGCGCTGTATAACTATCACTGCAAGTTAGAAGGTCCTAGGGATCGGACGTGTGAATAAAAGCCCATCGGGCGGACATAAAGGGGAAGCAGTCGAGAAGACTAGTGAGAGTCTTTCCAGTTATGACTGGTATGTAGAATGTTGATTGATTATTATGATTGATGTATTATATTATATTCGTCTATTACCATGATGTGAATAAGTATATGTGAGGAATGTGGAAGTCCGTGATATTGGATATAGCAATGTGCGCCATGAGCGATAGATGAAAGTGAGTTCATGGATTTGTAGCGCGAGTGAGTAGTGTGTACTCCGCTGGAAGTGTGTTACCGTAAGATGTGTGGTGAGTGAAAGGTGAACTAGTGTGTGTACGTTTCATGGGTTGTAAGGAGAGGTGGAGTGAATAGAAATGGTAGGGTATTATACCAATGTAATGTTATTCTTGTAGGTGTCGGGGACGGGCCGCAGAGCCACCTCGATGAGCACAGGGGATAGGCCAGCATAGGGCCGGAGGCCACACATAGGCCAGAAGTGAGGCTGTCAGTGCAGGACAGTAGAGGCCCATAAAGTCGTGGCAGTCAGGCCACGGACAGGGACGTAGATATGAGAGTGAATGAGAGACTATATTGTTGCCATGTTGATAGGCTAGTGAACTGATACTATGTTGTTGCCATGTTGATGGCTATGGAAATAATAATGTGTTATTGCCCTGCGGAGGTGCTAGGGGAGTGTTAAGGGGTATGACAGTAGGAAGGGGATATTGAGAGACTGCGGTGCCAGTAACTTATTAATGTACTATTAAGACCCTGAGGGGAGAGGCTGAGGCCGAAGTGCCTTTAGGAGTAACTACCGGATTGTGGATCCGAGGGAGCGTGTGTGTGAGAATAAGGCCGTTGTACGGCAGTCATTCAATAATATAATATATGTAATTGCGCTATTATATGTATAATTATGTTTAATAAATGTGTGAGTCTGATGGATTGTTCTGTTAAGTGTTAACTTGTTTGTTCGTGATTGTTGTCCTGTCATAACTTATTACATCTCCCAGTCTGGGATTTGTGACATTGGGGGCTCGTCCATTGTGACTCGTCCATTTTCGTAATATTTAGTTGTAGTTAGTTAGTAGGTAATTGTGCTGTCTTGTCCGTTGGATGAATGGACATTTCATGATAGGATTTATGTATAATAATGAATGTATATTGATGCATGTATTGCTATGAGTAGGTATTAATTTGTATTTAAACTTTCCAGAGTGTGTGCGTGCAGCCTGAGGAGACGAGCAGCCAGAGCTCCGATTAAAGGGAGGAGTTTTACTCAAAATTTTGAAAGTTAAGTGAAAGTCAAGGTTTTGTGCCCTGGATTGTGGGCTGTTCCTTTAATCTGTCTTTTTCCCTGTTTTTGCTGTTTTTGTTGTCGTTATAGGTTATACGGGCGGTGGCGCGGGTTTGCTGTGTTGAACTTAGTTTATCCTTTTAAAAAGGTGTGGTAAACTTTGGAACTTCGTTCATCACAGTGACCAGTTCTGTAGGGACCTGTATTTTTGTTTAGATTGTAGCGTTCTATCTTCCTCGTTGTTTTAGGAAGACGTTTCTCTTGTCCCTCTTCTACCTTTCTGTAGATACGTTCTTTTTTTTCAGACTCTGTTCTTGTTCGTACCTTGTTGTGTAATCGGCGTAGTAGGTTGCATTTTTTTTTCCATTATAGTTTTTTTTTGTAGAAGCTTTGTCCTAGTCTGGTTCGTTGTCCTTGACGTACTTGTGGTCCTTCTACTGTATTTCTTCATTCTTGTCGTTTCTATTTTCTTTTATAATTAATAGTGCATGCATTTTGTAGATGTAGAATTAGTTTTGCTGTAAAGGTAAATTTCTGAATTGTATTCTGAATTGGGTATTGTTATATCTGGTGTGATCTCAGGTCTCTGGTCGTGTCGTTAGTTATCATACCGACAGGTTAGCCGTTTTTTTAAATACATACCATAACCATAAATCTGTGAAATGGCGGAACTCCAACAACTAATGAAGTTGGGTAAGGAACTTGGCCTGGAGGGAGAGGAGCTACGCGGCTGGATTAAAGAACAGCAGGCGGATTTGCGCGATGAGCGTGCTAAGGATAGAGAGCGAGAAAAAGAGGCTCAAGAGCGACAGAGAGAAGAGGAGAGAGAGGCTAAGGCTCAGCAACAGGAGAGAGAGGCTAAGGATAAGGAAGAGGAGAGAGAGTTTAAGTTGAAGGAGTTAGAGGCTCAGCAACAGGAAAGGGAGTTTAAGTTAAAGGAGTTAGAAGCTCAGCGACAGGAGAGACAGGATAGGGAGCAGGAAAGGGAGATAAGGTTAAAGGAGATAGAGGCGCAAGTGAAGATCGCCGAGTTGGAAATCAAAAAGAATGCACCAACAGAAACAGTTGAGCGGCAGGTACACAATAAAGGTGGCGTTAGGATTAAGCTCCCTACGTTCGACGACCGGAAGGACGACATAGACGCCTTCCTTTACAGGTTCGAGCTGAACGCACAATTGCAATGGGGGGAAAATAAGGAATTATGGGCCACGTACCTGGCATCGCTATTGCAGGGGCGAGCGTTAACCTACTTTAAAGAGCTACAGCGCGAAGACGTGCAAGACTACGATAAGCTGAAGGCTTTGCTGCTTCGCCGATTTGCGCGTGCCGAGGAATATTTCCGGGAGCAGTTTAGGCGAGCACGTGCAGACACCAGGGAGGACTTTGCTGCCTTCGTCGCGAGACTAACGGAGTATTTCGCGAACTGGGTAGACCTGGCGCATGTGGGCACGGATTTCGCTAAGCTGAAAGACTTAATGATCCGTGACCAGCTGTACGCGTCGTGCCACAAAGATCTGGTGGCTTTCCTGAAAGAGAACGAACCCGCGACGGTGCAGGAGGCGTCTGAGTTGGCGGAGGCATACCGTGCGGCGCATCCGTCCAAACCAGTCGCCAGGGCGTACGTCCAAGATGCTGGGTACGTCGCCGTTGTCGAGGGGTCGCCGGCAGGACTTGGGGACAGGTCGCGTCAGCGTGGTGCCTATAGCGGGCAAGCCCAGGGGCAGCGTAGGGGCTATCACCAATCACCGGCATATGGATCCGGTAAGTTTGACCGAGCAGGAGGGCTAGGTCGCGGTAATGGCCGGGGGCGAATTGTGACCTTTGCCGATGACCGACGGCATAGGGACTCTAGTTCCGGTCGCGATGGGTCACGGGGACCCAGGCCTAGAGCAGCACAGGGAGCGGAGTGTTGGACTTGCGGACGCGTGGGTCACTTTTCACGCGAGTGTAGGGCCGCGAAGTGTTGGAACTGCGGTAGAGCGGATCACATCAGCGTGAACTGCCCTGCAGGTAGGATAGCGGCGAACGTGGACAGTAGCTCCAGTCCATGCTCCCCAAATAAATTTCATCATGCGGCTGCGTGTGTTACATCGGACAACGGAGGCGGACAGTATTCTAAGTGTCCCAGTTGTGAGAAGTTATTATCTTCCGGTGTTTTACCTTGTGGGAGAAAGATCCCCGTTATAAATTCATGTCATACAGGAGGTGGTCTTAGGGTTTATCCGGGGTTTGTTGGGGACGAACCGGTCTCGGTTTTACGAGATACAGGATCTACCGTTGTGGGAGTGCATAGAGACTGCATTCGGGGTTCACAGCTTGCAGGTGAGACTGTCCCGTGCGTCCAATTTTCGGGGGCCATTGAGAAATTACCCATGGCAAAAATAATGATGGATACGCCTTTCCTTGGCGGGGAGGTCGAGGCAGTCGTTGGTTGTTTTCCAGGCGCCCGGCTCATCGTTGGGAATGTATCGCGGGTAGGTTCCCCTTCCGATGAGAACGTGCAAGCATGGTCGCAATCAAAGGGTATTGGCTTTTGCGCCGCGGTCGAAGCGCGCCGACGGGTGGCCGATAGGGACAAGATTGGACCTTTGGCTGCGCCGGCGGTCAACCTGGATATCACGCCGGAGCGCTTGGCGAAATTGCAGAGGGAGGGCCCATCGTTGGGCCCATGCTTTGGGGAGGCGCGGGCCGAGAGGGCGGGGAGATATGGGAACGGGTCATCTTCTTTTTTTGTTCAGGCGGGCATTCTGTTCCGTAAGTATGTAACGGTGTCCTCAATTTTAAAGCAGGTCGTTGTGCCAGCGTTGCTGATCGCAACAGTATTGCATTTGGCACATGATGTCCCATTAGCGGGTCATATGGGGATAGCTAGAACCAGAGAAAGGGTTCTTAAAAATTTTTACTGGCCATCGATCCACAGAGATGTGCAGGTCTATTGTAAGACGTGCGGTGCGTGCCAAAAGACGACGCATAAGGGTCGTACACCCCAGGCCCCTCTTCAGAAGATCCCCACGGTCTCGGAACCGTTTAAAAAGGTCTCGATAGACCTTGTTGGCCCCATTCACCCAGCGACCGATAGGGGGAATCGATTTTTCTTAGCGGTCATATGTAATGCTACGAGATGGCCAGAGGCGGGTCCTCTGCGGACCATAACGTCTGAGGCAGTCGCGGAAGCGTTGTTTGCAATTTTCGCTAGGGTAGGAATACCAGAGCAAATTCTGTCTGATAGGGGCGCGCAATTTACGTCGCAGATGATGAAGGAATTGTTCCGCTTATTCAGTATACAACCCATCACTACCACCCCTTATCATCCGCAGGCTAATGGCATGTGCGAGAGATTGAACTCGACGTTAAAGTCGATGCTGCGTAAGGTAGCTGCTGATCGCCCTAAAGATTGGGATAGATATATCCCTGCAGTGTTATTCGCGTACAGAGAGGTACGGCAGGAGTCAACGGGATTCTCGCCGTTCGAAATGATGTACGGTCGTAGTCCTAGGGGCCCAACTGATGTTCTTCGGGACATGATGACGTCGCCATCATCGGGAGACGATGAGCAGATTTCGGTGTTTCAGTACCTTGTTGATTTAAGAGAAAGACTATCTGCAGCGCGCACTATAGCAGAAGAAGCGTCTAGTATCGCTTCGAAAAGAGCAAAAGACTATAAAGATAGAGGGTCCAAACTGAGAATTTTTAAGCCAGGAGACAAGGTTCTGCTGTTGTTACCTACGGACCATAATAAGTTATTGATGACATGGAAAGGCCCTTATGTTATTGAGCGAGTTGTTTCAAAGGTAGATTACGCTATCCACATTGATGGAGCGAGTAAGGTTTTCCATGTTAACATGCTACAGAGATTTTATGAGAGACCACAGTATCTGTGTGCACAGACAAGACCAGAGGAGACTGTCTTCTCTATTGCTTGTACGGGGGTCGTAGACCAGTTGGACTGTGACGTAAGCGACACCGAGGCGCAGGAGGAGTTACAAATTCAATTGCCGGAGTTAACTCCGACACAAGGTTACAGGGACGTAAAAATTAACCCTGACCTTACGAGTTCAAGGAGTAGGGAACTTGAGACCCTGTTAGCGTCATTTCCGGATGTTGTTACGGATTTGCCGGGTCGCACTACGGCGATCCAGCACCAAATAAAGTTGACTTCGGATAAGCCAGTATTTCTTAGACCGTATCCGTTGCCTTTTTCTTCGAGAGATAGAGTCATAAAGGAAGTTGAGTCGATGTTGAAGTTAGATGTGATAGAACCATCAACATCGCCGTATTCATCACCCATCGTCCTCGTGAAGAAACTTGATGGATCGGTGCGGTTCTGTATTGATTTTCGAAGATTGAACACTATTACGGTAGGCGATAGGGAGCCTATTCCGTTTCAGGAGGAATTGATAGCTTCATTGGCCGGGTCCACGTGGTTTTCCAAGATAGATTTGACGAAAGGGTATTGGGAAATCCCGCTTGCTGAGGAGTCTAGACAATACGCGGCGTTCCAAACGCCCATTGGATTATTCCAATTTAAGGTCATGCCATTTGGGTTGGTAAACGCACCAGCGACGTTTGCACGATTAATGAGATTGGTGTTGAAGGACATACCTAATGTCGTGTCATTCTTTGATGATATAGCATGCCATACGTCGACATGGTCTGATCATATTCAGACACTAACAGTAATTTTTCAACGATTACGCCATTTTGGGTTAACTGCTAAACCCGCAAAGATGGATTTGGCATGTCCAGAGATAATATTCTTAGGACATATTGTGGGTAGAGGTGTTCAGAGACCTGAAGAAACAAAAATTGACAAGTTAGTAGGGTTGCAAATCCCTAAAACAAAGAAACAAGTCAGAAGCTTAGTGGGAATTTTAAATTATTACAGAAAGTTCATTCCAAATTTTTCCTCCTTGTCATCTTCTCTTACTGACCTTACTAAGAAGGGACAACCCGATAAGGTCCAGTGGACGTCTGAATGTCAGACAGCATTTGATAATTTGGTGACAGCGTTATCATCGTCACCCATTCTGATATTACCCGATTTTCGATCTAATTTTATCCTCAGAACGGATGCGTCGGACTCTGGTGTCGGCGCTTGTCTTCTACAGGAGAAGAACGAATGTCTCCATCCTGTATGTTATGTCAGTAGGAAGTTATTGCAGAGAGAAAGAAAGTATTCTGTGATAGAGCGTGAGTGTCTTGCCATTGTCTGGTCCGTCCAGAAACTAGGACGTTATCTCATGGGACGAGAATTTTGTATCCAGACAGACCACAAGCCACTGACATTTTTGTCGAAGAATCGTTCGTCCAGCCCACGCTTGTCTAGATGGGCATTGGCTTTACAGCCGTACACCTTCGTTATTCAACCAATTCCAGGAACCAGCAATCATATCGCCGACTACCTTAGTCGAGCCTAGGGGAAGATTTCAGGAGCTTATACATCGGAGGACAGGAACATTGACAGGATCTGTGTGAATGAGTCGACTTTAAAATATTGACATTATAAAATATATGATATGAAGAATGGTTGATAGGTTGAATGGTTTTTGATTCTGTATTAGATATTGTGTTTAGTTAGCTATTCATGAGGTGACACATATATGCATATTTCAGACCATATTGATCCCCATATTTTCCCCTGATTTCGGTATTCTATATACTAGGGGAACTGGTAGGTCATCTTTAATGTGGGTATTGCTCAGGCTCACTCGTTGACAGTCATCTTGATGCGATTTGAAATTAATTGCATTAATTTTTTTGGGGTGGGGGATGATGTCACGAGTGGAGTGAGCGATAGTTAATAATTACGGGGGGAGAGGAGAGTAAAATTAACGCACGGAGACAAGTGAGAAAGTCGTGCATGTCATGAGTGGGGGGGTCTGAAGGAGGCGAAAGCGCTGTATAACTATCACTGCAAGTTAGAAGGTCCTAGGGATCGGACGTGTGAATAAAAGCCCATCGGGCGGACATAAAGGGGAAGCAGTCGAGAAGACTAGTGAGAGTCTTTCCAGTTATGACTGGTATGTAGAATGTTGATTGATTATTATGATTGATGTATTATATTATATTCGTCTATTACCATGATGTGAATAAGTATATGTGAGGAATGTGGAAGTCCGTGATATTGGATATAGCAATGTGCGCCATGAGCGATAGATGAAAGTGAGTTCATGGATTTGTAGCGCGAGTGAGTAGTGTGTACTCCGCTGGAAGTGTGTTACCGTAAGATGTGTGGTGAGTGAAAGGTGAACTAGTGTGTGTACGTTTCATGGGTTGTAAGGAGAGGTGGAGTGAATAGAAATGGTAGGGTATTATACCAATGTAATGTTATTCTTGTAGGTGTCGGGGACGGGCCGCAGAGCCACCTCGATGAGCACAGGGGATAGGCCAGCATAGGGCCGGAGGCCACACATAGGCCAGAAGTGAGGCTGTCAGTGCAGGACAGTAGAGGCCCATAAAGTCGTGGCAGTCAGGCCACGGACAGGGACGTAGATATGAGAGTGAATGAGAGACTATATTGTTGCCATGTTGATAGGCTAGTGAACTGATACTATGTTGTTGCCATGTTGATGGCTATGGAAATAATAATGTGTTATTGCCCTGCGGAGGTGCTAGGGGAGTGTTAAGGGGTATGACAGTAGGAAGGGGATATTGAGAGACTGCGGTGCCAGTAACTTATTAATGTACTATTAAGACCCTGAGGGGAGAGGCTGAGGCCGAAGTGCCTTTAGGAGTAACTACCGGATTGTGGATCCGAGGGAGCGTGTGTGTGAGAATAAGGCCGTTGTACGGCAGTCATTCAATAATATAATATATGTAATTGCGCTATTATATGTATAATTATGTTTAATAAATGTGTGAGTCTGATGGATTGTTCTGTTAAGTGTTAACTTGTTTGTTCGTGATTGTTGTCCTGTCATAACTTATTACATCTCCCAGTCTGGGATTTGTGACAATGATTTCCACAGCTGCGATTCAAAGACATATGCAAGAGGGACCTAAAAGCTTTGAACATCGACCAGAAAAACTGGGAAGCAACAGCCCTCGAATGGTCAGCCTGGAGACAGACAGTGCAGAAAGGTCTCTCCAACTTCGAAGAGACACTTGCTCAGCAGCACGAGTCAAAGAGGAGAGGAAGAAAAGCTGCATCCCAGGCAGTAATATCAGCCTCAGACTTCATCTGTGCCCTCTGCCACAGAGACCGCCATTCCCGCATTGGACTGGCCAGCCACACCAGACACGGTACCAGAAAAAACACAGAGCGTAACCCCATAGTCTTCTGAGACTGAAGGATGCCTGCTACTATGATTTCTTGACAGACTCTGGGGACACCACGCTGCTCCTGTATCACTATGTCATATATCGCTCAGCCAGGACATCGTGCTTTAGTGTGCTTGACTCAGGACATCCTGCAGAACTGTCACTAAAACTGGCCGAACTACAACTTAAAATGTATTACGATTAAGCTAAGGGCTCTTCACTCGGGACAGAGGATACAAATTGTCTCTTCAGTATGAAGTAAAAGCCTTATCAGCCGCAGTATCCAGCAATCCATCTTGCAATCAATTTGATGTACGCTGAAAATTTTGAAATTTCCCCGATCTTTTCCCCAATTATAGGAATAATGTCATACTTCTGTTTCAGACATTCAGGTTTTTTACTGTATTTAGAATGAAACTCTTTTTCTCAAAGTGATATCTATATCAGTTATTTTACCTTTCTTGAGACTCAGTTATAGTTGCACATAACTTTTTATCACTCAATTTCATAACTTTAGAGACAATTTCGAATGATAATTATGAACTATGACGTATTGGCCAAGTGGGGTTGCATCAAGGATCAATATGCTTTAGAGAGAAAATGACCATTCCAAATATAAATTTTATCATTAACATGTTAAGCCACTAATCTTCATGAGCAACAAAGACATCCAACAAAAGCCACATTTTGAAAATTTAAATGAAACTAGAACTAACCTATTTAAGATGTGGACACTTAAAAGATAGACTTTTTTTTTAAAAACCTGGTGTGAAATGTGACCTCTTTCTAATTTTGTAGAGTTTATCATACTTCTCTAAATAATAACCCCCTCCTCCCTTTCTGAACCTTGTAAGAGCCTGCTCTCAATGATACCAAAACTGCTGTGTTTGGGGGTTATTTTCTTGCTGCTGAAGTGTGTACAGGTAAACATCATGTGAATTAAGGATTTTATTTGCCGGCCTGAAACAGTAATTCAAGGCACTGCTTTTTTTTTTTTTTTTAACACAACCACAAGACGACATCCAAAACTGATTTTTAAAATGACATGGCACAGCATTTCCAAATGAGCGCAAAGGTGCCTGCATACAGCACATTGTTTGTACAACTTGAGAATTACATTTTGTGGCAGCAAACCACCTTCTCTTGTAATTTCAGTGGTTGGAGTAACATTATATGTTGAACAATGTCACATTCTGTTGCGTAGCACATGTGAGTGGACGGCTAAGGCACATTATGGGAGTTACTGGGTTTCCACTGTTAAAATTGTGAACTCTTAAGGTTTACTGTGGCAAGGAGTGAAGTGTTCCATTACCTTGAATGAACACACTTGGTCCTAGTATGCTATGAGACAAATGAAGATTACATGCAGATGTAGGAAAGGTATTCTAGAACACATAAGAAAGCTAGACTACTAGAAACTGATTATTAATTTTTGTTTCTTCCAAGGCAAGAATGAAGTGTATCTGCAAAGTAAAACTTGATAAAAATTATTTAGGTCAACCTTATCATATTTTAAAACCTCTTTTGGTCATTTCAAAATAATATTCATGTTTATTTCAGCCACCAGCTTCCCCGACCACATGCCAGGTGAAAGACAGTTCAGACAGAACATTTGCATATTTAAATAATAACAGCAGTACCTACACCCAAGTCTTATCTGATCTAGAACCTTACCATAACTATACAGTGATTGTATCAGCTCTGAATGAGGATGGTCCAGGTGCTCCAAGCAACGAATCTTTCACAACAGATATTGCAGGTAAAGATATCAGCCTTTATGAAACCCCATTTCAGTGTGCAATTTGACCTGATATCGTGCCGAAGGAAAATCAGTGGCGGGACACATGACATCCTGTAGAATAAGAAAACAAAAAGCATGTATTAACACTAGCTGGTTTTTTTTGTTTTTTTGGGGGGTAAAACTTAACCCTCGCCCTGCGCGGGGCGGGTATTGACTTGCAGGCGCACGGGCGGTAAAAGTCGCCCAGGTCAAGCTGACCACGCCACGCGCAAGCCCTATTTTCAGGCGTCGGGTCACTGATCTTTTTGAGATGTAACCACCGTGTTATTGTTCACTGTATCTCTTCTAAATCAAACGCATTGTGACATGGACATGTTAACCAGTGAACCACTGGTCGGAATCAACTAAGCTTTCAAAGGCTCTCCCCACACTTTCAAAAGATGTAACATCGACATGCGAACTGTTGCTCAACAAATTTGCAATATTATCTCATGTTCTCACAAGCTGACCACCATCTGGAGTTGTCTGTATCTAAGAACCAATCAGAAACAAGCTCTGAAATAATCTTTGCCCCAAATGCCCACATTGGTTTATTAGTATGTGTCAATCAGGATGAAACCATTTGTATAGGGCTTGGGAGGGCGTGGCTAGTTACCATGCTTCGTTCTCACGAAAACTACAGCTGTCAGTTTGGAATCATAAGTCAGATCATCGGTTAGAGACTGACAGACTAAGGTTTTGCTGGTTAATTCATTATCAAGCGTGATAAGGCATAGCAGCGAATGTTTTCATACCGATCAATAAAAACCGAACCACGTGGACAGCGTATGTGGTCATCGTCTAGCGGCACGGGTCAGTGACCCCAGATAAGATTCTCCGTGAGTAAGGTCACTGACGGGGCAGCGGGCTTTACGGGTAGCGCGCGGGGTATGGGTTAAGACCCCTGTGAACTAAGAAAGGCATTAATGCTGCACAGATAGCTTATAAGAAGAGATGCAACAACAAAGGACACCACTTCAGGCCGGAAGGAATAAGAACAAAAGCCGAGATGCGTAGGGTCATCTCCAAAACTCAGCGGTAGGACAGTACACAGTGTGCAGTGGTGCGCACCGAAAATTTTCAGGAAGTGATGATGTCATAAAAACCTACAGCATGTCAATGAGTCTAGTGAAAATTGGGGAAACAATAAATTTCCAGTAAAAAAAACTACACCGATTTGAGACTTCTATTAAAAACTGTGCACCCTTACATCCATTCTGATGTACCATATAAAATTTGAAGTCTGAGTGTTGAGTGGTTCAGAAGCCTTTTGCAACGAAAAATCTCAAGTCCACAAATATATATAGATATAGATATACTTATCATTTAGCAAAGAAGTTAGCAAAGTCTGTGCAAGTACATTCCATAATATGTGAGTTAATCCTTGGTAGTAGAGATAGCTTATTAATGGTCAGCTCACTTACTAAGTTAGCTTAGGAAATTGTTTAAATCTGTATCAGCCTTTCGAAGGGTGTGTTGATGTCGATGACTACATTATGTGCATTTATTATGTTTTAGGTCACCATGGTGCCTGGTTCAGTGTTAATTTTAGCATTTTTCTCATAGTATTTCATAACAATTTGACTGAATGGTTTTGCTTGTTAGCCTTTGGCAGTATTTGTCAAAGAAGCGAGACAGTAAACACCTATTTTGTTTCTGTGCCAAGACTTCTACATACCTGTGAAACTTTATACCATAGAAAAACACAGAAAATCTGTGGGCTCACGGGAAAGCTTGAAGCAAAGTCTAAACATGGTAAAAAGAAAAATCATCACACAAGAAAGAATGCAGAGACGATACAATAAAATGCAAAGGAAAAGGAAAAACAAATCAAGCTTTTGGTCTACTGACCACCTTCATGAAAAACAAATGTTGGGTTACCTTTTGACAGAGAGGTATTTCATTTCTAAATATTAGTGCATATTAATCCATCAGTTTATTGAAGAGCAAACCAAATATATCTCCTAATCATTGAATGAACAACTCCTTTGTTCACTTTGAACGGGGAAAACTATTGTTGATACTCAGCACAAAATACCCCTTCACTAAAGTACACAAATCGTTGCCGTCGTGCAAAAACCTCCTAAGCGACAACATTTTCAAAATACACTTTTTTAGTCATTATTATACAGCAGACTGTCAGGAGTGTCCTAGTGAAGCCCGAAATAACATTGATGAAGAAAATTGCCTTTAATTGCAGAATGAGTAAAACTTCTTCTTCTTCTTCTGCGTTCTTCGTGTCAGACTATTTATATCAGGAGGCCGGTAGCCTTTATGAAGGATGCTGTGCTCCTGAGTTCCTCTGCTGTCCCATATAGCTTGGTGTGTAGTGCCGCACCTCGGGGCCAGCTGTTTTCCCTCTGTTGTCTGTATAGGGGGCATTGTTGGAGGACATGTTCTGCATTCTCTGGGCAGTTTCCACATGGGCATGTCTCAATTTCTCCAACCCTGAATTTTTTGTAAAAGTCCTGCCGGAGTCTGTTATGTCCAGTTCTCAGCCTAAAAATGATAGTTTGCTCCTTTCTGCTGAGCAAGTGTATCGCATCGTCTGTTACATGGCTTGGATGACTTTGTTTCCACTTGGATTTCAAGGCTGCCTTAATGTGACTTTTGGCTTCTGAGACTGTTATGTTTTCTCTGACTGGGGGGAAGTTTGCGCCATTTTTTGCCAGAGTGTCTGCCTTATCATTTCTGATGATGTTACAGTGGCCAGGGATCCACTGGAGAACCACATTGCTTGCTGTGTGGCATAACTGCACTAAGGCAGAGGTGATAATCATGCGAACTTTGAAGGGCCTGCAGGACTGACCTAGCATCTGTGAGAATAACTATTTTTTTGTTGTATATGTTTCGGTTTTGTAAGTTTAGAGCAGCTTCTAGTATGGCTTCTGTTTCTGCTCTGTAGTTGGTAGAATATTTCCCTGTGGGTACTGATGGTTCTGATTCTTCCCCATTAGTCCATTGGATATATACACCACCTCCTCCATCTCTTACGGCTTCTTGTGCTGACCCGTCTGTGAATACCCGGATCCAGCTGTTTTGTGGATAGGAGCTGTCCAGCATTTCCTGTGTGAGTGATTGTAGCTCTTTCTTGGACTGATTGGTCTTGGAGGTGATGCCATAAATGGTGTCTTTGATTAGGGGAAAGTGTTGTCTTTCCCATGGAGGGCAGCAGTCAACCTCTGTAAGGTCCTCGTCTTCATCTATGGGTGGGATTTTAAGGTTGTTTAGCTGTTGTCTAGCTGATTTTATAAAGCTAGTTCTCTTTAGTCTGCTTTTTGTTGGTTTCTTTACTCTATCAAAACTCTATTAAAACTTCAATATCCACCCCCCGTGAAAGCCATCGGGCATAAAACTCCAAAGTGCCATCTTGGCGGATTGGAGTTTTGTGCGCGGCGGCTAGCCTGTCTCCGTCATCGCCACGTGTTGCTTATGCGCAGTCGACGCCTTATCTAGATCAAAGGTCTATGGGTCTTTTGAAAGCCCACGCCTCTGTCCAAGGCTGTTATTGTTACACGAACATAAAATAAATCAATAACCCTCAAGGTGTAGCAACTTAACCCTTTGAACCCTGCCCACTATGCTCTTATTTACCCCCTTCCCTGGGCCCCCGGGCCCATATAGGGTATGTCAGATTATTGTTTATAACTCAAAATATATGAACAGTAACTTCATGGAACTTGAAAGGGAGACTAAAGACATGCATAGCTTACCTGTAATGCCAGCATTCCACATTAGGGTCAGTTCGACGCCCCCTTCTAGGTTGACGCCCCCTTTCATCACCAGCAGGACCAGGAACATCTACATAATCTACCTCTTCATCTAGATCTAGATCAAACTAGATCTCTGTCTACTTCTACATTATTGTCTGGAACACTTTCCAAATCACTTTCTGGATATTCAGCTAAAAACCTCACTTTCTTCATCTTCAGAATCCATCAACAGCTGTCTTACCATCTCAACTGACAATCTAGATCTAGGCCTTTTCGGACCAAAAATTGAGGGCTGATCAACCGCTCGTTTCATCATGATCTTACAGCACAAATCTAACAACAAAACTCATTACCGGGCGCAACCATTTCCAATTACCTTATTCCTAGTCACCCATATGCGGAAGTGACTCTTTGTGCCTATTATAGGTCTTGTCGGACTGTCAGATCTGTGGTAGGGGTCACAGCCCTCTAAAGCGGGCGGTAGGGATATGGACTCTGGAAAATGGCCTGCTATAGCGGGCGGTAGGGTTCAAAGGGTTAATGAACCTTTAATTATAAATAAACAGAACGGACAGGCTTTATCCATATTTGGGCAAAATCCGCCCATGTCACTTGGAAAGTGATTTTGTTAAACACCCTAAGGTACAGAACAGAACGGAAGTGCTCTACCCATATTTGAGCAACATCCCACATCTCTCTTGTGTTCCTAAAATTGTGTCCATTTTGTCAGTTTGAGTTGTCGACACTGAACTTGTTACTTCAGTGTGATTTGTCTGGATATCAATATCGAATCATTTGACAATTTCGCAAAGAGGGCGTTAATGGTTATGAAGTGATTGAACATATTACCATGAGAATTGAATTGATTCAAATTTTCGCAACCCGGACGTTGATGTTTTTTGTGTTATGAAGTCACTGAAAATTTTGCCAAGAGAAATGTATTGATTCATTTTTTGTTCATTCACAATGCTTCCTGTCAGTAGCGGCCAATGTATGGTCCAGCTGGCACTTTCAAAATCAGAGCAGTGTGCCTTTATTTGTGACGACGAGTTTTCCCCAGAGACATTATCTTCAGATAAATTGTCAGTCAGTGCTGTTGGCGAAATCGTGGACAATGTGTTTCTGAACGAGACATCGGAACTAGGCCTTTCTGTGTCATGCTTTGACAAATCGGATATTCCAGGCATTTATTTTCAAAGACAGCAATGGAATTTGTGTTTTTAACTTTGGCCTTCTTCAATTTACTTAGCCATATGTACACCTTAGCTCAGTACCACCAAACAAGTTGCTCAGGCCTGTGTCAGGTGTCAACAGGCTTGACTCAAACTCAGCTGAGTAATGTCAACAATGTGCTTAACTGTGTAGCTGAGCCTCAGTTGAATAATGTAAACAACTGTGTAGTTAGATCCCAGAAACAAGAGCCCTGTGTACAAGTGAAAGTGTAAGTCAGTGCAAGTCAGCAGACAAAGAGATCTTGGTCAGAAGTGTGTCAAGTACACTAGACAACAGCTGTTTAGTGTAAACAAAAACACATGCACTGTCCAGCAAAATTGCTGAGTCATTTGGTCCAGCTTGGCATTAGAAAACATTGTAACTGTATCTTAAAAACAAACAGGAAAAGAGGAATGAGAGCAGGAAGAAGAAAACAAAGACACATAAAAGCACTGCTCACTAAAATCAATAAAACCTAGCAGCCGAAAAATTAATCACAGCAATCTGATTAAGATTGATACTAGAAACATTCTTCAAGAACACTTGACATCCTTCAAATGTTTATATTTTAATGCACAATCTGTCCTAAACAAAGGTTGTCTGATCAATGATACCATCCTCGAATTAAATGCAGACGTAGCGTTTATCACCGATACCTGGCTGGCTTCTAATGGAGACGAGGCAGCAATAAGGGACATGCCACCTGATGGGTTCAATTGTGACTCATTTCCTAGAACATCTGGGAGAGGCGGTGGCCTTTGTATTATATACAAAAATACCATCAAAGTGGAAACTTATAGAACATTAGAATCTCAGTCATTCGAATGTATGGCTGCAAAATTCATAGTTAACAGTCGTTCTCTGCATTTCATCATCATTTATCGACCACCATGATCAGGCAACTTTGCAGAAGAATTTCAGGATCTACTTGACAAGGAGAGTACAAGTCCAACTCAGCCTTACATCATTGGCGATTTCAACATACACCATGACTCATCCACAGACTCCATGGCAAATCAAATAAAGGACATTCTCGCATCACGGGGCTTAACTCAAGTCATCAATGAACCAACACAAAACCGTGGTCATGTCATCGACTGGTTAATTACAAATGTGCCCAATTCACTCATCGACTTAAGCGTCCAAGATAAGTTCATCTCTGATCACCATTGCATCTGTTTTTCTCTTAATGTCAGCAAACCAAAATCATCGAACTATACCATCTCATCTAGGAACATCCGTGCCGTCAACCTTCCAGCATTCACTGCTGATATTACAGAAGCAAGAGATGCCATTACATCAAGCAGTGATTTATGTTCTGAATATAACACCAAACTGCGAAACATACTTGATAAACATGTCCTAGAACGAACTAGAACCATCATCGCTCGAACATCTGCCCCATGGATGACTTTAGAAATTAAAGCCGCGAAATCTGAGCGACGACAGGCTGAAAGAAGATGGCGTCAAACAGGACTTCACGTACATAAGGACATATTTAGATTATGTAAAAATAAGGCGATTTCTCTGATAAAAGATGCAAAAACCAAATTTTACAAAGAAGCTATCATGTCAGGTACCTCGCTGAAAACACTTTTTAACATTACTAAATTTCTTTCAAATGCTCCCAAAAAAGTAGATTTACCCTCCACAACAGCCAATATAGCTGATGAATTTGGTCAATTCTTCCACAATAAAATTGAGAGTATAAGAAATGAACTTGACAAATCGCATACAACAAGATTTGAATGTGATAATTTTTTCAGGAAATCCTATGAATTGTTTTGGAACAATCCCCCAAGAAACCGTTAAATCAATTATTCTTTCCTCTCCACCCAAAACATGCTGCCTCGACCCCATTCCAAACAATAGTTTGATAGCAATCATCACTAATATTATAAATGAGTCTTTAATGAGTGGACGTGTCCCAGTATATTTTAAGCAAGCAATTGTAGTGCCTTTAAATTGAAAAAGAAAAACGTGTGTACTCAAGATCTTAAAAATTATAGACCTGTGTCTAGAACTACTATATAGTAGTCCTTGACCTGTGTCTAATCTATCTTTTATATCAAAGATCTTAGAAAAAGTAGTTCATCAACTGAAAGATCACCTTGATAAGCATAATCTTAATGAAACTTACCAGTCAGCCCATAGACCCTGCCATAACACAGAAACAGCACTGCTGAAGGTTCAAGATGATTTACTATGTGCTGCTGACGAGGACAAGTGTCTGTTTTGGCTTTGCTAGATCTGAGTGCCGCTTTCGACACTATCGATCACAAGATTCTTTTAAATAGACTGAGTGCCGCTTTTGGTTTGTCTGGAACTGTTTTAAACTGGTTTGAAAACTATTTACAAAATCGCACTCAAAGAATTTATGTGAACCACACTTTTTCCAAAGAATTCCCATTGCAGTTTGGAGTCCCACAGGGGTCCGTTCTTGGTCCTTTACTGTATACTTTATATACACAGCCTTTAGGCAAAATTATTCAAAATTGTAATGTTAACTGTCATAAATATGCTGATGACACCCAGCTCTATGTTTCTGATGAACCATCAGATGTGTCCATGCTGGTGAGCAAGACAGAAAACTGTATCTCTCAAGTTCAGTCCAGGATGAATGAAAACAAATTGAAAATGAACGAAGAGAAGACTGAAATTTTAGTATGCCATGGTAAGAATAGACCTGACATAAACATCAGTCAAATGACAATCGAGCAAAAAAAACGATTGAATCATCAGTGAAAGCAAAGAATCTTGGTGTTATTTTCAACTGCAACTTGTCAATGGTACATCACATCAACAACCTGTCAAAATCACTATATTTAGAATTACGTAGGTTAAGTAAACTACCATTAACACTCCCTAAAGAGTCAATGCAAGTTATCGTTTCATCCTTCATTTTTTCTCATCTTGACTATTGCAACTCTCTTCTTAAAAACCTTCCAGCAGAACAAATTAGCAAACTTCAGAGAATTCAAAACAATGCTGCTCGATTAATACTTAAACAACGTGGATTTGCTTATTAGTCTTCATTGGCTCCCTGTAATGGCAAGGATAGATTTTAAAATTGCAGTGTTATGCCACAAATGTCACTACAACAATGCTTCTCTTTATCTTCTAAACTCTATTCATCTATATAAACCATCTAGAGCATTAAGATCTTCTGATAAAAAACTACTAGAATCTAAATTTGCTAAAACAAAAAATATTTGAGAGAGAACGTTTTCTGTGTGCGCACCAGCTGTATGGAACTCCTTACCACCAAATATTCGAAACATAGAAAGCGAGGCACTTTTTAGATCTGAAATGAAGACCTATCTCTTCAGAAAACACTTTGATGTATAGTGTGATATGTGTTGGTTTTTGTGTGTGTGTGTGTGTGTGAAGGAGAGAGGAGGGAGAGATGATAGTGTTTGTGTGTGTGTGTGTGTGTGCCTTTGTGTGTGTGGTCAGGAATGAGATTTGTTCTGTTTCTGCATGTATTGTAAAGCGCATAGAGCATCTCTGGATATGCGCTAAAATAAATGAACTTTATTATTATTATTGTTATTATTCTTTTGCCTCACTTGGTATATATAGAAAAACGTTTGAAAACGTGTGTGTACGTGCGTGTCAATTTAATGAATCCACTTAATTTGGCCATTGATGTATTTGTGAGACAACGGATAAAAGGTAACATTTTAATGTTTATGTTACTAAATAAAGTATTCAAATTGAACTAGACAAAATTATGCCTTGTCGTTGAAGGGCCTTTTTGCGTATGTTGGATTGTAAGGACAGGCCAAAAGATGAATAAACCAACTAAGTCCTGCCGGTCGATGACAAAAGAGAAACAGCTGCGGGGCATAAAACTCCAAAGCGACACGCTTAGGAGTTCTGGCCGTCGGAAAATGAGGGACTACACTGGGCAGAAAACTCCAAAGCGATGTGTGTCGCTTAGCAGTTTTATGTCGGTCGGGGAAAATGAGGGACTAAAACTTGAATGTGCATTTACAAAGACGCAATTAAGTACAAATTGATAAATCATGCATCAGAATGACCAAAAAGTACATTTTAATGTTATGAGGAAATGAGATGACCTTTAAGTTTAGCCTAACATTTGGAGAGAAAAAGTTTTTTTTTTGTCTCTCCTGTAAAATTTTCTCTGTGGCGCTTAGTAGGTTTCTGCACAACGGCAATGAAGTGTGAACACATTTTAATGTTTTATGAAATGATGACATTATGGGTCCATGAGTTTGAAACACGTGGCCATTAATCGGACAAGAGAAAACTTTGGATGTAAGAAAACCTTACATGTGAATTATTATGGTATGTTTCAGTCACAGTAATGATTGATCACCAAGCACTCAGTCACTCCGATCTATAGATGTTTTTACTGGCAGAAGGGCCTAATTATTGAGCCGCCAGTGTTTTCTGCCGGCTTGACCAGAGATTATGCTTATTTTTTGTTTTATATTGATAAAACAGCAGAGCATCGTATATGCATATCTGTGCATTACCAGAATTGATATAATAAGATTACAAAAACATGATCAGAAAGAGAAAATTGAATCAAACAATGTATTACCTTGTATATAGAGGAAAAGAATGCATTTTTTTTTTATTATTGTTTCTTTAATTTACTACTGACACTCCCCAAAACTGCAGACAAGTAGTTCACATTTTACACTGAGACTATTGAATAACAAGCTGAGATGTCAGTGTTGCTAGTACCATGACAATTTTGCATTTAACAAGACATAATTTGCACCTTTAATGAACGCATTGCTGGTGAATTTTTTGTCCAGTGATTGATTATTTTAAAACTCTGTATGTTTCTACTTGCTTGGACGTATTTTTTATCATATGGATACAAAAATATTGGATAAATCCAAAATCTGGTTGAGGAATACGACATTATTGGTGAACTGTAAAAAAGTTTTTAGAAAACAAACAAACAAAATAGTATTGTGCATTTAGTATCAATTACTGTAAGTTTGGCACAGCTATGTTCTATTTAGAGGCCTCTTAGTGATTTGGATACCAGTGGTTCTCAGAGTCCCAGGCCATATCCCTCCCCTTTACTGTCCCAGGTTTCCCAATTTTCAATTGTCATCTTATAATTTTTTCGCCATTACACATTGATGGAGGTAATTATTGTAACAATTTTTGAAAACTAAATTCCTTTATTAATTGCAATCAGGTCTGTGAACTGTTAATTCAGTTGGTATATTGGTATCTCATATGAAAGACAACAATACACAGTGCACGGAATACATTCTTTCCTGGTTTGGAGTTGCCCCTGTGAGAGAAAATCTTCCCCAATTCCTCCCACTAGATTTGAAATTGCCACCCTTGGGATCAGAGTGCCACCAGTGTGAGAATTATTGGTCCCTATTATCAACATGAGTCATATTGTTACCTTCAGATATAGTCATTAGTAGTCTGCAATGAAATGACATGTCTGTTGTAACATCTACATAACTATTCTGTTTACTGGATCCTAAAGATTGAGACCTGATGAAAGCTGTGTCAAGTGGACCTGAAATTATTACCAAGCACCTGCTTTGAATTTTTGTCTTTTTTTTTTTTTTTTATTTCATACCACAGGTCTATTTAATAGTGTCTTGTATTACCTGTTATTGAAATACAACACATCTTTAGAGTCCAAAAATAACAAACTGGGAAAATGTGATGTCGAAAACACAACATCATGAGGAAAATTGATCGCCTTGCAGAAAAAGGTTATAAAAGATATTTACTGTGATTAAAGGAAACAAAAGATGTTCTAGGTATCATGATGGATAGAAAGTCAGAGCAGTCACATGGCAAATTGAGAAAGTGGAACACGCACATTTGACATTGCTAGAGCACTGTTCTGTAACATTATTGATGTGTGAATGGCAGAACAATTTAGATATAGTTACCAGACAATTTTTACTTTGCAAGTCTAAAAACAGCAAAAGTTTGAATCGTAGTTTTTTCAACGCAAGATAAAAGTGAGTTCGGGTTTAGAATTTTTTATTTTTTTTACCAAATAGCTTCACTGATTTGCACATTATTAACTTTGGTTTTCTGTATGCAAGTGTATATATTAGATAGTCTACATGGAAAATATTTTTCATGATATGCAGACTTTGTTTTTCTGGTCAAAATCCAATAAAAGTTCAGAAATGGTACAAATCAATTAACTCCAGATATTCAAAGTTTTATGTTGAAGAGGTTTAAATTCACCTGTTCTTATGAATTACTATAACTGCCCTGTGTCTTTAAATCAGTCAGACTGTCCTCATTCTAAATTGGCTTTCAGATTGAATTCATTCTTCATATTAAAAGCCATAGAATTGGGGCTGTAGTGTTAAAAAAAAACATTTGCTTGAGATAAATCTTAATCTGAGAGGATACTACCTGTCACAAATCCCAGACTGGGAGATGTAATAAGTTATGACAGGACAACAATCACGAACAAACAAGTTAACACTTAACAGAACAATCCATCAGACTCACACATTTATTAAACATAATTATACAGATAATAGCGCAATTACATACATTATATTATTGAAATCAACTGCCGTACAACAGCCTTATTCTCACACACACTCTCCCTCGGATCCACAATCCGGTAGTTACTCCTAAAGGCACTTCGGCCTCAGCCTCTCCCCTCAGGGTCTTAATAGCACATTAATAATTTACTGGCACCGCAGTCTCTCAATATCACCTTCCTATTGTCATACACCTTAGCATTCCCCTAGCACCTCAGCAGGGCAATAACACATTATCATTTCAATAGACATTATCATTTCAATAGTACATTCTCCCCTCAACATGGCAATAGTGCATTATCACATTCACGCTCATATCTACGTCCCTGTCCGTGGCCTGACTGCCACGACTTTATGTGCCTCTACTGTCCTGCACTGACAGCCTCACTTCTGGCCTATGTGTGGCCTCCGGCCCTATGCTGGCCTATCCCCTGTGCTCATCGAGGTGGCTCTGCGGCCCGTCCTCGACACCTACAAGAATAACATTACATTGGTATAATACCCTACCATTTCTATTCACTCCACCTCTCCTTACAACCCATGAAGCGTACACACACTAGTTCACCTTTCACTCACCACACATCTTACGGTAACACACCTCCATCGGAGTACACACTACTCACTCGCGCTACAAATCCATGAACTCACTTTCATCTATCGCTCATGGCGCACATTGCTATATCCAATATCAAGGACTTCCACATTCCTCACATATACTTATTTACATCATGGTAATAGACGAATATAATATAATACATCAATCATAATAATCAATCAACGTTCTACATACCAGTCATCACTGGAAAGACTCTCTCACTAGTCTTCTCGACTGCTCCCCTTATGTCTTCCCGATGGGCTCTTATTCACAGGTCCGTTCCGTAGGACCTTCTAACTTGCAGTGATAGTAATACAGCGCTTTCGCCTCATTCAGACCCCCCCCCCCCCCCCCCACTACTCACGACAGCACGCTTATCTTACTTGTCTACCGTGAGCCATTCTTACTCTACACCCGCTCTGTAGCAATCCCCTTAATTGCACTCACTCCACTCGTGACACTACCATCAGAGCAATACATTTGATGAAAGTGAAGACTGATTTTTTTATTTTTTTTTTATGCCACCATTTAACAGCTTAGAGACAAAAAAACTTAAATTTGTAAATGATTACTCTTCCCATTTCCACTATTGCATTTTCAGTGGCCAATATGGTGACAGATCTTGAAATGAATTCCACAAGAGATGGTGGAACTGGAGGAATCGCACTAAACATCCACTGGACTGCGGGAGAATTCACTGGTCCTACACATTATGACATTTTTGTGGAGGAGGAGATAAGCCTGAACTCAGGAGATTATATGGCAGTTTCTAATGGGCGACAGAAATTGACAGGTAAAGCATCAAGTTTTATTTTTATGCAACTTACCTATTCCATAGTGATCAGATGTTTATTGAGATAAAATGAAAACTTTTCATCCCTACTAATTTAAACAGTATGTATGGGTATGACCCTAATTATATTGACCGGTAGTCTTTTCCTAAGAAGTAGCAAGCATGGAAACCATCCTTGTTCTGTAATTTGTGCTGTTTCCTAACTGTTGACATTGCCACATGTTGCTTCAGCTGCATAAATCAACAGGCACAGAGTTTGGCTAGTCCAGTATGGTAAAATTCCATCAAGTAAATAGATTTACCTTATACTGTCAGTGTTTTCTGACTGCCCACCAGTGGGAACAGGTTTGTTGGACTGCCTGTTAAGAAAAAATTACTAGAGAGCAGAGGCCTGGACTGTAACTAAAAATCTATAATGTCAGTCCTTATGATTATCATGTAGTACCTAAAGGACAATAATTCATTAATTGTTTGCTATTCAAGAAACACAATTTAAAATCTATTTGTGAGGAATTTTACATGTCTGAAATGAGAAGAAAAAAAAGTACTGACTTTTCACTGATATACTTGTCAGTAAAGTTGTAAAGTAAAGACCTTCTGCCTCTACAGGCTATGGCAACACCAACTCTCTCCTTCCTAACGTCCTGGCTTACTGGAACTACAAGGTCTCTGTTACAGCAGGAACAAGTAAAGGAAACAGTGGTAACAAAACAGAGTTTTACAGGACAGTGGAAAGTAGTGAGTATTACTAGTGCATTTTTCTTGTGAGAGATACCATCACCGAATACTCCCAATGTTATTATAGACAACTGTAACAGAAAGAGCATGCTGGATATGATAGGAAGAAAGAGGACCATGATTTTGAGGTGGCATATTCAGATGTCGTGATAGTTCTCAGAATGTTGCATCTGGAGAGAATGTTGTTACTACAAATGTATTCTGTTCAAATTGTATTATCAGTCTGAAGTTTTTATTGGGAAACATTAATAACATCAGGTCAAAACAGTTCATAAATGTCTCTATGTAGAGTGGACACTTACTACTGTTCTCCAGCCCTAGGTGGACGGATATGTGAGAAATGTAACTTCAGCCAGTCTCTTGCTTTCACAACATAAACATTTATTGTGAGCCAGTTTGTTTGTTTTTTCTTTTATCTTGCAGGTTTTATGAGTTCAGAGTTCATTGTGAGATTTAACTTTTTTTTTTTTTTAATTCGCTACAATGTCAGTGTGATGTCAGTCATGTGGAAACCATCAGATTAATATTCATGACATTACCTGTGTATAGTTCCAGGTCTTGTTCAGAACTTGACAGTTGAACAACACGATGCAATCGCCCAAGAACTGATCATAAAAATAACCTGTCCTGAGGAGAAACAACGAAATGGACCCATAGCAAATTATGTAGTACAGAAAGTTCTGCTGGATACAGATGGACAGCCCGTGAGTTGTTGGAAATTGATCATTTGTGTGAAAGTAAAAACTGTTTATGGTCTGTTTCGCAAGAGAACGAATTTCTTACTTAATTTGTCTCCTTCAACATTCTCAGTTGAATGACATGGCCCCCCATGTATTTTTTTTTTGTGCCATATATAAAACTGTCGTCACATTTTATTTCCTTTAAATTTCTTTACAGTTTTCTTTGGCTGGTTTGCAGACAAATTTGATCTGGATCAACGAGTAAAATGTAGATGTATGCAAAAATGTATGTTGAAAAATAACTGCTTGCCGATAATTTCAGATCAAGCAGTCATTGCGAGAATCCAGCAATTACAAATTGGATGCAGGCTAAATCACACATGCTATGCAGACTGGTTTAATGCATGGGCACACGGGGCAATTGCCCAGGAGCCACAAGGGTTTAGAGGGCCCCTTGGGTGCAAATTTACACTGGTTTTCGAAACGGGGAAGAAAAGCCTGTTGCTTTGCCCAGTGGCCCATAATGATGTTTAGACGGCCCTTATGCCATGCGAGTTTTGGAAAAAGAGTAGTTATTTTGGAAGTACATTGTACAGTGTCAAGATTGCCGACTTTTGAGAATTTTGTCAATTATATAGAAAAATGGCTTTGCTCTGTAGTTTCATTTTCACCGGAACTGAGCTAAGTTTCCAAAACATATTTTTTTAATTTTGTACTCTTAACACATCGCCTAACCCAAGGAACTTTATGATTGGACCCCTGGTAAATTTGCCAACAGATGAAACTCCGAATATGACTCTCAAACTTATATACTATTATGATATGGATAGAGATAGACTACACACTATAGAGTTAGATAGATATTTATATCAATTTGTTGGAAATTGAATGCAGACCAACGATAAACAATAGGCAGAATGATTCAGCACACTTTTGATACAAAAACAGGCCAGGAAAGTTGACATGATGCAAAATGCTAGAACATATTTTCACAATTAAATTTTTCAACTTACTCCAACTCATACTGCTTCTGTGTATACTAATGTATTCAATTATTGAAGTAATGAAAGTAATTCGGTTGAATTCACAGTTTAAATTTCATGAAGATATTTCCAAAACTTTTTGAATTGCGATCAAAATTATATAATAGATACGACAACACACATCACAATGTCACAAAACAAAAAGAAAACAAAAACAAAAAACAAACCATCACTATCAACACACCATTCACCATTTGTGTTTCACGGAAGGATCAGAGATGCTAATCTCAGTCATGCACAAAAGTATACATCGTTGTCACAGTTAATACAAGTAGTTTGGCAGTTTAAATGATTAATTCTGAGCCAGAATTTGGCTTAGGGTCCGACTTTGGCAGCAGCTTGAGCTGGAGAATCCACCTTAGGAGGATCAGTGAGTTAAAAGCCATGTTTTCTGCTTATTGATAGAAAATTCAGCATCCGTCCTTCCCAATGGTTATTCCGATGTCACCATTCGTAATTATTTGATGTCAGTTGGCATTGGGCCATGAGCAGTTGAAATAGGGACACCCCATTCCTTTGGTGAAATTGATGCCCACTGACCAGAAATGCTATATTTTTCACATACATACATCATGACAAAAACATACAACTGACAGAAACAAATCACATGGAATCAGTGAGAATGAGTTCATCTTTGGAATGATGTCAATTTGATTTTGATTTTGAGCAATATATAATAATAATCAAAGAGCAAAGTTGACTAAAATCGTTCATGTTAGCGTGCTGAAGGACCGTGTTTGCATATCTAATAATAGGTAGAAGATTTTATGTCATGTCTTACCAGAGTTGGTTTTAATCTAAAAAATGTTTTCATTTTAAGGAAAAAATGTTCTTTTCATTTGTTTTGTTTTACAATGATTAATCATTGGATTAATCATATATCAGAAACTTTGTTCAACATAGGTATAATTTTATGAAAGGACTAAAGCAAAATGAAACATAATTTAGCATAAATTTTTAAAACCCCTGAATTTTAATACGGCTGATGTTTGCAGTGGAATTTGTACAGAGTGAATAATTACATGTTAGCTGTTATCTTTCAAGTTCTTATCTCAGTGTTTGTGACATCCCTAAACAATAGGGTAAAATATTATTTCATAACTGGGTGAGTGTATGCTATATTTTCTGCCAGAGAAGAATTTCACCAGCATGAATCTGAATGTTATACAATATTATTCTTAGTGGGAAGATTTTGATGGGAACAGTCATGACTGGTGACATTTTAAATTTGTCTGCACAAAATTTGTTGCTGAGGGAAAGTGTAGATAATGTTAAGAGAGGACAGTTTACCTTGAGAGAGTCCATAATACAGAAGGCTTACTCTGTCTTTGTTGTTTACACAAACTGTGCAGCCTACCCAGACGTACGTATTCATGAGTAGATTGATTCCTGCTGCAAATTTAAGCAGTGAATTGTGTATCATTTACTTTATTCAGTTACCTGTAAGGTTTCACTGAAAACCAGTCCATTTGTGTTACATGAAATGACTTGACTATGGCTATCATTTTTCACTGCTGAGTGAAACTGTCATTAACTCCATGGTAGCGTCAATATCATATGGCAATCCATAGATCAGTTTAACTCAGTTTCATGTGAACTATTAAATGACTAAGTCTTACTTGAATCTTGATGCTTTGATCTGTCAATTCTCAGGTCTCTGTGAATGATTCTGTCCTGCCAGCTACATCGTCATCATCTTGTATTACTACCTACAACGCTCGAGATGTTGGTGGAATAATGGTGGAAAGAAACTACACATTTGCTGTGAGCGAAATTCATTTTTAAAGCGTGTTTAGAGAACTCACATAATACACACATCTTACACATCATTATGTGAACATATCATTACTCAGTAACAGACATAACACACAAACAAAAGTAATGTGGCATGGGGCCTTCGTAAAATGTGGCACACATCTCGCCATAAGCCTTGTTCAGTTGAATAGCAGGTGATAAAAACAATCTTCATTATCTTTCTCTGTATGCTATGGTTTGTATTATTCTGTTGCTCCTGGACAATGTAGAGCTGATGAAAGAAGGAATGATGACTATCATTTGAGTTGGATAGAAATTACTTTATACAAACATTTTAGTCAGGATGGTCAAAACTGAAGAATGCTGTATCTGTCATGTTGCATGTTTTCTTAATCACTATGTTGTTAATTTTGTTCTTATCATTTTCTTTGGCATTATCTTCCTATTCTGTACTACTTTACATCATTTTGCTTTCGATGGTGGCTTTATAGAGGAAGAAAACCAGTGTTGTATCAACATTAAAGGATTGTAACTTCCGTAGAAGTACATTCTCTGACCAGCTGTTAAATGGACAATTCAACTCGTTCAGCCTCTGCGTTATCAATGCTTAACAGTGGTAAAGGTGCTGTGTTTGTCCTGAGATAAAGAACCCTCTCCGTATTCAGTATAAGAAATTGATCTTTGCACTATTGAACAAATCTGGCTATTTGCTGTGATATAAGCCCATTTATGGGATGGGATTGTGATAAAGCCTTGGATGCTGGCGTCATCTGCAAATTTTATTATATTATGGATCTTGTCAAACTCACCTCTACATTGACTGGTACAAATGGTGAAGAGGTATAAAGAGTGTTGATGGTGTAAAATTGTTGTGTCCAACATTCAAGCATGAACAGCTGTAATATCAGATGTTGTAAGAAAAAGCTATACTGTATACAAAGTCAACTTGTTCTGCATTCATGGTTTGGTGCAGCGTAATTTTATACGTGGTAATATTAATAATCTGTTTGACTTACGTACCCAAAATTGTGATGGTGACCATGACATTTTTTCATGCCAAATAGACAATAGAGGTCTGTAGCATCTGCGGGCTACCCCTTTCCCTCCCCCATTGCTTGTCATACTGGTGACTGAGCATGTGTTCACTTCTTTTTTCCTTTCATTGTTGACGTTCGCCAAAGTGTACTCCGTGACCTCACCCTCCCTTCCTAGTGAGTAGTTTTTTTCCTCGCTCGGTTGTTGACCCTTTTCGTAAATATTAGTATATTCCTGAAGGTTCGATAATGTCGTAGAACTAGATGTTTACGCCAGATTTGGCCTTGAGTGATGTAACCTGGTGACGTATTGATACGTGATTGGTTAGTTTGTGTGTTTCGGGCGAGGGCAGAGGTTAGATTAATTTCGGGAATTTTCTACAGAAATATCTATATATATAGACCCATGTAAGGGGTTGGTTGGTGAGTAAGTGAGTTTTTCTTCTCGTTTGGTGTAGGATATTTAGTTGTTCGCTGGTGCCTTCCTAGTATTTTATTGTTCAGTATATATTTATTAAACTTTAGTATTATTTAATCGATCGTCGGATCTCGTGTTTATTTTTTCTACAGCAGTGATAGTTTCGTTTTCTAAAGGGTTGTAGTTAGATCAGCTAAATCCCCCCTACTATAACTTGCTAGAACAACCTCAGCTGTTACAAGGTCTGAGTAATACACACTGTCATGGGTGTCGAAGGCCAATACCTATTCATTTCCTAGACATATTTATAAAAGTGAGTTGCAAGACTTAACCAAGAACTCTGATATAACCAGGAAATCTGCAAACATGTGATTTTTCCACATATATTTTTAACATGATATAATTAATTGTGATGAAAGAATAAAATTGTGGATGTTTTATTGTACTGTGCCCAGTCAGAACAACTTTTAAAATTGAGCCCAACCTTTTCTACATGGTGTTTTAATATAACTTTTCTTTCTTTTTTTTTTCTGTTTTTGCTGGATATGATGCTCAAAACTATTTGTACACAGAACAAACTGTCCATTGCGCACACGCGATGTTCTTGAGAGTTACAGAGGTGTATAGTAATGGGGAAAAATGTGACACTACTTTATTGTAGTTTAAAAAATGCCAGTGCACATGATATCCATAGAATAGGGCATTGTCTAGAAGATCTGAAGTGTAAATTCAGAACCTAATAACAGGTTTATTTTGAGCAATGCACAAATTCCCAACTACCCTGATATAAATACAATGTCTTCCATAGAGCTGCAGATCCAGAGCCTTTCTATTGTAAGTGTGCTGGGCGTATTGACAGATCTTGTGATTCAATTCTTCCAGACAAATCAAAATTTTTCACTGAGACTCCACGAACATGCATTAATTGATTAGTATGACAACAATACTGCTCGGTGATAATCGGAAATGTATGGTTCCTGATGTTTAACTTTTCAGATGTGTGATACATGTTGATTTTGAGTGCATCTATGCCTGTGAACTTCTTATGAAGATACATGTACTTTATTCATCCTGATGACACGTTGGATTGAAACTGTTCGGCTTCTTTTTAATGTTTATACTTAATTCACAACTCGAATCAAGTCTTTTTACTTTCATTATCAGAATCTCCGAGTAGAAAATTCCAAATTGACATGCAAATTGAATTATAATTTTCAAAGTAATTGAGAGCATGCTGTTTTTTAGTTAAAATTCCAGTACAATTTTTTGTCTCTTCATCCCAATACAAGTGGCCATATATCAGCAGAAGCTTTTTGACCATATTGGTTTTATTTATAAAGATATTGACCTTCAACTACATGTGCATGTCAGGGACTTGTAAAAACAGATAAAAGTTGAATTAGTTTCATCAATCCATTTTAAAGTTGCAAGACTACAGACTGGAAGCCAAAATTACATTTTCCAAAAAATGGGTGGCTTTATACAAAAGAAAAATGACCACCACAATAAAATTGTTTACTTTATGCTAAATTATAACAACAAATTATGTTATTCTTGAAACAGTTTTTTTTCCAATGATAATTGCAACTAAATTCCCCGACTGGTGCAGGAGGTTTGGGGAAAATAACAAATTTCACATGTCCTAGCGTTCAGCAGTGATTAGTTCATGGTAAATATCATATCCAGAGGTGTGTCCAGCTGATTAGTAACATGGGTGAAAACCTGACAGAAAGATCAGTGATGGTGAAATATAAATGGGGAGAAACCTGCCATGTGCAAACTTTCTTTTGATCTTCACAGGTCAAAGTTCATAACAAGATGTATCAGGGGAATTTCTCCAGTGCTGTACCATTTTCTGTTGAACCAAAACGTAAGTCTTCTCGTTGGTTGTTGTTTAAGGCTGCTGCTAGATAGATCTCAGTGTTGACTGTAACTTGTCAGTTTTGTCACCATGATACTTCATTATAATTTCTTCTAGCAAATCTGATACAACCAATTGTATTGATCTCACACGCAGTAGGTATGTCTGATCTGAATATGATATTTACACTTAGAATAAGAGCACCAGATCAGTTTGTCAGTGACTATCTTAGTCTTTACCATATACTATGTGTTCTACATGTAAACTGAATACTTTTAGCATATAAATTTACATTACAGCTCCTTCATTGTCCAGAGCTGTGTCTACCCATGGTGAATCCAAGTTGATTGGAAAACCTGAGGATGCAAAACAATACCAGGACAAAGTGGAGGTGTCAGTTTGTGCTAAATGTCTACTAGACAGCAGCCAGGGGACAGTCACAGATGTTGGACTCGTGGTCTGTGTCAAAAGTGAAACAAACCCTTGTGATGATTCAGGTGAGACAAGAACAGAATCACTGAAGTTTGGATTGAAAGCATTATTACAGTAGAACTTCTCTTGAGTTGATCTTTTTTTGGGTGGAACGGGTATGGTTATATCATATTTTATATTAAAATTAAATAGTTGTGTTGACTTCACCTTAAGCTTTGCAACGCCTGTGTTGACTTCAATTTTTTGTCCCATCTCTTATTCCAATGCTTTAATGCAAAATGGATAAGTTGATCTTGATTATCCGACCAGTGAAACTGAGTCAGTACCTCAACTATCCAACACCGGCACCCCCCATTGGTGAGGCTATGTCAGTTACAGCACACTGATAGGCTAGGCTAGGCTAGTCTTACCCTCTCCATACAGCTTCCTCTGGCTACATGGTCTCTCTTTGTTTTTGCATATAGCCATGCAGGTAGTGGGTCCACATTGGTGCATTCTGTTACACTCACACAGTGTCATGGACAGCGCTCTGCCCTTTCAGTTGGTAGTTATTTTAAGCAAAGTCATTTCATTGGATATCTTAATCACATCATCATCTGGTCTATGGTTTATGAGCAGCAAGCCAAGATTAGAAACTATAGTATATTGACCATTGCAGTCAATTTGACTGCATTTCACCGATTCCTCTCACCCCCACCCACCCACTTTGATTTAATGTAAAGCTAATAGTGGTTATGTCCCATGATTGTGCTGATCTTGTTTTTATCCCCTGAGGACATCAACTCTGTGTTGTTGATTACATCACAAATTCAAATGTTTTGCAAACAGAAATTTATACAAAAACAAAAGCATGTGCAAAAGTGGTCATGTATTTGAACAGGATATATTGACAGGTTTCATTTGAAATTGAATGAATTGAAATTGAAATTAAAATTAATAGATTAAAATGTATCCCTATCACCCCCCATATCACCAACAAAAAATTTATAATTCATTATTAAAAATAAATATTAATATATATTCAAATACTATTATAATACTTTAGAATACAAGTTGTGAGTTGTGAACTGTTGTGAGTTGTGAACTGCGCCTAACAGGCTGCATTACAATTTGCTCTGAGATAGAGATTGAGAGAAAGAACGAGAGAGTGAGAGAGATGGAAATCGAGAGAACAAGACTTTCTGTAAAGCGCCTAGAGCGGACTCGTTTGAATTAGGCGCTATCTAAATGATCTCCATTATTATTATTATTATTATTTACTTATACATGTTGGATACATCGAAAAACTTACTTCAGTATGAGGATGCGGAAGTTATATGAGATAATAATATATACAAGAACCAGGGCAGAATAATATTGATAATTTTACTGCATGTTATGGAAACTTTACATGAGATGGAATGTACTGAACATTCATGGCACAGGACTCACAGTCAGATAGAATGCTCAGGCCATTGTGCCTTGATAATGTATAAGAACATACAGTCAACTATAGGACAGGGGAGACAGTGTCACTAAAATTTGTAGGAATTAAGAATCACACAGTACTGAGTAGTAATATGAAATTGTTGTTGTCGGTTGTGTATGAATTGTTGGGGAATTTCTTTCCTCCCATTAAACTGATGGAAGTGTTATAGATCATGATAGAGCAAGCAGCACAGTTCACACTTTGTTTTGTTTCATGGTGGGGGGGGGGCTGTAATTCAAAAGCTGTGGGAGTGGCGTTTTTTAAATGTGTGTGGGTACATAATAAAATTCTTCATGTGTTGAAAGGGGTCATTTCGGAGAAATCACAAGACTTTGATGTTTTTTTGGTCAAAAATGAGTCGTCATCGAAGGTGGAAAAAATTACCATTTCTGTGTATTCTGAGAAAACTTTTTATCTGAAACTTTCTTGAAAATTGTTTTGACAACAGCAACAACCTTTGATATACAGCATTTGGGATTTCACAAGATTATCAGTTGGAAGCAGGATTACCAGAGTGACACTTCTTCAATAATGAGTCCCTAACTCACTCAAAAGTAACGCCACACTCAAACTATATGCAAAATATACACCAATAACAGGTTGAGCTCGATAATTAAAGAAAACTTTCATATGTATTCTGAAAACCGATATTTTACCTCTTCAAAATAACACACATTTGGAAAAAGCCATTTTTATTTAACCAAATGAAATGTTCAATCCCGAGGAAATGCCCCACTTTCAATAGAGGCAAAATTCTGAAAATTGAAAATATAAATGTTCACCGTGTAACTGGTTTTCTCAGACTACATATTTTTTTTAAGCTTCCACAACAACTCACCAATTCTGTTATAATTTATGTCGGTAGGGAGAAAGAAACGGGCTGTGGAAGACTACAGAAACCTTCAGTCTTGGGCAGAAGCAAATGCTAAAGGCTACAGCCAACAATATCGTACTACTCCAAACAACTGGATGTCTGTTCTTAATTCAAATGGTAAGTAACACGTTACTGTTGTAAATGTCTTACCTTCTGAATGGGTTTGAAATGTAAATGCAACATGGAAAAATGGTTTTGCCAGTCAGAACTATGTGCTGGCCCTTTTTTCTATTCAGAGAATTTCACATTATTGCAATTTTCATTGTATCAGTGTAAGTTCCCTTATCCCACTCTTATAAATGCATGGGTGCCAGACCTCCGATATATACCGGATTTCGGTTTTCGCTATGTATACAAAAAAAAAAAAAAATTACAGTTTCGCAATGTGAAGAATTGAAAAACAAAACAGAACAACAACCTGGTTAATCAAAACAAAAAAGCGCAAGCGTGCGTTCGAGATATCGGCCTATTTTTAGTATCTACCTTGTCCGAAGTCGTATCGTTAGCACAGGACTACCGTTGTGTTCTGGCTGATTCACAGTTTTAGATCAGGTACTTCACATGCATCAGCAGCTCTTCGTCGCGCTGACAATAACGCAAACTTGAAAGTGAGTGAAGGCTCACGTATTGTGTCCGGTCAAGACCCGCTTGTTCTGCGTATCGTTTGAGTGAACGTAGGCTATTATGTGTTGCGCTGACTTCGTCTCGTGTGTCAGGCCTACGCCAGAATTAATGCTTAAGACGCTTGCAATGGTAGACCTACGAACGTTTATTATCGATTGACGATGGATGCTTTTGTTTGGAATACCCAGTTGCTTGGTTCTGCGTGTACTGTGAGCGGACTGATTTGACGTGTTAGTACTATTACGCAAAAACCTAGAATCTAGATCAAGGTCGAGCATGCCCCTAGATCTGTACCGATACACGTTGTACAGCTAGCCCACTAATAATCATTGTACTAGATCAACCCGATGACGGAGGCTTTAGTTTACAAAGGCCTCAGATTGTTCTACTTTTTTAGTTTTCCGACATCAATATCATCAGCATAGCCGGATTTCACTTCATTTCACTTCAAGCGTGAGGGAGGCCTATAGGCCTGACGCTTCTATTATAACCACGGGGGTCGTAAGCAGTGCGAGTCAAGCAACGGAATACTGCTAAAGCCTTGTTTTCGTGTGTACGGAAACGAAAACGTCAAACCTCCATTAAGTACCTGTACATGCAGTTCTATTTCACTACTTGAAGGGTTTTTGACGTTTCCGTTGCTGTTTCCATTTCCGTACAAAGGAAAACCCAGCTTAGCGGTGTTGAATTGAAAGGGAGACAACAGGATCTATTTCATTGGCTCAAGAGACACAAATGAAAGGTTGCATGACAAAACGCATTATATCCAAAGACTGCAAACTGAGAAAAATGAGGTTTTTCAAAAGTCACTTTACACCTCAAAGTTGTACATTTCATTGTGATTACATCTGAAGTAGTCATCAAGGACATTTAAAAACTGAAATGTATGAAAATAAAAGTGAATGCTACTAGGATCTAGAGCATTGTCTTTGATGGGCTTTTTCACAAAACGCATTATATCCAGGTCAAACATTTTTCACAAAATGCTTTATCTCCTTCAAAAATCAATCTGCATATAATACACTGAGTCAGAACAAATGTAACGTCTGAGGAAAAACAATAAAAGGTGTAATTAAGGAAAATGAAGTGACAAAATGTGCTCATGCTAAACAATCACCGCTGGGTACATTACAAGGCTTTTTGATTCACTGGGTGAGAGGTAAAACGCTTGTCCCAGACCTTGGCTTTGGATCAATTCTGCCTTTTTTTTTTCTTTGCATTGACCAAATTTACAACAAGATTCTCACTTCATTCACTCATAGATCATACACATATCACTCACTCAACCAAAACATGATCCGTACATACAACAGGATTCTCACTTCATTCACTCACATGGGCCTGTTATTCGCTCAACCAAAACATGGTCCATACAAAATACGTAAGACAGGATTCTCACTTCATGCACTCATATACATATCATTCACTCAACCAAAACATCATCCTTACGTACAACAGGTTTCTCACTTCATTCACTTTTACTGTCACTCTCATCATCAGCATCAGCTGCATTATTTCGCTGCTTTCCTTGACAACAGGAAATACAAAGTGGAGGTGTGTCCGGATGTTGACAATTTCACGATCGCTGATTGGCTGTCAGCCACTTTTCCGGCTTGTAACGCATTCTGCCAAAAAATAGATCGGGCGGATAACGCATTCTGTGAAATAAGCCAAGGTTTGGCTCTGGAAAAAAGATGGATGCAACGCGTTTTGTGAAAAAAAAATTACGCGTACATATGCTTGGTACTTGGCTCTATCGTTTAGGGCACATAACTCATTTTTTTCCAATTTGGCACTTACGTCACACACAAAAGCAATGATTACATGTATTGTCCGTAGTGTGTTTGTGATAGGTGTTACAAATTTATTGGAGAACTTTTTCCCACATTCAAAATTTAGTTGGAAATAATATTCATCTTATAGAGCAAACACTGCTGCAGTCACACACATTTTATATGAACAAGAATAGTTATAGGTGTGCACAAATACATAGTAACCGCGGTACATTATCGTGACATGTAAAGTGTTTTGTTCTCTGATACATGTATTTAAAAATTGCTTTTTTACTACATTGGTGTACGCGATTTAGGTGTCATTTAGTGATTTAGTTGGTAGGTCTGTTTTATCACAGCATTGCTCAGCGCCCGCAACTTCAGGTTTGGCTGATTTGGTCAAAGTGATTTCAGGTTTCAGACGGTTCTGTTGCTGGCAGCCATGCAAATGTAATTTTAGATTGATTTTATCATCAGAACTTTTCAATATTATACATTTAACAGCTCTCCAAGAGACAATAAAGAGAAACAAATTTGATTGTCCAGTTAAATCATTCCACCTGTACTACTTCTTCACAGGTTCAAAGACTTACAATTACACTGTTGGTGTTGATGCTAGCTGTGTTTCAACCAACGGTGGCTACTGCAATGGACCTTTGCCAGGGAACAAAGATATCATGTAAGAGAGAGAGAGAGAGCAGAATGAGGGTGAAAGGAGATGGACTGGCATTAGGATGATTTATTTTCAGTATCTAGACGCTAACGACATTTTATGGTTGAGAAAAATCCTGGTGAAGTGAAATAACAGCAGTCTTACAAGACACATCCACACTCAGATAGCGTAAAGAGAGAAGATTAGAATTATTAATAGTAAATGCTCGCTGGAGTTTTCTCTATCCACAATGATAGAAGATCAAGAGTTTGTTAACTGCAGCTTTGGGTGACATCAATTTGGAGCTGTCTTCTTTATACATGTATAAAATTAGCTAGGCTAATCAGGCTGTTTTCCGCTGGCTGTTAGGTTACTCTGACACTTTAAATAGAAAAACGTCGCTGGGGAATCCCTATGAATAAGTGACAGAGAATACAGCGGAAAAGACAAGAGACAAGGAGAGAAGAAAGGGAAAGAAACGAAACAATAAACAACAGTAACCAAGAACAGGGGGCCAACAGCAATAGTAACGCCTAGATCTAGAGATCTGCTCTGCCATATGCTAGGCCTTGCCACCAAGCACAAGATAATTCTAATTTTTTTGTACTATTCAAAATAATGTACTTTATTTACTGAACCCCTCTCTCTCTCTCAGCCTCATGGCCTCTCCCCTTTATTACCGGTTGTAAAATAACACTTTGAGACGTGACACATGTCACTGTTGGCACATGCAAGTGTAATAAGTGTGTGGTTTTTTGAGTTTTGTTTTTTTTTACATTTTTAAATTATGCACACTTTATAATTACAAACACATGCGAAACATTTTGATAACCAGTTGGAAGAGGGGAATATCCCATGAAGAGGGTAAATTCATTAAAGCTACAAATGTGGAAATTTGCATCAGCTCAAGCAGAGATTGGAAACTGAAAAAAACATCATGAGCATTTAATTATAAGCATTTTTAAGAGTGCCTGCATGCGGTATGTAAATATTTTATTACTGATATTGCTATTTACATAGTGCAGGTTGTGCTAATCACAGTGGTTTTTTAATTTTTAAAATCAGGTGATAAATGCAAAAGTTATGACTATTTAATGGTTTCTTAATTACACGATGTGCAGCTAGTGCTGTGCGATATTGTACAATATAGACATTTTCCGTCAATCTGATTGCAATTTTGACATCGCCATGGTATTTGCTATAAAATTTCCTTTCAGAGTGCAAAGTTTCAAAATCGTATTTCCATAAATAAATGTGTGATAAATTTTTTAAAGTAAAATCCTACAAAAATGTTTTCCATGGCCACCTAAATAAATTACTAAGCTATATGATTGCATAATCATTTTTATCAAATCTTGGTCAGGAATTTCACTGATTTTCATGGCTTTAAAAGACTATAACTTCTTTATTTTAATCTGATTTTAAAAATTCAAAAATTTGCTTGTTTCAAATTCGATAGGCTTTCATTCCATGTAAAGAAAATGTGTTTTTGTTCAATAATAAAACATGCTTTAGCCTTGCTACTATAATTCACAAATTCACCATCTTTGAATGCAAAAGACTTTTTTTTTATTAGGCTGTGAACAGTGGTAAATTTTGCATGTAGGTTTCGGAATACCATGGAGGGTGCACCGAAGTTTGGATTTTTGTATTGGTTTTGTTTTCCGATTTTTTTTGAGTTTGCCTTACGTCACTGACTGCTCGCCTCCAATCCCCCTTTATCACAAGCATGTGACCCGGAAATGCATGTAAGTCACTGCTTTTGGCTGATTTAAACTATTTTACCTGCTCGCGGCTAAAATTAGAATACAAGAATACCCTGCCCTTGTTTTGGGAATTATTTCAGTTGCTGCGACATGTGGAGAGGACAGGGCAGTGGTTGGGTGGGGTCAGCGCAGAGCGTGGCTTTTAAGCTTGTTTTAATGTAGTTGAATTTAGTTTATATTAATTTATTCCATTTGAGACAGGTGACCAAATAAGTTTTTTTGCACAATGAAGTTTTTGGAAATTGTTAGGAATTGGGTTAGGATTAGGTTTGGACATTACAACCATTTCATTGCCAGCATGGCCATAGTAGCTTTGTTTGAAATTGGAAACACGATGGGAACAAAATTCCTGTTGTAAGTACTTTGGCAGCCTGGCATAAATCATCCCATCCCTGCTCTAGTTTATAGTGAGTTGTTCTTCAAATTCTATAGTTTGTGTGGGTGTGAATGTGTATAATTATGCTGGACATCCATAATACAAGGATTGCTGGTGTTATTTTATTCTCAAGATACAGATTTTCCTAAAATGTTTACTTCTTATGTAACCCTATGGAAAAAGTACTTGCAAAGTATGGCATTAAGAGATAGAGTTTTAATGTCAACAGCATATGGCAGTGAAGGTGATTCTAAAGACTCATTCAATTAGACATTCATCTTTATTCTGCTATGAAGACTGTTAAACAAGAGACAAAATTAATCTTCCTGAAATCTAAGTCATTCGGGTTCATTCACAGAATGTAGGCTTTTCTGTAAACAGTTTTTACTCCACCACGGTGCAATTTGCACTTGACTTAGTTTACATACCGGTATTTACATTTTTTCTTCCAAATGCTAAATGGGTATAGGTTCTAATTAAGAGTATAAACAGTTTGCATTACAGGCCAGGTTTCTGGAAGTAAAGAGTAGGCCATGATGCCCATTTTTATATGTTGGCTATTTTTAAGCGTAAGAATGCACGTGTCCAGTCTTCTGTGTCAGACACCGACAAGCTACTGGTAATGAAACTTGTGTCAAATTTAAAACATGTACTTTTTTAATATCTGTTATTTACATATTGCAGAATCTCTGCCATTGCATGTAACACTGCTGACTGTGACATGGTGAGGGCAGATGGAGTTTTTGTGACCAGAGGTAAGCTGGCAGGAATGGAAGAAACAAGAAATTTGTTCAACTTGTCATTTGTTGAATATGTCTTAATTTGACCATTTGATTAAGACTCTCATGGAACTGAAATACATACTGCAGTATTACTGAAAATATCAGAGGAAAGGTGCTGGTGGGCAAATTATGGAAGTGGAAATTTTATAATCAGTTTTGAAGTTTTGAATTTTGTATAGTAAGTTTCTGCTGTGCCATGCTAAAACTTTCTTATGCTGAATACAAGTATGTTTATGTATCTCTCTTTTGTCCAGTGATGTTGTTTATCTACGTTCGTTCTTTTCTGGGGCAGTATGGATAATTTTTCATTGCTTTTTATTGTATGCAATAAGATTATGGTGCGGGCAAATATTATTATGAGCTGGGATTTGGATAGTGATTGAGGGAGCAAGCAAGTCTATGAACCAGTATTATGCTATGGTTACTGACTAAGTGATGAAAAGAAATGCGGATGAGAGTTGATCCTGATCTGGTAGGTTAATCTGTAGATGAAGAACCAGTGATAAAGTGGTGGGATGATCCTTAATAGACGAGTGAATTTACATATGAGCAAAGTAATAAAAGAGCAGGAACTGAGCTATAGATCAGTCCAAGTCAAAGGAAGACTAGATTGAAAATACAAATATGGTCAACCCCATAGATGCACAAATTAAATGAACCAGTAGGTGATGAAAGAAGTAGCTTCTTTATTCAACATCAGCACCAATTGTTATGGATGTTTCAGAGATGATAAAACGCCTGGAGTGACTCCATATCAATCACCGCATGATTTGAATGTTATTACTGTCTGATTCCTACATGACATTAAATTTCCTCATTGTCCCCCACAGTTCCCGAAGATGATGATGTGAACATTGCTGCTATAGTGGGCGGTGTTATTGGTGCACTGGTTGTCTTTGGCATCATAGCCGTGGCCATCATTGTCCTCTGGCGACGTCGACACAAACACAAGCCTGCCACTCGGTGAGTTCTCTTTTACAACTACTTTGACCTGCCGACAGTCCGTCTTTTGTGTGACAGTATTTTTGTGGGTGAATGCATCTCTAGTGGGTGAATGTTATAAAAAGTCATGTTTTGTTCTAGCTCAGCATTTCTCAACCTTTTCTCATCCAACACACCCCCCCCCCCCCCCAAATTATCAGTTTTGATGAAAAGCACATGCATCCCACCATGACTGGAGAAAGTTAGTATATGGTGTGTACAAAAAGGTTAAAAAAAAAAAAAATTCTTACACCCCATTCTGAAGTCACACGTCCCATCAAAATATTGCCACACCCACCTTTAAGAGACACTGTTTTTGCTGATACAGCAGTTTGCAAGACATTGAGAACTACAGCAGTTTTGAGGCTCTTGTTCGTAGTGTCTGTTTAATTGTTACATGATGACCCAGTCGATACACCAGTAGTAATTAAGGTTTTCAGATCAAGGAAAGTTATTCTGATATGAAACTTGTGACAAAGTGTGAGTCAGTGCTGACTTCTTGTCACAAACTACCTCTGTGTGATGATTCATTTTGACATGAAATGTATAGTTTATTGTTGCATGCTATAACCCTGAAGTGCTGACTCAATCACAGGCTCACTGTCACAGATTATATTTGAAAATTTTCCCATAATAATATCAGTCTTTTCTTGCTTTGTGATCCTGTTATATTGAGAGAAAGGGCAATGCGTTATGGAAGAATAAATCATTAAATACAATCAGTTGCATTCAATTCTGAATAATTAATAATTTGAAAATTTATTTCATCGGTGACTGAGGTAAAGTTCTTCAAATAGGAGAGTTCGATAGAGAATGTCATTATACATGTATATTGTGTTCTTTCCCCTGACTGTGCCACCACCATAGAAAGTCATGTAGAACATCAAATTATTTAATGTTAATAAATTGGCTCAAGCTGTCCTAGCATCCTAAGTATGGTAATTGTCAATTTGTTACACTTAGAATCAAATCCGGTGAACTGAATGTCAAGTCTGCCCTCCCTCAAGGAATATTACCTAGCATATGCATGCATGCATGGCTCCACCATTCATGCAATGCACAACTCATGACTCTATCAATAACTTTTGTCACAAGATAGGGCAAAAGAGTGCAGTAGACATGGTGTGTTGCCAGCCTGAAGCTCTGAAGATTTCCTTGTTACACATCCAGCTTCACAGTTGCTGTAATCATTTCTTTTTCTTTGATTACTCTTTAAAAAAAAAAGACAAGATCTAAGCAATGTTTCTATAGCAAGTGATTGGCCCATGGATGATTTTCAATTATGATGGAACTTTCAAAAGTTTTGTCGCCAAATGAAGCTAAGGATTTGTTGAAAATTTTGTTTTCAGCTTTCAAATAATCCTTAATGAACCTGTGAAAATATATACAACCACGGTTTATTGTGAATTCATGTGCATTTTAGTGAACAATTTTGTTGTCTTTGTTATTATGACAAGACCTCATACCTAACACATTTTCTGGGCAACATAGAATTTATTGTCTTGCTCACAGGTTGGCTGTATTTTCAAATTACGAATTCTGTAATTTGAAGAAAACTGCCAGACTTGTTGTTGAAATGTTGAACTTTATCTTTCCTGTTCAGAATTATCCCCAAGAAATTCGATGATTTGTCACTAATGCTAGTGCTTACATTTCATAAATTTTGAGCTGACATTGGTGAGTCAGAACAGACTAAACAGTGGTAGATTTTGGAAAACTACAAGTATAATTTGCACCAATCAAATGTGTACCTTCAGTGAACTAGTTTTGTCTCAGGATCCAATTTTTATGCCCAGTCTGAATAGAATATGTTTGCAGTTTCAAAGCATAGGCATAGTTAAGACACCTTCTTCCTCAAGTTTACAATAGTACATGTATTAGAAAACTATTCGTATGTGGAGCCAAAGTGTACTAGATTTGTGGGGGACTCTGCCAGCTAAGACTTACTCATTAGAATGCCCAAGCCGTTCTTGTGATAGCATAGGGGCCGACAGTTTCATTTTTGTTTGAACTGAATCCTCTCATTAGGCCAGTATCTGGGGACAAACGTAAACACAGGTGAAGCCCTTTCAATTTTGCTATCAGTTTGTGCCACTGCCACTACAGAGACTGGCCCTAGTGTTTTACGCTTAGAAATTTGCCAGTTGTTTTTTTTTTTGTTGTTGTTGTTGGTTGTTTTGTAGTTGCCTGATTGCACCTAAATGGTTGTTGAGTTTTTTTGTGTCTTTTTTGGGTTTTTTTATCTGTCCTCAGCCGTATGAGTTAGTGCAATTGAGGTCAAGGAGTATATTTATATTTTTCCTTTCGTTCAAAATGATTTATTTGTATTGCCATCCATTTCTTTTACTGCACTTTCAAATAATAGATATAGAGATGGTTAGAACCGGCAAGCAGTTTGATAAGATTGGATATACAGAGCATTATCATTATATGATTACATTACTGGCCATTTCATAAAATGACATTTAATGATAATATTATCAGTTTTGAAGTCATTTACCAAATTAGAATGTGCTTTAAATATCACAAGTAAAAGAAAAAAAAAATTTTAAGTAGGTGGTATTTTGCAGAATCCTGCATTAGCAATAAATGGAAAAGGTTGTACATTTTTTTTAAAAATTCAAAACGAAAACAAGATAGCATAAAATTACACGCTAGACTTTGACCCCAAAAAATGTATATATCGATGGCGTCAGGCGTAAACCGGCCAAGTCCAAAAATTTCATATTACTTTATGTAGTACCAATTTATGAAGCCTGGAGTCCTGCATCATATGTAAAAGTAGCTGTTACCATTATCCAGTAGAATACTCAAAATAAGGGTGTGATCAAACCGGCTAGGGCCATTTCCCATTAGTTTTAGTGGCAGTTTTTTGTTTCTCCTGTAAAATTTGCTTATTTCGACTTGGGCAGTTTGGTCCTGACACCATCAATATATTATTATTAATGACAATTGTAATTATAATAATGATGATAACGACAGTAACAATAGGCCTAAACCTATTTATAAAAGTGTACAATTCCAGCAGCATCAGTAGGAACATGTCAGAGCAGTGAATCACACATATTATAGCAATGTACATTCAGACAATATTCTGCAGAGATTTCTTCCACTTTATCATAGGACACTTTGCAATAAAATGGCACCTTTTGCAACAGTTTGTATCAGCTGAATAATGTGAATATTGCTTGGGGTGTGAATCTGGTCAGTAGTTTTGCTTTGGAAGTGTGAGATCTCTGTGGCTACAGTAAATGTAACATGCAAGCCTCTTTTTGTGTGACACATTCCAATGGTACAATTTGCTTAGGCGCTTTTGCTTAGCAGGACTGCTGCCTCTAGTGGTTTCACCAAGTACATCCAGTTTATTGAGTCTCCCCCATTGTCGGTTAAGGTTTCCACAGGGGAAATTTGAATTTTATGACTAGTTTTCATAGTAAATCCACTCTATGTGCATTTACTTTGTGAAGATGTTTGTTTAGTTATGTGTGTTGTTTGTTTGTGTAACTCTGTGTGCACTCTGTTTGTGAAGATGTTCATGTAGCTATAGATCTATGTGCACTTTGTTTGTGAGGATGCTTGTGTAACTATTTGTGTAGTTTATTTTGTTTGTTTGTTTGTGTAACTATGTGTAACTATATGTGTTGTTTGTGTAACTATATGATTGTGTTGTTTGTTTGTGTAACTATACGTCTTGTTTGTTGTGTAACTAACGTGTGTTGTTTGTGCAACTATATGATTGTGTTGTTTGTTTGTGTAACTATACGTTTTGTTTGTTTGTGTAACTATGTGTGTTCTTTGTTTATGTAACTATATGTGTTGTTTGGAGTTACCAGAGCACAGCTGATAGATCCGGTGGCTGATATGACCAGAAGTATGTCGCAGTGTCATTTGAATCTGTCTGTGTGTTACTAAACTACATGTATTAAGATCCAATCTTAAAATTTTACATTTACACCTAAAACTAAACAAATTATTCTAATTATGGACGATGCAGATGATATTAGGTGTTATTTTTATCCCTTCTCTAATCCATGTCAGGATTTTTTGACCTGGTCATTGAAGTTCCATGGTTTTTAAGTGGTAAATTTATTGTTTTGAGTTCCACATATGTAAAACAATTGGTGTAAATTGACACTTCTGGCTATAATCTTAGGTAACAAAAATGGTCTTAAATTGAAATACACCATGTAACTGTCAAAAAGACACCCTGCTTTGTTTAGTTCAAGGTGAAAAGATGATCCAAACTCCTTTGAACATTCAGAGTTTGGCTCATTAGAAAATCTTTTCCTCCTAAATGTGTGGCAGAGGCTTTGGCTCAAAATTTTCCACACAAAATGAGACACACGATGCAGTATTCACAGTGTCTACATAACATATTTTTGTACAGCTTAGTTTTACAGGGTTTAGCAAGTTAGTTGGGAATGCGGAAATGATACAAGTTTTAAATAGACCTGTTCTGTGGTCCTGCATCTTGACACAGCAGCCATACCTGAACTGGTTGTCCAGAATTTTACAAAGACTCAGTTTCAAAGAGGCCAAAAAGCTGATAAATCTCCAGTTTTAAACAGTATATAAGACCAAAGTTTGGCTATAGGAAAGGGCGGGGGGAGCCTAGAGGTGGCTTCTACTGTAGTGTCAAACATACTTTAAAGTCATGCCTAGGATGATGTGGTTTTTGCGTATCATTCAGGGTCACCCAGTATCTTACACACCAGTTTATTGCACAGTAATGTTTTAATTGTGTTTGAACATTTTGACCTACCGTTCCAGATACCAGTCAGATACTTATTTTCTGTCCAGGTCTAGATTACAGTGTAGAATGGTGGAGTTTATTGCCTTGTTCTTGTTATCCGATATCAAACACTCTCAAACACTCATCGACCATACTACAGCCTCAGCATCATCGGTCATCCTGCCACAACCTCAGTGTCATCTACCGGCCTACCATAATCTCAGTGCCATCTACCATTCCAACACAGCCTCAGTGCCATCACACAGCCTCAGTGCCATCTATCATTCCAACACAGCCTCAGTGCCATCTGCCATTCTAACACAGCCTCTGTGCCATCTACCATTCCAACACAGCCTCAGTGCCATCTGCCATTCTAACACAGCCTCTGTGCCATCTACCATTCCAACACAGCCTCAATGCCATCTACCACCCCAACACAGCCTCTGTGCCATCTACCATTATAACACAGCCTCAGTGCTATGTACCATTCTAATACAGCCTCAGTACCATCCACCATTCTAACACAGCCTCAGTGCTATGTACCATTCTAATACAGCCTCAGTACCATCCACCATTCTAACACAGCCTCAGCACCATCTACCATTCCAACACAGCCTCAGTACCAGCCACCATTCTAACACAGCCTCAGTACCATCTACCATTCCAACACAGCCTCAGTACCATCTACCATTCCAACACAGCCTCAGTACCATCTACTATTCCAACACAGCCTCAGTACCATCCACCATTCCAACACAGCCTCAGTACCATCTACCATTCCAACACAGCCTCAGTACCATCTACCATTCCAACACAGCCTCAGTACCATCTACCATTCCAACACAGCCTCAGTACCATCTACCATTCCAACACAGCCTCAGTACCATCTACCATTCCAACACAGCCTCAGTACCATCCACCATTCTAATACAGCCTAAGTGTCCTCTACCAGACCTTTCTCTCAAATTGGCCAATTTGTCTTACTTTTCTGAGGTTCCTGGCAGCTTAAGCTGACTTGTCTTATTTGTTGGAACATTAACACTATTGCACTCCATAATTTGGTTACAGGGAAGCTATGTGTGATTCTTTTCACACACTCCAGGTCCACACCATTGCTATCTCAAGCTTTTGTTTTTGTTCAGTCAGTTGCATGTCAGAAGCCTAGTAGCTATCTGATGGTTTATCAGAATCAAGTACAAGGGATGTAAATGTCTATAGTGACTTTTTTCAGGTCAGCTTTAAGTCTGATTGTTTTTGCATATTTTCTCCAATATTACAGTTGGAGAAACAAACATGAAGAAAGCAAAATCCACAAATTGTCAGACTTTCTTATAAGTTTTCTTCAGCAGCTTAAAATGTGACTATGTTAGTGTTCCTTAGAACAGAAAAAAGACAAATTGTCTTACTTTTACAAAAGACAAGGCAGCTGACACTTCAGCCTGGGCCAAGTTTGTCCAATTTCCATATGAATCACCGTATAAATAAGAGTCTGGAACAGGCATGTTTTTGTAACTCAGGACATTAATTTTTTCTGTTTCATCTTCCTCTTCTGCAGCAGCAGGAATCCTGTGGTCAGCCTGTATGAAATCAGCTCACAGAAAAGAGAGAGGTGAATTTACCATTAATTTGTGGATGTAAGAATGTGATTCTGGCATTGCCAGGTCCTGAATCAGCTTTGTTTCAACTTTTACTATGTCAATTTAGTTCAGCAGGAACTTAAACATGATTCAACACATGATATTTATTTCTGTGCTTTTTTAAATACTGTCATGTTGATCTTTTATCTTTAAGAGTACAATTCTGTGAGGGACTATATTGTTGCTACTTATGCATATGATAAATGCATTTTCAGGGGCCATAGTTCTCCGCGAATTTCCGCGATTCGCGCGAGGATTTTGAGGCTTTCCGTGGTAGCGGCGTCTCCACGGTTTTAAAAAAAGTCAATATTAATTCTCATTATACTATTCCGGTTTTCCTGACAAGTTTAATTTCATATGTATTAAGTACTGTTAAAGGGAGGGGTGGTGTGAGGGTTACGCGCGTATAGAAACTGGCGACCCGAAAAAATTTTCAGTGGTTCAAAACATTGTGTACTATGACCCCTGCATTTTATGTATCCCTTATAGCAAGTTTGTCCGTAGATTACCAGTGGTTTTGTGTCTTCCACATCATATATTGTCAGTTGGCAGTTGGAACCTGGTTAAAAGCATAAACTCAATGGTGGTTGAAAGTATAAACTCAAAGGTGGTTGAAAGTATAAACTCCAAGGTCGTTGAAAGTATAAGCTTAAAGGTTGTTGAAAATATGAACTCGAAGGTTGTTGAAAGTATAAACTCCAAGGTCGCTAAAAGTATAAACTCAAAGGTGGTTGACATTATAAACTCAAAGGTCGTTAAAGTATAAACTCAAAGGTGGTTGAAAGTATAATTTCAAAGGTGGTCGGAAGTATAAACTCAAAGGTCATTGAAAGTATAAACTCAAAGGTCGATGAAAGTATAAACTCAAAGGTCGTTGAAAGTATAAACTCCAAGGTCGATGAAAGTTTAATTTCAAAGATCATTGAAAGTATAAACTCCAAAGTCGTTGAAAGTATAAACTCAAAGGCTGTCATTAGGGCACTATAGTATTTTCCATAGAGAGCTATAGCTGAGCAGTGAACACAAACTTATTGATTTTCTATGTGTGACTTTGCAATAAGACTGTGCTTCCCTAACAACAGCTTCTGATATTAGATTTAATGAGGTTCCAACAGCCGACCGACAATATGTCAACAGATGTCACAGATAAATTCTGGCACATTTTTTTTTTGGTCTGTTTCATGACGTCCAGTGTGAATTAGCAGGTATGTAATCTTCATGTATGCACAAATTTTGCTCTCCCCAGGCCTGTCCATATGCGTGATTTTGCAGATCATGTGGCCAAATTTCATAAAGACTGCAATCTCCTCTTCCAAGATGAGTTTGACGTAAGTGTTTGATAATTTATTGTTTGATCTAAAAATCTAAATGTCTTTCATAGATTTGTTTCATCTTGCCCTGTAAACCTTAACCAGTACTGCCACATCATAAAGTAATTGCTGACCTCATTGAGGAATTACTCTGATATTTTGTTTCCCATTACTTTCAGTTATTTAAGGATGTGCTGCTAAATAATATCAAAATTCCTAATCCAATTTTATATCCTGCACAATGTGCAAAAGTCACAAACTTTGAACTTTTAAGGTTCAAATTGGTATCGATATAGCATTTTTTTAAACTGTTATAATTGGAATTTTGTGAACTCTTCAGCGATTTTCCCAAAATTGATATTTTCAGCAGAAAAATCGTATAACTTTTTTATTTTTTATCCAAAAAAGCTGAAATTTGCACAGTGTTTTGTCAATATATATCACACATTTGCATAGAGCAAAACTGCAACATCTCTATTCATTTTGTTTTATTATTGTTTGAATAAAGGAACATTTTTAAAAAATGAATCATAAAGGATCAGCAATGAATTATGAGCAACATGATGAATGGATTTCAAAATTCTTCTATACAAATCAAATATTTACGTACGTCCTAAGTTACCACATGCCAAGTTTTAGAACAATTGATAAAAAAATATAGAAGTCATATGAAAAATAGAAATGTTCGATAAAAATCCAAGATGGCTGCCGCTATTGTTACATAATAAACGGAAAAAAAAAATTCTGTCCTTTTATTGTGTCCTAGCAACCCAATGGACAGATGTGTGAAGTAAAATATGTAATATATGAAGAAATATTGAATTTGGTTTTTTTGGCAGCACATGCCCTTGAGATACTCAAAATGAAAATTTTTGCATGCAAAAAGGAAGTGAGGTAATAATTGTAGAGTCACAACAGCATCTTAGAGATCTTTGTCTTTTGTGAATTCATTTGATCTGCAGAGGACCAAATCATTGTGCTTTTCCATCACAATTTTATCTTTGAGGTTACTTTGGTGTCATGGGTTTGGAAACTGGGCAAACTTCATGGTGTGAAGCTTTATAGAGAATGAATTGAGAGAAGCTTACATTCATATAGATATATAATAGCCATGAGCTAGAATGAGTGCATGAGATGACAAGCTTTTTTTTCCCCCCTCACTATGTATAATTACATACTTTTTGGTATGTGTACATATCAAGCAGTGTATGAATACGGAGACAGAAGAGTGTGAACACAAACCTGGATCTTGCCTTATGAATATGTATAGTTTTTTTTATTGTTGTTTGATCCTTTAGGACATAAAGACTATCAGTGCCACTTTCAGCAACACTGTTGATGAAGCTCAGCGAGAACGGAACCGAGTGAAGAACAGATACGTGGACATCCTGCCTTGTAAGCAGAGGAGACATTGGTTTTCTCATCTCAGAGACAAAATATGGCAAAAAGAAAAGTTGTATATAGTAAAGCTTTGTGTAAGAAACCATACACAAGGGATACAATAGAACGCAAAGGAAAAGGGGAAGATAAATTGAGCTTTGGGGTATATTTAACTTTATCAAGAAAAAAAATGTAACAGTGGAAAATTGAGCCAATAAAGCAATTGAACAAACAAAAAAATTTTAGGATGTGTAAAATACCAAAAGCTCAATTTGTTTTCCATGTTCCTTTGCATTTTATTGTAACGTTTCTGTATCATTTCTTGCAAGAAGCTTTGCTACATACAACTTTTTGTTTCTTCCATAGTCTGTCTTTGCTTCAAGCCTTGCTGTTACCCCACAGATTTTCTGTGGTTTTTATAGCATTTTGTCATCTCTGTCTGTGAGTGAAATATCTGTATTTGGTGTTTAGCTGAAGGCTGAGTCGGTGACAAAGTTACTATTCTTTCACTACCATACAGTTTAAATTGAAAGACCAGCAGATTGTGTTATTCAACTTAGTCAAATTATCAGCGGTTTAATGCATTCGACTTTGGCTAAAATGCCAACTTTATTTCATATTTACAGTCCAATTTATTTTATCACTTGGTTTTTCCATCATCTTCCAGTCGTCTCTTTGTTTTTGTCAAGTGGTTTCATTTTTCCTGATCTGTTGTTGGAAGTGTAGTAGATATTGTTGTATTTTATTCTTGACAATTCTGTGGCTTAAGAGATTTTAACTGTGAACATTGTGTCAGTGAAAGAGTTTTATACAACAATTGATGATTTGATTTTGAAACTCTTTTATATATATTGTTATATTCCTTAACTTCAAAGATCATGTTATTAACCAATGATTTCAGGTAGAATGTTACACCATTTGTAAGTGACTTGCAGTGACTGCAGTTTTGACCTGGGGTACAAGAATGAGCCACTTGCATTATTTGAATATATTTCCTGTTCATTTCCTTTCCCTATCAACAATGCATTTTTGTTTTTTCCATGTGTGTCCTAAGACAACAGCTTGGTGAAATTTATAGCTGTCCTACAGAGGTGTTGATTGAAATATATTTTGATCAGTCAAGTTCCAAATGTGTATATTGCTGCGTTTCTTTGTCACAGATGACCACAGTCGAGTCAAACTTGTGGTTCAGCCAGAGGACGATGATACCACAGACTTTATCAATGCCAACTACATCTTAGTAAGTTCTCCTCTTCATCAGTTGTTGTAAATAGTGATATCATTCTCACAGTGAACATCTAAGACAGTTGTCCTTAACTCTTTCAGGTCAGAATCTTGCATAGTTTGTAAGACATAAGTTTGAAAAATATGTTGTAGGCTATGGCTCAACTCTAGCATCACAACAAGAAAATTCAACATTTTGTTAATCATGGGTTTGATGAAATTAATATGCTTTAGGCTATGGCTCAACTCGAGCACCACAATGAGAAATTCAACATTTGTGTGGTGCTCTAGGAAAACCCGTCACATAGGTCAAATTCCACATTTTGAGATATACAACTATTATGAAAGAGGGACATTTTCTGTGTATTTTGCTTTTTATTTGAAGTCAATATCTCAAATAGTTTTTGAGATATGGCCGTTTAAAGTGTCAGGTGTAATAACTGGAGAAACAGAAAAATGACCTTGTAGCAGCCTGTGCATCATTCAATGGGTTTTCCTGGAGCGCCACACATTTTGTAAGTCATGGGTGTAGGCTATGGCTCAACTCTAGCATCGCAATGAGAAAGTTCACCATTTTGTGAGTCGTAGATTTGAGAAAAAAAATGCTGTAAACTTCTGGCGATTTCGTATTAAAACTTTTTCACCAGAAGCTTTTCTGTTTTTTTCTCATAAATATGAGAATTTGGAAAAATATGAATTTAACCCTCGTCCCGCGTTGAGTGAACTCGTCCATATAACGCCCCGTGCGGGGATAGCCAGCGGCCAGTCAGCCGATCGTTCGCGTGTTGCCGATAACCTCGGCGGTCGGGTCAATCGGGTCCTTGTGAACACGTGTATCGCGTATACTTCAGGACACAATAACAACAATAGTGGTGGATAAATCATAAGGGACCCCTATGATATTTGGATAAAGTACTTGTGATGATATGTAGTAAGTTTTATTGTGAAATGGAAGGCCCCAAATCAAGAATTTTCTGCATTTACGTGCCGTTTAACATACGTTTTATCATTTTCCCAAGACCTCTGCGCTTTTTCTGTCCCTATGTCAGGCCATTCAGGTGAACAAATTATTTTTTAAGCCATTCGCTTAATTTACTAACCACATGTATCGTGACATTGCCTTATCCCTCCTCTACTATGTAAAGCGTCCACTTACTATAATGTTAGTTTTAGCGAGAGATTTGATTTCCAGTTCCAGGTCGTAGAGCACATACTACATGGACTGAAAAGCGGTTTAATCAAAGGAACACAGTATCTCTCTAATTACCACATCAAATAAAGACAACGACCAACAACAAAGTCGGTCATTTTCTCCAAGTTTTCCCTGATGAAAAACCTACTGACAGACGCCCTTATGCAGCATGCCCTAATATTACATCGTAATTCATAATTACAGACGTAGAACGGCGTCTCAAATACGCACATGGCCCCTTTCTTCTCATTTCACATGTAGACGACAACCAGCATCAAAGTAAAAGTTTCCCCAAGATTTTCCCCAGTTCAAACTTCAGACCATCAGTACTATTACACGAGTATGACGAATAGTTGCGAATAGTTGCATCGTAATAAACATAATCGGACGATACCATTTTGTTAGATATAGTAGGGGTGACAGGATAGATAAACACGCGAAAATAGTGTGGAAAAAAAACGTGAAAAACAACAACAACGACAGCCTTGGCAACTGAATAAACATAGCGCGAGGCGCACCGTTGCTATACAAAAATGTGGCCACCCGCGGTTAAGCGTGTCGGACAAAATAATGGCCTCCCGCAGGACTAGGGTTAATACATTCACTTCTAACAAGGTTTTGTTTCTTCAAAGAAGATCACAATCCTTATGCTGTCCATTTTATGATCAGTGGTCATCTTTTTCTTTGACAGTGGAGGGAAACATAACATGTACATTAAAAACAAAAACATAAAATATAGCATCTCAATACCAAATAACTCTAAAACTGAACCAAGAATATTTTGGGTATCATTTTTAATATATCATTCAGAGTGAGTGTTTATCATCTTCTGATGGCCGGTTCATGCAGGGCATCGTCATGTGGCTGTTTATTTGCTTCTGTCATCAACATCCGGACATGGGAGCTCGTTATTTAATATGAAGAGACACAGCTTTGCAATATTTTCATCTTTTGTTGTCTGTTCTCACCTGTAGGGATACAACTCTGTGAGGGAATACATTGCAACCCAGGGACCCATGCACTGTACCATCCCTGACTTCTGGCGTATGGTCTGGGAACAGAAGTGTAAGGTGATCGTGATGCTGTCGGATCTCATTGAGAATGGAAAGGTAAATTTTGACTTTTAACCCTTTCGCTACGTAGGAGTTTCGCTAATTTTTGTAGCCAGAACTCATAAACTTTGTAAGCAGTAGAGTTATAACTGCTCAAAGAAAGACTGTACGATGTACATACTATAGGTGTATAGGAACGGGAGTTTCAGTTTCTTCTGAGAAGTTAGTTTTTACAGTCCAGCACAATAAGTTGTTTACTTCTGGGATGTATGACATACGTCCTATAGGGATCGAAGGGGTTAATCTTCATAGTGATATGGAAATCTGCTCCTGACTGTCGCTCGGTTGACAGGCCCAAGCAAGCTCCAGAAAAATTCCACAACTCAAGCACTGACAATAGAAGACTATGTCACAAACCAAGATATCAGGAGCTTATCAACTAGGCCCTAAGGACATGGTAACATGAATTTTGTGGCCTAATCACCAGTGGACAAGGGAGACGTGACCACGATATCATGTGCTTAGTATTTGGGGCTTGGGAAGGGAGGACCATGATATCGTAGTCTTATCAATAGTGGATAGGGAGGAAAAAACACAATATCGTGGCCCAACACTGCAAGAGTTAAGACAAGTCTGTGTAGTTATATAATAGATTATGATGAATGAGACATAGGTGTAGTATGAGTCAAGAGTCAGAAGGTTGTACAAAAGTCTGTAAAAGACAGTACTCTCTTGATATTCTTGAAAGGAGGAAAAGACATCACAGTCAAAGACAAGCAAATTACACATGACGTTTAAATGACCATCAGATTTTCATTTTCTGTGACAGGAAATACCCACTGTCCTTTTCCAATTTAAGCCGGACTTCTTTACAGCCTGAGTTTTCAAGAAAGTGGAAAATCTGACACAATCATTCAAATAACATCCAATAATGATACATCGTCTAGCAAATTGAAATAATTTGACTCAGCACTGGGTTGTTTTTTTTTGTTGTTGTGTCTTTTTTAAGGTTTTCCAAAAAAATATTTCAATCCCTTAATTGCACATCAATTTGTTGTCACTCTACCGAAAAAAGGAAAAAAGAAAAAGCTTCAAATTTCTGTTCATGAGACAGTGGAAGCAAAAGAAGTTATTTATAATGAGCCAGATTAAAGTCTGAGGATATTGTCTGTAAACTGGACATACCCGTGTTGCAAAGTATAAAGGGTTCATTTAGTTGCTTTGTTTCATGTACAACAGTACGTGGTTTATGAAGTTGTAGTCAGCAGAGACAAAATTTTTGCAAATTGAATTGTTTTTATGATACGAGTGTAAGGACCCGTTGAAAGAACAGGTTGCAGTATCATCTTGCTGAAATTAGAAGACACATGGGTTAGTAAAAGAGTTACTGAATTGTGACAACACTGATCAGTACTCACATTTCTTCCTCGCAGCAGTGAATTTTTTTTTCTTGTCCTTCTCCGTAATTTAGGAGACATGTAGATCTAGATCTAGTTACTCAGTCGGCACACTGATTATGTAGATCTAGGTAGAAAACAACTCACAACTGGCACAGTAACACCCGCATGGCCCGTGCATAAGGCAGATGGCACAGAAACTCATGCCTTCAAAACTGTCAGGATTTATTGGTTATTTAAAGCATAAAAACCAAGTCTTTTACAGATAAATTGTAGGTTATTAATTGGTGCAATTTTGTCGTTGTTATTGTTGTTATTACTGTTTTATGTATGACCTGAAATAACATAAAACTACTAGACAGCATAAAATATTTTGTGCCAGGTACTTTCTGCCAATACCAGTATGAATTAGATATTAGAGCAGATTGGTCTATAATCCAAGGGGTCTGTGTCATTTGGTGGAATGCTTGTCTTTCCAGAGAAAAGTGGACATGTACTGGCCAGAGAACCTGAATGAGCCCATCAACTATGACAGTGTAGTGGTGGAGATGACCAACTTCTCACAGCTCAATAAGTACATCATTCGTAACTTCCTGCTGATGAAGGTAAGCTCCTCCTTCATGCATATAATGTTGGTAGCTACAAGCTGGAGGAAAGTCATCAATGAATAAATAATCTTGTCCGATGTGTCAGTTGATAGCATCAATTTTTTGACATTCAGGCATTTCCACACAACTTCTCCACCCCTCATAATTACTCATAACTCATACAGTTCCAGATCGCAAAATTCAGTTTATGTTCAATAAAGACATTTTTTGGTTTTGCTTGCTCACTGATAGCCATGACTAGAACAGAACAGTTGTTACAGTGGCAATCCCTCCCACCTTCATTGATAAATCAGATCTGAGGTTAAATATGAAACTGACCAGTCTTCAGATTTTACCAAAGGACAGTCTCTGGTTTCACGCCATTCTGTGTTTGGTAACCAAGTTACTCAAACAGCTGACACTTTGCTAATGGAATATATTTAAAGAAAAGTATCCATGGACAGTACATATACAGTAATTTTAAGATGGAATTGAAACACATTTTGTGGGAAGAGTTTTGTCATTGTCAGACTGTTTCTCTCAGATCTTCAGATGTTTCATCACAAGTCTTTACAATCTCTGAGAGTCAGTGATCCAGTGCATTTCTAAAGTTCACTAGGATTAAAACGCTCTTACATTTCAGTCCATAGTGATGAATTGCAGATCTTTGTGTGTGTGTGTGTGGGGGGGGGAGGGAGGAGAGGGGGTGCTGCGAACTATCCATCTGTCCAGTGTCATCACTGTACAAGAGCGAGCCATATGCCTCAGACTCTTATATAAACAGAAAACCAAGAAATTTGCAGTTTTCATCTAAATTCATATTTAAAAATGTACTTCATGAAGGACAAATGAAATTTTGGGTGTAAATTTGTATTATGGCTGGTGAGACCAATTTCTGAAGTTGAGCCCTACTTTTTTGCATGTCATGAATGTCCTGACACTCCTAGTTTTGCTTATCCATGTTTTTCTACAACAGTGTCATCTGTGGGTAGTTTGGCTGCACTGTTTGGTGCAGCTTTAAATTATCAAGGTGTATCAAGAATCAAGATGCAGAGGAAAGCATAAATATCTTTTGTAAGCACAGGTGTAGACTGGGTTTGAGTTTAGAGTTTGGGTTTTACGGCGCGTTGGCAGGATAAAGGCCACTTTGCAACTTTTCAGTTTTTTTGAGTACCTTAATTAAGTTTGGTATGCAGAGCTCCATCAATATAAATTTCACAAATAAAATTAAATAGTTCTGTATAATCTTGATTACATTGGTAATAATCTCAGAAATTGTTTTGTGTAGAACTGAAAGAATTTTGAAAATGTGTATAAAAGTGGTTAAATCAAGTTGTAGATCTCAGCCTCTTTCAAAAAAGACAAGATGCACTGTGGGTCCCCATTAGAAAATAATTCTTCCATGGATGTGTAGACTGGACTATTCTGTTTGTTGAATATAAAAGAATGTTTTCCTGAGACTGTGCATTTCCAGGCAGACTGACGGGCAGACACATGTTCTAAATGACTAAATGAAATATTTTCTGATATCAAGTTATTGCATTTGTCTGATACCACCAGGGCAAGGAGACCTTCAAAGTGACCCACTTTTTCCTGCCGGGCTGGGAAGATTTCCAAGCTAATCTGGACAATGAGGACATCTTGGAGTTCACCAGACTGGTCAAGCAAGAGGCCACACCAGCCAACAGTGGCCCCATCATTGTCCACTGCAGGTCAGTTATCACACTTTTTTTTTTGTAGCTTTTTCTTTTGAAGAAAACAAAAATAATTAAAGTGAAAGACAAAAAATGTGAAATGGCATGAAAGTGCAATTTTTTTTACTTTTTTTTTAGAGGAGGGGGACATGGAACGAAGGGAGGCAGTTTGTGAAAATGAAATCGTCCACCGTTCCATAAAACTGTAATAATCAGTTTTGGCTTCTTTTCAGGAGAAATAAGAAACTGTTTTATTTTTGCATAACTGACCTAGTTATGATAAATATTTTGAAAATTTGCTATTTGATTATTTTTAAGCCGACTAGTCTGTTAGATCATTCAGTGTAACCTTGAATGTAGGGAAAAATAAATGAAAATCAGTTGTTTTTTTTTTAATTTTTTAGTTTCTACAGTCTTAGGGAAAGATGATGAAATGTAAACTGCCAAAAAAAAAAAAAAGACAAAGGAGAAAAAGAATGAAATTGAAATGAACAAATACAATACACACATTTGCATTCATTCCTGTCATTTTCTGTGAGAAGTGTTTGTGGTGCAGGAATGTTTTGCTCTGAAGTTTTTCAGAAGTTTGCAAAATATGGAGGACTTAGAATTTATGGTGTTGTTGTGATCCTGATTGCTGTATATATATATTTGTTTCAGTGCTGGCGTCGGCCGTACTGGTACGTTTATTGCCCTGGACTACTACATGCAATACATAGAGAAACACAGCCTGGATGATCAGATTGACATCTTCAACTTTGTACTGGAAATGAGGAAAAACCGCCCTCGGATGGTGCAGGCAGAGGTAAAGTTGTCACCAAACTATAAACTGTCACAGTAAACAGACCTATTCTGTTACCTTTTGAAAGTGTTTAGGCAGGTTCTAAATTTAAGCTATCACCCTGTCTGTACAGCATATAGAACCCCATGGCATGAACCTACCACCCTGTTCTAACCTGTAATAGCAAACAGCCCTGTCAGATTGATCTGAAAGTCATAAATCTGTAACATTGTGAAAAGAGGTTCCTTTTAAACCCAGTATGCTCATACTTGTTTATCTCGCATCAGTTACACTATTGCTCTCCATTGTAACACGTTTTTCACCGCTGTAGGTAGAATGCGCATGACATCACAGAGTGTTTTTGTTTTGTTCTTCCGACACTAAAGATGTCCGGTGGATCAGCTGATTAGTGTAACTTCAAGATATGTCTAAGGGGCTTAAATGCCTGCTGGTTGCATTGTAGTTGACTGTTATGACAGGGGTGGAAAGGATGGATCCAAGCTGGTCAGATTCCCTACCATCTGTGTAGACAAGGGAAAGGAAGTGAAAGAATTGACCGAATGTCTCTCATTGAACATGTACACACGTGCCATTGTGTACTGTAGCGAACTATTTTTAGCTCGCCGACGGTTGGTTCGTGACGGATAGTGCTCGCAGTGCAAATCAGATAACGAATCAAAATCAATGCCACAATCGCAGTGGTGATGCGTGGGTCCAGTCACTAAGGATGGCAGATATGAGCGTTCTGCCTATATGCAGGAGAAAATGTTTTAAGTACATGAACTTACAATTTACATTCTTTTAGTAAGATGAATGGTGTTCATTCTCAACACAGTCAGGCAATTAATGACATCTATTCTGCTATGCAAGGGCAGAGCGACGTAACTGACAGCATGGTGTGTTTTCTACTTTTTTGTCTCTATGAATTTGTCTCACACATAATTCTTTTATGTCAAAAGCAGATAAACATATCTTCTACCTAAATAGGAGTTTCTGGTTGGCAAACTCAGAAATAAAAGCATTATATATGTAGATTGGCCATGCCCCACACATTTTTTTGTGTGTTTTTCTCAAAACTATGAATTGAGTACATAGGTCACTCTGCCTTTGCACAGCATTTTCAAATGCAGAACTGTTCACACATTTGAAGGCCACAGGGGAAAAACCGGACATGTCACATTTGACAACATTTGAGTTATTTGAATTTTAAACTTTGAAGAGTTGTAAACCATTTAATTGACGTCTAAACTCTTTCCATCCTATGACATACCTAAATAGGCCATTTTTAAGTAATGTGAGGGTAAAATTTGAGGATTTGAATTTTGTATTTTTGTAAAAAAACAAGAAAAAAGCCAGTGACGTCATATTCGGACATATCCGGTTTTTCCATTGGAGTTAAAATATATCCACTTTTCATTGAATTTCAACAGCTTATATCCACTTTTCATTGAATTTCAACAGCTTATGGATACAGACTCGCCAGTGATGTTTTTAGTTTGTTTGTTTGTTTTTTGTGTACAAACAGTCCGCTGAATGAGTGGGTTTTTTTTTTTTTAACTCATAAAGTCAAATACAGGGTCAATACGTTAAAAACCTTATCTTGCTTCTTTAGAAAAATACCAAGATATTTCTTGATCTTTTCTTGTTGGTTTTGTGTGTGTGTGTGCGCGCTCAGTCTACTGAGTTCTTTTCTCAACTTGCTTTAGGAGCAGAAATAGACTTTGAGCTACTAAATGAAAGTTAATGAATACAAACACCAAGAAAGTTAACGAAACACAGTACTTTATATGGATAATAAGGGAGTTTTGAACGCAATCATGAAAAAAATTTATTTAGACACATGACTGTTCAAATTTTTAAAAATTCCACCTCCTACCCCCACCCCCATTTCTCGTTCCTCACCAGTCCAACCCATTTAAACAAAAACGTTCTCTCTCTCTGTCCTTTACTCTCAAACCAGTACACACACTTGAATATTAGAGAAACAAACTCATTTTCTCAATGACATTAAAAAGACTGTCCAATATTGTATTAATCAGACAATAAGAATTAATACATTAACTATTAAGTTTATTAAAAGTGCAATAAGGTACACTGGTATCTTCACTTTAGCAAGAGTACCCGGAAAGAGGGACTGAGTGAGAGCAAAATAAACCAGATAACAATATTATTTTCTTGTCTTGCCCCATCTTACAGGAAAAATGAATCAGTTAGTGAATTACAACTCCATACTTCATTTAAACCAATAATCAAGAAGCAGAAAATAAAAATTGATATTGATTTTCAAAAATTCATAAGATAGCAGGAGAGAATAACAGCTGTCAAAAACTTACCAATCTGAAAAAAACTTGCTCATTTCACTAAAAAAAATGTTCGAAATAACAAGAAATACAAAACAGCCTGCAAGATTTTTACTCATCAATGACACTTTCCCAAGTGGCAAAGGTTCATCTCGCTTCACTTTTATGGTGTAGCTTAGGTTTGTGCCTTTCACTCGTCGTCATTCTGTCGAGGACGTCGTCTATCAACTGCACCTACACTAATGAGTGTAGTAATTAAGGTAACCTCTTGGGCATTCTTCGTGCCATACAGTGTGTTAAGTCATCTTAAATGGACTGCCTCTCCTCGTGACTTATGGCCTCAAAACACCTAAATCTGGTGCAGTTACAATTTTCGCCTGTTACATAGTTAGAAATGCGTTGTTTTTTATTTTTTCTCTCTGCCTTCCAGTAACTTTCCTCTTTTTTGGGGTTTCAGTGGGCACCGGGCCCTCATTGTTGTCAGCCATTTTGTCTCTGCTTTGTTGTGAAAATGCTGTCCTCTGATTGGCTTACTTAGTCAGGTGGCACTGGGGGATTCCCCTTTTGTGGACAAATCGGTCTTTTCCCTTTTACTCAGTGGACATGTCTGGTTCTTCCAAAGGATAGTTTATTTTATTCTGCTAATTTCTTGTGACATGTCGGGTTTTTCCATACCACACTCTTTGAGATGAAAGATTTGAGTGCGCTTTATAGCCTAAGGTCCATAACTTAAAATATGCAATTATGTGACATGTCCGGTTTTTCCCCTGTGGCCTTCATTTATGTTGTACCAGTGACATCATCACTTATGTCCCTTTCCAGATCCAGTACATCTTTATCTATGAAGTTGTGAAAGAACTGATTGACAAAAAGAAGAAAGCTGAAGAAGAGAGACTGTATGACAATATGGGACCAAACAACCTGTATGCAAACATGGGGCAGCAGCAGCAGCAGGAGGAGAATGTGTACGCCAACACATCACCAAAAGAAGACAAATTTGCCTATGAGAATGAAGCTTTTGGTAAGTGTTTGCACAGCCACTGAAGTTAAGCTTTAGACTGGCTGGATTTAGACTCGGCTTGTGTCAGTGTTACAGACCTGCCAGGCATCCCGATTTCGTCCGTTTTATCCCGTGTTTTCGATAACGGGGAAAAATAAGTTTTTTTAAACGCGAAAAAAAAAAGATTGGAAAAAAAAATCGAAGAAAAAAAAGTATGACTTTTACAAGAAATTAGTCACATCGACTCGTATTATCGACTAGTCAACGTTGAAAACAGACTAAGGATTATGCTTTACCGTACTTCGTGTAATAATTGTTTCTCACACGCTTCTCAATTTTTTTGATTATTCGTTACACCGTATATATCCCTGGTTTTAATGAAAAATCCCTGGTTTTGGGCCCTTGGATCCCTGGTAGTCACATTGACAGGTTGGCAGGTCTGGTGTTAGGTTCACACATGAAATCATTGTTAATGGTCTTGTGTTGCAAGAAATCGCAACTGTTGGATATGTTACAGTATGTATCATATGACCCCATATATTCCTTTATCCAGCAGCAGGAAATGGCTTACATATTTGTAAGCATTGGAATGCCTAAAGTAGATATTTGAGGAAAGCATTGTCTTACATTATCTTTAGCCCATGTCTTCGTACATTGCATCTGTTATGTGTCCAAAGTCATGTCTTCATATATATTGTATTTGCTGTATTTTCAAAGTCATGTCTTCATATATTGTGCCTGTGGTGTTTCCAAGGTCATGTCTTCATATATTGTATCTGTTGTGTTTTCAAGGTCATGTCTTCACATATATTGTATTTGTTGTATTTTCAAAGTCATTTCTTCATATATTGTATTTGTTGTATTTTCAAAGTCAACTCTTCATATACATTGTATCAGTTGTGTTTCCAAAGTCATGTGTTACGGGTCTGGTACTGGGTGATAGTGTTACAGAGTGGGTGTTATGGGTTAATGGTTTTATGACTGCATTTTAAAATCGAGAGGTATTTACGAATTACTCTTTCGTACCATGCCACACACTAAGAACAACCTGAATAAGTTTTTATCAACAGACCTGCAGGGCCACAAATTTAATTACCTTAAAATTCCTAACAATTTTGTCTAGATCTCTTACATACTAAAAAGACAACATCCGCAGCATCAAATGAAAATTCAATAATATGTCACTAGAAGTCTCCTCTAGATTCCTATGAGATTAAGATCATTCTGACTCACTCACAATTTAAGTATTAATTATCTATCTCTCAGATATAGTCTGCCTACTATCTATCAAGCAATATACTAATGTCTCTGGCGACAATGTCATCTCAGCTATTTGTGCCTACCGCTTATAATGGATCAAGCTCGTCAATACAAACTGACGTAGTTAAGTTAGATCTACTCTAGGATGGGCTGGCAATCCCCAGCCTCATCCAGACAAATCAATTCCAATTCACAGTTGTGTATGCCAAACATTCATACTAGATCTAGTTGCAAGTTAATATACATCTTTGTCTTGCATTCTTGGGTAGCACTTCTAGCATGTGCGGCAATCCTGTCCTACTGGAAAAATTACGTTCAGCTCCTCGTTCATTGTTGAATCATCAACAGACAAACACTTACACTTGGTCCCTGGTAAGGAACCAGGGAACAGCAGACAACAGCAGTGGGTAAATCACAATCGAGCACATGGCTTCATCTCAATGCCTATAATGGACATAGACATAAAAAACAACAGTCTTCTGATTCTTCTGGCAGAATCATGCCGACGCCTGCACAGATGGAATTTTCTGTATGGAGTGATGAACATAGGAATGGCTACGCTTTTATACTGTGCGGCCAGCTGCAAATTACCGTCCAAATGCCTAGATTTGATTGGTGCATCCATTCGAGCTCAGCTCGCAGTATTAATAGATTCTGCATGGAAGTTGGTCACGGCCTTGTACTCGAAACAGACAAGGTCAAATTAAAATGTCAAAACCATTACTAAAATCTCTAAACCCTCGTGCTTTCTACGTTTTATGTACGAATTTCTGAACGCGACTAAGCGTCTTAAACTATCTATCCTTATTCACCCCTTCTCTTCCCTTGTAAGAGTTCATCAAAATCACGGGGTCGAGAATTGCACTGTCACTCCTAACTTATCCATTTATTCTATCTTGCCCCACTTTCTTTCCATCTCTAAGAAAAAGTGTTACAAAAACAAACTGTTCCCGAGAACAGTTCAAGGACATTTACGCTGGTTATAATCAACGAGACCGTGAAAAAAACAAGTCTTTTCAAGTCGTGACCCAGCACGACAATTATAGTATTAACCTTGACATCATGTCTTAATTGCATCTGTTGTGTTTCCAGAGTCAGAATATCAGAACATGGAGAAGGCCAAGAAGGAAGAAAAGCCTACAACAGAGCTGTAAAGTTTGGAGAACTGCGTGATACGGATGAACAGTAGAATGGATCAAAGAGCTGATAATTTGTAGTGTTTTTTACAACCTTTTCTTTCATCACCTGTCATGTTGTGCGCTCATATCATTTTACCAAACTCTCCTGGAGCCAAGCAATCACGACTGAGGTTTCAGAGTGGTCAGCTTCCTCAGAGGTTTGGTAGCAGTAAACTAAATCTGCTCGTATACATTAGTATGATAACAATTTTGTTAATGTAACCCAAAATAATAGATCATATTTAAATAATGCTGATCACTTTATAACCATATGATTTTAATGTCTTACATTCCTATGCTTCAGTGAAATTATTGAATCAGTTCATATCTGGTATAATATAATATTTTTCTATATAAACTGTTGCCAAGAAAGATTTAAATTGCAGAGAGCACTTAAACACTTAAACAAGTTGAAAATCTGATGGTTAAGTGTATGAAGTAACCTTTTACCCCTGTTAATGACTGTCTCACCTATCAGTTTGCAAGAGAGGTTATATGAAACTTGTTTTACCTTTTGTGTTCCCCTGAACAAATTCTGTTTCGCTGTGTAAAACGCAATAGTGTTCATTGGTTAAGGATGAGAAAAAAAAAGTGAGCAATTGGCAGAAACTGCGTTGATGCTCAGCTATCGGTCAGTTCATGTTATTTAACCAAAAAAAAAAAAAAAAAACCATTAAAATGTGGCCCAAAGAAACAACATTGAATTGTATTTCATGAGGTCCCAGCATTAGAAACAAATAAAAAAAAAAACTATACAATAAATTCTAAAAGAATGAAAATGGAAGAAATTACACAAACTTTCAGTCACTGGGGGATCTTTGGTCAGGGGGGGAAAAAATGGAATAAATGAAACATTTGAACAAAAATTGTCAAAAGGGGTAAACGAACATGAACTGGCCACTTAGTTATTGCTGCTACTGTTTTCCTTTACCACGGAATGACCTTGTCAGTTCTAAAATTGTTAATGATAGAGAGTATGCCAAGGTTTCATATAGAGAGTGCCATCCTATGGTCTGCTTGGACATCAGTGGAGATTCTGGTGCTACAGGCCGGTCAGTTCTGAGGAACATGGGCATGACAAAGCCATTCACCACAAGGGTATGAGTCAATCTGTTAGTATAGGATGACCTGCATTGACTTATGATGTACCCAGCAGTTCTGATGACAAATCTCAGCTTATGCACAATTAAAAAGTCAGGCTAGGTTATTTGCACGATTATGTTGCTACTTTGTCCTTCTTACCAGGATTGGCTGTGAGTGCTGAAATGTAGAGGATTTTGAAACCATTTTTGTTTAAATACAACTTAACAGAACAAACATTTTAATGACAAAATTGATGTGTATCAGACAGTGCTTATTCAGTTGATGTTCTTTTGTCATTTACAGTGGTACGTGTTAATGTAAGAAAAAGCTGATAGTGAAAGGGACACCACTTTATTATTGTTGTGATTACTTTGCCATCTCTTGCATGTATCAATGATGAAAGATCCTAAGTGAAAACCCCAGTCAGTGTTTGCCACAAATTTGACTCTGGTGTCAAATCACCTATTAACCATTTATCCATTCACGGCAAATTTCATGAGATTTATTTAATCAATTATCTGCTTGGCGAAGCTGGACGGTTCTTTGTCTTTACACTGGCAACATCAGAGCTCAGTTTTCTGTCACTCTGGACCAACATTGACCAGGACAGGAATGAGTCTCACATACCATTACAAGTATACCTGCTGATACCTTTAACAACCAAAGTTTCAAACTCCCAACTGCTGAACCTCTGGCATCATAAAATTGTTGTAAATTTCCCAGCTTGTACATTCAGGTCTTAAATGTTGTGTATGAGCTGGAAGCAGATTTAGAGGGTTTGGACCTGAACGAGCAGAGATGGCAACAGTAATGCAAGTTTATGTTTTTCCTTTATATTACTTAACTTCATGTACCCTGACAGCCTTCACTCCCTTATAATGATCAAATATAACTGTTATTGTTTAATCAACTTGGGATTTATATTGGATCTTGTTTTATAAGTTACATAGAGTGCCTTGACATATTATTCATTCTCTTTGTATACATTGTATTTCTGTGGTAGACCTCTGGGTTTAGATCAACAACATCTTTCTCAGACATGGAACATTCTGTTGAGTGAGGTCTTTAGATCCAGTCTTTCATGAAGTGCCTTTATCCATGCATGCAGGCGAGAAAGGCTTAGTGTGTCAGATGGTTTTACCATCAAGTCAGTGTTATAGCACTTTAACAAGTGTGCTGGAACTCATAGGTACAAAATATGTAAAGATTTCTGTCTATGTCTGAGTGCAGCAAAATGTATACTGAACCAGAGGTCAGCATTCCATCTGTTGTTAATCATGATTATTGTTTTGATTACACATGAAAGAGAATTCCCAGCTGTAGTAAAACATGTTGAAATACTACAGTTGCTGTTTCAAAACACCTATACCCTCCAGATGTTGATTTCCTAAAGCATTGATATAAATCTCAGCTTCTGCATAATTTGACAGCAAAATTTGCTATTATGTTAAGATTTATTTACAACAGGTCATTTATGTTGTTTTCTGGAAGATTTTTTTTTTTGACACCCAGTGGGAAGATCTCATGACAATGTACATTACGGTACCTAATTCTTTGTATGTCATGAATGTTTGCCGATACAGGAGGAAAAAGGAAAATAATAAGGGATATGAATGAAGACAAACTACAGCAACATTTATGAATAGAAAGTCAACTTTCTGTCTTCCAGAAACAAAACAGCCTAACATTATTGTGCACCGATACATTGGTGATTGGCACAAATGTGACCAGTGGAAGGACAGATTCATCAGCTATTGGCACACAAAGAGTTAAATACATTTGTCTCAACCCATGACTTTCTATTTAGGATCACTCAAGCAATTGTAAATCAACATGAAAGATCAGTTTCACTGAATGTGATCACCATTGTGCTTTTGTCAGTGTTCACATTGTTTTTGGTGAAAGACGTGTGAACAAAATTGTTGTTGTATGTCCATTCTTTGATTTTGGACATCATGACTTGCCACTTTGAATTTGATAATGCGGGGGAAAATTAAACTGTCTGAAACTCTTAGTTCTCTTACCTGTAGAGACAGGTAGAAAATATGATGGGGATTACTTGCCACACACAGTCTTTCATGACTTCCACTCGGCTGAAACTGAATGTTCTGATGTCTCAAACGTCACGTGCAACCATGAGATCTTCCCTCAGGAGTGGTGGACTATGTTATCTACATCCCATTTTGATTGAAATCAATCTGATTTATTTGTATATATATGTGACATATAATATATATATATAGTGTAATAAACCTTCTCATTACGAATTTGTAACAATCCAGTGATTCCCAAGACTGATGGAGCAGTGGAAAGGTTCTGTCTACTGCATGGCCAGATGAACTAGGAAGTGTTGAAATTTTACCTCACCGTTACTGTCTTTGCTCTAGCAGATTTACAGTATGTGATATTTTGTATCAACTCCAAGTCTGTCAGTGTTTACATGGCAGTTTCAGCAGTTATGAACACTTCTAATTCTGTATTCATGTTGAACTTTCCTGTAAGTCTGGCCATGGTTCAGGTACAGAAACTAAAATATCTCTTTTGTTTGGTCCCTTGTTGCACTTGTAAATTCTTGACCCTGTTGTTAAATCAATTTGTAACATTGATTTACATTGCTGGTGTGCAAATGATATAATGAGATAGAATGTGAGAGCATTGAAGAAATGGTTTAAGGGGAAGAGATCATTGTTTATTAGAGAATACAAAGTCTGATGGACATGTTCTATGAGTGAAGACTTTTTAACTCCCCAAACCACATTACTAATGCCTTACTATGACAGTTTAAAAGATCTGCTTTAATTATTGTTTGCCTACCAATGATTAATTTTGTATTACCTACCCCAGACATTGAAAGCATAATGTTTTCTCACATATCTCATATAATCTGAGCTTTTGCTTGTGTTTTGTGTACAGCGTATGTACCAAAGATGGACTTTCATTTTTGTTTGAAGAACTAAATAACTTTGCTAGAATTTCACTGTTTTAATGGTCGTTGTAAGGTCAACAAACTTAGTCTCATGTGAGTTTTACTATAGTATTTCAAACCATAGTGACTGTATATGTCAGAGCAAAATAGATTTTACTCTAGCATGACAGAATCAAAACATTATATTTTGTATTGACTTTTACTTCGAAGAGCACAGGAACAACACCAAAAAAACCAGGCTGTCACATGAATCAGGAAATTCAAACTGGGTTTCCACTGAGTGCCTGAAACTGATTCAGAAATGTACAGCAAATGTTAGAATGGATTTTCCAGCTGAGCCTAACATCTGCTTGACTTATCTTATTGCTGGTATTTGCACATTTCAGGATGTAAGTTTCCCAAGTTTTATTGCTTATTATTCCAGTATCTTTGGTCTAGTGTATTTTGATCTGGTTCACAGCAGTTTTGTTGGGCAACAATTATGTGGACACTCCTGTATGGGACTTTTCTGTTTTCTCCTGAAAGTTCACCTAGGTCTCTGGGTTTTGCTGCTGACCAATTTCCTGTGTTAAGCGTCTTGACTTGTATATGAGATACAGCATGCTGACAGAAGAGTGTGAGTCAGCAGTGATGTCCAGCTTGACACTGATTTACTGTTGAACATTCCTGGGATATTAAAATTAAAGGTTATCATGAACTTCAACTTGCCATTTTCTGCCACATAAAATATACATGTGTTTTCTTAGCATTGCACATTGAGTTTACAATTACCATGATTCATTGTTATGAATATTTGTTTGGGAATAACTATGTTTTGACCTGAAAAAATGTTCCATCATAGGATGAATTCTCAAGTTAAGGGTGTGGAGGGGCTTTAGAGCAAACACAGGATGAATGTAAATTTCAAATATTGGGGTGTAGCGGGGTTTAAAATAGATGTTGTTCTGTACAGGATATTTCTTCTTAGCAAATTCAACTTGCTATACATGATGTTTAAAGAGAGGTCAAAACCACCAACAAGTCCATTGTCTCCGTTTGTCTATTATATAATGCTCAAAATGTCAGTGATTGGTCCCAGTGTTGTTCTTGATGTTCTTGCTAATGCTGCAATAACTTACAACTTTGTTATTTTCTTCATCAGATTGAGGAACAGCTGATTATTTGTTGCATATATTGGGATTTGTTTTTATTTACCATTTCTTCCATACTTAATTACAATATTATAGGCTTTTCTCATATACATTTTACAATGGCAGAATATCTATATACATATGTTAGCATTCCTATATATATGACACATTCCTATAGCACCCCAGCAATGTTGTAATGCATTTTTTTACCTGTAAAGTCCATTCAGGCAGAACCATAACAAATCAAACATCCCACCAAATGAAAAGTGATTTGCATTCGTTTTGACCATTTTTACAGATGTTGTTTTATTTCCTTGTCCATATCAGTGTTACAATGACCAGATATGATTGTTGATACATGTTTTTGTTGGTTTCAATTTTTTTAATCGGTCTGTAGGATTGTCTGTTCTGTAGAACCTGTGGGGATTGTCTCTTCCATAGAACCTGTGGGCATTGTATGGTCTATGGAATCTGTGGACTTTGTCTATTAGTTCTATAAAACCTGTGGGGATTGTCTGTTCTATATAACCTGTTTGGACCGTTTGTTCTCTGGAACCTGTGGGCAGATATGTTCTGCAGACTGTTCATTTATCTCAGCCATTATTGAGTGTTACCTCTAATGTCAAACATCTAATACAGTCAAATTTTAATTTTTTTTCCATTTACTGGCTAAAACATGCAGACCTCCAGATGATCTAAAGGTAATGACAATTCAATATTCAAGTCTATAATACACTTTCAGAGCTTGCCCTCACCTATAAAGAGGTCACATATTCAATCATGTTCAAAAAGGGAACAAGTTTTTAGCACATGTAAGGAGTAGATATTGTCACTTTGGTACAAGAAGGGATTATCTCCAGTTTTACCTAGAAGGATAAAACCACTTGTTGTACTGAATAGCAGACACCCAGATACGAATCCATTTCAATCTCTGCCTTTTTGTGATCAAATATCTTTTGTTGTTGGAGGCGAAGGCAAAGTGTGAAAACAAGAAAATAAGAACTACATAAGTTCACTGTGGAACAGGGAATTTTACATTACCTCCTAGTGTGACCATCAATATGTATCAAGTTCATTCTGTACTTATCAACTGTTTTACAATGCAGTTGCCTCCTCAGTATAAATCATTTTGCCAAAATAAACCTACATTTTGTGACTTTAGTCACGTCAAGTTTACTTTCCCATAGTTTGTTCTATTTTGATTGATGAAATTTTAGGTCAGGCCAAAGCAAGCAGCCAGTATTAGATATCTATAAGTAGTTTCAGAGTTTATTTAAAATTCTATCTGAAGCAATAATATTGTTGTTTCAATCTTACAAATTTACTGTTGATTTCTCCAAAGACAGCTAATTTTTTTAATGCCTTGACTCAAATCTGTTTGCAATTTTATTGTAGGTAGCTATTGCATTATTTTGAATTGCACTAATGCGACTCTGCATGCCAAAATGAGTCCTAATTCTCTTCACTTATTCTGAGCTGTAAGCACGAAAAAAAAAAAAAGAGCTTTCGTTGTGATTTTTTTTTCTTGTCTTTCTGTGCATGAACAGTATTTTACATGAAAACTGAGAAAATCACACTATTGTTTTAATTGCCACAAGCTATGATGTCGATTACGCCAGCTCTGAGGCAGTTGTGATTTGAGACAGACTTATTGTCTGAAGATGCACAGCTTTTATAGTATGGCTCAGTTTGGCTGGCAGTGCCACACAAGATTGTATACCAATGAGCTTTGAATCTCCAGATATTTGTGATCAAATGGACACAGAAAGTCCAGTGACATAATCAAAATGATTACTTGTTCCATATTTTTGATTCTCATTTCTGAGTTCTGATTTTTGTATGTGCTTGTCAATGTCATCTTTTAACTCATTCACCACAAATCATTTTCATCAGCTGTGGTAAAAAAGAAAACTTTTAACTTTAGATCAACAGTGAGAACCAAAACTATCCAGTTGTCACTCACTTCTGGTTGCTGGAGTTTTGCACCTGATACACTGATGATTCTTCTTGTCACTTAGGGCCAGAGCCTGTGATGGTAGAGACAAATCGGGGCTGTGGGGAAAAATTATACAACTGAGATTTCATGTAGGTAACTGGCCATCAGAGCCAGTCATCCAGTGAGATTCTTGTAATACACATGACAACCAGACAGAGAGAATAGTTTATATATACATGTATTCTGATCAGTTGGTTTGTGTCTGAAAGCCTTTGAGATGCAGTGGTGGATACAGTCCATCAACTCGAATGAAACAGCTGTAAACACCAGGTAGTGAATGAGTTGAAAGATGGAGCATTTTGTCACTGAGATTTGTATTATCTCATCCCAGTTGTGCTCGCTTGTTTGTCTTCCCATGTAATCAGCATCAAACCACGGTTTCTGTGATCTATGTTGACATGATTATTTTAGCACGGTTCCGGTTATAAATGAGCTCACAAAAACCTTTCACAGCAAAGATAACAAGCAATGTCAACATTTAGCTGTTTTTTCCCTTTCTTCAGCTCCATGACAGGAAACGTTTTTGTGCTATTCATATTATATCAAATCTATGTATTCAAGAAATCAGATATTGGGTTAGTTTTGAAGCTGCTAAAAATACCCCTAAAAACAATAACATATATTTTTATGCCAGATCATCTATAAAGTTGTGATTTTTGTTCTAAAAGTACTCTGTTGGTCCAAATGACATTATTTACTTGACTCTTATCCAGTTAACAATTCTGATGATTTATTCCTGTAACTTTTCTCTGATCAACCATCTGGCAGCTTTATAAATGATTTCATTCACTTTCAAGTTTTGATACAAGCCCACCTGTCAGTAACCATCTAGACACTATGTGATGTATGTTTGTGAAAGACATTGTGCGTACATTCGACAGTTGCCACTGATTCACTTGCATTGACTCTCTTCTCCAGCTGTTTGTAATATATTTGTGGAGAATAGACCAGTTTGAAGAACCATTCAAAGCAGACATGGGCAATCTACACGGGCCAGATCCAGCCCTTCAAGCAGTCTTGGCCGGCCCCTTAGTTTAATTGAATAGTACTTTCACTCAGCACCGCCAACTTAACTATAGAAAAATAAATATACACCCCCCCCCCCCCCCCATTCCAAATCAGACAAGAAATTGTTCTTTAAAAGTCAATATCCAAATAGAAAGCCCGTCATTTTAGAAAGTTTTCAGTTTTATATGAGATGAGAGTATCTGGCCCTCTGAGTCATCACAGTTTTTCAGTCCTGGCCCTGTAGTGTATGAAATTTTGCCTATGTCTGATTCGAAGTTATCAGTCAAGTTTGTCAGGGCTCTGTGTTGTCTTTGTGTTTGTATAGAAGTTTTTCTATGTGTTTAAATATCTTTATGGTCAGAAATGCCTTGTTGCTGCAGCAGCTTATTGGCTGGCTTTACACCAAAATTGACCTGATCAGACCAATGAACTATGCAAGTTATTGTACGTTATACTTGATGCTGATTTACTTGGACATAACTATGTCTCATCTCTGGGGCTCCCTGTTTTTTCTACGGTGTTGTGTATTTTTACCATCTTATGCAGGGATTACTGATGGGGGCAGGAAATTCACTGTGAACAGTTTGTTTATGATGGAATATTCACTCTTTCAAAGTACAAATGAATTATTTAGTTTTCTCTTCGCAGGAGAAATGAAAAAGATGACAAAATGTACTAAAGAAAACCTTTGTTTTTCCTCATTTGTTGCAAAACGAGTGCAGAAAAATTATTTTTGTATCCATTTGTTTTTATAAAAGATCAGATGAGTTGAGCTGGTACTCAAAAAGGAATGATCAACTTTTCAATGTATGATTTATAGAGAGATGGTTTAGTTTATTCTGTACACACAATCAAGTGTTTAGGACTTTTTGCTTCATCTTTTTTTTTATTTTATTTTAACAAATTAATCGCTTAGCTTATTTTGTTTATTATTGCATAGTTTGAACGTTGAAGTTTTTTACAGATTTTCGTAGCATATATGCATTCTTTATTTATCTTAGTGCAGGTCCAGTTACCATTTCTGTTTGGTCACTGTTGAGTGAAGTCGCCATCGATGAAATTGTTTTGCTTTCCCTTAGTGCTAGTAACCAAGCAATTAAACTTGCGAGAAAAGCTGATTAAAAACGTCAGCTGTTAATGGCCCCAAGATATAAACAGTGACACAATCACACTACTGCAGTTTGAGTTACAGAAAGAATAGGTCATCTGCAGATACTGTATTTGTGTCTCAACTTACAGTTTGTGCCTGTAGATACAAGTACTGTCATTTTTGTCATCAGTTCTGAATGTTCCTTAACATTTTAAACTCGCTGTAGCTAAAAAATGGTGCGGGGGGGAGTTGTAATTGATGCTTTTTTCCATCTATAGCTAGTGAAATACAGCAAAAATAGACAAGTGAGAAATAGTCACACCCTCAGTATGAAACTAAAGGTGGTTGTTGGCAAGTCACAGTAGACGTCTGATCTGTACACATTTATAATATTTACTCTATCCCAACAAAAAAAAATTTAAGTGTCCTAAGCAAACTTCAGCTGCAGCATAAATATCCTCCAGTATTCATTCCTGCTGCAGTTTTCTGTGGGTTGTAAACTGCTACATTGACTGGGAGCTAATACTTAAAAACAGCAGCTGCATTAAAACACCAAGGATAAAAAATGGTAAAAATAAAAGCAGTGTGTTTGTGTCATGTTCTAGACCTGGGGTTCCTCAACCTTTCCCATCCCTTTTACCCCCTGGCAACTTCTTGGTACATTATCCCCAACGCTTCAGTTTACTTTTGTACCAAAATAAAGCAGCCCGCAAAGAGGATGTACAAATCCAAAATCAGCAAGGATGGGGGAAATTGACCCCAGATTGGGAACCCATGTTTTATAGAGGATCCATTGAGTAATTTTACTAGAAAGGAGAGAGAGTGACAGCTGCCGCCCATATACCTCTCGGATTGATTGCACATAATACCTGCTGTTTCTTATTAACACAACACATTATCATTGTGATTTTTATATTTCAAACATTTGCATCAAATTTACCTGTGCTTCCATGCTATGATTTTACCTATTTAAGAAGAATATCAATAAAAAGCTGTAAAAAAAAAAAAAAAGTGTGTTGCTATTTGTTTTATTTATAATTATCATTTATGTTTTTGTATGTTATGTTTCATCAACTGCAAGCTGATGCTTATTCAAAATTTTAGATATTAGTATATGTTGCGCCACCACTAAGAGACAAAAATTGTTCAAGCAATAGGCAGTTTGTAATCAGATTCAATGATCTGATGTTTTCACAGATATTTTCTTTGATTCTCAGAGATGCTGAAACTTGTTATTGTTTTTTTAACACAAAAACACATTTCCTCACTGGAGACAAATAAAACTGTGACAGTCTCAACTTTCATCCCAAATCATTAAAATTTAACAGTGACAAATCTACTGGATCCAAAATGTCAAGTTTATTATAATAAATTGCAGAAAGTTGCAATGAAAACTCTGCTCAGTGAAGAAAGTATTAGTAATGATAAACAAACCACATGTAACCAGTTGTGTCCAACAGAATCTACTGGGTACATGTATTACAGAAGGAACATTAGTGCCTGAAGTATGTTGTAGTTTCTGTCTGAACCAGTGATGGTGAGATACAACAGTTTCATCAAACTTCACAGTGAACATTTCTCCTTTGATACCTGTCTGTAACCTTATTGAGCAATCACAACTTGAAGCCACATACTTGCCATGCAGTTAACATTGTAAGAATTTTTTGAGAGATCCCAAAGTGAAAAAATCTTAACTGTTTTACCTAATTATACGTTTAGAGTGACCACTTTTTGTACCCTAAACCATGTATGAACATTTGTGAGTAAAAGAAAATTTCACTATCATTAACTCATTCCCTATACTAACTTTTGTGGGTGTGGACGGGAACTCTCAACACTATACAGTCTGAAATTTAGGTGTAGTTCAAAGATGTTTTTTTCTTTCACTCATTATAAACACAAGACATAAAACATTAGACATTACAGTAAAGGAAAATCAATGAACCTAGATAATAATAATAATAATATATTGCATTTATATAGCGCCCAACCCCGTCGATGACAAGCTCTGGGCGCTTTAACAAACTCTTACACACACACACGCATACACAAAAGAAATTCAAAAATATTTACTATTGTTGCTGCCGAAAAACACCCAGCCTAGTTTGTCTGAAAGAAATGGGTCTTCAGATGGCATTTGAAAGAACCAATGTCATTAATTTCCCTGGTTGTCTTTGGAAGAGTGTTCCAGATGGGATTCAATATTAAAAATTTTGAGAAGTTGACTTTGGCATTAGTGTTGGAAAATCTGTGTCCACTCGTAACGTAGCAAAAATCCGTGAACCGAATATTCAGCTTACTGTGGTGAATGAGTTAGAGTCAGGATTCACTGTACTGTGGACATATTCTGTATGTCCTGAAATCGATATCCTGAGTGCACTGTTCAGCATACGATGAGAAAAAAATGTGTAGTAGTGAAGGGTTACTATCACATTTTGAAAAAATGCAGAAATTTGCTGAAATTTATCTAGTGATAGAAGTAAATAAACTGACAGTCTTTGTGCTCTATAAACATCAATATGTTTACTGCAGAAACTGGAATTCAAGATGAGAACTATGGAAAGTAATGAACTACAGACCAAACACCATATCCATGAACCATAAGCTGATGAAAACTGTAAACTTCTCATAACAAACATCATCCAGCTGAGAAAAGATTTCAAATTGAAGTTTTTATACATGAAACAATTTGCCAATATGAACATGAAAATTCAATTAAAAGACACAGAATCCAAACATCATTTTTTTTAAAAGCAAGAAAGATGCTTATTTTGCTAAAATGTATAACCAATGTATTTGAACAAAGAAACATTTACGACGGATCTATGTAAATTGGCAGGCTCAGTGCAGAAGAAAACACCAAAAGGTGTGAGAATAACTAACAAAGGCCATAGCTTATGTCCACAAACAAACAAGATAATGTTATGTTTAGATTGGATTAATTCCCTCAACTATCATTGACTCCTTTCATGCAAACTTTTTTTTTCTTATTCATTCTGTTGTGACAAAACCATTGAAGACCACAAGGGAAAAACAACCAAAGACATAAAAAAAAAAAATGTGTGAAACAGAAAATAAACTTTCAAACCTTGAAAGTCCACAACATCCCTCTTGCAACTGAAAGGGTGATTTGTGATAGTTTGTGATTACAGCTCTTTTTTTGAAACTTTGGTTTTGTAAAGATGTGGCCGCTGCACGCTGAAGAACTCAATGTGCATAGGCGGGATTTGGTAGAGAATCACTTTTTGTGATTATTCTTATCTGTCCCTTGTGTTCTTCATTTCTTAGAAACTACTTTCTGAGAAAATAATGCTAACAACTACATTCAATGTAAAATGTTTAATGAACACCCACCAAACTAGCGAATACATGCATTGTCACCTGGGAACCATTACATCAATTCAGTCCGATCCTGAATGATATTTTATTTGGAAATAAGTTTTTTCTGAAAACGGTTCTGGAGTCGGTCATCGAAGTCATGAGGAAAGACCTTCACATAAAAACCAGCATCAGCAATTTGCAGACCAAATCATTAATCTGATTGGATGATTGATTAGCAGAATATTAAAATAATATTAAAAGATACCAGTGAGCATTTAGGTGTTAAACTTAGCATGTTATCTGTGATCAAAAGTTTCACATAAAATAGATTTCACAGCAGTCTTCAGAAGGCAGGGATTTCTTTCTGTCAACACCCAAATATCACAGCAATACAATAATGGTAACTGAATGTTCTCCATGAATACGTGTACAAAAGCACAGGGTTCCAAATAGAGGACTGAAAACAGAATTCCAAACACAGGACTAAAACAGGGTTACAAATAGAACTGAAAACAAGGTTACAAACAGAGGACTGAAAACAGGGTTACAAACAATAACTGAAAACAGGATTTACAAACTGAGGACTGAAATCAGGATTATAAACAGAGGACTGTAAACAGAATTCCAAACAGAGGACTGAAAACAGGGTTACAGAGGACTGAAAACAGGGTTCCAAACAGAAGACTGAAAACAGGGTTATAAACAGAACCAAAAACGGGTTACAAACAGATGAAAACTGGATTCCAACAGAGAAATGAAAACAGAGTTCAAAACAGAGGGCTGAAAACAGGGTTCCAAACAGAAGACTGAAAACAGGGTTATAAACAGAACCAAAAACGGGTTACAAACAGATGAAAACTGGATTCCAACAGAGAAATGAAAACAGAGTTCAAAACAGAGGGCTGAAAACAGGGTTCCAAACAGAAGACTGAAAACAGGGTTATAAACAGAACCAAAAACAGGGTTACAAACAGATGAAAACTGGATTCCAACAGAGAAATGAAAAGAGAGAAATGAAAAGAGAGAAATGAAAAGAGAGGGCTGAAAACCAACAAACAGTTGAGACAGACAAAACAACAAAATCTCCAAGCAATATCAAGGGCGGGACCTTCTGAAACAAAATTTCCTGAACTTCTAACACAACACATCTCAACCAACCACAACACACCTACATATAAATATGCCAATACATACTAGACAACACACAAAACAAGGTTCACTAATAATCTTTTCCCTTTCAAAAATCAAATTACTATGAATTCGAATCAGAATTAGAAGGATAAGAAAGAAATAGGGTGAAAAAGAGAAAAAATCATGAGCTTTCTACCTCACAAATAAAGAAAAACAACCCATCCCTGTAATAAAGAACAGAGTAAAATGTTACTGAGATCATAAACCTTGTTCATAAACAAAACAAAATAATCGAACACACTAGAGTTTCTGTTCCCTCAACATGGTTCATCTCATTCGCATCAAACAATCAGCACTTCAGCTTGGCATGGTTCATGTCATTGTGTATGACATACATCATTTAGTGTGAGCTCCACATCAGATGTCATACCGATAGATTCTGTTTCATCTACATCTTTGCCAGCTGATCTTCTCTTCTTTCCAGTACTATACGAAGTCTGCACCATGCAAAAGTCTGAACAAGACTTTCTTATGATAAATAATGATATACTGTCTGGAGTATAATGGTGATGCCAATAATTATTATTCGTAAAGGGAATGCTCTCAAATCATGAAAATGTATAAGCTCAACCAAATAACAGTTCGTGTAAATCCAACATCAACATTTGAGTGACTTAAGACTAAAACATGACAATTTGTTCTTACACCCCAGCATCTCCACTGCCAATATTTAATGTAGATTTGTCATGTTTTTGTCCATAAAACTGAACAAGAACACAAGTCAGTTTAGAAGAAAATGACAGCTCCAAGCAAAATTTACACTGGCTAAAGCATGAAAAAAGCCAATTGGTCAAAGCTCAAACAAAAATGTGGGTGGATCTGACAAAATGGGGCTAAAGGTGAAATTTTAAAACCTCTTAAAGAAATCAAAATAAAATATTTCTGTAATAATTTCAAGCAAAATGCTTACGCCGAATGCAAAAAAATGTCTAATCTTTCATATTTTACTAGTATAAGCAAATCTCAATTTCCTTAGAAGAGTTTTCCTCCTTTGAAGGGTTTTTTTCAGGAATTTTTCTTTCACCTAAAGCCTGGTTTCGTCAGATTCACTCCCGGCCAAATCTCTGAAGTTACTGTGACAAATGCATTGCCTCTACTGATTTAAATTTGTGGATTCATTTGAAAATCTGTGAAAACTGACAGACTGCACAATTTCTGAAATATAATAAGAACCACAGAAAAATTATGGGGTCACAGCAAAGCTGTTGCCGAAATATCAACATTTTCTGTTTTCCCTTTTAGTTTGCACTTCACTGTATCATTCGAGTATTATTTTTTACATGAGGCTTTGCTACATACAACTTTTTCCTTTTACATACAACTTTTTCCTTTTGCCAATTTTTGACTTTGCACAATTTCTGACCTCTACTGGAAACTTCAAAAACAGAAAGGTGGGACATTCAGAAGTGTATTGCAAAATCGGTGCATACTAAACTTGTACAAATGTTTTTACTGTATATAATGCTCCAACAGCTGAGAGTTCAGAAATCTGGCATGAGCTGCAAGAACAGCATCCAAAGTGCTAAACTGTTACAGTGTCTAGTTTAGGAAACCAGACACTGTTATAATCCATCAAAGCCATAAAAACAATAAATATAATTAATAACAATAATACTTGAATATTAATTGAAAAGATCGTATCTGGGCAGTAGTATACATTTAATAATTTACAAGACTGGAATGTACATGGTTTGTAGTCTGAAATACAAAATTGACAATGCTGTTTTTGTTGTATTCCATCTGAATCGATGTGTCAAATCACAGGAGTTTTTTCCCATAAACTTGCGAGCAAAACTATTTATGAGTTCATTTTTAATTTCTTTCTGAGATACCAATTTTGGGAACAATTATATGTGCTGGAAATCCATTCGTTCGACAGACCCAGCACACAGGAAATAACACCTATCAAATACTCACAGTCATATCAATTATACTATTAAACTTTTGAAGTTTGTGGACAGGATGAAAGTGAAGCTCAAATCCCTGTGCTGTACTCGACAAACAATAAAAATGAAGCAATGTTTTCGGGAAGCTTTTACAGTTTTTAAATTTTTCCACATTGGTGACATGGATGATTCTTTCGAATTCACCTTTCCAGTTCAAATAAAAAGGGAAAGAATAAATCAGACTTCTACCTAACCAATACCACAATTAACCCATGCCAAAAATAATAATTCAATAAAGACTCCAAGCAAGTACCGTCCCTCATACTTGTGTCATAGTCACTCTCCAAATGGACCCATGGACAATCTTGATTGACACACATAAGAAGAGCAAGAGATTTTCTGAGGACTCACTTCTCTCCCATCCAAACACATCTACCGGACAAATGAAAATCTACCAAAAATGGCAAAATACATCCTTAATCTACACAATTTAAAGAATGCAATTGAGGCATCTCAAACTAAATTGTTGTTCTCTCAATCTCTCAGCACTTTTTGAAAATTAATCAATATTTGCATAAAGTTAAGAAAATCAGCAAAGCGAGAACAAATGTATTATTTATTATTCCCAGTCTCAACTTCAGTATGGTCTCGGGCAGTGACTGCTATTGCAAAGATCCCAATGCTACTCTCAGTGAACATTCTTGTCATAATAACCTGAGTCACTCACCATTACAGTCATGACTGCTACATCACACAATTCTTCCATTCTCAAACCCTCAGCAATTTCATGATGTCTTCTTTACAAGCAATCAGCCCATGGAACTCCCCACGTTTCATTATCAGCGCTGTCCACAGAGCAAAGCCAATGCCAAATGTCAGGAACAATTTGGTGCTTGCCAGACTAAACGCCAGGAGAATCCCGCCATGATAGAACTCCAGGTCAACATAAGAGTTGAGGACGTACAAGATGAGAGACAGCAGAAACACAACTACCTGTGCCATAAACAAACATATACAATTACTTGGGCTGTTGTTACATGATACATTTTGACAAGTGACATTGAAGGGAAAGTATCATAAAATTATCACTATCACTCTTCACTGATAAATTTCCCCACCTTTTGGCCAAATGAACAAATTTTCAAAATGTGGATGCTTAGAAGGGTCTGTCACAAGGAAAACACGTGCACAAAAGACAGGGTATAACAATGAATGTGTATTATAATCCAAATGGCAGGCAGTAAATAAACCGAGTCTCAATACCATAAAGACAAACAATTCCACAAAGACATAATTATCTTTACCCACATCAACTTTGGCTCCTTGCTCGTCCTTGACTCATTATCCAACCAAGAAAACTGAGTGACAAATTCCCTTCTCTCAGAAACTATTGCATAATGTGAAATAAAGAATTGAAAGATTCTACCGTGGCAGATTTGGGTGACAAACTTTCATATTGCTTTCTATATTGTAGTCAGCATTATTTCTTCCAAAGTATAATCATTTATGGTGTGCGCAGTTCAGTTGCCAAGTTTGTGTACACCTGGCTTGATGATACACAGAGAATGTGTTAGAACAAACACCAAGGATTTGATATGAAACAGATAGAGCATTAAATAGAGATGTTACTTATTACAGTTGCTATATCACCATTAACAACAAAGCAAAACCATTAATGGTTGGCTGTAATAATCAAATTCAGCATTTTTATGTTTGACATTGAGGTCAATGAGAGACTTGTGAATAATGAAAGTTTTACCTGAAAGAATTTTTCCTCCCCGAGACACTGAGCCACACCTTTATCCAGAACCAGTAAAGATTCCTGCAGACTTTCTCTTGCCTCCTTGCTCAGCGCTGGACGGTGAATTCTGTCATGGGAATCTGGTGCAAGATCAGGAATATTTCGTTACATTGGAATTTCAACTAGACTGAAATAATCAGATTATTAACTGTTTCCTGAGTACTAACGTGACTGACTGCTCATATAATCTTCTTAAAGAATTTGTGGAAGAAAGGGTAGTAATATTCTACTTACAACACCCACATTAAGTACAAATTATAAGTCTCTTATGTTTTTCACGTCTCCAAGCCTCTGGCATGTTATTTGGAAGTTCGGTCTTTCAGTGATTTTGAATGACATCCGGCGTGAGATTTCAACTGCATCTTCCCTAAACTCTGTTCCTTTCATTCTAGTAATCATACAAGGTACAATTCTACATTTATTCAAAAGTCTATGATAGAAATTAACCTTAGATTGTGAAACTAAATAAAGCATCAACTTGTCACAGTCCTAACATATCTCTGCACATGAGAACTCTGTTCTTGTACACTCAAACTTCCAGCCTAGTCAGAGTTCACTCATCCCACAGTGAAGCTGTCCCTTACCTGCAGTCTTGTTGAACTGAAGATCAGCTATCACTGCCTCGTGGTCTGAATAACTGATGCCCAATTTTGGAATCTTGCCAAATCCAACAGTACATTCTGTTACCTTTGCCTGGTAATCTGGGGTATAGAAAAGGTAATACATAAAAGTCTCTGAGTTTGCCAAATCCATTCAAGCACATGCTGGGAAAAAACAGAACAATTACCTGCCATATACTTAGGACCATTATTGTAAAACTTACTGGTAACTTCTACTATAATGCAAAATGCAATGCGCAGATGAAGAGAAAAGTGCCGCAATGTCAATACAAACTAAATCTTCAGCGTCTCCTCATGTTACATATTTCTCCATCACTCAACACACAACTTGAAGACTTTATGACTTTCTTTGATCAGGAGTCCTGTACTTTCCCATCGAATAACCCAAGATATAACTAAACTAGACTTTTCTTGGTCACAATATTTAGGCTATCAATTTCAAACAATCTTTCAGGTCTATTCAGGAAAGCTCCTGACATATTTTTTTTGCAAACAGATGTGACCTCAAATATTTCATACAAGCAAAAAAAAAAAAGAATATGATGAATATCTCAGCATGGTCAAGTACAAATTATTTGTTTCAAATAAGATAATTTTCCATGGAGAAGGAAGATTGTTGAAGATTTAAAAACTTCACTGGAATATCAGTTACTTACTACTTTTTGTATTGTACATAATGTAGTCAATGCGTTCTCCTTCCAGACAATGTGCCTGCGAGGTTGTATATGTGTTGCCCGGGACATCACAGGTACACCCAAGGTCATCTGGGTTCTGATTCACCTGATAAAATATATAACATTAACAATTTTAGTCTTCTGAGTAAGATGCTGCTATGACACTCAACAAATATTGTACACTTCTCATTCTGCTGTCCTCACTTCAATGATACTGACAGTAAGAAATTTTAAAGTGTCAGAGACTGATCATATCTGACAATGTGCAATTTGTTTTGCTCACCATAACCCAGGAGACCTAGTAAATTAAAGACTCAATGACTGCACTCCATGTTATTTCATCAGTGCAGTCAAATCAAGGCAAGGAGGTTTTGAGACACAGAGCTTACCTCTCATGTCAAGTATTGTATAATTTACCCTCTTGAATCTGACACTGATCGTGACTGATCACTTAAACTTCTCGAACATGCATGAAAAATTCCAGTGTTCAAGTATACAAATTATGTATGTAAATCATCACAAGAATAATACATCCTCATAAAACTCAAAAGTAATTCTCAATCCGATCTAAACAGACTCTGGAAAGTATGAATGCAAATGAGAAAAAACAAAGCCAGGACACAGCTGTGGAATGGGACACTGTTCTTCACAGAAAACTGGTCTCAAAAGCAAAAACAAAACAAAAAATTCACTAGACTGTAAGCTGAAGACCCTGAAGCCAATTCCTACTGAGATTTAATGCAGATTTAAAGAACAAAGCAGACACAAAAGAACGCAAAGCCCGACCTTTTCTACCCAGGCATCCTTCAGATCTGCATGCTGCGTAATGACTTTGTAGCCCAGGTTTGCAGGTGTAGTGTTCAGATCTCCAGCAAGGATAACAACATCACAGTCCAAAGATGTATTTCTGAAGCATTTGTAAAGTAAAATTATCCACAATTATTCCTGAATGGAACTGTTACTATAAAAATATTAATACAGTGATCTTGGTAATGCTCACCTGTAAGTTTAGATTTCTCATTCATTCCTACTTGACTGGATTACAAATCAGTCATCATCTCTTAAGTCTGAGATGTTCTAGTCAATCTATCATCCACGTAATCCTGGGCTTTCAAGCTCCCAGTCTATATTGTACTCGTTTCAACTGTGAAAATCAAGATTATCTTAACTAATGAGGAAACGTCTTTCAAATCAGATGGTTCAATAGCCACTTTAAGAAACAATGCTAATACATGGGAAGTTACCATTGGAGTTTGATTTTCATACTTCAAAGACATCTTTATACAGATCAGGACCAAATGCTACTGAAAATAATATTCTTGGTTCATGATGAAAAGGCCATTGGTCTCAGTTTAGGTCAGTCCTTGTGCTTAATCAAAAGAACTTGAAAATACATAATAGCTGCCCCTACTGGGACAGGTTTGCTATCTACAGGTAATACCAAAACTTACCTGATGAACTGAGTGAGTTCAAATGCTTGAGCAAGACGGTGAGACAAATACTCATCTTGGTCACAGTTGTATTCTGCATGGAACTGACAGGGGAAACAAGAACTTAACATCAGTATCATTCACATCAAACTCACACAAGTCAAAGTGATAGATAATGTCTACATACACAAGGAATGTGCCTACAGACATGAATTAGACAAGAGACAAAACAAGACTCCTAAAATGTTCTGATTAGAACTACTCCTGGTAAACATTGGCACTCTTGGCATAGAACGAAAGAAAGAAAGAAAGAAAGAAAAAACAAGAAGGAAAGAAAGAAAAAGCATGCATTAATAATTTATACAATGCCTGCATGTGTTTCCCTGAATATATACTATGCCAACGTGCATATTAATCAGACAAGATATCATTACTCCGGTGATCCCATATACAAATGAAAGAGGGAAGTAAATCAATTGCTTGATCATCTCTTTCTACTATCATTTTTAGTATGTAAACATTGTCATATTTACTGGCATTAGAGAGTACTTGACATTGTTTTCTATCAATAAGACATTGATTTTGGAATTTTTAATCATTCACAGATACAGTTCCACTTACTTAGAACAAGCAAACACAAACAACTATGTGATGAACTTAGTACAAACTCTCAGAGATGCTCCATGCCCTTCTCTCACATTTTAAGAATAAAAATGAATCCCATTTATGATTCACATGTTGCAAATAATCAGCCTATGACAATTTTTGACACGAACTTACATGGGAACAATATAAGTTTATATCCAGCCCCTCCTCTTGTATCTTGCAGAGACCCACTCCTTTACCTCCAAACCAGTCACCATGAAAGACTTTGTGGGCGTGACCATTCAGCTGGAAACGATGGAAACTGGTCTCCGCAATGAGGTGTTTTGAAAATACGCAGATTCCACTACCTATAGTGCCACTGAAAGAGAAGCCGAGTTTCAACTCACATATTGCAACTATATCTCAAATGTTTAAAAAGCTAGCTAAAATTAAATGTCTCATTTGTCATGACACACAAAATTATCTACACAACACAAATGATATTCATCAAAATTGGGAGCACTTTGTATGGGAGATTGATTATAAACACAGTGATTCTGAAGTATTTGAACCTATTTGTCAGTTCATCATCTGAGAGTTCAATATAAGTCATTTCATATAAAAGGTGCTAGATGACTTACAACTCTAAAGATTCCATGCTGACAAATGCAGAAGAACATTAGAAATATCCCAGGACTGGTGATGCAGTAGTATTCAACTTCAGAGCTGTAAATCTTTTTGAACAATGTTTTCCACAATGTGATATTATAATACTGACCACTGCAAAATCACCAAAAAAACCTTCCTATCATTCCTGTAATATTAAAAGTTTAGATTGAGATGCACCATAATCATGTAAAACTCACCCACTCTTCCCCTTCCTCTTTTCACACCTCCAATGTGCAAGTATTAAACCAGCCAAATTATCAAGACAACAGAACTTTGAAAGACCTCAACATTTAGACCAGTCTATAGTCAGTGTAAGAAATTATCATATTTGTGTACAAAAAGTTACCTGTAGAAATAATGTGAGAATGGCAATTGCTCCTGTACCTTTGACCTCAGCAGATTAAAGTCAGCCTTGACCCAGATCTAACAAAACATAACATAACATACACAGACTGGAAGTAACTGAATTTAAGAATACAATATGACCAGTATCTCATAGTTTCACCCATTAAAAAAGTATAAGCATATCCCTTAGATTCTGGATGATGAAACTTGCAAACTTTATAACAGTAAATAAGCTGCATTAGGTCTATCTACTAATTATGCAGGAAACCCATTACTGAAAAGTGAAATCTGTGACAGATATCTATCCATCAGAGTCAAAAATTATAACAATAATTAAGGTGACAACGATTAGCTTCACAATCAAAAGAATATGACAGAATTATCACTTCCATCTATTACTTGGTAGGAATGTTTTTTATGATCTTCTTCATTAAAGTAAACTTATTTTATTTCATAGACATGAGATCACCCTGCAGTGGATGCCACTTCACCTACCTCTTCAAGAACAACAATATCAAAATTTCCACTTTCAATGTAATCCCCTATGGCACTGATCCTCTCCTGGCGATTTTTACACAGAACTGGAAATGGGAGACCCCTGGAGAGACAGAAAGATGATAATTCCTGGAAACAAGTGAGGACCTACATAAAAATGAACACTCTTAGACTTGCAGGAGTTTTGAAAAACAAGAGATTAAACAGATCCATCTCATAATAATCAATCATCTTACTGTGCATCTTTTCCCAGAATATGAATATCATTCTGAAATACTCCACCTTTCGGAAGATCAAAGGCAATATTTATAATTTATTATCAAGGACTACTGTATGAAGGGGTTGTTTGACTGTCCCACATGTGTGCACATATGAGTTCGTAAGGACTGGTTTGTGCTTTGTGAAGAAATCCAAACATAAAGCAAAGACTTGTCAACATTCTTCTCACCATGAACACCTACTATGGTTTTGGATTATTTTCTAAACATCTGCTGCGACGCCTGGCAAAATAAATGTTCTTCTGCACGGGATTCATAATTTGGAAAAGGACCATCAAAGAAATTCAGATCTGTACCAGATCTCCATCAAGAAGGCACGGCTCGCTGACTAATTTGGGCTGCAACATGGTGAGTTATTTTTCGTTTCTGTATACAGAGGAACCATTGCTATAAGACTACAGAAATGGTCCTGATTCATGGAATGGGCTATAATTAAGGTGGTTAAAAAAAATCCAATAGAAAAGGTTGATTTCGAGGTCAAATTGCATGTGTTATTACATACTGAGGTCTTATGCCAGAGGTTCTATTGTATGGTATCGTCATTAACTGTGGTAAAACTGCTTTATTTAATGAGATTATGTTTGGATGCAACATTGGTTACAATTGGTTAGTCGTAGGTGTCATAATAAGGCTGTAGGTGTCAATAATCAAATGGCCTTCGCTAGCGATATCAGAAGATCGGCCGTGCGCGTCCTTTCATACAGTAGTCCTTGTTTATTATTTATATATCCTAATCATTGCTTTATTGTGGGGGAAAAAAAAAGAGAAACTTTGTTCACAGATGTTCAATGGGAAAAGTGTGAAAAGTGTTCCTTGTGGAATTCATTGACTACTTAAAAAAAAGTAAGTTACCAGGTTGATTTTGAGCTGCATTAAATGAAGTAACTATATGCAAATGGTGATTGACAATTTTCAAAGATCTTTGATATTTATAATGTGTAGACAAGCCTCATGCTGCTTTCAGTCTGAGTGCATATCATTCCCAAATTTTGCAGTTAACTAAACAGACTGTCAGACTGTCTTTAAAATGTCAAGATGAACCTGACATATTAAACAAACCTGATTAATTCATGGCAAACATAATAAAGAAACTCTTGCCTGTGGGTTTGCGCTAGAAAATGCACCATTCTTGTCTATTCAAATGAGATCCAGGCAGGTCGTTTCCTCATTCAACCCTACACATTTGAGTATTTCTCAAATCAAAACAAGCCATTGGCTAGCCTCTTACTCAAAGGGTCAGGTAGTGAAATTATACAATGTAATAAAAAGATCTATTAGTATTATCTTGCTAAGAGCACAACACTTCACTTAAGCATTCAGTCGCTCTTACAGCTGGCATCCTCACATTTTCTTTTCAATGTTACAAGATACAATCCAACTAAATACTCTTTCACAATCATTGGGCCAGTACGCCTAGATTAACACATTGACTCCCCGGCAGAATTTTACGGCTGCACCCCAGGTAAATTTGCCACAAACAAAATTCCGCATATATATATATATGACTTTCTAAGTTTATTCTGAATAGAGCTAGACTATACAATATCTATATTAAAAAACAGTAAGGAAAAAAAATTCACTGCTGCGAGGAAGAAATGCCCAGACCTGAAAAAATTACATGTGAAAGATAGTTCTTTTTGCTACTAATTTTTAGTACTATGTCTATTACTTTGGCATGAAAGCGAAGTATCGTAATTTTGTAATAAATGAAAATAGGCCTAAAAATATCGAATAATGCTTTCTCCTCAACAATGATGGCCTCCCTCCTGCCTTTGTTTTGTTTCGACTTTAGTACCGTGCATGTCATAAAAAATAACCATGTCAAGCTTGGTGCGCAGTGTCCTGGCACGCATGAGTTCTGAAGCAGGACTGCAGATTACTACTTTTATTGTAAGAGAGAGAGTGAGAGAGAGTACGCCATCAAATAATGCTTTCTCCTCAACAATGATTGCCTCCCTCCTGCCTTTGTTTTGTTTCGACTTTAAACTACGGTTACGTTTCAAAGTTTGAACGCATGAGTTTCTGTGCCGTCTGCCTTATGCACGGTACGGGCCATATGGGTGTTACTGTGCCAGTTGTGAGTTGTTTTCTTCCTAGATCTACATAATCTGTGTGCTGATTGTGGGTGTTGTTTGCAACCCGTTCTTTGAATGGGTCCTTACACTAGTATAATAGATTTGTTGGAAATTGAATGCAGAATAAGATAAAAGGACTGACAGAATAATTTAGCACAGTTTTGATACATGAACAGCACAGTAAAGTGAAATAAAAAATTCAAGACAAGATTTTCACACCTAAATTTTTCAACTTACCCCATGCTTATACCGCTACTATGTATCCCTATCCATTCAACTTTTGAAATAATAACAGTAATTTCCCATTATGAATTTACCATCCAAATTTCATGAAGATATCTCCCAAACTTTTTGAGTTTTAAGATCAAAATCATATCACAGACATGGCAACATATTTCACGATGTTACTGTCGTGATGTTGCTATGTTTATGATTGTGCTTTGTGTTACTTTAATCGCTCGTCATGTACTGTTTGTTTTATCTGTTTGTCTGACTATCTGCTATCTGCTTGTGTTGAACAATAACGCACCACTAACGAATACCACTGTGCGGAGATGACGTCACAAACGTTGCAATAAACGACTTCGTCCTTCCTAGCGCCATTGCTCGGTAGAAGGATTATAACTGGATCATGCTTCTGATCCTACTACAGTTGAATGTTGAATAAAGCCAAGATAATTGGCTAAAACAGACTTCAGACTCTCCGCTTTCAATTTATTCATATCAATTTATTCAACATTTCAACATGGAGCGTTTTCTCCGACCTGAGAGGTTCAACGCGGACCCAAACACACCAGACGCATCCAAACGCTGGATTCACTGGCTGCGAACTTTCAACAATTTCCTGTCATCTCTACGACAACAATCTTCCACTCCTACTCTTGATGAACTTGACTTGCTGATAAACTTCGTTGACCCCTTTGTATATGAATACATCATCGATTGTCCCACCTTTGCCTCTGCCGTGGAAGTCCTGAAAAACATTTATGTTAAACCTGGAAATGAAATATTCGCTCGGCACATCTTAACAACTACCAAACAAGAACCAGGGCAGACACTTGACCAATTCTTACAGAGATTGAAGATTCTTGCAAAAGAGTGTGAGTTCAAAGCTGTTTCAGCCGACAAAAACAGGGATGATTTCATCCGAGACGCTTTCATCAGTGGCCTCTCTTCAAGTCAAATCAGACAAAGACTCCTTGAGAATAAGACATTAGACTTGTCTACTGCTTTTGATCAAGCTAGATCGCTAGAAATGGCCGAAAAACAATCCCAGACATACAACAATGTACCAGCTTCATCATCAGTGCCCTGCGGCAGTACCACCACTCCAGCCACCGACGAGAGTGATACACTATCAGCTGCAATCAGTTCCAAATGCTTCTTCTGTGGTTTTCAACGGCATCCCCGATCAAAATGCCCTGCTCGAGAGGCAATTTGCAAAGGATGTGGGAAGAAAGGACATTATCAAAAGGTGTGTCTATCAAAAAGAAAACGGAATGACTTCGCCTCTGCTGCTAATCCCATCCTTAATTCGGCCTTCACTGCTGCGGCCCCCTTAAGTCTTCAGAAAGCCATTATAAAAGTCAAGGTCTTTGACACTCCTCTGAAGGCACTGATAGACACAGGAAGCTCTGAAAGTTTTATCTCAGCAGACAAAGCTCAATTTATGAAGTTCAAGACCTTCAAGTCTAGAAAAGAGATCTCCATGGCTTCCACGAATCTCTCAAGTACAACCAAAGGCCATTGTTTTGCTACTCTGGAATATAATGGCGAAACTTATCAAGGAATAAAGCTCTCTGTTCTACCAGGATTGTGCGCTGACCTAATACTGGGTCACGACTTTCTAGATCAACACAAAGGACTTGAAATGACTTTCAAAGGCCCCAAGCCTACATTCTCTGTCTGTGGCATAACTGCTGCAAAGGTGGAACCTGCCTCTCTGTTCAAGAACTTGCTTCCCGATTGTAGACCTATAGCTACAAAGTCAAGACGGTTCTCTATACCAGATAGACAATTCATAGACTATGAAGTCCAAAAACTGCTTGCCGAAGATGTGATTGAACCTTCTGATTCTCCGTGGAGAGCGCAAGTGCTGGTGACAACAAATGACCGGCACAAGAAAAGAATGGTAGTGGATTATAGTCAGACTATCAATCGTTTCACCCAGCTTGATGCATATCCTCTTCCTCGAATAGATGAGATGATTGAGGAGATCTCGAAATATGAGGTGTACAGTACAGTAGACCTTCGCAGTGCCTACCACCAAATTCCCATAAAGGAGGAAGAGAAATTCTACACTGCCTTTGAGGCCAGTGGAAACCTCTACCAGTTCAAACGTATTCCATTCGGCGTCACTAATGGAGTCGCTTGCTTTCAACGCATCATTGACGGCCTCGTCAGAAATGAGAAAATTAAAGACACTTTCGCATATTTAGACAATGTCACTATTTGCGGTAGAAATCAGAAGGAGCATGATGAAAACTTCTCTCACTTTATGAAGGGTGCCGCTGAGTACTGCATAACTTTCAATGATGACAAGAGCATCCTTTCCGCCAGAGAAATCAAGCTGCTTGGGTTCCTGGTTTCCAAGGGCAGCATCAAACCTGACCCTGACAGACTACAACCGCTGCGAGATCTGGCTGATCCTCATGACGCAAAATCACAACGACGGGTTGTAGGCATGTTTGCCTACTACCCTTCTTGGATCCCAAACTTTTCTGACAAAATACACCCTCTTGTCAACAACCGTACTTTCCCATTACCAAAAAAGTGAAATGTGCTTTTGAACTGTTGAAGAGAGAGATAGAGAATGCTGCTGTTACAACCATTGACCAGGATATCCCTCTTGTGGTCGAAACAGATGCTTCTGACATAGCGATAGCAGCTACCCTGAATCAGAATGGGAGACCTGTTGCTTTCTTTTCAAGAACACTAAATCATAGTGAAAGGAAACATTAATCTGTCGAGAAAGAGGCATATGCCATTGTGGAGGCTCTCCGGAAGTGGAAACATTATTTGCTTGGAAAACATTTCCAACTTGTGACTGACCAGAAAAGCGTCGCTTTTATGTACAATAACGCTCAGAAAGGAAAGGTGAAAAATGACAAAATCCAGAGATGGAGAATTGAACTGTCGTGCTACAGCTATGACGTAGTATACAGACCTGGCAAAGAAAACCATGCAGCAGACGCTCTCTCGAGAGGGTACTGTTCTACTGCTAACTCGAACGCCGAAACACTGCAAGATCTCCACAGCACACTATCCCATCCTGAGGTTACGAGGATGATGCATTTCGTCAAATGCAGGAACCTCCCTTATTCACTAGATGAAGTGAAGAGAGTGTGTGCAAACTGTAGAATCTGCTGTGAACTAAAGCCTTCCTTTTACAAATCGACTGATGCTAACCTTATCAAGGCCACTCAGCCTTTTGAACGCCTTAGCGTGGATTTTAAAGGGCCTTTGCCTTCTTCCTCGAGGAACAAGTACCTTCTGACAATGATTGATGAGTACTCCCGCTTCCCCTTTGCTTTTCCATGTGCTGATATGAACGCCTCATTTGAGGTCTTTATTTTAGGAGGTTCGCTGCCCTTGGCATTTACACCTCACTTTACTTGTTTTATTATTTCTTGTTCTGGCGGGGGAGGGGGGGGGGGGGAGATGATATGGATAAATTTTTAATCTATTAATTTCAATTTTGCCCGGGCAGCGGCCTTTCGGCCTGCTCTTTACGATTTCCAACTGCCAAGGTATCTTTAACGTGCGCAACGTGCACACGGGCCCTCCGAATTTTTTCGTCCTTATCCGAGAAGACTAGGTACTCGATCCTACCCCCCAATAGGACCAGGGACTTGAAAATATGAGAAAAATCCAATTTCCAAGAACTACTCGATCCTACCCCCCAATAGGACCAGGGACCTGAAAATATGAGAAAAATCCACTTTCCAACATGCCTGCACTGCCCGGGTTTAGAACCCGGGACCCTTGGCATGAGAGGCGAGCACCTTGCCTCTAGACCACCTTGTCCCCTATGAACGCCTCAACCATAATCAAATGCTTTTGTCAACTCTTCTCTCTGTTTGGAATGCCATCCTATGTGCACTCTGATAGGGGTGCTAACTTCATGCCTAGTGAGCTCAAGGACTTCCTTCACAACAAAGGTATAGCTACTAGTCGGACTACTCCGTACAACCCTAGAGCTAATGGGCAAGTGGAAAGATTGAACGGCACGCTCTGGAAGACAATAACGCTTGCGCTGAGGTCTCGTGGCCTAGAGACCCATCAGTGGGAGCTCGTTCTCACAGATTCACTTCATTCCCTAAGATCTCTTCTATGTACCGCCACAAACGAAACTCCGCACGAGAGAATATTTCGCTATAACAGGAAATCCACAACTGGTATAACTCTTCCAAGTTGGTTAACTACTCCCGGTACTGTGCTCATGAGAAGAAACGTGAGGACTTCGAAGTATGACCCCTTGGTAGATGAGGTTGAACTGTTGGATTGCAATCCTCTGTATGCTCAAGTCAGACTTCGTGATGGGAGGGAGACAACAGTGGCTCTGCGCCACCTGGCACCTCCTGGAGACATGACTACATCGCTTACTGTTCCGAATGAAGCGGCTCCTTCGCCGACAAATAATGACTTAAATGTGAATGACCCGACAAATCAGATAATGCTTGTTCCTGAACCAGCTGTTATGCAGACCGGTATGCAAAATCGTAGCTTGGATCTAACAGACTCTCTGAACACCCCAGGTAGTAACCCTTCGACTTCTCTCAGAGAAGAAAACTTTGAGATTCAACCAGAAGCACCTGATGAAAGTAGACCTAGTCCAAAACGCCGTCCTTTTGTTCGGACCAGGGTTTATAACTTACGGAACAGAGAAGCTTGAACTCTACGATCACCAGGACTTTTTCTGTGCATACTTGATGCAATTTGTGACAATAACGTTTCATTGCATTTTTGTTCGCTAGTATTAATTGGGGGTCACTGTAATTTTGAAAACGTGTTTAATGATGTCCCCGATTACCTGAGGGGGGAAGAATGTCGTGATGTTGCTATGTTTATGACTGTGCTTTGTGTTACTTTAATCGCTCGTCATGTACTGTTTGTTTTATCTGTTTGTCTAACTATCTGCTATCTGCTTGTGTTGAACAATAACGCACCACTAATGAATACCACTGTGCGGAGATGACGTCACAAACGTTGCAATAAACGACTTCGTCCTTCCTAGCGCCATTGCTCGGTAGAAGGATTATAACTGGATCATGCTTCTGATCCTACTACAGTTGAATGTTGAATAAAGCCAAGATAATTGGCTAAAACAGACTTCAGACTCTCCGCTTTCAATTTATTCATATCAGTTACAACACAAAAATATAAAAAAAAACAATATGGATTTCAACACGCCATTCACTGTTTACGTTTCGCAGAAGGAACAGGAAAGCCAACCACGTGCATGCACGAAAGTATACTTCGTTGCAACAATTGGTAGAGCTTCTTAAATTAAGTTTTTAATTCCAAGCCGCAAAATCCGACTTAGGGTCCGACTTTGTCGACAGCTTGAGCCGGAAAATCCGGCTTAGGGGAGTCAAAGAGTTAATTGTTTTTTCCAACCTTCTACTTCTAGATCTAGATCTATGTTTACCACCACATCATACAGATAATTTGACATTTGGTTTCACACCGATGGGTTTTGCAAAGTCAAGTAGAAACTGCGGGAGAAGTTCCATTTGAGTTAAATTCTTGAGATATTAGTAATTACAACTATGTCTACAACTAGGATGTGACTTTAGAAGCATCTCTATGAGCAGGTGGTCGCAAGGAACACCCCTGCCCCGTAGCGAGTTAGTCCCCTAGGTGGATGTTTTATAGTAAAAGCGGGGCTCGGCGATTAATACCCAGAACATGAAATATGCCCAATGCTCTGGACAATTGTGGGCAATCCAAACATAATCATAGGCCTACGCCACGGACCACGGTTGCCATGGCTAATCGAAAGAAGAAAAAAAAAAAGCCATTTCTTTGGGTAAAATACTGCTTCAGACTTACCAACAATTCAGTGTCAACACTTTCATTGCCACTGTCATGACTGGAAATCAAAGCTGCAATTCTGACCCAGAGTTGTAGACGCTGCAAACCTTCGATGAAAACAAGTCTCTTCTATCCTAGCCATTAACGTCGGCCGGAAGTTTACAAATGGAAACGGAAACGGGCTCATTAAATATTTGGTCCAAAATATTAAGGTCTAAATCTTGTAACAGCAATCAACCCTGCTGCGACCCCACAGTTTTTCTGTGGTTTTTATAATATTTCGTCAATTTAACAATCAGATGAATTATCTTTAATTTTTTCACACTTTGCACAGAGACTGCACCGTGTGCTCTATCATGAATCACAGCCTATGCACAAAAAAAAAAAAAAAAAAGGAGCGGAAAGATCGTAACTGTCATACCAAGCTGGCCTTACGAATAAATGCTACACAACAACTAGACTATACTCTTTCTACTACTTTTACCCAATTTTCTCTCGTGTGTGAGTCACTGAATTAATTGTAAAGTCTTTTAAAAATTATGTTTGGTGCCTGAGAATCTGTGGCAGAGTGCAGCTTTGTTTTCGTTACTTCTTTCGTCAATTCGACATGCATGCATTGCCACACTGAAATTGTGTTGGTTACCGCGGTTTTGACATGTGACGGTGTAGTTAGACGATTTAGACTTTTGAAGTGTCATGAATCTTATTTTTGATCGTGGTAAAACGCTGTAATTGTGGAACATTTGCCGCGTTCTTTCTAGGACTTTCAAAGCCCCCACCCCCGTCCCCTTTTTTCCATTATATACAATATCGATGTCTGTCTGTCTGCATGTCCTTTACTTGGTCAAACCGAGAAGTTTTCCCTACCAGGAACGGATGACAGGATGAGAGAGAGCGAGAGCAGGGATGAAGCAGATCAATTTATCCTTTTTCGGCAACAAGATCAGTGAAAATGTGCTGGTAAGAAACTCATCAGGTGGAGCCAGGCAGATGACGATCTTCAGAGGAAGAGTAGATTCTTTCATTAGATGTTACGGCCTTCAACTTCCTGACATCTTCTAGAACCCCCGGCCACATCGAGTTCATGACTCTCGGCCTTTAGTTTAACTTCCTGACATCTTCTAGAACCCCCGGCCACACCGAGTTCATGACTCTCGGCCTTTAGTTTAACTTCCTGACATCTTCTAGAACCCCCGTGGCCACACAGAGTTCATGACTCTCGGCCTTTAGTTTAACTTCCTGACATCTTCTAGAACCCCCGTGGCCACACAGAGTTCCTGACATCTTCTAGAACCCCCGTGGCCACACGGAGTTCATGACCCTCGGTGTTTGTCACCCACCTTTTTTTTTTTCTGTTTTTTTTTTTTCGTCTCCAAGTTTTTCTTTGGATTTGAACCCCTACCGCTGGTTTCTGTTTTTCTGTGGAGGTGTCTTGTCCATTTTTGCCAAAAACTGCCACTGGTTACATGGTATAATTTTAGGCTATATGAATTTAGTGTTCATTTCTTTTACACCAAATCCAGCAGGAAGCATTTTCCGCTGATGTTGCACTTCTAATTTTCCCGGCACTTACATTGAGTTTCTTCAGAAGAGAGTACATTGTTGAACCGACAAATCCCCTGGCTCCTACTTCCATAGCCAACATACTTAACTTCATTCCGGCATTCCTTAGATCCTTCAGGAGATCCTGGTATTTGGCCACTTTGTATTCGTGCTGCTCCTCCATGCTTGTTTCATACGGGACCGTTAGCTCGATTAGGACGTAAGTCTGGACTTCCTTTGAGCTGAGTACTATATCTAGTCTCATACCGGAGGTCCTTACCGGCCCGAGATAGTTGTTCCATCCTTCCAAGTCTGCTGACACTTTCCACTCCAGTCATTGGTTTCGGCCAGTAACCCGCGTGCAGGGAAATTGCAAAGTATATTGGTGTGGGTATTGCTGGATGCCTGACTGAATGTCTTTGTTCTGGGTTTGTCAGACTTCTTCTCTGCTGGTGCAATGGTCGTTACCAGAATTTCAAGGACATGATTGTGTCACCAGGTGTATCTTCCACAAGCTAATGCGACCTTGCACCCACAGAGAATGTGTTGTAATGTCTGTTTCCCACCACATAACGGACATTCATCACTGGTATCTTTGCTCAATCGAGTGAGGTTTGTCTTTGCGGGAAGGACATCGTATGCAGCGTGAACGCTGAAAACCAGCTTCATAGGCGTCATGTGCCAGATGTTCCATGCTCTTTGCAAATCGCTCTCCCAGTTTGTCTATTGACCTTGCACTCCTTTATGCACTGCTTTCTGAACTCTTCTCCCGTCTTCTTCCCGTCTGATCTCTTGAAGTACCATGATTATGTCTCTCTTTTCTTTGGGTCCTGCTGTAGACACCAGCGGATATGAGTGATTGCCTAGTCCTCTTCTATTCCACTGAGTGGATCCGATGATGTCCTTTATCTGCAAGGAGCGTTCTGCTGCTGCGACTGCTTCTTTCACTTTCCGTTTTCGGCCTGTTTTCAGTTCAGATTCCATATGTTTCTTACTGCTTCATCTTGTAAACCCTATTGAGCATTAGATGGAGGAGGTCCTTCCCTACTTTGTATTCCTCATTCAGGGATTTAAGCGGAAGTACTAGCTTAGGGAAAGGGCAAAGAGAGTGGGGGAAGGGGAGGTTAAATCCCTAGCAACGTAGCGTACCTTATCTAGTAAGTAATTGGTAGGAAAGTGGTTTTATTAGATTTTTGCCATTCACTCTAATTCCCTAACTACAAAATGTACCCTTCTTGGAAATAATATGCATTACTGCAGATTGAGTACAATTTGCTTTTAGACAGGTCACATTATAAAAAAAAACAACTGAAGCATAATTGAACAGTAGATGGGTATTTGTGGCTTTCAGTTAAGCTGACTTACAACGTTCAGATCTGTCTTTCGAGCATTTTCCTCAAGCATCCCATTAGTCCCGTGATCATCCACGATTGTAATAAACAGTTACGAATGGAACATGCGCATGGCCCTTGGTATAATAAATTGTGTGCAGATTTTTTCGTCTTTTTTGGATTTTTTTCTCTTTTGGGGTGGGGGTGTCTGTGCAACCTGGACAAAGGGGGGGGGGGGGGGGGAGAAGGGACGTCACTCTTTTCTAAAAGAGAAAATTATAATTATTACCTACCTTTAATTCAAAGATGGCTGATGTTATGTGCCTGGAAATAGACTCACTACTGGACTCCATGGCATTGTCTGTTCCTTAAACACATTTAAATATGTTCAAGCTCCTACAAGGCAGAGAACATCGAGGGCAGGGGCCACGATGCCTTTATAAAACTGCGACAGGTCATTTTGCCGTCTTGTTGGGCTTCTTGCTTTACGTTTCCACCGGTTATCTGGAACATCAGAAAAATATCTAACTGATCTAGATCTAGATTCTAGATCTAGATTAGATCTAGAATCTAGATTCTAGATCTAGATCTATATGTCGATCTAGATTCTAGTAGATCTCTGTCAAGATCTAGATCTAGAAATGAATCTAGATGTCGATCTAAATTCTAGTAGTCTAGACTCTAGTTATCGACACCACCAGTCACCACCTCTTTGATTGTACTGTTCTGGTTTCGTTATATGTTTCAGCAAGGCAAACTTCGTGTACATCTAGAATCTACATCTTGACTTTGGATCAATGGAATTATGAGTTAACTGATTCACGATTATAATTTAATATAAGCTGTTCTGAGCAGTTCAACTGAAATTCACTCAGCGCAAATGGTAATGAAAATCACACTACACTGGCGGGAAATATTCTTTGGTGGTTTTCCAAGCTTCCTCCATACATGATACAGCCACAGTCCTGATCACCAAAAGGCAGTATGAAGGTTCCCAGAGAAAGAAACAAGCAGGACATGAATGAGTTAAAATATGTGGTTTTCCCAGTAGGCCTATTTCCTGAATTGATTGATTAGATTCTGTGACTTATAAATGCTGATTTGTGTTTATGGCTCCACAGATGACCTTTACTTCCTCCAAAGACTGAAGCTGGACAAGAAACTTAGTGTTCATGATGGATGTGTAAGTTCTGCCATCAAGTTTGTCTTTTTGCTTAGGTAGTAATATGACATTAACTGGTTACTTGATCCAATTGTCATATATTTTTTTTGTTTGTTTTTTGCTTCTTTGCATTAACATGAACAGGCAACTGGATGTAGGATACATTGAAGTCAGCATTTAATCTCACTATTGCTATTTCGTACATTATTTCTGAACTTTAGATAAACATGTAGGCTAAGGCATGCATATTTAACCATTGTGTTTGTCCTCTTCCTATGTCTTTATGCCGGTAAAATTAGACCTTAAGACAGTCTGGATAGCCAGTTTCTCAGAGGATCTTTCAGCAGAGATACACTACAGGCAAGCGTTTTAAAACATCCAGATTCAACAATGCTTAGGTAGTATTTAGATACCTGAAGTGATTGAGATGTCAAATTTTTACCAGTCTCTAGTAGAAATCAAGATTTATATGCATTTTGTGAACCTAAACTGTTGGGAAGAAGTAAATCATTATACAGTGAAGACATCAGAATTACTTACAGTAACAGATTCATATAAGTTTGGTGTGACTGTGATATATCATAATATCGTAGGAAATCTTACGAAGAAGTACTGGGTATGGTACCATGGGTATGTGCAAAGTTTGGTCATTTTGCTGTATTTCCTCATCCCTTATGGCAGGTCAACACTATTAATTGGAATGACAACGGTACACTAATCTTGTCTGGTTCTGATGATCAGCACTTGGCCATCACAGATCCATTCACAGGAAAGGTGAGGATGTCAGTTATCATTTTGAATTAGTTTTTACCTGCTCTTTTTTAATTCTACAAGTTTGCAGCAGCACATTTTTCCAGTATGTTTTAATTAACAGTTTTAAATGCACATGTAACAAGATGGTATTAGGGTGAAGGTGTAGATATGGTGTTTCTGTAAAGCGCATAGAGCATTTTTGTAATGGATATGCGCTATATAAATGCCATCCATTATTATTATTATTATAGATGAACCATTCATGTGGGTTTCACTCTTGTTACTGCGGCTGGTTAGGCCGCAACATTCACTCGGTTCGTGCCAGGACGGTTTAACTGCTCACACTGTCAAAGAAGAATATAAGTCTATTGTAGGGCACAAAAGACGTTTATTCAATAACACACACACCTGCTCTCGACTGGGGGAAGAGACGCAGTCGTGTAACAGTATACCAATTAACAAGACAAATATATACATGTAATGTCACATGGCATAGTTAACACGACTAGCATAATAATAATACATATATGTATAAAACGTAAATAAATCAAGAGTGAAGATAATAAACACAACATGAGATGTGCGATATCAGAGAGAGGAAAGAGAGAGAGAGAGAGAGAGAGAAAGAGAGAACAATATTATCGAAAGACTTCTAAACATTCAGTACGCACTAATATCGTGGTCGTCGGTATAATGGTATTATGATAGTGACTGGTATCATAACTTCCCGAGTCGTATATACTTATGAGGAAAATATATCTATTGCTTACAGAGTTACACTCATCGTAAATATCTGATAGCATCTGATATTATCATCTTAAAATCAGCAAGAACAGTATTATAAGTATTAAAGAGCACGTACCTGTCAAAGAAGAATATAAGTCTATTGTAGGGCACAAAAGACGTTTATTCAATAACACACACACCTGCTCTCGACTGGGGGAAGAGACGCAGTGCTTGGGGCTTGACAGGCCCGGGGTTTTATACGATTCTTTCCCATCCTCCCACGGTCTTGGGGGCGGGTCAGTCTAACTGTCGCTCACAGTTAAGCACTGTGATTGGAACACGCTCCTACGCTCCTTTAAGACAAAATACTGAATCCCAAAATACCACATACCACACACACAAACTGCTTTTTCATTTGACCTGGTGTGTCCTGAGAAGTTCGTGTATCTGTAGTTGGTCAGCACAGAGGAAGGATTTTCATTTTCTTCACAAGCACTGTCAGTATATGTAGCATGATGTTTAAACCCTTACCCTGTGCCAGGTGTATATATATATATACGGTGTCCAATTCCCAAATACTTGCATCAACGGACGTGCAAACACGAGTGGTCAAGCTGAATGTGCCGCGCGGAATCCGTGTTCTCATGTTCCAGGTCGCTGTCCTCTTTGAGACGTAATAACCATTCCTCACTATTAGTATATATCTCTTTTAAATCAAAGGCATTATGACAATAACATGTTAACCAGTGAACCACTGGTCAGAATCACAAAGACTAAGCTTTCAAAGGCTCTCCCCACACTATCAAATGTGTAACAGTAACATCATCTTGCGAACTGTTGCTCAACAAGTTTGCAACATTATCTCATTTTCTCCCAACCTGACCATCATCTAGAGTGGTCTGCATCTAAGAACCAATCAGAAACAAGCTCTGAAATGACCTTTGCCACATGCCCACATTGGTTCATTAGAGTATGTTCCAATCTGGATGAAATCATTTGTTTAGGGCCTGAGGGGTGTGGGTAGTTATCATGCTTCGTTGTCATGAAAATTGCAGCTGTCAGTTTGGTATCATATTTCAGGTCATTGGTTAGAGACTTAGAGATGAGGTTTCACTGGTCAATTCATTATGAAGTGTGATAAGGCATAGCAGCGGATGTTTCATACTGATCAAATACAACCAGACCACGTGGACAGCGGTAGCGTGGTCATCACATATCAGCAAGGGTCAGTGTGACCCAGATAAGATTCCCCGTGAGTAAGGTCAGTAACGGGTAGCGCATGGCTTGGGAGTTAATCATTATAGAATCAAACAAGATTGTATATTTTTTGCTTTTCTAAGTGAGATCCGATGTTCTTTACTTCATTGTCTACCAGAATGTGGCCAAGTTCAGATCTGGACACCGGTCAAATATTTTCAGCGCCAAATTCCTGCCGGGAAGTATGGACAGAGAGGTAAGATTGTTAGATTTTATTTCTTTTAAGAAATTAAATTTATTGCATTTTTCACTGGTTAATCTGTCATCAGTGTGATGGTGATTGAATTCATCCATTTTTAACTCACCCATTCATGGTCATTTCCTCTCAAACTGGCCGCTCTCCAGCATTTCCAAGACAGAGACATGCTCTTTTATAGATGAATAAAAGCTACACATTTATATCAAATTTACATCCTTGTCAATTGAATTTCATTTTTTAATAAATCTGTTCTTCATCCTGAGAATTTTAATTTTGCTAAGTTATCATTTTAGTATTGAAGAAATTTGATTACTTACTGCCATTTAGCACTTTTTCTTTTCTGTACAAATTCCATACATCATGAAGATTGAACAGTATTTTTACAATGTATTGATCAAGAGGCAGTTTCAAAGTCCATTAAATCATCTTGAGCCAGAGACATTGGGAAGCTGAACATTTTATTATTCTGAAAGCTTTGCATGTCTTACCAGTATGTAAATCTTTGCATGTTCAGAATGTAATCATTATACAAGAAATTTGTGGAAATTCTGTTTTATTTGGAAGTGCTCTGGTAGGGACGGACTGCCTACGGATTGCCTTGCCCCCATGGTTTAGGGTTAGGATAGTGCTGTCTGGGTTGATTCCTGGATAGTGGAAATAACTACTGTCGGATAAATACTGCTGTAGAGATTACCCTAACCCACCTTGTAGAGACACCTGTGCCTACTAAAAACCCAGAGGGATAGTTCAAGTGTCCCTCTGGACGCACGTTACTTTATCAGTTTATTTAGTTGTAGGAGCCAGGATTAAGCTTAGAGTCATTAGGCTGAATTGATTTCTTAATATATATAGCAGTGTTTCATTGGGGCAATTTTAAAAATTGCATGTCAGTACCAGAGAATTTTTGATAGTCTGTCTCGAAACTTGCAGGTGGTCAGCTGCTCGGGTTCTGGAGAGATTTTCTATACAGATGTGGACAGGACTGATGCTTATGGGACAAACAGATTTGACTGTCACTTTGGAACTACTTATAAAGTAATGGCAGTCGAGAAATTCTATCTCATAAACAACGTTGAGCCATGATTTGTTCTGTTTGAAAATAATTTAATCTATGAAAAACAATTATACAAATTAGTTTTGTCAACATCCATAAAGTGCCTAAAGGGTTAATGTGACTTTTTTTTTCATATTTGAGACCATAAGCAATACTTTTTATTGTCTAGTTCTTTTTTGTCAGTTTATATTCAGTATTATGATGAAACAACCACCACATATTGTACTTGCCCTCGTAGGATATTTTTGTCCCCAGAACAGTTGTTGAACATAAATCATAATTATACATTTTTAATTCCGTGTTAATCACTTAAAATTTCCGTTTTCGATGTCTGTTATTTTAGGCATGGCTTAGTCCATAAAGCTACAATATGCAAGCTGACAGAACATTAAATTTTTCTTTCTGTTAGTTGTTAGTGGTACCCAATGAAGCTGCTACATTTCTGTCTTGTGGTGATGATGGGACAGTTCGTTTCTTTGACCTGCGCACCAAGACCAGTTGTTCTAAGTTTAACTGTGAGGAGGTGAGTTGCTTATCAGATCTTCATGACTTCTCCTTGTTCACTCATAAGCACAACTGTTGCAATACAACCAGGAGGAGAACTTTTAAATCTTGGTCCAGAACATATTTTGCATCTCCATTATATTTAACAGATTACCATTTCTTTTGGATTTATAGTTTAAGATCTGCATTTTATCAACTTGCTATATGTTTGCTGCTAGTATTACAGGACGAGGAGAAAATTTATTTATACTCTCTGAATCATTGTAACATGAGGAGCAATCTCATCAGATCTGTTATGTTGGGAAGTCATGTATAATACATGTGTAATACACATTTTTTGTTCAAAGTGAGTCTTTGGTTTTAGTGTTAAATTACGCAGCTTCATGTATTTATTATAGCTGTTACCAGCATTGAACATTTTATTGCACACATATTATGAACATGACAGTTTTTCTGGATAAGAAAATGCAAGGTTGAGATCAAAGATCAAAATAGACTGAATCATGTAAGCTCACCTTGCATATTGTCTCTGCCAGGATGTTGTGATCCATCTGAGAAATGCAGTGACAGCCATGGCTGTGGACTCTGTGATTCCCTTCCATCTTGCAGTAGCGTCCTCAGATGGCATAGTCAGACTGTATGACCGCAGGATGCTCAAAACCAGAGAGACAGGGGGTCAGTTTCATAGTGGCCTTTTTAAATTACACTTTCCTGCCTTTGCGCATGTATGCCTTGTTGAGAAGGAATTTGGAAGAGGGGTATATTGATTGGAGAACAGAGAAATCTCAAATAACAGAAACAGAAGAAAATTGTTTATTGATTTGAGACTTAAGCTTTTTTATTATATTTTTTGTTGTCATTTTCTTGAGGACTCAATAAAAAGAATATTTATGTCGATCAGATGAAGTAAAAAAGAAGCAGTAAAATTTGGAATAACTTATCAGGGCATTTGTTACTGAGTCCATATACAGCTCAGCTAAACTGTTTTAACACATGTTAAAAATGCACATTGATACAGGCTAATATTAAGCTAATGTGCCACTATGAAAACATTGTTATATCCATGATACTGGAGGTGGATTGAGTGAATATAAAAATTATTGTGGATAACAGAAAAGATAGCTACAGTTTTGAATTGGAAGTATTTTTTCTAGTGAAAACAAAAATGAGTACTAAAATGTTAAAGAATCTTAAGTTTGTTAATGGTGGTCAAATAAGGACATTGAAACCTAATTAATGAATGTATGAAAAACTATTTCTTTCCGCAGGGAGTAGTGACAACCTCATATGCCGATTTTTGCCACCCATGAAAGGAGCAGAAAAACGGCATTACAGAATTACCTCCCTGAACTATCGCCAGGGTTCTCATGATGTGCTAGTGAATTACTCTTCAGAAAATATTTATCTCTTCAATACATATGAGACAAACAAAAAACAGCGTTTCTCTTCCAGGGTGAGTTTCTTATGGCTAGAGAGAGAGGATTATGAACCATTTTACTGCCTGTGTCAGGACTGGAGGTAATGTAAGTTTGCGTAATTTGGTATTTTCAGTTCCAAGTGATTGCATTAGGCAGCTTTTGTTCATTGCCCATGTTTTTGTTGAGAATATATTTTACTTTTGCCACTTTTTTAAGCTCCAGTATAAACGAAACAGCTATTAACTTTTAATTTATCACTTTACCTATAAGTCCATAACAGCATATATCCAATGTTGCTATTTCAATGTGACCGCATTGTCAGTTAAGTTAACTTCAGTCAGAAATTAGGTTTAACACGGGTGTGCATTGTGTAGCCTCAGGCTGAGTCCAGTGGATCAACATCCAAGCCTGTGAGCATGACAGGTCCCAGTCGTGCCAGCAATGGAGGTGCTGGTCCCAGTGACAGTGAGGCTACTAGCGCTGGTGCTGCTACCACAGACAATGGCGCTGATTCTGAAAGTGCCTTCAAACCTATCAAACGTCTGCGGCTGCGTGGTGATTGGTCAGACACTGGACCTGATGCTAGACCTGAAAGTGAGGAACCAGGTATGGATGCCAACAAATATTTCACATAATATCTTTGAAATTTTGCTTACCCGTTCTCTGTATTTTTTGGTTGTAGGGTTTCAGTTTCATATTCCTGTTTTTTGTTTGTTTGTGTACATTATATTTGTCTTTTGAAATGTTTGAAATAGTTATATTAGTTATGTGTTTATGAGTACATGACTACTGTTAGATTGAAACTTTACTGTGAGACAAATTTAAAACATTTTTTGCTAGCAAAGTGACTATATTGCTGACACTGAATGAGTGTGGAGCAGTGAGTGATAAAACCCAGTTGGGACGAATTCCTTACGCATTCTTGTCATTGGTTGTATGAGGACCAGTGAGTTTGCATCTGATGAATTGTAATCTTTTGGCAAGGTTGAGGATTAAATACAGCACATCTGAGTTGTTTTTGTTGTTATTTCTTTCAGCTTTAACCAATACCATCATGCAGCGCATGTCTGACCTTCTGACTCGCATGCTCAATAGTCGCAGTGACCGCGGTGGAAGCCAAGAGGAAGATGGAGAGGAGGAAGGTGCAACTGGAGGAAGTAAGCTGGGCATGTTTGGTAGCTGACATGATTGGGGAGAAGGGAGTGAAAGAGTGAGTGAGAGAGACTGGTGCTGCATGTGTGTTAATACAGGTGAACTTTGTCACGAGCGAGTGAGCGAGGATCAGTAGTTACGAGAAGAGGGTTAGAATAAAGTTAACCCACGGGGTAAGGGAAAGCGTGCATGTTGTGAGTGGTGGGGGTCTGAATGAGGCGAGAGCGCTGTATTACTATCACTGCACACTAAGACGTCCAAGAAAGCGGACGCAGGAGAAAGCCCCAGAGGGCGAACATAAGGAGAGCAGTCGGAAGACTTGGGAGTAGTGTTTTTCCAGTGATGACTGGTAGGTGAAACGATGATTGATAATAGTTATGATTGATGTATTATATTCGTCTATGACCATGATGTAAATAAGTATATGTGAGGAATGTGGAAGTCCTTGATACTGTATATAGCAATGTGCGCCATGAGCGATAGATGAAAGTTGAGTTCATGGATTTGTAGCGAGAGTGAGTATTGTGTACTACGGTGGAGGTGTGTTACCGTAAGATGTTGGTGAGTGAAATGTGAACTATTGTGTGTACGCTTCATGAGTTGTAATGAGGGGTGAAGTGATTAGAAATGGTATGGTATTATACCAATGTAATGTTATTCTTGTAGGTGCCGGGGTCGGGCCGAAGAGCGCCGCCTACGGTGAGCACAGGGGATAGGCCAGCATAGGGCCGGAGGCCACACATAGGCCAGGAAGGAAGCTGTCGGTGCAGGACAGTAGAGGCACATGAGTCGTGGCAGTCTGGCCACCGACAGGGACGTATATATGATCGTGAATGTGCTATTGAAATGCTAATGTGCTATTGCCATGTTGATGTGCTATTGAAATGCTAATGTGCTATTGCCATGTTGATGTGCTATTGAAATGCTAATGTGCTGTTGCCATGTTGATGTGCTATTGGAATGCTAATGTGTTATGGCAATAGGAAGGGGCTATTGAGAGACTGCGGTGCCAGTGAAATATTAATGTGCTATTAAGACCCTGAGAGGAGAGGCTGAGGCCGAAGTGTCTTTAGAAAGTAACTACCGGGTTGTGGACCCGAGGAAGAGTGCATGTGGGAATAAGGCCGTTGGACGGTAGTAAATTCAATAATATAGTGTATGTAATTGCACTTTTATCTGTATCTTTATGTATAATAAATGTGTGAGTCTGATGGGTTGTTCTGTTAAGTGTTATACTTGTTCGTTCGTGATTGTTGTCTTGTTATAATTATTACATCTCCCAGTCTGGGATTTGTGACAAACTTTGGCCATGATATGAAAACTTAGTATAATTGTTCCTCTAGCTTGAAGCGGCAGTGACCTTGACACAACTAGCATTGCTGGTGAGATGGAATGTGTTTGAAAATTACAGTACAATGAAAACTTGTTTTGACTTGTCAAGTTCACAGTTGGTCTTTTTAAGCTGCTTACATTTTCTTTCTAATTTATTTTTTATGCAGGATAATACTGAAGATGAAGATCCTAGTACTAAAATTACTTAAAATTGGGTGAAACTGTGCAGAGGGGAAATGTCTTTTATGGATTCTGAAGTCCACTGCCTGATATTGGAAACAAATAAACTATCTAAGCATCTTTTCGTTGCAGTGCAGATTTCATTTCAATCAGATTTAGCACACTAGAAAGTGCTCATGGTCAGAGCTGCAATGCGAAAAATGCCAATGTCATTTCGGGATAAAAGTACAGGAGATAAAAAGATAAATTCAAAGTAAAACTGCTGAAGTCACAAAAGAAGATAAGTGAAAGTAATGCCTTAGTCCAAACAAGAAAATCGTGTTTGTGAGATATCAAATTGAGTATGAAAACTAAACATTTGCATGTTGGCCTATCAGCCATCACAGAATGTGAAACAAGACTTAAAATAGAACATTTATAATGAGGTGTGGCTGATTTCATGAGGAATTTTAGTTTTCAGGATCAATTTTGTTAAAATAGACATTTTTACCTGAATTAATTTAAGCACTAGAGTCCTCAATTTCAGGACATTATAAGTGTTCATAAATTTCACCATAGATTTCACTTTTCATTGATGCAGTCAAAGGTGTCATGAAGGGATTTTCTTGGCACCTATGTGTACTCTTCAGTGGACAATATATTCTCCATAAATCATTTGTGAGCAATATTGTTTCTATGTATATATTACATGAGGCATCAAGGCAATGATTAAGTACTTAGTTTATTCTACAAAAGATGGGTTTGCTTTTTCTGTACAGATCGTGGGGAAGATGAACTGGCTCAACCTGAGGAAGACACAAGAGATGAAACAGTAACTGCCACATCCTCTGAGGCAGCAGCGATGCTACGTTCTGTCATGTTCCGTTCAGCCAATGCTGCAGCAGTGCGCAGCCTGGGAAATCAAGGGAGACCATCAGCTCGTTATTCCATCTCCAGTGAAGGTTTGGTCTCCCCTGAGTTGTCATCACAAGATATGGAGAGTGGAAGTCAGGGTGAGGCTGCCCTCCCAGACAGTGATGTTTCTGCCGCGCCTCCAACTCACGCAGTTACTGCTGGCACTGCTGATAGCCAGGAGAAAGATATACATCTGTCTGGCATTAGCGACACTGCAGCCACTACCAGCAGTATGTCACCTGTAGTAGAGTCCCCCACAGTTGCTTGTGGAGAGGACAATTTAGCCAGTGTTGAACAGAATTTGTGTGGTGTGAATGACTCAGATATGGCTTGTATAGAGAGGAATCAGGAAACAGTTGGTGAGACAGAACATGTCTTCTCTGATACTTATCTCAGCAAAAGAGAAGAGACAGTGAAGGCAGAAAGTAAAGAAATGTGTGTGGAGTCTGCACAGTATGGTGCTGGTGGTAAGACAGAATGTGATATGAATGTTGATAGTGATAACAGTGATACAGTAATGGAGATGGGAACTCCTGCAGGCGGGAGGGATGGTAATGGTGTTGCACCCCCAGCTGGGTTGGCCACCAACAAATCCTGTGATAGGCTAAGCCATATTTCAAGTGCAATAGAGGAGACCAGTGTTCAGGGTGAAGCTGTGGTCAGCAGTGACCCCAGGTTGACCACTCACGGCACACAACAACCAATGTTTCCAGCAATGCTGAACATGCCCAGTAATCAGGCCAGCATGTCCCCCACCAACTGTGGCAAGCTCAGGTCAGGAGTGACAGGAGAAGAGAAAGAAAACATTAAAGTCAGTGATATCAAAATGCAATCAGAGAATGGTCAGTCTCCTTCAGACAATCTCCAGGTAGCCACTGAAGTTCTCCTTTCACCTGCAATCAGCAACATGGAAAGCGAATCCCTGGCTAATGAAAGCAATGTGGAATCCAATTCTGAGAGCAATGACTCTATAGCAGAGCAAATGTCAGCAAACCTGCATATCAAATCTGCTGTCTCACAATCTAAGGGAACTGCAGATCAGCTGAATATTGCAGAGAACATTGGAGTACCAGAAGCAAGAAATGAGCTGTCCATGCAAGGATCCAGCCAGCAAGTTGCGCCACCTGTAAAGTCATCAGTACAAGCAAGGCGCCATACAGATCCCAGCCAGCTACAGAGTACATCCAAAGGTAGTTCTGGTCAACAAATTTTGAAAACTACTGGCACTGGAGTTGCATCAGCTGCTGAGTCCTGCACACCAGACATCCTTTCCTCTGGTTGCACCTCACAGCTCAACTCATTGTTCAGCATCACCCCTTCTGGGTCAGGAAGCACCGTTGCCATAGCTGAAGGTGCTCTGAGCAGCTATGAAGGAAGTAACTCTCAGAGGACACTCAATGATGTAGCTCATTTTAGCTCTCTGCCCAACCTGAGCTGGAGTTCAGGCCCTTCACTGACAGAGATCACGCCCACTCCAACATACAGTCGTGACTCAGCCAAGAATCCATCAGTTACATTACTGTCTCAAGTATCCCAGGCTTTGCAGGGGAAAGGTACAACAGCTCATCACCAACCATCAGGTTGTCAGTCTACAGCTCAGCCAACTGTCTGTACTGATCGACTGTCAGGTTTAGTCAAGACAGACAAGGGGGGTGAACATATCCAAACAACAATAGTTGATCAGTCTCAGGAGGGACAAGAATTGGCCCCCACAGATTACAAACCTGAATCAGCTACTGCAGGATCCTCTGCTGGAAACACCAACCAGGATATCTCAACCTCCACTCACTTAACAGAGTCGTCTACACCAGTGATGGGCTTTTTTACCTCTCCAACTTCTGAAGTTTTAGAAACAGCAATGGTCATTCCTGGTGTATGTTCCAGCTGCCAGGAAGAGTTTGCCACAAGAACAAGAGACCTGGATTGCCTACAGGTCCAGGAACAAATACAGTCTGGCCTGTGTCTTCAGTGCTTCAGGAAATATCAGAAAGAGCAACCTCAAAAAGGTACCGCTAACTTTTTGCTGTATTGCCAAATAGCAGAATTGTCTTGAAAAATATCTCCACACAGCCAGGTATTCATGTCCTTCAGTTTAACAGCTGTAGTTGTATTTCAGTATAATTCAGTAGTTAGAACATCAGTGAGGCAAGACAGAAGAATGGCCATTCATGATTTCGTAAAATACCAGGAAAGGCAAAATAGTTCACTGACTTGCAGACAGGAAGTTGAATAGTGAAAGTCCTTGAAGAACTTCAGCCAATGTTTTCTAATTGCATTATTTTGAAAAGACTTATTTATTGAACTTGTTCTTCTTTATTTGCCAAAATGGCAGAGCTACATCGTTGTGAGACAGAGGTGGTTCTCTGAATCTCTCACAAATACAAGCAGGCACTGTCAAATTTGTCAAAATAGGTAAAGAACAGATGAGACGTGAGATGTTTAAATTCTTGTTATTTCTGCCAATATGTGGGAGACGCAGATCATTCCAGCCTGTATAGAGTGTGGGCATTAAAATTTGCCTCAAACCAGTAAACACTTTGGAATATACAAAACTTGGCTGCTTCAGCAATTGTGATTGTCAGAATTGTCTCTGAATTAGAGTGGAATTAGCAAAAGAATGTGAGATGGAGTAATTGTAATGTCAAAATGAATTTTATTGTTTACTCAGCAGCATCTCTTTCTCATTTATATATCTGTGTATCTTTACATCAGGTTGTTCTGAGGCACAAACATCTCCAGGGTTGCATGGCCATTCAGCTGATATTGAGAACAGAACAGCTTTGATAGGAACAGAAAATGAGAGCTGTGTTAGGCCAGTATCTCAGGAACCAGCAGCAGCCAAGGGAAAGGTAGATAAGGGGAAAGGTGTGGGAAAGTCCAGTTTGAAGGCTGCACAGGCTGGGGCCAAATCTTCAGACTTCACTCCATACAACAGTGGGAAAATGAAGATTTCAAGTGAACCAGAACAAACATTGTCCAGCAGTGCCTCCCCTGATGTCAGCTGTCCTGTCAATCCATTATCTGTCACTGTAGCATCAGGTCAATGTGATACCCCATCCGCAGTCAACATATTTACTCAGGGGGAAACTTCAAATCAGAAGACAGAAGGCTCTGGTGCTGGTGGTCAATACAAAAGCTCCTATAAGTTACCTGGGCTACGCTCACACAATCAAGGTAAGATCAGCGAGAAGGTTTTCCTGTGAAGTTGAAGATAGTAAAATCTTTCTGGTTTCATATTTCATTTATTCCTTAGAAATTTATGTGAATAATTTCCATCCTTTATAAATAGATTATCACAGTTTAAATAATCCTGTATGTACTACTATTGACTGGCAGCACCAGCAAGATGAAGAGATTTTCATTGGTATGAAAAAGAAATTTTCCCTCATCATTTCCAAAAAATACCAGACATATAATAGATACATATGAAGGCCTAGGAGATGGAATGATGCATTTAACAAGATGAATGTGAAACGTGATATATGTAAAGAAAATGTATAAGTAAATAAAGGAGCCCTGTTATTTCTCATAATAAGTGACCTAACCCGTTCAGGGATGTCAGTGTTAGGGACTTTGGTCAAGTCTGGATGTAATTAATTTTTTCCCACTTTGGGAAAAAACAGCATGGTTTAGAAAAATGCTTACAGAAAAAAAGTATTGATAGTAAAGTAAAATGTTATACATCCAATAGAAGAGAATTGAATGTAGAGTATAATATAAATCGGCGATAGGTCCAAACGCATTTTTCACTGGAGCCAATGAAAGGGGGGATACGTCCCAAAAGAGTTATAATAATGTCTTTTTGTCCATGTGTATAAAACTGTCTCTCTTAGGTGGCTTTGAAATGAATGATGTTTTGAGTAGACTTATTATATGTTTGTGTTTTGCTGTGGGCATATTATCTGTTGGAGATATTAGAACTTGAGTGTCCAGTATTCATTTCTCGCTAACTTCATTGAAATGTAATGAAATCAAATGTGTCAAAATAAATGTTATTTCACCTGCTTAAATTATTTCCAGTGTTTCCTAATGATATAAGATTTCTCACGGTTTCAAGAGTAGTTGAACTTGTGTGTTTGTACCTTACAGGCACTGACAGACAGCGGCGGGTTGGCTACAGTTTACCTCCAACTGGCAACTTTCAACTGCATGGAGATGACTCGGAGAGTGAGGAGGAGGAGCCAGTGAGAGGGATGAGCTTACCCAAGTAGGTGGAGAAATGTGTTCAAATGGGGCAAAAGGAAAAGGTTGCATGCTGCAAATTTCTATGTTAGGGAAAAAAATGAAAACAATTAAGAAACTTTACAACAAATCACAAAAGACATACAGAAATGAAAGGGACAAGAATAAGTTGCTGGTCATCAAAGATCATCCTCAGAGTAAAAACAACTTGTACTGTTGAAACAACACTCAAAAAAGCAATCAAAATACAGCCACTGAGCTATTTGGGGTAGTCCATCCACAGGGAAAAAGGCTTGACTACAGACGTCCTGTATTTTTTATTAAATATTTTGGCAAAGTTTGTTATAAGACTGTTGTACATGGCAGACTTAGCAGGTCTTGGAAAAACTGATTTTTATTATGTTTTTTTTTTTTAAAGTTTTCCTGTCATTAAATTGACTTGGTGCTGATGAAGTATATTGTACTGTTTTCTGTATTACGGCTGGTCTTGTAAAATCTTTCAAAAGTTTCAGGCATCATCATAATTCACTTTACTGTTGGGGGCCATGAAATCAGCCGATTTCATTCAAATAGTTATTATAGGACATTGTTAGTTAAAGTAGAATACCATAAGGATTTCTGTTATTATATTTATAATCGTGACATTTTCAGGAGTGCAGCAGAGAAGGAACGGATGAATCAAGCAGTCCAGAAAATACAAGAAGTGTATCGTAAGAAAAGGGAGGCTAGAGAACTGGCTAAGATGATGGAAGTTCCACAACCTCGGGTCCTAATGAAATATTCTGGTCATCGCAACTGTAGAACAATGGTCAGTGATATGTCCATTGATAAATGTAAAGTTACTTTTGACATTTTTGTCATTTAGAAATTATGGTTTGATAGAAAGCTTATGAAGTCACTTTGGCAATAGCAACAGTGATATGGAAAAAGACATCGAAAATGAAATTTTTTCAAGAAGTGCAAAAAAATGTTCATGTTGTGCCCTGATGATTGTTCAGTTTCCAGTATGTGACAGTCAAAAGAAAAGGTTTGTTTCACAAAATTATAATTCTGAAAGAAAGACAGACGAGGCCATTCTCAACTGTGGTCGAGTACCTCTATGACCAGTATTCATTTCATTATTGTTGCACGGTTCGTTGTACTAGTCAAAATTTGTCAAGACAGTGCCGTTTGCAATTGCAGATCAAAGAAGCAAATTTTTATGGTGATCATTATGTGGTGTCGGGTTCTGACTGCGGACGTATCTTGGCCTGGGAGAGAGAGACTGGACGTATGGTGATGTACATGGACGCAGACAGACATGTGGTCAACTGTGTACAGCCAAACTTATATGTACCAGGTAACATTTCTGTACATTTCAAGTGACAAACAACACACCACCAAACTAGTCTGTTTCAGAAACATTTTGACAGATTCCAGCAAAAATTGTGACAGTTTGTCTTATCCACAACTTGTGTCCCTGATAAGAGAAGTATTTTCTCATATGCAAGTGAAGAACAAATTTGGACTTCAGAAGTGGCATTCACAAATTATCATAACTTTGTTTTTCATGTGATTAAGGAAGTTTTGATGTGTATTTAATGTTTATTGTGTTTTTTTTCTTTAGTTCAAAATATGGATGAAAAGAAATGTTAGGTCACAGTATTGCCTTGAACAACAGTGGGTGGATATAGATAAACACAGTGTATGTTAAAAAAAAGAAAAGAAATTTTAATTTATTTGTCAGTATTTAAAAAAAAATTTGTTTGTGTGTTTTTTCCACTTACAGAGTTCCATATGTTGTAATGGTAGATGACACCTTGATTGATATTAGATGACCTCTGACCTGTGTATGTACATGTTTTCTATCCCCAGTATTGGCCTCCAGTGGAATTGATTATGACATCAAAATCTGGGGTCCCCTAGAGGAAGAGCCCCAGTTTGATGAGGACAAGGCAGAAATGGTGAGGCAAAAAATTACATCCCCACTTTAGCTACAGATATTCTGAGATGCAGTCCAGATTGTAAATACAAAAGTAATACTTTACTTACAAATATTCAAGTGACAAGAGTAACAAAAGTTGATGACCAGCTGCTTCATTAGATGGAGCTAAGTCATCGTCAGACTCTTCCATGTTATTAACAAGTGTTCAACAGAACTGTTATTTTGCTCCTATTTCAGGTTGGTTTCTTTTTGTTTTTTTGGGGGGAAAGGGATCAGTTTAGGGCCGAAAAATTTTGTCCCACGGCTACATGAAGTACTCATCACACATTGGTGTGTAGAGTTTTCCACACGGCATCAGATACACAGTCTAAGTTAAGTTATGTGTTTGTAACTGGCTACATTCTGTTACCCTGATCAGATCATACGGCGTAACGAGCTGATGCTGGAAGAGACCAGGGACACAGTGACAGTTCCAGCTGCCTTCATGTTAAGGATCCTGGCTTCTCTGTCTCAGATCCGTACAGGTCAGTAACACACAAGGCCAGTCTCAGGCCATGGCAGACCAACTAAGATCTTGGATAACCATTTGTAGACCCACATTAAAACCCACTGTGAGAGAAGCGAGAGGGAATTGCTCCAGTAAAAACTGAATAACAGCACGTCATTCTCAGTCACCAAACAAATCACATAGATGCAAGTTGTATTCTGGGATAAGCAGCAATGGATAATTTGTTTGACATAGATGAAACAGACTGAGAGTGACACAGGTCCACCTTCTGGTTACAACTGTCATGATGGCAGTACTACCCAAGTTAAAAAAAAAAAAAACGTCCCGTAAAATTCATATTAAACAGAAAAGAACCGAGAAGAGAGAGAAACCTGGACAAGCACCAGCTACAAAAGTTGGGTCCGTCTTTTTTGTTTTCTCAGCCACGCTATTATTTTTTTTTTAATTTAATCATCAGGTCGAAACGCAGGACGAGGACAGGCAGGCAATGAGTCACAAGAATAGAGACTGAGACAGTTCAAACTGATGGGAGATGAAGATATGATTGGTGGTGATCATTCAAATTATGGTTATGTTTGCACCAGTGACACAGAGAAACAAAGAATGTTGACCCAACTAGAGTGGATTGTGCCCAATACTAATGATACACGTGACATGATAAAAAGCATCTTCATTCTTAAGAGTCTGTGTGCTAATGACATTTTTTAATCTTTTTTGTTGCAAACTACTGGTCTTATCACTAAATTGTCAACTGAACGTAGTGCTGTATACAGTTCAAAGATCTTATCCCTTTAACTTAGTTGATTTGTGGTATTGACAGCAGAAAGTTATGACATGTCAAGAAATCCATTGTACTAATTGATCGCCTTTTACAGTCATTATTTTCTGACAGTAGTTAAGCAAATGTATCATCAGTGCTCTATGATAATAGCGTAAGTCAGACTCATGCCAAAAGGCAACTGACACTTCATTGCATTCCTGATCATAGGGGCTATCAGGTAATATTGTAGGAAAAGAAATGCGTCAATAGGAAAATATAATAATCCAACAGAATCATAATGGCATAAATCACAGGAAAAGAAACAGTTTTTTCTTGATATCTCCAAAGTGTCAAAAATGACTTCTGCCGATATTGTTGAGCAGTGAAGGTATGGGAAATGAGATCTTTGCAGTTTGCTGTTGAATTAAGAAGACTGCACTGCTGTGGGTATTGTTGGCATTGAGTGAAGTAGTTTCAGTTCTGCATTTGAAACTTGACATTTCTGGTCTTTTAGTGAACTTAAGAATGTTCGGTAGAGTCAGCCTATCTGCACAGTTATTGCAGTTTTTCATAACTGTTTGAAATTTTCAGCTTGGGACTTGTACATTGATGAACATACTACTACAGAACCCATTCATATGGACTGTGTGTTAAATGGTTTATTAGTGTGAAAATGGAGTTTACAAAACAGCGCAGGTTACAGAGGCAATATACCAACGTGAGCAACATGACAAGATTCAGTGTGCACAGAGAATCTTGTTCAGAGAACATGTGCTATTTGTAACTCGTCGCCCAAACCTTCTCATGAGCCTGGAAGTCAATTATTTTTTAATTTTATGGATTATTCTTGGTTGCAAATAACAGTAAGCTCTTATATAGCCTATTTGGTATGCGACAATCATTTTTCACTTCTTCATGCCAAATTCCAGAAGGATGCATGCAGTAGTTTTTAAGCTTATTTGGTAATAAAGGAGTTTTATTGTACTTTTATGTAACAGATTTGGGATAGCACTCAATTCAGATACATCCAGAAAATGTGCATAGTAACCCTTACAAGCTCAGTTTTAACAATAGCAAATCTACTGGGGAGCTCAAAGTTTTCTTGTCTCACCAGAACAATTTTTTTTTTTTGTTTCTTCTGTTTTGCACTTTTTTTTCAAAACATTTTATATTGACTTTTCAACATTTGAATTTGCGCCATTGGTGGTCACACCCACTTCTAGTCATGTATGGAATGATTCATCAGTTGTATGGCCATGTGATGTACATGTGATATACATTTATATATATATAGATATATGTTATATTGTCATAGATGTGATAATGCAACCTTGAAAGTGATACTTGCTTATTTATTCAGTCATTCATGATTGTAGCAAAGTGCATTAATTTGCCCGAGCCAAAGATTCTTACATGCTTTTTGCCTGCATATGTATATATTATATAATAAACATAACTAAATAAAATAATAATGAAGAGCTTTGTCAAGAATTATTTTGCTGTAGTTTTTTTAGTAAGACAGATGATACCTGAAGGAGAAAGACAGTGGAGACTGTGCCTTAATGAACTCTTCGTTATCTCATGTGTAACAGTTTCCTGGCATTTGTACCAGTTTGTGCTGACTTGTTAAATCCATGACTTTCATTTATTTCAGTAGTCAGAATGAGGTCTCGCAGTACTGATAGACCGGCGAAAAAATTAAATTGTGAACAGTAATTTTACACTCTCCCAAATACAAATCATTAGTGTGGGACACGGAACACTTTGAGTCTAGAATGTTCAATTCAATTTTACAGGAAGAAGAAAAAACTGGTTCAATACAGAAAGAGCAGACTTAAAAAGACAATTTTTAATCAATTACATGTACTTTGTTTCCATTTTTTTTTCTGGCTGGTAGTTTTACATATTATGTCCATGTGATGTGAATCCCACCTTTTTGTTATTGCATATGTCCAGCCTGCCATAATATACTTCCACCTAAATCAGTAATATATCAACTGGCTGAGCCCTCTTGGCTTGTTCTTAATACACACTACAACATTAAGTTGCATCCGTCAATAAATGCAGTTAAAGTGCACCATCCACTGATCTTTTATCCTCCTTAATTTTGTTGGTTATTAAACTTTAGGAGGGACACCCAGTTGTTATGCTTTAAATTTGTAGGGAGAAACTATGGAAGTCCCTTTTGCCACTAAGTTTGTTTTTTTTAATTAAAAAAAATAAATTTTGTGCACTTTGACATGGATGGTAAATATATTAACCCATTACCACTCAGTTTAAAATTCACCTTGCCTGATTCATGTACTCACGAGATGGGAGATAACTCTTTCGAAATAACCAGTGAACATTTCTGCATGCAATTTGCACAAGGCGCCGCCATTTTGTCTGCTCTATCACATGACCTCACCTAAATCTTGCTAGGCACGTTATTTACGGCTCTATTGGGTTGCTACCAACGCCACCACAAGCAGCTGAAAATTGGTGTAATTCGGCTGCTGTGAGCAAACGTACTGGTGTAAATTATCAGCGTATTTCGGCTGTTATGAGTGGTATTGGGTTAAGGGTTACCTTTTGTTGCCTTCCAGTAGCAAGAAAACTACTCTTTCATATTTCAAATCAACCAAACATCATTAGATATAAATAATGACAAACGTTCATAATGAAGCATTTTCTTTAAGTCACACTGATCTAACAGATGACACAGCAGAAAGCACATGGATCAGAAGTTTGTTCAACAAATAAAAAGAGATTTTCAGTGTTTGTTACAAATGTGCCTTCAGAATGGCTTAACTGGATCTTGATCAGCACTGTATGTATATACACATACATTGTTTTGTGAATGTAAATTTTCATCCTGTTCTACAGATTTTGAACTATTCAAGATGAGCAAAATCTTGTGACATCCACAACTGTGGTGGATATCAATACCATCCCACACACCCCTCTTCCTTGTCTTGAAATATTGGAAATATTGTGACCATTGCAGTTTTTAATTTTCATAGTTGTCATTTGTCATTGTGAAAAAAGTGGCATTTCAAAGCTTGAATGTTTGACAGTTAGTTGTCAGTACTTTGGCTGTTTCCTTTTGTACTTTGTGTCTGAAATGGGATCAAACAATAATAATCATGGTAACCAACTTCCTTGGTAAAATGTATGGCTTCTGTATTCTTTTCTGAATCTCAATTTTTCATGACTTTTTTGAAGAACTCCATGTATTATTGAATTTTTGCTATTTTGGTACCATAATGCAGTAAATGTGAATGTTGTAAATCAGTCCACTTTGTACAAAATGCATCATAATAAATGTGGTGGTATAGTAATGTACTCTACATTATTTTTTAATATTAATATAAGGCCACACTTATTCGCAGATGGATTTTTGGTTTTATGACTTTTATTTAGGAAGAGCTCTTTTAGATCATAATTCTGGCTTGTTTTGTGAAATAATTAGGCTCTTTACTCAACAAGATGGTTGGATTCGGAGTAACGCATGGTGTTTGCACCAGGTTGTCTTTTTTTTTTTTAAGCGATACTTATCTGTTATCGTGTCCTTGGTAGCATTAGAGAGAGCCTGCTTAGTAATGCTTTCATTAGCCAATTTTGTCGGGTGTGAAATCACAGAGAAAATCAGACAGAGCAGATAAAAATAAGCTTAACTTCCATGCAAACAAAAAAAGTAACAAAACAAAACATGACAAATAGCTGAAGCAGAAGACCCCCAAAATGTATATTCAGTAAATACAGGAGAGATCTAAGCCACGACAGGGAGAGACGAAATTTTCAGGTCACACTGACGAAAAGAAATCATTTACAAGTTTACAATTTGATTTTACATCTTTATTCCAATGAATGGGAATACATAAAATGAACAGGAATAAATGAAAGAAGTAGCTGGAGCACGCTAGTAATGATCAGTTTCCCCACGACATCAATTTTGCAAAATCCTTAGGGAAAAAAATGATTCCTAATAATGAGCAGTACTAGGTTTAGAAAAAAAACTCCGGCGTGGGATTGAACCGAAGAAGATTGAACCCATAGTCTCCGACTGACAACCACAGATGCTAGTCACTTTAATGCGCCACCGCAGACCACAGTAGGGTGGAGGAACTTTTCCATAGTAGACATCACGAAACCAAGACACTCCTATCTGCCTATAAGATCAGGATCCTATTCGCAGACGTCAGTGAATAAGCACTTTGTTAACATAATGTCATTTTTTTCTGACTCTTTTTGTATGATATAATGATTGGTGCTGCAGTATGATTGTACTTCAAGTGAAGGCTCAATTAAAGTCCAACATGCTTGAGGCAAACATAGATTAACTGAAAACAAGACAATTTGACATGTCCAGTTCTCAGATTTCTTTTCTGTTGCTCCCAGACAAACATTAAATAGTCAAACATCAAAAGTTAACCTTTCTGCTACACACTGCCCACATACTGCCTGCACTTGGCTTCACCCTTGGCTACGCAATAGGCAACCCCTATTATCCTTGTAGGAACAAATGCTATAACTGAAAGTTTATTCCCTGCCAGTTCTTGTTAGCATAATAGTTAACTCTTTTTATTGATACAGATTATGTTAAAGTCGCTTCAGTCTATCAAAAGATATGATATTTAAAAAAATATCCCGATGTTGCATCCATGCAGGGAATGCAGCAGCCTCCTGTCCCACAAAATACAGGGTACGGACTGCTTCAGCATAGCATGGTATGTAAAGATTAACTTGTCATCAGGGAGATGAGAACAAAAGGGCTGAAATGACAGTTTTATTTTTAAAGTCTCATCATAGGGCCAAACATCAGATTTGAATTAACATACATTTTGTTCATTTCGCCTTCAAAACTGGTTGAAACTAATATGAAAAAGATGCTGTTCATATGGGGACATAATTATAAGAAATTTACATGGACTCCGAATTCTATGTGGAAGTGCCCAGTGTCCACACAGCAGTTTTATTATGTATCCAGTCATACAGTGTGATTGCCAGAGCTGCTCCCACTCCCATCCACCACTTAGCTAACAGCAATGATTTATTGCACAGAACGGTCTCAAGATAAGTATCTAATGCAAACAAACCTGCAAAACATGCCACTGTCTGAGATAAAAGCCACAGTGATCTAAGAGTAGGTCTTTTACAATATCGTCAACCATCGCACATATTGGCATATCAAAAAATGTTCCCAATTTACAGGAAGTGCTTCAAGTTTTGGTGAGATAGAGATTTCTTTATGTACAGGCAAGAAAAAATGCGACAAAAATATTTTTCTCCTTATATAATTTGAAAACTATTAGAGCTACATGTACTTACATGTCGCCTTGCAAGAATATAGATCTCAGTGTGACTCAGAATCATCGATAGGCCAGTGTTTGAAATGGAATCAGATATGATTAGCTTTCATACTACTTGTACCTCATGTATGTCATCTACATGCACACGTAAAATTTTAGAAGTGAGTTTCTGGGCTGTTTGTCGGTTTACAATTGACATTATTTGAAATTGTGCCCATTTAACTGAACTTTCAATCTCAAAACAGACTATGAATTTGTATGTTTGAAATAAAGCAATGTCGGTGTTCTGTCATGCATACCGTTTTGCCAAGGCTTGTTGGTTTCTCATGACTGATTGAAGGTAACAGTCATCGTCCATTGTGTATTACTTTTCTGTGGTATGATGATTTCAGTGAGTGGCAGAAGGGAAGGGGCCATCCGTGAAGTATGTACACTTGATGTTGGACTTTCCCCCCTCCGCCTCCTACAAGTGGAAAGACATCAGAAAGATCAGTGTCCATAAAAAGGCCCTGCTATACATTGTTCTCTTGGTGCTTCAAGTGTTCTCTTTGGGTGTTCAAAGTGGCACTTTTTTATGGACTATTTGACCGTTTCGTTAGAAATGTCATTTTTTATATATTATATAATCACAATTTACTTGGTTGGAAAAATCGTAAATAAACCTAAATTTTTCAACTCATTATGGAAATTGAAAGCTGTTGGGAAGCGGAGGTATGCTTCCCCCCTCCGCCTCATACATTTCATATGCTGGGGGCAAACTTCCCTCCCCTTATTCAGAGCATTTTATGTACATGTGTACTTTATAATTGGCCCCTGTCAGCAAATTGTGTCTGAGAGAAAATATTGTCATGTTACTTATCCTGCTGTTGTACTTAAATCACTTGCTATGTCATGCAGTTAGATGCAGGTTGTGTAGTCTTTTGATAGCCCCGCTAGAAACACTTGTTCAGCTCTGGAAGCTGCTCTAAGCTCAGTGGAATGTTAAGACTTAGCTCTTGCACTGATGGATAGAGAATTTTGGTCTTCACTTGTGAAGGCATGGATGTCAGTTCAGTGTAGTGTTTGAAGTGTTAATACAATTTGCGGCATAAGACGCTTATGCTTAACCCTTTCAGTGTCACTGACCTCCATAGCCATCCCGGCATTTTTCCTAAATATGTGTGGTGAGACCGCTATAGTGGTCTATTGGGAGTGGGTTGGATCTATGATAAAGTATTATGTGAATACGAACAATAGTGTTATAATTGCTTTTCCATGAGTTTCGGGGTGATTTTTGGGTAATATAATTTGCCGCTATGTCCCAGGACTGTGACACCGAAAGGGTTAGACAAGATTTTCTACATTGGATAGTCATAGATATCACACAAGTGTATTGTGGGGCTGGAACAAGTCTTAGTCAGCATGATACCAATTATGTCAATAATGAGCAATAACATTGAATCTCATGAATATGATACATTATTAAACCAATTTTGTCAAATTTCAAAGGCTTTGTATGATTTTTTCATGTTTTGGTACTGGTGAGTGTGATACAACTACTGCAAATACAGAAATAGACTGACATAAAAAAATAATGTATTGGTCGAAACATATTGCAGGGAGCACATTTTCAAATGATGCATGTAACATCATGGGAGAAAGTGAAATGAAATTACTTATCCTGGAAGCAGCTGACCACAAAAACAAAAATCCTGCAAACACTACACCGAATGTTTACAAGTACTAACTAGTCTTCTTTTTCAAAATGGTTGAAACAAATCGGAGGCATGAGGACTGCAGTATTAACAAAGGTCCTGGATACAGTAACATGAGACATTCCCTTCTTCGTGCCTCTAAAAAATCATGCACACAATATGCATACTGATCAATGGCGGGGCTCCATGGCACATTGCATGAAAAGAAAGATTGAAATAACGATAAAATAATGATGCAAATTTGTTACAGTGCTACTGTGTCTAACGACAACAAAAAAAAGCCAATTTGCCTATAACTGAAGTTATAATTATAAAATAAGTGACTTCAGTCATGTCCTACAACGATAACTGAACAGCGAACAAAATTAAATATTTTCTCCATATTGGCTTCATGAAATATGGCACTGTTTTTGACTTCACACATTCCCTGCTAGATGGTGGTGCGAAATATGCGCACACTAAACACATTAGCTCTCTCATCTTAGTGTATCTAGTATCTTTGGTTATAATTCCAGCTGTGCCACATTTTCCCAGCCAACTCTCACCCCATGGATGACATGAAATATTTTCTTACAGAACAAGAGACTTTTGTCAGTGCCGTATACCAAGTAAATATTTCACAAAGATATAATTCTCTACTGTGACAGACTGCATTGTAAGCCTACCATTCTTATTTTCACATTACACATATGTATATCTTTCATGCTAGTTTTGATCATCATTTACTTCACCAGATATAGGTTTGTGAGGCCATAGTTTTTTCAGACATGAATGTAAAGTTGAGGACTGCACAATTAACGAATTAAGACGAAAGTCAAGTAAAAAATCAACTTTTTGTGATTTCCTTTGTATATTTTATTAGAGTAAACTTCATCATCAGAAAATTTAAAAAACAGATGGGAAAAAAATAGACAAAAACACATAAACACAGATGTAGTTGAAATCACCAATGTGCAATGCATTCATTGTACAGATCTCGGTAAACTTGACAAGGAAAGACATATAATATGGAATGTAAAAGCAGAATGCTTGTTGGTTTTGTCAAATATAAACAGTGAAAAAAAAAAAAACATATGTAAGGCCTTTGGTAATGACAGCTATGATGCTGTTTGAGTTTGACGGCAGGTCAACGGCCATTTTGCCCCTTTCACAGGTTTTTTAGTATCTTTGTGTAGCTTGATTTTAATCAATTTTTAATCAATTAAAATTCTACCCAAAAAAATGTAGTGCAGTTTCACTGTTTGTTTGCGCCTATATCTCTTGCTATCTCGAGTTTATGAAGTTATTTACAGCAGACTTAAAAGTCAGTGTGTGGGATTTTCAGGTAAGGGTATCTGCTGTTTCATTTTCCTTGATGCCAATATGGCCTGGAATCCAACAAAAAACAATTTCGTATCCCTTGTTGGGTGTAAATACAATGCAACAATTTACTGATTTCATGGATTTTGATATTGGGTTTTTCAAAGCCTGAAAGAAGGCTAATAAATCAAGAAGACAAAGAAAGTGTCTGTTCTTGGATTTGGATAATATACATGCATTGTTAAAGGCTAAATTGACTACATGAATTTTAGTGGTAAAAGCAAAGGTTTCCGGGCTGAGGCTGAGGCTTTTGCTTTTGCCATCCAAGTTAGAAACTGAGGCAGCACCCACTAACTCATAGTCTTTGAGTAGTCTGTATATAGGTTTGTGATCAGGACGTTCATTGATCACTTCTCTGATCACAAAGTTTCTGGCATGGTGTTGTGTTGTTTTTTTTTGGACATGCTGCCAGATCTAGAATAATTTTTGGTTTATTATTAGACATTGGTGGTATTTATACAGGGGTCTTGGATTTTGAGATATGATGGTTTAACTGATGCTTAGCCTAGTTTAGGTCTGCCCAATATAAACAGCATGTAAAAAAAAACAAAAAAAACCCACATGTAATGGGACACCTTGATCTAGAGGCATGGTGCTTGCCTCCCATGCCGAAGATATCGGCTTCGATTCCCGGTTGGTGCAGGCATGTTAGAATTTTAGGGGAAAATTCCTGTCCCTGATCCTGTGGTAGGTAGGATCGGGCACCTAGTCTTTTTGGATAAGGACGAAAAACTCGGAGGACCCGTGTGCATGTTAAAGATACCTTGGCAATTGGAAACCAAGAAGAGCAGGCTGAACAGGGCCGCTGCCTGGGCAAAATTTGAAAAAAAAATTATTAAAAAAATCACTACCATAAAAAAACATAAAAAGTCATTAACAAGAAAAAATCAAAAGAGGTGTAAATCCCAAGAGCATCGAGTAAGACTCCCAAAATAAAGACCTAAGACCAACCAACGCCACCTGTAAGACCTTAGGTAATGGCTGCCTAGAGCTTGAACAAACAAGACTGGAATACGGATTTCATATATATATATACATGTAGTTGATCACATTCACAAATAAAGAATAACCAGAAAAGATATTATGGTATGTAAGGCCAGAGGTCATGGATTAACAAACAAAATAAGTGTACAATGGAATGTAGAAGATTCAAGTTAAAATGTAATAAATCACGCTTGCAAGGACACACACATACACAAGTAAGAAAAACACACTTTACCAATCAAAAAAGTTACATAATTTTTTTTTTTTTTGTCTCTGAGGCCATTCTAAAATATTATCTGCTCCAACTTGGCCATTTTTACCTGCAACACTTCTCATATGCCCCTGCCCCCACCCCGGCAAGGAGCAAACAGACATTAAAATGTCAAATGTTCACAATAAGGCATTGATATTCTGAAACATATCATCTCACATAATTTTACAATTCACTTAAAAAAAAAACCCAAAAAACACTAATTCATGACCACAACTGAAAAGCATAGAGAACCTACACACTCCAGGTATGCCCCCCCCCCCACCCACCATGAATACTCTTCATATACTGGGGCTCACCCCCCCCCCCCCCCCGAACATACATACTTTATGAATGAACCACAACCTTAAGTTCATGTTCATAACTTGCACCAAAAGATCTTGATAAATCCTTACAAAAGTCTGTCAAGAACAGAAACAGGAAGAAGAGAAAGCGTCACAACATTCAACACAGTGGTGGATTTGGGACTTATTTATGGTTCAATACTTCATGCTGTTTTAACTTTTTTATTTCTTGGTGTGGCTTTTGCCTACTTTACTATGATATACAAACCACCGTCAGTTTCCTGTTGGAACCTCGTTAAGCCAAAGCTCAAAAGTTTGTGGTTGTTGTTGGGGAAGTGTAGAATTTTGCACAGAAAGCTACAGCTGAGCAGTGAACACAACTCAGTATTTTCTCTATTTGGCTTTGTCCTTAAGAGTAAGCTCCCCTAACAACAGGATTTGCTTTAAGGCTACGTTTCACGAGGTTCAAAAACCAATTGGTGATATGTAGTCTAAATACATGTATGTCATATTAACATTGGGAAAATCGTAATACATGTACAGCACATTTATGCAGCTTTCGTTGACATAAGTCACAATTTATTTGCCCACTAATGATATTCTCACTCGTGTTGAAACATTCCCAGAGGTTTTGTGACCATTTCAACTTGCATAGTTTGTTATTACATGTATTTATTAAGTCTTGACAAATGCTTTCTCAACCTTCATTATATCCTGACTCACTTTAAGGTTTTACAACCCATCCAGACCAAATATCTCTCCTGTCCTTCCAAACTCAGGATGGGAACCACTGACAGAAAAATTTCCTAAACTTTTTACTTCACCCACTTCCACCACAAGACCCACACAAAAGGGCCCATACACATAATGGCCAATCAGAAAATGGCTTAGAAAGTATTTTGCCCATGTTATAAAGAAATGTTCAGCAAATTTGTTTTCAAATTTATTTTTTTTCCCTTCTGATGGCAAATTTCCACTTCCAGAAAAAAATAAAAAATTCTGACACCAGAAAATTTCCTGAAGATTTCCCATCCCTGTCATCCAGGACAGAAACTAAGATATCTGAAACTACAGACTACTGCTATCAGCACAGGTCACTACCCCTATAGCTGTAACAACCAAGACTAAGTATGGGAAAGTTAGATGCAAAACAAAAACTTTACTTTCCAGCAGTACACAAGATCCCTGCCACAAAGTAACACACACAAATACCTACACAGAAACCACTTGCCAATCGTGTTCATAATATATGCATTAATCATATTTATTTCTCGCCCCCCCCCCCAATCTCCATTCGCAAAAATTCATAAGAACGGTTTGAACAACAAACACTTGTTCTGTAAAGAAGTCTGACAGAAAACCACCACATATCATGATCACAGGGATAAAAGTGAAGAGACTTGACAATCATGAATCTCCACATATCATTATCAACGTGGCACTTGTGGTCTTAGCAGCTAGCTGTACAATGGATCTGGGACATTACGGTCTCAATAATCAACTGTGCAATGGGACTGGTTATTGCAGTTTCAATACTCAGGTGTGCATTGAGACTGGATATTGCAGTCTAAATACTCAGCTGCGCAATGAGACCAAGACATTGTGGTCTCAATACTCAAATGTGCAATGGGGCTGGATATTGCAATCTCAATACTCAGCTGTGCAATGAGACTGGCTATTGCAGTCTCAATATCCAACCGTGCAATACAATTGGATATTGCAGTCTCAATACCCAACTGTGCAATGGGACTAGATATTGCGGTCTCAATACTCAGCTGTGCAATGGGACCAAGACATTGTGGTCTCAATCCTCAGCTGTATAATAGGACTGGCACACTGCAGTCTCAAAACTCAGAGGTGCAATGGGACTTGGACATTGTAGTCTCAATACCTAGCTCTGCAATGGGATCAAGACATTGTGGTCTCAATGCTCAGCTGTGTAATAGGACTGGGACACTGCAGTCTCAAAACTCAGAGGTGCAATGGGACTTGGACATTGTAGTCTCAATACCTAGCTCTGCAATGGGACTAAGACATTGCACTTTCACATTCAGTATTTGCGGCTCATCAAGATCGCGGATCAAGAAAGAAACATGAACAAACTGAAGACTTGGCACATCAATTTCATACATCCTTGCACTTCTACATTCAGCATCTGAGTGCAATCAGCAGTGGCTTACAAAACAACATGTGCAACAAAGTAAACATATGGTAAAAAAATAGAACATTTGCATCAATAAACATTTACACTACTAACATTATACACACGAGATATACTGGTGAATTTCACCAATGTTCCAAAATATTATGCATGGATACATCAATATAATAGAAATGTTGACTCCTTATCACTCACAGTAGCTACGACAAAAGTGGTAAAAACGTTAAAGGATTAATGTCAATCTGTATGGCAGATTTGATGAGATTTTATAATATGTCAAATGCTGTAATCAATAAGGAAGATGGTAAAGACAAAAATCTCAAAAAAATTAAAAAATCTCTTTTTCTGCATAGAAAAGACAGAAATTGTTTTGAAATACACCAATGCATTCAGAACACACAGAAAATCAGATATGAAAATATGATACTGATGCTGTATAATTAAAAAAGTATCAAAATGTACAATCATGTATCACGTATGATCAGTGCTGACAGGATATTTGGTCACTGTGGAGCAAGGGTGGGCCGTCCCACATTTCTGCTATTTTCCACATATTGTTTCTATAAATAGACATGACTCAATCTTGCTAAAAATATACTGTATTCCTGTTCTGGTTGGTGGATATTTTTAACATGAAATTTTTGCATTCACAAGTCAAGAAAAAATCATCAGTGGCGAAGAGTGTTCAGCCCTCATTTCCTCAAACATAGCAAATATGAGATGGCCTAGCCTTGCTCTAAGGCGGCCATCTGACCTTGTTCATTTAGAAACCAAATCAGAGACAACTTTTTGCCATTCCTTTCAATCACATAAACATTTTTCATCTCTCATGATTTTGTTTCTCCAAATCAAATGTCAATCAACTTTAAGCAAAGACAGTCAAGCTTTTAACTCATGTATCTTGTGAAGGTTTTGAACCCACCAAATTAACCATCTACTCTGATCCTTCAGCTCATTCTACACATTCGTCCACAGATCTGAAACCAATATTATACAATGTTTTCTACGCTGTCTATTTCACTCCTTGAAAGTTTTCAAAGTTTCCATTGCCATTTCTGTTTCTCTACACACGAAAACCCAGCTTAGGACAACATGGACAAAAGTGAAATCATATTACTTTTCCCTGAAAGCAGTTGTCCGTAGAAAACAAAAAATCCTGTAAAGACTAAACCCAACATAAACTTGATTGTACTGGTGTTCTTTGATTGAATAAACCTAACACACAACTTTACTTTTTTAACAGGAAATTAGATGAAAACCTCATGTTTCTAGGTTCTTGTGGATGTTAAGGTTCTGTGGCTGCCGTATTTCAATTTTGCCGCAGCTGAAACAAGTTACCAGCGGGACATGAGGACTGCAGTTAAAATTCAAATTATGACTTATTTTTCCAGTCAACTGTCACCCACGAAGTCTCAGCATGCAATGAACATGTGCCAGAGCTGACACTCTTAAACCCACGATATAAACTATTCTCCAGCCAGCAGTTCAGATCAGAAGCAAATAGATTTAATATGCATAGTATTAGCAAATCCCTGCCGTGAAAAGTTCGATTATTCACAGTCACCATCAATCTTGCAAGGCAATTGGAACACACTGATATTACAGATATTACACATTGAAGCATTAAACACACCCCCCCCCCCTTTTTCCCCCCCTATGCTAAATCTAACTCCTCCCCCCTCCCCATCTTTCTCTCCTGGTCCCCTCAACCCTCCCCTCCCCCCAACAAAGCCAGATCTGCCCATATTTTAGAGCTTCCCATATGCTTTAGTGTACTACAAATGCTGTTCACTACTGAAAAGCTGTCAAATATTAATAGCTCTGTATAAAAATTGTAGAATACAAACAGTTAAACACAGAAAGGGAGGAAGAAATGATCAGTTTTTAACCAAACTCTACCGAAACACAGTCCAATTAAGAGGACTTTGGATGACCAAATTTGATGCCCTCTGATTAGGTAACTTGGGAGATTACCCTGACTGCATCCAGGCAAAAACTCCAAAGTTCAGTGGATCAGTAAGCTACAATCATGTAACTTCATCAGCTATGCAGTTTCATTATCACATATCTCTGTGCCTTGCCACTACCAGAGATGTGCGATAGTGATAGCATCTCATTGGTTGCCATTACATACCGTCATGAAGCTGTATGCATTGTGGCCCATCCTTTTCATAAGTATGCGCTTTCCTTATCTACACTGGACTTACTGACCATGTGTTGTGATACCACACTAGGCTACACTCAATCGCAAGGTCAGTCCTTTTTCACTTTTATTGAATGATACTGAGCTGGAAACCACTGGAAATACACTCATATCATCTGTTTGTAACTTTTGCATTTGATTCTGATCTTGTGATTCGATCATGGCTGTCGTCAGCAAAAAAAAACGATTCAATAACAATATATTGGGCAAAATCTGCCATCAATTTGATATTACACTCAAGTAGGTCTATATGTCATGTAAAAATGGGAGACAACCATGCAAATTTTCCTTGCCCTGTTATTTGCCCTTTTCACTTGAATAGCAGGAACTCATGTACTGCAACACATTTTCAGCACAGTACTGAATCTCATTATAACCAAGTTCTTCTTAAATAGATGAGCAATTTACAAAGCTATTATTTCAAATAAATATATGAGCAAAAAAGTAAGATGTACAATGGGGACAGGTTTCCTTTAATATGAGAACAAAAATTTAAAAATCATGTTATATAATTATCATCATTTTTCATCACCTACATAATAATTATCACAAAGTCAGAAATCCATCGGGTGTTTATATTGCAGGATCAATGTATTTTTTCCCCATCATTTACTAGAAATACATGGGGAAAAACCAAGTTCTGTGATTTCCACATTCCATACATTCCCACCACTAACATTTGCTACAATGGACTCACAGTCACACACAAGTGTCTGGGACCCCCATTGTCGAATAAATATAGACCAACTGGAAAGGGTCCAGAGGAGAGCTGCCCGCTTTGTGACGAATGACTATACTAGAAGTAGTAGTGTAAACAAAATGATGAGAGACCTTCAGTGGACACCATTAGAAGAGAGGAGAGCAAAAAACAAAGTAAAAATATTTTATAAAGGCAGGGAAGGAAATATCCATATCCCACTGAACCACCTCACCATTAATACCAGAGGCAACAGAAGGAATAATATAAAATATAACATCCCAAGCTCACGGGTTAACAGCCATCTTTATTCTTTTTACCCTAGTGTCATCAGGATGTGGAACAACCTCCCGGCAGAAGTCCAAACACTACCGTCTGCAACGACTTTCGACAATGAATTAAAGAACATAATTATCCGTTGCAGCTACCATTGTAACTAAAGTGCGGGTTGTATTTCTGTGCACAATCTGGAAACCAAGAGATATTTATACCAGAGTTATTATATACAAAAGATTTTACACAACTAAGATATTTTTAAATGGTCTTAAAATCTATGAAGGTTTTACCCTGCTTTGAGCCTCAGAGGAGCGACGTTGAGTCGCATATAGTAGTGCAGTTGGGGGAATCGTCTTCTAGACGTGCCAACTATGAAAGAAGAAGAAGAAGAAGAAGAAGTTCTAGCCACAATATTTTCTGCATCCAAGCTCTTCTTTTCCACTTTTTTCTTTGATTCAATAAAACCAAATTTTCTCCTAGTTTTTCATCGGTAACAAAGGAGAAAATTCCCTGAGTAAAGAAATGTGGAAAGGCTGAGAAAGACAATTCATCATTAATGGCAATTTGGATCAGGGGGAAATAAAAGGAAATAATATACATGTAGATAAATCACAATATACTAATATTATAAGGCCCATTTCAATTGCCTAATTATAAGCCAGATATAAGGTAATTGTATTTTATGAATGTGGGGAACAAAATGCCCGCTCAGTGACCATTTGTGTGTCTGTCGTGCAGTCTTTGTCCACAGCTGGCCATAGTATTGCATAAATGATAAACTCACACAAAAAAGTAATAAGATCTGGATCTAAACATAGGAAGAGTAAAATATAAGTGTCATGGAAACATGTGAAAAAAAGAAGCAAAACTTGGCACTGAACAGGATCAAATGACACATTACAGAGCTGAGGGCAGAAATCTTTGGATGGTTCCTGCAAAGCTCCAGGAGCTATGCGCAAATGCTGACAGTTTCAGAATGTGTGTGGGAAACAAGGGTAGGTGACATCTAGCCAATGTTGATCGGCCTACTAGTTCAGCGGTGATGTCATGACATTTAATTTCGATGAGACCCGTCCACAGTGAACAGGTTGGGTATAGGTTCGTCTTGACATCATAATGGGCCCCTGGGCAAAGCAATAGGCTCCAGTCTGCCCCCTAGGCGACTACTCACAAACTCCCCCATATTATGCATACATCGGGGCCCCCCTGAATCCCTGGGGCCCCGGGGCAACTGCCCAGTGTACCCATGCGTTAAAATTGCTCTGGTTTGGTGGCATTGAAACTCAAAATCATGACATTACCATCCACCTAGTACGTAAATCATACTCAGCTAGTGCACAACTAAGTTAACTGAAATGCATTTATATGAACAAACCTGATCTTTGTTATACTATTCACCTATATGTCAGTCTAGTTCAGCTTGAGCAGATTTTCATGTCTCTCCATACGTTTGTCTTTCGTAGTGAACAGAAAACTGGGTCAAATTGAGGGAAGTACACATGATAATCTGTGGATGTGGATTACAATGCTAGGTGGGAGATGGAACTGTTCATGATGATCACTGAATGTAATCCTGAGGTGAAGGTTCCCACTTGCCAGACTGGCTTTCTCCTGTCAGCAGTGTACAGGTTTATGGGTAGTAGAATGTCAAAAACCTGGAAAGCAAGCAAGATAAATTAGCTCCACTGTTTCAGTATGTCAGATCCAGAATTAACCCATGCCCAGCGTGCTACCCGTAAAGCCCGCTGCATGGTCAGTGACCTTACTCACGGAGAATCTTATCTGGGGTCACTGACCCGTGCCGCTATGCGATGACCACAAACGCTGTCCACGTGGTTCGGTTTTTATTGATCGGTATGAAAACATTGATTCGCTGCTATGCCTTATCACGCTTGATAATGAATTAACCAGCAAAACCTTAGTCTGTCAGTCTCTAACCAATGATCTGACTTATGATTCCAAACTGACAGCTGTAGTTTTTGTGAGAACGAAGCATGATAACTAGCCACGCCCTCCCAAGCCCTACACAAATGGTTTCATCCTGATTTACACATACTAATAAACCAATGTGGGCATTTGGGGCAAAGATTATTTCAGAGCTTGTTTCTGATTGGTTCTTAGATACAGACAACTCCAGATGGTGGTCAGCTTGTGAGAAAATGAGATAATATTGCAAATTTGTTGAGCAACAGTTCGCATGTCGATGTTACATCTTTTGAAAGTGTGGGGAGAGCCTTTGAAAGCCTAGTCTTTGTGATTCCGACCAGTGGTTCACTGGTTAACATGTCCATGTCACAATGCCTTTGATTTAGAAGAGATACAGTGAACAATAACACGGTGGTTACGTCTCAAAAAGGTCAGTGACCTGATGCGTGAAAATACGGCTTGCACGTGGCGCGGTCAGCTTGACCTTCCCAACTTTTGCCACCCGTGCGGCGTGAGCGCTTGCAAGTAAATACCGACAATTGCCGCCCCTCGCAGGGTGAGGGTTAACATACAACTTAATCAACCATTTAAAATCCTCGAAAAGTAATAAATGTAATACTTCATACCCCGCCACAGATGATATCTAAACAAAGATAAAACATTCAATTTATTAAAGGGTTTTGAATGTCAGATCCTAAATTGGGTTTTGTAAATCAAAAATATGAATTATTTTTTTTAAAGAGAACAAATTTCAAACTTCTCGACAAAAGAAGAGTTGGCAATAGAAATATTGGCATTCCACTATATGCTCACAGTCAATATGGCGAGAAGTTCAGTCTAAGGTAGGTCTATATTATTTTCATTCTCTTCAGCCAACATTCTCACAGTGGATAACAATTTCCTCACTCTCATGGGGATAGAAATTCAGAATAATGAGCAAACGCTAATATCATGAGTGCTACCACAATCTACAGCCTAAATGTCACAAATGCCAATCTGATTAAAAGCTTACTCTTCTATTTGCAAGAGACACTAACTGACCAAATTCTCAAAACCATATATTTCATATGGGGCTCAAGCCTAGGGCACATACCGAAGCATAGACACACATAAACAAGATATTTGACAAATAGATCTGAAATGACCCCCCCCCCTCCCCCCCACCCCAAAAAAAATTCCAACTAGGGAGAAGTAATGGGAAAGGCTTAGCTATCCCTCCTTTTCAGGACAAGACATGTTGCTAAGCCGAATGTTGTTTTTTTTTTCTTCAACAAATTTCATATCTCCACTTAAATGTAGACACTCACCACCATAATGAAACGTCCTGACTATGATCCTTCATGAACTCATTCATGTCAGGTGGAGGGCCACCAATGTCCACCAACACTCGTGTAAACAGAGGAAATTCATCTACAGAATGTACAGAATAATTCATGCCTACTGGATCCAACAGTCCATCCGTTTTCCAGCGTCTACGCCAGCCAAAGAACATACCATTTCTGAGAATAGAATACATGATCAGATAAAATGCAATAAACATAATCCCAAATCACAACTAAATATGCCATTTCTGAGAACAGAATGCAAGCAATATAGACGGAAAAAAAAAATCATCAAATTGCCCTGGGCTCAAAGAAATACATGAACAAAATATATGAATGCCAGACTAAAAGCAAAATCTCGTACAGAGCATATTATGTTACAAGAGCTCCTCTTCGCAGATGATGCTGCAATCGTGGCCCACGATGAAACCACGCTCCAGGCTCTCATCAATAGCCTTGCCAAAGCCTGTGACAAATTCATGCTAAAGATCAGTGTCTCAAAAACTGTAGTTTTGACACAAGGCTTGAGAAACCCCAACCCAATCATGCTGAATGGCTCTCCTCTGGAGCAAGTGGGAAAATTCTGCTACCTAGGCTCAACCATCAGTGGTAGCACAGACATAACAACTGAAATAAATGCCAGAATAGGAAAGGCGGCCACAGCTTTTGGCAAACTCTCAAAAAGGGTGTGGAACAATAGCAAGCTGACCATCAAAACAAAGGTACTCGTGTACCAAACTTGCGTCCTAAGCACCCTGCTGTATGGGTCAGAGACATGGACCACCTACTCCAAACATGAAAGATCCCTCAACTCCTTCCACCTGCGCTGCCTACGCAAAATTCTCAAGATCAAGTGGCAAGACAGGATCTCAAATATCGAAGTTCTGAGCCGAGCCAACATTCCATCAACTCAGGCTCTCCTAGGCAAAAAAAGACTGCGGTGGCTTGGACATCTCCACCGTATGGAAAATGATCGCATCCCCAGACAAATTCTCTACGGGGAACTTGCTACTGGCAACCGACCCAGAGGTAGGCCACATCTGCGATTCAAAGACACTTGCAAGGTCACGATGAAAGCATTCAACATCGACCCCAATGAATGGGAGAACCTTGCAAATGATCGAAGCAGATGGAGACAAAAATTGCGCAGTGGCACGCTCGCAATAGACTTCAAGGCAAAAGAAACATACCTGACAAAACGACAGAGGCGGAATGAAAACACTCGCCAAAGTGAACCCAAAAGACTGACCTGCAATCACTGCCATCGCACTCTCGGGTCAAACATTGGTAGAATAAGCCACGAGAGAAGCTGTCAGTCAAAGTGAAAGTGAATATTCTAGCTGCTAAGACCGTCTGTAAAGACGCTAAAGGCCACATATATGTGAATATTTGCAGGTACCCTTCCCCTCCTGAGTAAAATGGGGTTAAAATGAATGACAATAGCCCAGTTCCTGAAACAATAAAACTCCCTACAAAAGCTGTTCAGCTGTAACTGTGACGATCAACAAATAGCAGGAATATTTAGATAAAAGCTAATCTGGGACAAGTTGGTGAGGATTCATCAAGCCATAAAAATGATAAAAAATCGTGGCATCTGAAGATCCCCGAAAGATATATACACGTAAATGTGGCAGCCGAGTTTAGAACAAAAACAAAACTTGACAAAAAAGAGAAAAAGTTTTATGCCAAGGGCAGCAATCCTCCTTAACTAAAGATCTACAACGAAAAAGTTTTAGGTCACAAAAGGCCATATTAGAAACAAACAATAGAGAAACCACACAATAAATTCAGAACAATTAGAAAAAGAAGAAAACAAAATCATTTTTTGACCTTAAGTCCTAACCACACAATAAATTTCAGAACAATTAAAAAGGGAGAAAAAAAAATAGTTTTTGGACCTTACGCCCTATTCTTCTTCAGGTACAAAAAATGGTTTTGAGTAAAATAATTTATGCAACTGAATACTTAATGGCTACTTGACTCTTGCTGCTGCCACTCCTCGTCCGTAGTGACACACAAGTACTTCTCTAATTTTTTTTTGGTCACATTTTAAATCTGGAAATCCAATACAGTGCTAAGATAAGACTGACCGAACGACACAACAAACAGACATACATAAGCCAAATATTGCAGTCTCTACATCTGTCTTCCTGGTCATCTACTTTCAAAGTGAACAGACGAAATGAACATGTGTACAAGTTCAAAAGTGTATTAAATCAAGACTATGTTAACCCTTTGTGTACCACCGACCGCTATAGCGGCCTACAAATTTAGCTGCCGGGATTCACAACACAGTGACCCCCGGTGTTTTTATTTTTCATAACGCAAGCGACAGGAACTCATCATGTTTAATTCTGTTTCTAACGATAATAGAGTGATTTCCCTTAATGAAAAGCCCGGATCTGGAGCTCTCCTAGATCGGAGAGTATTTTTTCTGAATTTATTTTGTCGTTCAGAGCAACGAACAGCCTGGGTCTAACGCTCTGAACTATTTCAAGAATAAAAATCAGATAAATTTCAGAATGATACATGCCTCTAGTTTTGGGTCAACTAGTAACATGTTTCATTGGCAATAAAGGGATCAAACTCCTGAAAGAGACAGTGAAATAGAACTGCTTTTCTGATCTTCCCTTTTTCTTGTCTTGCCCTTGCCCTTACCTTGGCGCATACCAAAAATTAATTAATAAAAACCATGACTGGAAGAAACCACGAAGAACGACGACAACAGAAAGAACAACAACAAACAAGAAAGACAAAAGAGAGAGACAATCAAGAACAGGAGGCCAACAGCACTATGCTGAGGCCCCCGAGAAACAAAAGAACTCATCGCCTCTAGTTTTGTTACATTAACAGTTTCTGTGTTATTTTCCTCCATGAAATAATTATATACTTTGTGTGGTTTATTTCAAGAAACTTATTTTATGTAATTTTTTTTGGGACGTTTTCTCAGAGGGAGGGGTATTTTGAACTGCCAACATGGTCAGGTGGGTGGTACACAAAGGGTTAAGATACTGACCCTCACCATGCACCATGTTGTAGAAAAACCACTAAGTTTTAACCATGATAACATAAGGCAGTTTCCACAGTCTAACTATTCAGAACTTCCTTGTTTTTTAATATTCAGACAAAATTTTCACAAGATCAAACCTGAAGATGTAATATATGATTGGCTTCGTCTTTCTGAAACAAACTCAGACATGACAATTTTAGGGACAGCCAAGTCCCTGGTTACGCAATAAAACCGATCTTTTAATGATTATTCCCTTTGCCAAATTTCAAAGTGGTAATTAGTTGGATTAAAGTGCCTAGATTGACATTAAAAAAAAAAGTAAACGCAGCTAGATAAATTGAATTTTTATTAGCTAACGTTCTGAATTATTCTCTGTGATCTCTCCTAACGATCTGAGTGGGACGCCTGTCATCACTCTAATGATCTGATCGAGACCAGATCTCAATCTGTCACTCTTTTCTACGATCTGAATCTAGACAAAAATGTAGATTTTCTAATCGAGAGCTATTTGAACACACTTCGAACGCAAATAGGAAGGGCCTATGCTTCCATTTCTGCCCAGGCTTCAGTTTTCAGGCTGAAATTCGAAGCTAAAACCCTGATTTTCTTGAAATTGAATCTTTATTCAGATCGTTAGAAAAGTGTCCGACAAAGTTTGGAAAGTTACAAAGGCAAGCTAAATTAATTTTTTTACCTTTAGAATATCCCAGAAGAAAGTATTTTCAAGGAAGAATGTCTTCTTGAACGCACATGTTCTTTCTCAGTCGGTGTCTCTTTTTGTGACAAATTTAGTAGTTTTCATATCGTGAGAATCGCGTTGCAGACGAGTGTCTGAACTTTGAAAATGAGAAAAAAAGCATTCAATCTTGCCCTAAAGCTACTGAAATTGTGGTATTCCTTTGAAAAGGAGCGTGGAATATATTTTTGATTAAAAAAGCATTCGAGAGTTTTAAAACACCAGTTGATATATGTGCTAATTTTAGCACAGAGCGTCCGACGGGCCATCATAATTATACTGGGTCGCATTTAGAACGTCATTTCATGCCAACAAACAAGACAAATACATGTAAGACAAAGGATGAAAATGTACGCGTTAGAGTCTTAGACAGCATGTCTAAATAGTTTTTTTTTAAAATAAATAAATAAATTTCACACAAAACGTTTAATTTAGTTGGGCATTTTCGGTCGGGAACTTTCATCGGTCGTTTTTCTCACGATCAGAATGCATTTTGTATTGATAATTGATTTTATTCCTATACTAAAAGTCATGAGATTGATTTTAGTGTTTCTTTATCACCTTTCAATTTGAACTGAAGTCATAGGAGAGCATTTTCCCCTACATTTTTTCATAACACCAGTTAGAATTTCGGGGCTAACTTTTTTACCTAATTACGGTGGAAACTGCCATAAGTAATGTTATGTTTGGCGATTTGCCAGCAAGATGGTTGTACCGTTTCTTCAACTGTCAATGGGCAGTCACTCTCAGTGAATGAGTGAGGCAAGATGTCTGAAAATGCTGTGATTTGGTTTTACACATTTTTCACACCGTCTATATCTTTTGTAGTGAGCATGTATATACATATGCAGGATAGTAAAACTGTTCAGACAACTAGTCTGTTTATCCAAATTCCTCAAATGTTGGCTCGCATTGTTCACATTCATGATGGACATACCCTGAAGTGGACCTGGAGTTTTTCTTATGAGGAACCATCTGGTATCGACCTATCAACTCCGGAGGGCGTGTCAGCAACATACCAGATTCAGTAATTCTGAGAAGATCAATTCAATTATTAAACAAGTGCGGTAATTCATTTAAAAGAAAGTAATTAATACTGTTTTGCTTCAGAATCCTACTGCAAGAAGCATAATCAGAACAGCATAGCTTATATGGGCATATGGCAACCAATTTGTCCACCACCTTAAAGCAACAACTGCAACATGTAATATCTGTGATTTCCAAGAACTTCAGATGTTTTAGTCTTTGTCCTTGACATAAAGAACAATGACACTTTATTATGTGCACGGCAAATATTAGCCTAATATTATGTTTCTTGAGGGATTGAAAACAAAACCACTTTATTTTTAATGTAAATGGTAACAATATGAGATATCAATGTAACTCCTAAAATCACAGAATGTCTGCAATAGTTACACCCTCTACCATTTCTATCAACTACATTTGCCACTTTAAGCTGATAATAAAAAACAATTAGCAGCTGTAATTTAAGACTTTCTTTGCCACAAGACTTTGTAGGACAACTACTAGGGGATCCTTACACTGCAAATACAGTGGAGAGTGGCCCAATCATGTTCGAATTCTGTGTCGATGTAAAGCGATACATGCAAGAAGCATTAATCTGAAGCCAACTACTCATTATAAACATTTCAGTTCCCCACTTTCCTTATTGCATGATGTTTGCACTCAAACTTCAAATCTCTCTTGATAGGCACACGATTACAAAACGATTTGTTCACTTACCTGGCAGAGAAGTCATCATCTTCATTTCCCCATCCCCAGTACAAATTGGCAAATCCATTGATCCGCTGAAAGTTTTCTGTCTTGATGGCCAGGACTCCACCAGCATAGTTGTAATATTTCAAACTGGAGAAACATGGATAAAAATTGTTGCATCTTCTCTTCACTTCTGTAAGGACACTATCAAATTGTGATACAAGATTTGACAGTGCCTAAAATACATCAAATCAAAGTGTGATTCAAAAATATCAGTGGACTAACCTAAATGTTCAAGAGAAAGGAACAGGTCAGCTTCATATGTACAAAAAATATCCAAGCAAGAATGCTCCATTGTTGGGAATGGTTATCAGAGCAAATAATTTCCCATGAATCATTGTGCTGTTTGCAAAACCCCCAATTTTTTTTTCTTCTAATTTTTTTATCACAGTTTTGGAAAATATCCTAACCATTACCTAGGTTTTCATGCACATACAAAATTAACTGTTACTGAAAGGACATTATAAATATAAGGAATATCCACTGTTGAAAACTGATCTCAAATTTTCTTGTTTTAAATTTTCATCATAACCATTTCCCTGGAACACTGATTTTTATTCATACTTCTCATGTGCATTGTATGTCAATCATTAATTTTGTCACCTACTTGAAATTCGAATTTGGCAAGGGCAAAAAAAAATCACAACAGTAGGAATCCATAGACACAGATGATGTTCAATGATAGAATATTAAATTGAGACTAAGTACTGACTGATATCTGAGGTCATCTGTAGCCGTCTCCAGATGCCGACCATGATCATCGCACATGTATAGATTCCTGTCATCTTCAGGCAGGAGATCCACATCATGAAATATTATACAATCAAAGTTGCCCAGTTTGCCAGACTCAATGAAGCCTACATTGAAAAGCTTCCCTCTATTAAACTGCCCAGTGCCTGCCTGGAAATGGATCAAGTTTAATGTTTTGATAAGATCACGGGATAGCATATTCAAACACTGGCATTATAAGGATCAGAACATTTGAAATGTTACACTGAGGGACATGAAAATGGACTACAAGAGTAAGAAAAGAAAACAGCATGAGTTTATGCTGGTGCACACAACATACAAGTAATGCTGCTCTCGGGATGCTACCACTATCTGTAGGTCTAGGACACCAGGTCGTATGCAATACTCATTTGACATTGTGTACTGCGCATCTGTGCACTTGTTTATATAAAAGCATCTCTTCAATATTTATTTCACATGTACCCTATTTCAGTCTCTGTGAAGTACAGATAAGACTCCACTGACATGGATAACCTACCTGCCAACAGGACATAAATGAGATGTGTGCTTGCAGAATGTACATTTTTAAAGCCAATTTTCAAATCATCACAGATTAAGATACACCCTTAAATATGTGAGCAAACCCTACTAATCTCAACGGAAGTCGCACTGGACCAAACAGAAAATCGTGATGAAACACAAATATTCGATTTTTTTACTATTTTTTTTATTTTTGGTCGATACTTGAAGTTCAACCATTTTTCTACATTCTGTGAAACTATTAGGTCTCAAATCAGCCTCTAATTAGACAAATATTGTTTTAATGCCTTTAATTTTGCCTTTGACATCAAATGTCACAGCAATAATGGGGCTCATTGAACTCCCGATAACTTCAAAATTAATAAACTTATTGTCACTAAATTTTCACAGGGTGTGTATCATATTATATTGGCATAGACATACACAATTTCAAAGCCATAGGTAAATTACAAGTACCCACTACTACTAGTACTAGAGAGATGGTAAGGCCACCCATCTCTCCTAGAGCGAAAATTGCTCCTCCATCTTTAATGGTGATTTTCTTGGAGCTTTGGACCGGGGGGGGGGGGGGGGGGGGTGTAGATGTCTTTAAAAAGCCAAAACTCTGTGATAAAAAGGAGCACTGCAATCATTTTCACACCAAATTAAACATGAGATTACATACTTCACAATGATATTCATAACTCCAAACTGAAAAAATGTGACTTCCATTGAGTTTAGTGAGGCTCACTCACATATTGGCTAATGAAAAAAAAAAAAGACAAAATGTTTGGGTGACTCAAAATATGTTTGTTTGAATAATAATAATAATAATAATGTATAGCATTTATATAGCGCATATCCATTTAAAATGCTCTATGCGCTTTACAGAAACAACATGTCAACCACAGAGCAGAATGGAGCTGCCTGCGAAGCGCTCAACATACTGCACTGCTTCTTTCTCTCTCCCTGTCTCGCTCACTCTCTCTCTCTATCTCAGAGCAAATTGTAACGCAGCCTGTTAGGCGCAGTTCACAACTCACAACAGTTCACAACTCACAGCAGTTCACAACTCACATCAGTTCACACAACACACAACTCAAATAATATTTGAATATTTATTAATAACAATATATATTTAATAATGAATAATAAATTCATAACATGTACAAGAAACATTTGAGCACAGTCAGCTCTGAGGAATTTGGGGACAAGAAATAAGAGATTCTTATGTTAAATAAAAAAAAAAATCAAACAAGTCATGTCGACCTAAACCTGTCTTCACTTCACATACAACTGGTGTCCAAATCTATTCATGACCTCCTATGGATCTGCAGTGTAATTTATCCCCAACACTGATCTGGTACACGGTTCTAGTTACACTTCAGTAAAATTGTGTAAAAAAAATTTTTCTTTTCAACAGTGTATTTGTGTATGATCTGTCGAGCAACAATATTCCAGATGGCCATCCTCTCTGTCAATCTTGTTTTGTATTTGAACATTACAATGAGCTGTTTCATGTACACATTTTATGGAAAACCACCCAGGTTGCGCATAATCTTCACTGTGGTATCTAACTGCTTATAATTAATGTGGTAATCAAGCCAATGCCTTTCCTCAGCATTTTTATATTTGCACGTTCCCCGTCTCCACAAAACAGTACTTAGCTAGACCAAAGATACTAGGCTGATAAGATCAGACACTCCCTTCTTCGGGCCTCTTAAAATACTGTTTACATCCGGTCATGGGCACTGCCCACTCTAGGCGCGCAGAACCAGCGCTTCGCACATAGAAGTGCATAGAAAATAAGACACAACACCGATCGGTTTCCCTTCCAGAGGCAGTTTCACCGCCAAAATATTTTTAAACTATGTAGTGTGTAAATAATAATGAATTTTCTTAAAGCAAAGCTAAAGAGGGCAGGTTAAGGAAGGAAAAAGAGAGAGAAACAGATACATACTATTCCACTGCTCAAATACACTGTCAAACTCTTGGATTACTACACTGCAAAAAGTTACAGTGTCTCAACAACAAAGGTGTGAAGTTTTCAGGTGAAAGCCTGAGATTTCATTTCACCTGTTCAATGACAAAAATCCTGTAGTCCAATTTCTGGGTCTGCAGCATTGGATGGAGCCGTCGCAACAGCTTGCGCAAGGGAAGCAACCGGTCTCTGTACGGCAAAATTATAGCCACTTTTTGCCAGGGCCGGCAGTCTTCTGGGCTCCAGTGACCACCTTTCTTTACCTGTGGGTTGGCTGCAATAATGCTCTCTTCCGTTGGATCCTCATATTTGTAAACTTCCTGAACACCTGGGAATTATACAAACATGGGACACAAATAGAAACTAATTATCTCTGTACATAGAAAAGTACACATTTTGGGGATTTTAGAATGTAAAGTGTGTCAAGTGTTCAATCCATTCTTGGGATCACATCCCAGGTTCATCATTTAACGGTAAAGAAAAGATAAACTCACAGTGGGGGGGGGGGGGGGGGGCGCGACTATGCCCCCCCCTAGGCAGCAGTTCCTAAAGTCATATCATTGTGGGGATCCATATCCCCCAGTTTGGGATATTTCATTACTGCAAAAAAAAAGATCTGGCTGTGAGACGCATTCAGGGGTCTTCCCCAGATTTTTTACTATGGTTTGTATGATCTTACCCATCTTATCCCAGTCCAAGTGACACATTCCTTCAGCTGACCCGCTCAGTTTACTTGCGTCCATCAGACTCCTGGGTGAGGTGACTGCACAGTGGTTGCAGTAGTTGAACAAAGCAAATCCCCAAAGACACACAAAGATAACACATACCAGCTGAATACCCAGTACCCGCAGTCTATGAGTACCCACAGGGAAAAACAGCCTCATTGTTACCTCTGCTACTTGCACCTACATAAATTCTGTTTTCTACCTGGAAATTAAACAGAAAAAAATGAAACATATAACATTGTAACCCCAACTTCTTCATGCTTTATAATAGTGCATCAAGGACTACTGTATGAATAAGTGCATGTTGAATCAAATGTCAGAACTGATGACTTTTCTAAATACAGTTACATCTATTCATTGCAGATGTGTATGGTCAATGTGCTTAGCTGTGTTGTTTCTGCACATGTTTTGAAATGCATTTAGATCTAACTCTACATCTGAAAAGGGACTTTCCGATTCCATAAGTCCCAACCACTTTGAACTCTTAGAGTTCTTAAAAACTGTCCTGATATTTTCTTGTGTCTGGTGAAAAGGGTAAGGAGTAGGGTTAACAAGCTGACACTTTACCTGTTTTCCCTCGTTTCACAAAATTCTTTTAGGTCTCAGTCTATTATTGAATTTACATTATATTTTTATGATAATGCATCATGCTGGTTGGAAAGGTTTACTCTTGAGTATTCAGTTTCACTTTAGATTTTAGCTGTGTTTGCTCTGGATCAATGTCTCCCATTTCCACTCCCAGAAGGTAAAAAACAGAAACTTTCCATCGCTTCCACTTACATATGTACGAATTCACTCAAGCACTGTACAGTGCACCACATCTATTCATGATGCATAGCTAATGGTCTATGGATCCAATTAGGGCTAAAGTGCTAATCTACCAATAAGATTCTGATCTTATTTGCAGATATGAGTTTCTTTCAGATGTTTATTTCAGAAGAGTTCCTTCATCAGCCCACAGGTTCTGCAGCAGTGTACTGGCACACATCTTCGCCTATCATGCAGCAGACTGGGGGTTCAATTTCCTGCTGCGGAGAATTTTTTTTCTTCTGGTAAGTCTTTTTCACTAGCAGCGCTCAATTAGGAATCAATGTGTTTTATTTTCAGGATTTTGCAAAATTGTCTTGGGAAACTGATCATTGTCAATTTGCTCTAGATTACTTTGTTCATTTGTGGCTGGTTAGAAATAAAAATGTTATCAAATACTAAACATAAATTTTTCAAATAAGTGTGAACTGAAAATTTCATCTTGCTCTTCGGTAACTTACTTCTAGATCCTGTATTTACTGAAATCAAATTTTACTTTCTGTTGCAGTTATTTGTATGTGTTGTTTTACTTTTACCATTTTTTTTTTAATTTGTTGTTTTTTTGCTTGGAAGTTGTCTTCATTTTTATTTGCTGTCTGTCTTTCTCTCTCTCTTTCTGCTTGTGAGTGTATGTATGCCAAGAGCCTTAAATGGCTTAGCAGCTGAATGTTTGAGCCTTGATAAAAAAAAAAAAATCAAAGCTAATAAAAGCACTGGTTTTGTTTTTTTCTAAATTTAAAAATCTCCCTTTTAGATCAATTCTATTGACATTATTCAAAAAAAAAATTTTTTTTTGATGGTCATACAGGTAAATATAATGCCAATGACAGCTCAAGTTCAAGTTTACTGTAGGCCTGACAGCCAATTCAAAATACACTGAAGAATCATGCAAACAATCTTTGAAAAACATTTTTAAAAAAAAAACCACGTTCATTTACTCTCTCCACTCCGCTGATGAGGTCCTTTGTTTCTCGGGGGCCTCAGCCCAAGGCTATTGGCCCCATTCTCTCCACTACAAGCTGCCGTTCTAACATTTATACATTTACGTATGATACAGTAAAATACAACTTCTAACTGCCAGCAAAAGCCATCACTTTTCCCTCCCCAAATAGTAAATTTAGCAGTCTGAAAAATTCCAGCAGTTCTCTGGGCTAGGAACTGCCTCTTGTTTTATCCACAATGACAAAGAGGCAAATGGAAACTATTCATAATCAAAGAAAGATCATGTCAAACCAGCAGATACCGTCATCACACCCATTTCACTCAATCCCAGTGTAGCACATGTGGTTCATCATTCATTCATATACAGCTTGCCTATACTGCTTTATGCACATAATCAAAGAGATCTTGTTACAGGATTTTATGATAAGACTTTGCCACGTTTTAGTTGGTTCCTGGACTTCACAGGATTACCATCGACAAATCTTCGTATCAAGTATTAAGAAAAAAACAACAACATAGTACCTAGTAGCATGTATAGTGTATCACTTCCCCACTGATGCAATGCTTGGTTGCCCAGTACTATGTGTATTACTGTTTAGGAAACAAGCAAGAAAAGCTAGAGACCATGGTTGAATAACGGCAGATTTGGTTGGTAGAAAAGGAACCAGTTAACATATAATATATATGTATAGGCCTACTGTAAACAGATTTGTGAGGAACAGCGTATAAAAGATCTTTTACCACCACCACTGTCATGAGTCATCTGCCCATAGGATCCTGGTCCTGGAGAGTATGAAACTCTTCCTCCAGATCTAGTCAAGTTTTGGCCTACGCTGTTGACAGTAGGGGTGAACAATGATAATGATTTTCTGTTGGCAATTCAAAAATTTGATTTGAATGAGTGGGTCGAGTGATTTGTTAGACTGGAATCATGATTTAAATGAATCCTTGAATTGCTATTTGAATCAGTCAGCAAACCCATGGCAGCATGAGCAAATTGCAATTCAATTCAGTCAGCGACCTAGTAACGGCAGAAAGTGTGTCACCAATGGATCCTAACACTAACAGGCATTTTATTATGGCCACGCTTATTCGCAGACGTCTGCGAATAAGATCAGAATCTTATTCGCAGATGGATTTTGTGTTTGTGATTTTTATTTAGGAAGAGCTCCTTATGCGTCACCTGACAACCTCCTCGGCGTAAAATAGCGTTCAATTAAGTTATCGATGAAACTTTCACCAAGACATTTTTGATGGCCACAGAGCTGTCTATGGGATACAAAATCGCCCAAGTACCATAACAAGCAGGCGACAACCAAAGCCTTCTGAATTTTAGCGAGTGATAAAAGTCTAGAAAGATCAGATTAACTTCACATACATACATTGAAAAGCTGAAACGAACAATTCCTTCGCTCGACGAGTGAGAGGCCAGCGGCGGCCACCCGAGCGTCCATCTCAATCACGTGACCAAAACAAACGATGCGCATCACTTCTCATTCAGAAACGGACCAGAGTAAACAAACAGCGTGTCGAGGGGGAAATTGGAAAGCCAGAAGAGTTCGTCCTCTGCCCCATATTCCTTTTTTTCTACTCCAAGACCTATCAGAACTAAACTCGCCTGCCGAGTTGGGGGGGGGGGGGGGGTGGGGATTCGAGGCTCCGCAAGATCTGACGTTTTATTTTGGTGACTTTTTTACTGCGTCCCCCCCCCCGGATCATCGTTGCTTTGTTTCAGAGTATAAAATTATTATGGCTAGGATTTTTTAAAATATTTTTTTACAATTTTTTTTAGATTAATTATTATTATTAGTCTAGCCAATTTTGTCGGGTGTGAAATCACAGAGAAAGTCAGACAGAACAAATAAAAATGAATTAAACTTCCATGGAAACAAAAAATGTAATAAAATAAAACATGACAAATAGATCCAGGTTACCGTGGAGAGAGATGAGCTGTTCAATTCGCACTGTCTGAAAGAAATCATTTACATGTTAGAAATCTGTTTTTACATTTTTATTTCTGTCCCGTTCAGTGAACAGGAATAAATAAAATGAACAGGAATAAAGTAATCTGGAACACACTAGATCTAGTAACATTGATCAATTTCCCCACGACATCAATTTTGCAAAATCCTTTTTAAAAAAAAAATGTTTTTCCTAAAAATGAGCAATCCTAGGTTAAAAAAAAAATATGCTCCACCGTGGGTTTGAACCCAGGACCGGACCCGTAGTCTCTGACTGATAACCGCAGATGCTAGCCATTGCGGACTGCAGAATACAGGAGAACTATCCCATAGTAGACATCACAAAATCAAGAAACCCCCCATCTGCGAATAAGATTGGGATCTTATTCGCAGACGTCTGCGAATAAGCACTTTGTTTTATTATAAGCACTAATTTGGTTTCTTAGCAAGGGGTGATGTCTGACCTGATGTTTCATATAGATCTAGTTATCCCATTTTTCTTTTGCCTACTGATTTGTTCAGTGGGTGATTCGAATCGGTACATATGATTCAATTCACAGGAAATCGACTCAGTGATTTGCACGATTCGAATCGTACCCACCATTACATCTAGATCTAGATCTAGTTTATTCAAGAGAATGATAGGTTCTAGATCTAGATTCACCCTAATGTAATGATGCTTATCATTAAAATACTTCAAAGGTAGGGAGGAGTCCGTACTCGAGCGCCAAAGACCAGAAACTAACACAACTACCCCAGCTCCTTTTCGCCTGAGTAGTCAATCTGACAATCTGACCAGAAACAGTGACCATCCCATGTGTTGTGACAATTGGATAAACTAACAAAATTAATAAGTACCGAAAAAATATATAGAGGGTTTTTTATCAAAAAGTGGCGCTCGAGTAAGGTACTCCTCCCTTCAAAACACCTAGACATCTAGATCTAGATCTAGAGATTTTAGGAGTAGATCTAGATAGAGTCTAGATCTAGAATCTAGATCTAGATCTACATTTCTACCTTTATTGTGACAGCTTTTTTTTTGTCATGATCTGTTGATCAGAATTTTACCTGTGAGAGACAGGCTTGTTACCCTTCTATATTATATTCACGTCCGCCTGCCACAGTGACTCCCATAAAGACGATAGATCTGGCCTACCTTGGTATTGGTAGGTAAACCGGAAGTTATATTATTTTGTCACTAAAATGTCACACCTGTGAAAAGTGTCGCCGCGTACTTACACCCTACAACTGGGTAGCGTGTGCCACACACAGGTACAGCAACAGCCGGTGAAGAGTTTCAAAACTCCTCAGGATCCCGCATAAAAAATCCTAAGATGAGGTTAAAAAAAATTGCCAAGATTTTTTTTCTTTCAACCCAAAACATACGTTTAAAATTTACAATTTCACAATTGATTGACATTGGGTGGGTAGCTAATTCGACATAGCTCACAAATCATGATGTGGAAAAGACCCCCCCATCCCGCCAATCTCCCCCTGGCCCTAAATTTAGCTTTTAAGTTACAAAAACATTGTGACTGGAAGGGCATTTTCTTACGTCATTTTAGGGGAGTAGGCCTATTGTCTGCTTGAGATTTAAGAAGTCTCGGAGACTTTTTTTTTCAGTGTTTTCTTTTGATCTTTCTTGTTTATTGGTGAATAATAACAAATAAATGATACATAAAGAACAGGGAACGAGACAGAGACACACAAGGAGGGAGAAACAGAGACAGGAGAAGGTAAGAGACAAGGAAAGAGACAGAGAGAAGGGAGAAGACAAAAGATAAAGATGGGGGTGGGAAGCGGAGACAGAGACAAAAAGAGGAGGAAATGAGACAGAAAAAAAAAAGTCAGTGACACTGACAGACAGAGGGAAAATGAGACAGAGGAGACAAACAGAGAGAGGGGGGAGAAAGAAAGACACAGAGACTGAGAGAGAGGCTGGCAGAAAATGCCAGAGGTGGGCAAATTAATTATTGATGCTTTTGATTTTCAAAAAATTAAATTCGTTCAAAATCTATATTATTAGATTCACTTCTCCTCTTCCAGTGAAACAACAACAACAACAAAATACCCTGTTATTTACATGTTGTAATTAATTATGTTTCTGTCACCGTGTGAATCACGGCTGCCTGTGCGCGTGACACAATTATGACGTCAGAACGCTATTTCTGCAGTTATGTCCCTTGAATATAAAGCTGGTAATAATCCATGGAAATGATGAAGGTGCCTCAAAATCATCTTACGACAAGTCTGCCAGTGTAGTTATGTGTATCATCATTTGTTCATAGTGGCATTAGTGTTGTCTGTGCAAAATATGGTAATTTCTTCATCAGTGTCCACAATTTTATCCACATTCCCCCTATTCTAAAAGACTATTATAGACAGTTAAATCATGCAGTTACAGAAACTGAGAACGGCCAGATGTAAGACGACGGTTGGTATTGAAATAAAAAAAAGGTTTTATTTACTTCAAAAACAGGCAAGCTTAGTTTCTGGGACTTGCATCAGGCACACACATACACAATGCACGGAGATGGATCATAAGACAAAACACACACACACACAGTGCAGACATACATAAACAAAAATTGTTGTTCTGCTTGTGTCTGTATATGGTATGAATTGCCTTTTCTTAATGTTTCCTTCTTTATTTCTCTAATCTCTTTTACCAAAGCCTGTCTGTATTCATCTACCGCCCCCCCCCCTATGTTTGCGTGTATGTTAATACAATAGCTTTCGTCTGTCCCTTCTCACTGCTTTGTTTGTTGTTGAAATTTAGAATGACAATTCTTCTGCTATAATAATAATAAATTTCGACTGCATTGACTCTTTCCTTGCCTTTTTTTCCTTCATTGTTGCTTCTCTTTCTGCTCGCCTATTCTATTTCTCTTTCACTTTTTAGATCTTTTTACATTCTTTTTATTTCCACTTACACTTCACCAAGACAAGAGTTGAAATTTTCTTGACTTTGTTACACTAAAACGAATACTCACGAGATGACCACCTTTCATTGGGTTTACTCTCATCGATGTTTTGCCAGGCAATAATGGCTGCTAAACCCACCATGTGCGGCTTCACTGGGCATACATACTGTGTGCAGTCTAGATAACAGTAGCATATCACAGTGACAGGCAAAAAATTTAATATAGATCTAGACTGGTTTTCTCTAACTGGTCAGTGTTTTTTTTTGTCAGTACTTTAACAATCAATCAGCCACTGTAAACCACTCAAACAATCCATCCTCCAGTTAAGCATTCATGCAAATGGAGAATAAAAAACAAAAACTGAACGTCAGATAAATGGTCATTTTTAATCACATTGGTAGCTCAATATGTGTATCAGGCAAGTCCAATATGATTGGTATTTCCTTTCCACTTACAAAACTACATCACACAATAAGAATTGCCAATATCTGCAGGCAGTAATTTTTTTTATAAAAGCACAAAAAAACCACACACACACATGCATGCACGCACCAAGTGGGCATTTGCACACACATATTCTCTCTCCTATAACTTACAACAACAATAATAATACTCATAAACTGCAAAAAGTATCACACACTGTATTACATGTACATAAATCAGTCAGTAAATATCTGATTTCTCCATATTTAAGTCTCCCAAAAAAAAAAAAAAATCATTTCTCTCTTGCTCTGCTGGTCTTCAAAATTACACTATCCATCTCTCTCTCTCTCTCTCTCTCAGACGACACTTCCAAACAGCTATTCTTTTAAAATTATACCATCTATCTCTTCCTCTCTCTCTCAGTCATTCTCGCTACTGATGCTAAAAGTAAGCACAAAATCACTCCTCCATTTGCCCAAATCCTTGCACAACATGATACTGATCTTGCAGGAGGTCAGAAAAGTCTGGTGAGAATGTCAATTAGACTTCAGACAGAACAAACGTTGCTCATGAATGGAATGTGTCCAGTCAATGACCTCCACACACAAAAACTGTTGATGGTTCAAAAATTTGCATCAAATATTCACAAGCAAAACCAACTAACCATTTTCACCCCCCTCCCCTTTTTCCATTCTGTCCCTTTGCATGCATAAAATATGAAAACAAACATTTGCCTTTTCTCTCATTCCCCTATCTGTCACCTTATCTCTCCGGCACACAGGACCATGGACATTTCTCCAGTATGACAACACATCAAAACTTTACGTAATTACATCCCTTGTCCCATGTCATGATTTTATTTATTGTCTGAAATACTCAGAAATTGCACAGCTGCGCAGTTCACTCATCTAGCTTCGCTTCAAGCTGGTGGACCTCTGGCTATATCCATATATATATATATAACATGCATGACTTTAGCACATGCGATTCCACCCTCATTCATACACCACTCAGTGATTAATCTTCACACGTACTTCTCCTTTTGCCATGACAAAATCTTGTACTAGACATATTTACAAATATTTATTATCTCCACCCCCTACGCTGCACTTCTCAAGGACGGCCATATGATCATTGTGAGCACAACTCTATTGTTCAGTCTGTCTGATCTATTTCAAGAGCTGGAATAAATTTTCCATCAGGACTAAAGTTGTATGCACAGTTTGCTGCTGTCAGTAATTCACTGTAGATCACTTGGAAAAATAGGTCAGATTTCAGTACAGTGTTTACATTGCAGTTCTCACTCCCAGCATCAGGGTTCCTGCACCTCTGTGAGAAAGTTTTTCCTGTTCATTTGCAAGGCTTTTCCATGACAAAATATTGTAATCCAGGGTTACTTAAATGCATTTGAGGCAAATGCATTTATTTATTTATTCTTGTTCCGATATTTTTTCAACTTTTTAAATACCCTAGCTGAGGGGCCTGGCATTGCCTGGTATAAACTGCTCATTAATTTTTGTTTGTTTTGAGTGATTATGACGGGTCTGCTTCATCTTGTCAGAAGCTTCAGGTTTATTTTATTGTTTGTTTTAGATAAATCTTACTGCACCCCATTTTAGCGTTAATGCCATACACATCCTGTCAACTGTCAGTATTCGGGGTGCCCACTGGTCAATACATGAACAGAGAAAAGTGATGATGTAATGGGCTTATTTGTTTACAGAAAAGAAAGGATCACAGTGTGAAATTAGCGACACAATGCAAACTCTAACAAATTCCTCTCCATCATTTCAAGTCTCCAAATCTGAAAAAGAACCTTCTGCAGGTTGAAAGGAGGGCACCTATAAATTTTCAGGCTAATCTGAGCCCTATGAGTGGAGGCAGGTCTTGTTAAAAATTGGGCAAGTTTGTTTTTTATTATTATATAAATGTATTTTTAAAACCCAGATGAATTCCCGGGCTAATCCATTATTTCCAGTGCTTTTTCTCAAAGTTTTCAATTCCAGTTCAGGTATCCCTGGGATTCCAAAGCTATGCAGGAACCCTTGACATTGCATGATCTTTCTTCTTCTGACCACATACACAAACAAATAATCTCTCCCCAAATACTAATATCTAAACCAGGGTGGGAGACTACTTCTCTCCCATGATGCTTGTTCTTCCACTTGAGACTCTCGCTTCATCTTGTTCACATCTTTCATCTCTCTCTCCATGGGGGTGGACTTCTCCTTAAAGATCTCAGGAAAAGCAAACTCTTGTCCTTCCCCCTGGGAAATACAGAAGAATACCACAGGATGTCATTACACTGATGACACAACAGACAGTCTGTGTATGATTGCTGAACAACAGGGAAATTCTTTGATCTGCTTGATTTACTAACTGAAGAATGCTGGGTGAGGATGGGGTCAGATAATGAAAAAGATTTTCTTTTGTGTGTGTATACTGTGTGTGTGTGTGGGGGGGGGAGTGTGTAAGCGGGGGGGGGGGGTTGAGCTTAGAGGGATCAATGTCCAGATATTAGATAATTTGAATGTGAGTCTGAGCTGAGTCTTATAGCAGGTCGGGGGCCACATTGCGCCTTTCAAGGTCTATTTGGGTACGGTATTCTGATCATGCTTGGTATTCAGGGTTTCTAGATTTCATAAACAGACTTAGACAGTTCCATATTAATTGTATTACATTCATAACATTCTTTAAAAAAATTGTATAAATGGGACATGAGTTTTGTACATGAATATAAATGTTTTCAAATCAAATGTAGATCTTAGCCTCTTTCAGAAAGGACAAGACGCTCAGTGGGTCCACTCAAATAGTTGGTAAAAGAAGGGGGGGGGGGGGGTATGTGAGAGAAAGACATGTAACACAAAGAGGGACTGATAGAAGACAACATGTTACAATGTTGAGCTGCATGAGATTTGTAAATAAAAAACAAACAATGGGATAAGAATGCCTAACAGAAGCATACGGAGATGGAGAGACTGTGGGAGGGGACAGAAGGGGTAATGAGAATGAAAGAAAATGAGACAGAGCAGTGAAATAGACAAACAAGCTTCCTGTGGGATCCTCAAACCTGAACCTTAAGTGATGTGCTTTAAGTATTTCTATTTGTATACTTCTTTAATCCCGTTTGGAAAATTTGCCTTTGTGCCATTGCAGCCAGGTATAACTGGAGAAGGCCCTTCACCACCACAGTGCAGTGCCGGTCGGCAGGCTCTTTGGGGGGGGTAGAGATTAATTTTATTTAATTTTGCCTGTTTGGCCTGCTCTTTACGATTTCCAACTGCCAAGATATCTTTAACGTGCGCAACGTGCACATGGGCCCTCCGAATTTTTTTGTCCTTATCCGAGAGAACTAGGTACTCGATTCTACCCCCAAATAGGATCAGGGACACGAAAATATGAGAAAAATCCCAAACTTTCAACATACCTGCACCGGCCGGGTTTTGAACCCGAGACCCTTGGCACGAGAGGCGAGCACCCTGCCTCTAGACCACCTTGTCCCCTTGTAATTAATTATATCATTTATAGATGTGTGACTAAAATCTGACAGGCCAATTCTGTGTCCAATTCCCTTGTGTCCATGTCGCCAAGGCTGGATTAACCATTAATTAAGCAAAATAAGCAAGTGCTTAGTGCATCAAGGGAAAAGGCCCGCCAGTGTGATTTTTTTCCGTACGAGCTATAGCAAATTCAGGGCCGAGGCAGCAACACACCCCCAATACATAGGACACTCCAACACATCCCCCAGGCCGCAGGGATTTTCGGTGACGTTCAGAGACATATCATGCACAGCCCAGAGATTGCAGCACCCATGGCAGTGTTCGATAGGACGAGAAATCCCCTAGCCGATGACCTGTGTTTGGGGGGTGTGTTGCTGCCCCGCTCCTGAATTTGCTAAAACTCGTACGCAATAAAAAATCACGCCGCCCGCCACAGAAAATCTGCCATGGACCATAATGTGCAAAACTGCAAATGGTGCAGCTGAACCAGTGTCAACCAAGAGGGGCCATATAGTAAATGGAAAAAAAAAAGTGAATTAATTTGCTGGCGCAAAAGACTGTTGTTTCTTTATCATTCATAATGGTTTATTTTAGTTTAATGCAGAACGTTAGCATAGGACGGGGGGAGAGGTGGAGGAGACGGCAAGAGACCAGACATGTGGAAGCCAGACGGAAAACCCGCCAGGTTACATAAAAAAGACTGCCACCTTACCAAAACCAGATAGGCCAACTTCTTGTCCGGTTCTCTAGCCTGGACATAGCCTTTGGTCCTGTGTTTGATGTCGGCACCTGTCAGAATAGACGAGAGGACAGGCTGGGTTACCGGATGTGTATCATGACGTTTTATATGTACATCTCATCAAATACAAGCTGAAACATGCAGACAGTAAGGAATGTGCCATCATCCACGCTACTATAATACACCGTAACAACACCACCACAGAACGACCGTCACCAAAATACTATTAAAAAACAACAACAAAAAAGCTCAGAATCTGTGGGGTCTTAGCAAGGCTTGAAGCAAAGTCAAAATGTGACAAAAAAGAAAAAGTTGTATCTAGCAGAGCCTCAAGTACGAAATAATACAGAAACAATACAATAAATCGCGAAGGAACAGGGAAGACAAATCAAACTTTCGGTATACCGGTACTAATATTCTTCAAGGAGAAAAAAATGTAATTGGGTGGGAAAACTGAGCCAATGAAACAACTGAACAAATAAAAACAAAAAATGGAGAATGTAAATTCAATACGCATTATTTACAAGTCCAAACTTGGATTTTTCTACATTAGGTTACGTACAACTTTTTCTTTTTTCCACATTTTGAGAATGTTCCTGACAGTATCATACGACTGTCACAATAGCAGACCAACTAAATCACCACTTCAAATTGGGGCACCTTGTTTAAAGGTAAACTGCAACCATCTACTAGTATTATATATAGATGGAAACAGATAGATACAAAGTCGCCAAACGTATGGCAAGAACTCCCGAGGCAACCACGAAACCTACAAACATGCGGTTCTCAATTACATCTTTAAAATAATCGTGTTTGCAATGGGTGAGTGCAATTATCTGTGCATCTTCACACTGTGCACAGCAAAGAACCGCTTTCGAAATTGAGTCCTCACGGCTTGAGATTTTTTGGCTTCTCGGAGGCCTCAGGCTAAGGCTGTTGGGCCCAACTTTTTCCATGCCGCGTTTTACAGTCTGACATTTCTGCTGTTTCCTGTCCGTGCTGTGAAGAAAAGTTTCTTCTTCCGGATCTTCCGGTGTCATCATCCGAATCTTCCGGGAGTTTGGCGGGTGCAGTTTTGGTGCAGCATTAAAATGATCACCGTGTACAAAATAATACGAATCAAAATGCCGAGAAAAGCAAGTTTTTGTCAGCCCGGGGATAGGCCAGGCTAGAGTCAGTCTGCTATTAATTAAACGCTCTTTACAATAACAGAGAAATAATGACAGAAATGATCACTGAACAATTTGCACATGATAATGAAATGTCGTGCCTTATAGACAGTATAAAAAACTCTACGCCAAAAATAACAAACTTATGGATAACGCACAGAGGTAGTACCAACAGAGCATTCATAATAACATTACTGCCTCCATCCCTCGCCTCACATTCAAGCATCCACCCTCTACCGTAGTGTATTTATTATCTGCTCCAGGTCAGAACAATCCTCTCACGGTACACCCCCCCCCCCCTGAAATCGTTTTCAGGGAACAAATTACCCTAATCCAAGATGGTCACACGTCACTGCCTCAGGTGAGCTGTTCCAACTTTACGTAACGTTCCGAGGTCTTGCAGGATTTTGATTGTAATATAGAATGTAATGTAAATGATGGGCTGACAGGATGGTTTAAATATGTAAGATAACTGTTTTGTTTGTTTATCCATTGATCTGCTACATAAAAGTGGAAAGTAAGAGTACAATAAACGCTCAACGCGACAATAACTTTTCCTTTATTCTTTCTGTTTGTTTATTTGAATGTCACTGTTGTTGCTGTTTAACGGTATCTTCCACAGAGGCGTTTCCTCTGCTTGAATACATTACAACTTAACCGATAGATCGCATTTTGAAAGCAAAGACAAGTGCACATGTGTGTACACACACACATACATGTACACTAAAAGACGGACACGCAAGCAAACATACACACGTACCTAGGAAATAGTAATTCGTATGCACGACCGTCACCTTTGGGGTACAAGGAGCCGGCAATAGCGACAAGCCACTAAGACCAAGTACACTGTACAGCCCTTTCATATTTCTGTAACATTCTGTTATACATTTTCAGATTTCTTTTCCGATTAATTTGTTCCCGATTTGAACTGACAAAGGATCTGGTACTATCCGAAAGCCTGTCCAATTCGTTCAGAATTTACAGTATAGAGTTTAATGTTGTTTAGCCTTTTCGGGGGGGGGGGGGGGGAGAGAGACAAATGCGTGTATGTTTGTATTGTGTGGATATTGTTTTCTGTCCCATTATAACTTCATGCCAAAGCGCTGCTCTGATAGCATCCCACAGATTTGCTGTGGTTTAAAAAAAAAATATTTACACAAACGCACATTATCATGCGCGCGTAGTTCTTGTGCACACATCCAGATGTACAGCGACACAAAGACATAGATGACTAGACATTTCTCCCCTGCACACAGTAGGGAGATACAAGGAGGTCTCAGCCTGTCAGCGTGACATCGCTTGCTGTCACATATTGTCACGCCTGATCCCCTTTCACATCAACACAAAATAATTGTTCTGGGTTTCCACTGCTTCCCGCATACTCAACATTCGTTTAATCGCACACCCCTTTACACTGAGACCGCTATGTAGACTTGAAAAGATTAGGAAACATATTTCCTGTATAAAATGTACTGAGCTGGAAGACTTAAGGATTGAAAAAAGACCGGAGAGAGAGAGAGAGAGAGAGAGAGAGAGAGAGAGAGAGAGAGAGAGAGAGAGAGAGAGAGAGAGAGAGAGAGAGGGGGGGGGAGGGAGAGAGAGATAGTGAGAAAGAGAGAGAGAGAGATAAGAGAGAGAGAGAGAGAAAGAGAGAGAGAGAGAGAGAGACAGAGAGAGAGACAGAGACAGAGAGAGAGAGAGAAGCGAGAGAGCAACATAACACACGCTGTGTCTCCATTTAGAAGAGAAACCAACAACAACAAAAAAGAACTCCCTCCTCCCTCCAGTACTACTTATTGTCCTCCTCAAAGAAAACTGATAAAGGACAAGATAATGTACAAGTGTAATTATGCAATGAATTAATTTTAAAATCCAGAGCAAGAAACTTTTCAGCCGATCTATCAGTACACAAACCGGCATGTGTTTGGGACTCGTCATCAGAGGACCTGGACACCCAACGAAAATAACAACATTACTAAAACAACAACTTGTCTACCCTCTTTCTCTCTCTCTTTCTCTTGGCTTGATACAGGGTTCAATTAGGTTCAAAATCACATGGATGTCAACACTGTTTGACTGCCAGTAGAACGAACCAATTAATCTTCGTTACGTCAACGTCCAGGCCTCTCACATACATTTCTTGAGGCGAACGTTTTCAATCAAACAAGTTACACGACATACATAAGCCTCGGTGTTTTTTTTAGAGGAAACTGAGACAACATCTGTGTAGAATGAATACGGACTTGCTAGCTAATGAAACAGTGTTGAGTATAGGCATTCTTCATACTATACACGCTTTCTTGAGATATATCCCTCTCCGTTGTAACAGAATGATCTCTTGCCTATCAATACGCGGGAGTTTTGTGGTGGGAATTGTATCGCTGAGAGCTGACTGAAAACAGAGCCCAATCTTCCATCTCCTGCAGTTTTTATGTCGTTTTGCTGACTTTCTTCCTGTTTCTTTCTCAAGTGTTGAAAGGAGGCGTGCACTTGTCAGAGGTTCCTGAACAAACCCTACCAGACCTGGAGTTGTGTCCAAGAATGACCCTAGGCAAAATAAAATATGGGAGAGAGAGAGAGAGAGAGAGAGAGAGAGAGAGAGAGAGAGAGAGAGAGAGAGAGAGAGAGAGAGAGAGAGAGAGAGAGAGAGAGAGAGAGAGAGAGAGAGAGGGGGGGGGGTGCAAACGTCCGAAACGAAAGAAAAAAGAGCCGGGACTGTGAGAAAACAACGATTTTTATATAGGTTAAAAGGGACACAAGAAAAAAATTCTGAGAGTCACTGATGTATGTGAAAGTTAAAAGTTCAAAACGAAGAGAACCAGTTCTTACCATTTCCTTTTTTTTCTTCTTTTATAAGCGGTCACAGCAACAACATGACGATCCGCTTGCCAGGACTTACACAACAATTTCTGCCAATTCTACGTGTGCACAAATTCCAACTTACAAGAGGCCAAGTGTTCTAGCAATCAGTGAACGGAACAAATTCTTTCAGATTTGGCAGATACAGTGTTTTTACACGGGAACGGTTCAGAGACCCCAGTTAATGTGTGACTAAATGGACTGGAGTGACACCACGGAGGCTGACAATGGAGGCGACCCACCAAAACACAACATCTCTCTAGTCTATATCAGGCGGCCAATGGATGCCCTGGGCGCCCGTCAGTGGCGGGGATCTCGGGAGGGGGGGTGTATGTTAGAGATGACACATGATTGATGATCGCATGTATACACTCTGCCATCTCTGGCAGGTTGGCCCCACCTACCCCCGGGGAGGGGGGGGGGAGGAGGTAGAAGCGAACAGAGGGGCAAAGTTAAGGCCAACTTGTGGCTTAGTGACTTGTCCTCACAAGATAAAATAATCACCGGAGATCATTTTCGTTTTGGGCCAGGTGCTAACCACCATCACAGTATTGACAAACAGGAGTTAACACGTACGACTGCGGCATTCTAACTTGACTCCAGAACAAAGTACGAGTACATCGCTGCTGGTACAAAGACACCGTAGTGAAAGCTTGAAGTTACAACACAACATAACGCCGTGCTTAAAAAGCACGTGTTCCGGAACGCACAGTACGTGTAGTGTTGTATGGAGTCGCAGTTAGTTGTGCTAGACCAGAAACACTCCACAAAGTGGTGCAGAAACTCGGACTCCAAAAAACATAATCTACGGCTAGTTTTGTACAGAGACGCAGTCGTGGATGTACATGCAACCACAACACCTAAACGCCAACCTACCTACCTACCCGGTAACGGAGCAAATTCTGGCTAGAATTTCACTAGATTTAGTTGATTTTGTAGTGGCTGGAAAGCACTTGTAAGAAAGATATACAAAAGCTGTCCAGGAAAATGATACTGAGTATCCAGTGACGGTTGCATGGCTGCCAATGTTTCCTGAACTACATGACGTATTCCAGAGAGCCGAGGACCACGTGATCCATCGCTTGGCATCAACAACTGCCGTCGGAGGTAAGTACAGGTTAAGTTTCCACTACAGTGTCTTTAAATGGCAGGTCAGGCTAGACATGCTGTATTGCACGGCCTATGATACACAGTACATGTATCACTTTTCGCAGTTCCAGCTGACTACGCTCGATTTCACAAGTCAATTACAGTATATTATTCGCTGAACCTTTAGGATACAACATTCACTTACGGGCAATAATCCAGCAAGCGTGATGTCACAGACTATAATTACATGATATCTTTTCCGAGGAAACTCTAGAAAACGAACCGGCAAGACATGACCTGAATTTTGAAGAACACATTTTCCATATATCCAAATAATTATACAAAGCGAAAAAAAAACAAAAAAACATTCCAAATAAACAAGTTTGGAACATTTTTCTACCAATACATTCAGGTGAGAATAAATGTATCGGTCTGAGGAAGAGATCCGTACGTTCCGGTCACTTTCGACTCTCGCAATTCTTTACAGATTTTCTTTTGGTTCTGTGATTGAAGGGGTAAGGGGTAGGATTTGTAAATAAGATTAGGTTTGGGGTTTGGTATAAGGAAAGGGTTAGAAATAAGGTGGTCTTGTCTTGGTGGTCGGGACGTGCGGAGCTCTTTCCTCAGTCTGTAAGTAAAAAGACGAATCACACTGAAAAGCCAAAACTTACAAGTAACTTTTTCTTTTTTAAAATTTTTGTCACGGATTTATTATCTCCTCAAGTCAATTGTCTGTCCCAGGATGTGTCGCTATTAACGTTCATGCTCACTCACTGTCTCTTCAAGTCTCTTTCTCGCAGAACATAATTATCGTTGTCAATCATTAGCTCATCAGGTCCTTTGATTGTCCCAGAAAATAATATCATTATTCATTTACCAGCCAGATCTGTTCCCACCTATATAAATCACCGACAACGACATAAGACAACGCTATTTCCCGTCTAACCCCTCAAATCAGTCCCAAAGTAAAATAGCACATCCAGAGCTGGAGCCATTCAAATGCCACAGACCACAAAGTCGATAGAAAGACACACACGACTTGATAAAATTGATATTATCTCTGTACCCTGTAGTATCAAGGCAAGACGGGCAGGTGTACATGGTCTGTTAAACAATAGTGGAGAGGGGGAAAGGGGGGGGGGGGGCTCGATCTATGTGAATAAAATAACATTGTTTCTTGGCATGAACTCAGTGAAAAGTCTACAGCTAACAAAAGGCTAGTGTTTATTCAACCTCCCTCCCCCCCCCCCCCTTATTCCTGGCTTCTGGTATTTTAATGTGTAAGTAACGCAACATCCTTGATGACATCCTATGGATTTTGTCCACGTGTTTTAAATCCTGCCAGCGTTATGAAATTAATGACGTGAGATTTACGTGTCAGATTGAAACAAATTAGGGCACAAAATAATGGGACAGCAGTGGAAGATGGCATTGCAGTTTGCACGGTTTACTTGTGTGGGACCCAGGAGACAGCGTGGTCTCGACTTGTTTTATGGAGAGGTATTAAATATAAGGCCGGGCTGAGGTTATGACCGGGAAAGTCGGGATTCGGTCCTTCGTCATTCATAATAAACTGCGGGGCTCAGGTATTCGGAGGGTAAATGCATAGAAGGGCGGTTGGATTGGTGGGGTCGGGGGGTGTCGCTCTGGGCAAAGAGCACGACATCTCCCACCGCAAGAATAAAACTCGGATTGTTGCTGATTCCGTTTACATTCTTCTCCCCCCCCCCCCCTCTTCCCTACCCAACCATACCGACGGGCTCACTAGTGGAAACACCGCACAAGAAAGTGTGTAACTTTTCACCAGCTAAGAAAAAAGGTGCGTGTTGTGTACAGAAATTGACTCGGTGGAATCGAGACAGATTTTGCTGTTTTCATATACCGTATCATCTTGTTCCTTCCTACCGTTGGGGATCGAACACGTAAATCTGGTCCTTTATCCATGGGGCTGTGTTCAGTGTTGTAGACTCCACTTATGACCGCCACTCTTTGCCAACTGACTTGTAACAACTTTGGGCGGACTTTGGTGACGAAAATAGTGCTGTTGGTGTTGTTGCCGTTCATGTGGTGGTGGATGTGACTATCTTTGTACTCTCCCTTGATGACGATTTCCCTGCTGTTGATGCTGTTGTTCAGGTCTGTCCCACGGTGTGTCGTTATTAACGTTCATGCTCACTGTCTCTTTCTTTTCTCTTCTGCACCAAGAAATCAACACACAGGTCCCTCAACAATGCTCCAACGGATCACACCACGACTGTTTGTGTTGCAGATGTAGTTTGTCACATCCCTACAACCACATACTAAATACTGCAGATTTCCGCAATGTTGATGTAAACTGCAAAAGTGAAGCAGTACAGGTATAACTATATTTGATATTTATATCTTCATAATATTGTTTCCTCCATGTTTCACGATTTGTTTCGTGCACTTACATTATTAATTATATTCATGTGTTTCTTTTTTCAATGACTGTTCAATAGGACTTGAGGCTACACCTGCTGCGACACTGAATAACTCTCCTGTATCAACATGAAGTATTCACTCACACACTGGCTCCGCCTCTTGCTCCTCCTACCAATCGTAGTCGACCAATCACATGCTTTCTTCGAGTGGCTGCCCCCGGCCAGTGTGTGTCAGTCCTCTCATACCCCCGCCTCCGTCTCAGGCCCTGCCCCACGCCTCCCAAAACTCCCCCGGCAGTACAGCATGCGAGTTGAGGCCAACATCCTACAGAAAGGCTGGACTACAGAGGTTGAGGAGCATTACGACAGCATCAACCAGAGAGCTTCTGTCAGTCTCTCCTCCAACGGAACCACCACCATCTCCATCTTCAACTTCCAGACCAATGAAAGGTAACATTCAGCTTTGGTGTTGTTGTTGTTGTTTCCTTCTGAAATGCATTAGATTTGCACACAGAAGGTGCAGCAGCGCCGTCCTATTTAATACAGGGTGTCCATAAAGTCTGGGTACATGGGGGATTTCACTATCATTTTACTACAGCTGTTAGAAATTGGCTGAATGACACTTTTCCTCACTGGATTGGAAGAAGAGGTCATGTGGAGGGGTCCCCTCGTTCACCAGGCCTTTCTCCCATTCGATGAAGATTACAGATTTAAACCACTTGAGAGAACGCATTACCAGTCAGTGTGCTGAAATCGACGGCAATGCAGACCTGCTCCATCGAGTTCACCTGAATTTTGCAAAGCGCATCAATTTATGCATTGAAAATGGTGGAAATCATGTTGAAAGTATTATTCATGAACATCCCAATTGAATAAAATTGTTTTGTTTTAAGATGTAGATTTATGTGTTTTTTACTACGTATCCAGACTTTATGGACACCCTGTACATTTGTAGCTGGCAGGCAAAGTCGGACCATCCTGATTTCAATCGGCCGCCTGTGCTTATACAAACACCAGCATTTACTAGGGTTAACTAGTATCCAAATAAGCAAAGCTCATTAGTCTGTGTGGATTTTTTACAGAGAAATGCAAAGCCGACGAAACGATGTGGGTTTGGTGCACAAAATGGAACCAGCACAAGGAAGGGTCAGAAATAATACTGATAATATATTCTGCACTTGTGGTCTTAGTTTTTAATGATAGCAGTGCTAGCAAGCAAGAACCCCTACTGGGTTAAATGCTGGGGGTGGGGGAATTCCAAACCCCCCTAGTCCTTCGGTTTCATATGCAGATCACTTGCTGATGCTCAAATACGTAGTTTGAGTTTCCATGCGCGGGGTTTCTTAAGATCACCTTGGGCCAAGCGAGTTATGTCATTTTCTGAAATATATGTGGCAAAAACTTTTTTTTTTTTCTTTTCAGATACGACATTTATCCTAACGGCACCTGCAACACCCGGCCGTCATCCATAGACTATCTGGGCTTTGTGTCAATGGGCAAGCAGAATAGGACAGCGATGGCCACAGTCAACGAGGTGTTCCGCTTCGGCACGCAGTTCCCGTACCAGTATGTTGGCAAGGAGTCAGTCAGGGGAATCCCCGTGAATCACTGGACTTCCTGCCAGGTACACGCACAATTTCTTGCCATTTGTATCCAGTTATTAATACCAGTAAACATAGCCATGTGATGCAGCTCATCATTCATTTATGAATCATGTCGTCAGAGATTGTACGGAAATGTGTCTTTGAAGATTCCAGTCCAGACCTTTCAAAACTTATAATTCCGAGATGCCATCCTCCCCTCCTTCAGAATTACACAAGAAAATCACAATGGCAAGGCTGCAAAGGCCACACTTGATTAAGCCACACGTCTAGGCAATTTTCATCTTCCTGGTGATGGCTGCCATAATAGATTTAGAAAGTCAGGTGTATGACAGGACTTTTCACACTAACCTCAAAAACAGAATAGAATGGTTCCTGTCTTATGCCCCATTCATGTCAAATCGTGTTTTCCTGCTCCAGGAATGGTCAGCGATTGGTGCCAAGTTCCAGCTGGACTACTACTTCTCTGTGCCAGATTTCATCACGGCCGCGGGGCAGTCAGAGATCCCTATCAGGGCGGTGCTCAACGGTTCTGCCAACAACGTGGGGGCCTTGTCCCAGCACATCAATGGCTCGTAAGTGCAATTGCGAGAATGTTCTTTTGTACTTAAAATTTCTGGTGTTTTAGCTCACAGTAACATGGAATCCGGATTTCCATCTTCGGGGGGGGGGGGGGGATTTCTCAGTCTTTAGAAACAGGCATGATGGTTTGACTATTTGTGTCTGCCTCCCTTCCCCCAGGCACACCTTTCAGCATATGTACGTGTGATTCCATCTCTAAACAGCCCGATGGTAGGTTGGTTGATGAGGGTTCAGACATCTTTACCTGCATGCCACAGCAGCGCTTCCTTCTAGATTTTGCAACCCCAGTAAAACGTATTCGGTGATCAGCTGGTTCTCCAGCTTTACGATATCTACGTTTGCTTACATTGATATAGGCCCATTGAGGCTATCGGCCATTTTAGTTGCAAGGACCGACGCATTACCACGGCGATGGTAGCATTGATTTTGATTCGTTGGCTGATTTGCACTGCGAGCAATTCAGGCGTCGCAAACCAATCGGCAGCGAGCTAAAAAAAAGTTCACAACAGTAAACAATGACACGTGTGTACACGCACATGGGAGACGTTCGGTCAATTCTTTCACTTCCTTTCCCTTGTTTACACAGACGGTAGGGAATCTGACCAGCTTGGATCCATCCTTTTCACCCCTGTCATAACAGTAAACTGCAATGCAACCAGCAGGCATTTTAACCGCATAGACATATCTCGAAGTTACACTCGTCAGTTGATCCATAAGGCTGTCATTTAGAATACATATGTGTCGAAATGTGATTTTCTTCCCTCCCAAAGCCAAACCCGATTTCTCCAACTCTGCCTCCCTTCCCCCAGGCACACCTTTCAGCATATGTACGAGTTTAGCTCGTTCCGCGTGGGCCCAGCACTGAATGAGGAGGTGTTCCAGCTGCCCCCGGGCGCTGTGTGTCAAGGCAGGCAGAACAGCAAGCCTCTTCCCGCACTACCTGATGCCTTTGAGATGTCCATGGAGGTGAGTGAGTGAGCGAGTGCGTGCGTGCATGCGCGAATGAGTGAGTGAGCGTGAGTGAGTGAGTGGGTGGGTAAGAGAGTGAGTGAGTGAGTGAGTGAGTGAGTGATAAATGAGTGAGCGGGTGGTTTAAAAACGGATGCAAAAAATGAAAAAACGCAACTGGTGGAAGAATGCATGATATTGATAAAAGTCAAAAGTGGTCAAGTCGGCGATTACAGGTCAGTAAAGCTGTCACAGGTTAGTTAGAACACAATGGTCAGGTTAAGTAATAATTCATCACTCCCTCCCCTCCTCCTCCTCCTCCAGACAGTGTCACCAGGCACGGGGCTTCACCCCCTCCAGCAGTATGTCAGATACGACCACAACCACCGCCTAGTGGAGACCTGGTATCGGCTTGTGGTCCCTGGGGGTCCGGACACGCCCCTGATCACCAGAGACCAACTGGTGACCATGTCTGCCAGCACACTGGAGGATTTCAATACAGGACTGTTACACGTCGTGGACAGGGTGAGTACACCTATACCCGACGGGATATCAGTATTAACCCTTTGACTACCGACACTTTGAAAGCCAGATTTTGTCAGTTCCGTTTTTATCAAGATCCATTCATTTCAGGTACTTTAAATACTATATATGATTCTAAATCAGGATATTGATCTATATACAAAAGGTAGTAATTGAGAACCAAAACCTATACTTGAGAGAGCAGTTAAATAGTTCATAGCATGCTGTTTCAGTACTCAAAGGGCTAAGTTACCTCATTTATCTGGATCACACAGATAATACTGTACGGTAACAATAGGGAAAACTCGGGGATTTCAACATGGAGGTGAGGAGAACAAACACAGTAGTAGGCCTGATATTTAAACATATAAATAGTATTAACGGACTTTCATCAGAGAGTATATATATATTATTATTATACAGAGAGGGTTCACTATTGGTCGATTTGCACCGCGGGACACGGGGGGCTCTGCGAAACCACTGTTAGCATGGAGCGGAAAGTAGGCCGCTGCGGTAAACAATATCCCTTTGTCCATTTCCACGGATTAGGAGCTTACAAACGGTTTTAAATAGTTTCAACCAGCCCAAAAAACATGAACAAACCACAGTAAACAGATATGCACACTATCTTTGGCGAAGAAGGTCTCTTTTAATCCTTCAATTTCTTGTTCACCGCAACGACCTAGTTTCGCGATTTGGCGGAAGTGAACCCTCTCTATACATCTATACTCTCTGGTTTTATACAATCTTAAGTTCACTGATTTCACTTGAGGCGTGTCTTTAGAGTGTCTGAATCTGTGAGGATTTTGGTATCTCGAGACAGCTTTCGTAAGTCCGAGGTTGTTTTTTTCCATTCAGTTTCAACTCTGGTTTAGTTGGTTGGCCTGTGCTGTTTCCAGCCGGCTTCCTAGTTACAGAATGGGGATGAGTTGTTGAATACTTGAATGTCGCACAGAAGTCCAATATAAAACACAGACGTTCAACACAAATTATAGACCAAACAATAATAACAACAACAACAACAACAACAATCAGGCATGAAAAAGAGGAAATGCGGGATGGGGTGGAACAGAGGTATGAGGAGATTGTGAGATGAGGGGTTTTACGGTACGCCAGTATGAGAAAGGCTAAATTGTTCCATGTACAGAAGTGTGGTCTTAACTCCAATTCGTCTAATTTTGAGAAAATTCAGTTCTTTTGTTTTCCTTTGATTTAAATACTGGGCAAAAAAAAACCCACAAAAACCATGACTCTCTGTTTTTCTCGGAGAAAACTGATCATTAATTCTGTTGAAAGGCCATACTTGCCGATAAAAAAGTATTTAGACTCCTCTATAATGTTTTGGTACAATTGTCGGCTCTCACGATTTACTAGGGTATGGTCTTGTTGCTTCATTACCAATGTATTTTACTAACAAAGTATCATGACTGGAGTCACCGGAGGGAAAATGCAAAACAAAGAATGATTTGAGCATAGTGCATTAACAGAGACAATGGTGCATGTATCCACCAACACCAGTATTTTAGGTACCTTTACTTCTGTTCTCCGTTTTTCCTCCTAAAGAAGTGGTTCTCGGAGTTCAAGATCAGACTCCTCCCCGCAAGTTTCACCGAGTCGTTATTAATAGTTATCAAATTTGAGAGAGAGAGAGAAAGAGAGAGAGAGAGAAAGAGAGAGAGAGAAAGAGAGAGAGAGAGAGAGAGGGAGAGAAGGAGAAAGAGAGAGAGAGAAAGAAAGAGGGGGAGAGAGAGAAAGAGAGAAAGAGAAAGAGAGAAAAAGAAAGAGGGGGAGAGAGAGAAAAAGAGAAAGAGAAAGTGAGAGAGAAAGACAGAGAGAGAGAGAGAGAGAGAGAGAGAAAGAGAGAGAGAGAGAGAGAGAGAAAGGGGGGAAAGAGATTTTTTTTTCACAACACAAAAAAATAACTTTAAAATAAACAATTTCGTAATACACTGAATTTAAACTAAACACTGACAGTGATTAGCATTGTGAGAGGGTAGGGCAACTCTGTGACATTTTTAACAAAGAAATAATCAGAAATACACAAAAACAGGGAAAATCCCAAGATCTTGAAAAAAAATAAAAAAATACCAAGATCCCAAGGTAACCCCAAAAAATCCAACGGACCGGCAGCGCTGCTCGCTTTGGCAAATGTCACTCCGCATGCTCTTGGTGTGTGATTTAGTGGATCTGTTTGTTTAAGCAATTTAATTAGATTATGACATGCATTCTTTCTCAGGTCAAAATGACCTGTGCAGTGACAAAGTTACCGCCGCTCCGGACTCAACTGGGCATGGCACACGGTCAAAACTTGCTGATGTTGGCAAATGGTGGCGTTGACGCGGCAGCCACTGGTTCCCATCACCCCAGCACCTTCAGTTACCAGGTGAGTTTGTTGTGTACTTTCTTTAATCCCATTTGGGACATTTGCCTTTGTGCCATTGCAGCCCAGTTACAACTGGAGCAGGCACGTCGTCGCCACAGTGCAGCACCGGTCGGAGGATTTTTTTTGGGGTGGGGTGGGGGGGGGGGTGAGGGAATGATAGGGATGAATTTATTTAATTTTGTCGGGGCAGCGGCTTGTCCGGCCTGCTCTTTTCGATTTCCAACAGCCAAGGTATCTTTAACGTGCACAACGTGCACACGGGCCCTCCGAGTTTTTTTCGTCCTTATCCGAGAAGACTAGGTACTCGATCCTAACCCCCAATAGGATCAGGGACACGAAAATATGAGAAAAATCCCAAAATTCCAACAAGCCTGTACCGGCCCGGTTTTGAACCTGGTACCCTTGGCATGAGAGGCAAGCACCCTGCCTCTAGACCACATTGTCCCTTGTTGTTGTTTCTCTCAAATGCAATCGACATCAAGTTTCAGTTTTGAAGTTTGGACATGGTGGGGGGGGGGGGGGAATGGGAGAAAGAGAGAGAGAGAACAGAGAAGAGAAAGAAAACAGGAGAGATACAGAAAGATAGAGAAAAAAGGGACAGCAAACGTGACTGATGATAACGAAAAAAGGTAAGCAGGTGAAAGAACGAAGTTGATTCACGTATTTAAACGTGTCCCTCGGTCAGTTTTATGACTCTCTGTACGAAAAAACTAGATGTATTGGACGGCACTGAGGTTTTACCTCGGCTTTGGTTGTTCCATCAGTGAGTCAGTACTTTAGCATTCCCACCCTCCAGAAATGATACCTTTTGCATGGTAAATTCAAACCGACATCACAAGTAATAATTCCCACATGATCTTGTGTCCTGAAACCATTTTATTGTCCATGTGACAGGGTCAAACCCAAGTGCGGCAGATGTTGGTGGATGTGTGGGCCATGCAAGCTGATGGTTTAACCTTCGAGGTCTACTTCCTACCCGAGGTCAAGGCTGCTCCCTATCCTCCCCTGGTGGGCATGTTCATCAAGAACCGTACAGCCGCCGCCACTGACCAGCTACCAGAGATTGTCCGGGAAGGATTCCCACCTGAGGTCATGAAGTGGCCATATGCTGGACCCAACCTTCCCGTGGACGCGGCCACATCCCCTGCTGGGCCCAACATTCCAATGACTGGCGACCAGCCCGTCTGGGGAAGACAACTAGAGAGGCTGCTCGACCAGCGGCTCTCGGAGAAGACCATTCATGTGTTCCACTATCAGCCGCTGCTGACCGACAGCACAAACTTCCAGGTGTCCTTGTGTTACCATGACGATCAGATCAGTCAGGTCATGCTAATCATTCTGACCAGTTACGACACAGACGTACTACGAAACTTTGTTGCATTCTCAAATTCACTCCGCAACGCTCTGGCCCAGAAAGTGGGCGTTTCCGTCCTGCAGATCAGCAATCTCGTCCCCTTACCCATTAAGTACGACCATATGCACATCGACGCCACCAAAGTTACCTTTACCCTTCTAGGTGCCGCCCCTGTTGAGGGCATAAAACAAAGAGACATCTCTGAGCTCAAGCAGGCCTTGGAGAAAGCCATTCAAAACGGGATCTCGTTCAGCGTAAACTACCTTTCACATTCCAAAGATTTCATGGTGAACACGGAGATTTACACTATAGACTACGACAAATATTTCACCAGCATGACAAACATGTCCCTGACCAACCCGCCGGACATGGGCCCGCAACAGACAGGGCCGATCAGTGACAGCGGTGGCACCAAGTACTCTCCCGGCTCTGTGGCCGGCATCGCGATCGCTACCCTAGTGCTGGGCGCGGTGCTGTGTTTAGGAGTGGTGTTCCTCTTATACCGGCGCCGACTCCCCAACCAACAGTCCATTCCTTACCAGCTCACGTCCTGATCAGCCAGGAGATAAAATTACAGCCTGGATAGGGTTAAACACCTGGCGCCTTATCATTACGTAGAGTCACAAAAAGTTCAACGCTAATCAATCCACTAATGATCTACCGTTTGCCAAAATTTAGCGTTTTTTGATGTTGTTTTTTTACTTCGGGGATACTTTTCTACACACGACGTGACATTAACTTAGAAAAGCCTTGAAATGACACGTCTACATTGCGCCTCTCATCCTTTCAACTCCGGATCTTCAAGTTTCTTTTGTCGGTCTTTTGTGGAGAGATTAGGTTATCATGGTGGGGGGGGGGGGGGGGGAGGTGTGGAGGGCTGAGTGACTGATCTTTTACAAGGTGTGCAAAGAGTGGAAACGTGTGTAAATGCAAAGTTTACAATTCTGTGCCGATAGAAAGTTAAATAATAATACGAATAATACATAACATTTGTATGGCTCATTTCCATTAACAATGCTCAATGCGCCTTACATGACTCTCTCTCTCTCTTCCTCTTTCACTCTCTCCCCCTTCCTCTCTCTCTCTCTCTCTCCCCGACCCAGTCATTCATGACGAACTCTCTCTTTTTCTACCACCTATTGGAAACACTGTGAGAATAGATGATGTTTTAGTTTACGTTTTAAAATCTGCAAATTAGATGATTCGCGAACAGCTTTTGGAAGTTTATTCCATACCAGTTACAACTGGGCCGAAATGTGTAAACGAACGTTCACGAAATGATTTATAGTTTTTAGCGCAAACACGGAGAAGATGAAGCGGGCGCATCCACGTTCCAGTGACTTTTCTGTGCGGTGGATGGACAATCAGACTGATCAACAAACACATGACCAAGCAAACAGTAGACAGATCAACCACTGTCCAGTGACTTACCTTTGAAAACTTCAGTCCGGACAGACAAGACCGGGACTTTGTAGATTTTCTCCAAGTAATTCTTGATGTCAAAATGAGTCATCCTGTGAATGTAAGTAAAGGAATGAGTGCCAGATGAGGAAATAAAGTGTGAATAAAAAATGAGGCTTTTGCATTCAATGGTACAGTAAATATGTATTTGTATTTGTATTTATAACTCTTTAATCCCATTTGGGAAATTTGCCTATGTGCCATTGTAGCCCAGTTACAACTGGAGCAGGCACGTCGTCGCCACAGTGCAGCGCCGATCGGCGGTTCTTTTTTTTGGGGGGGGGGATGTGAGGGAGGGGGAGGGAATGGTAGGGATGAATTTTATTTAATTTTGCCAGGGCAGCGGCCTGACTCTTTACGATTTCCAACTGCCAAGGTGTCTTTAACGTGCGCAACGTGCACACGGGCCCTCCGAATTTTTTCGTACTTATCCGAGAAGACTAGGTACTCGATCCTACCCCTCAATAGGCTCAGGGACACGAAAATATGAGAAAAATCCCAAACTTCCAACATGCCTGCACCGGCCGGGTTTTGAACCCGGGACCCTTGACATGAGAGGCGAGCACCTTGCCTCTAGACCACCTTGTCCCCCGGGGACATGCCTTCATCATGCTCATCGCCCCTTTCCTTGTCAATCTCCACTCATTGACCCTCAGTAAAATCGGAAATGATGTTGCGTGGGGGAGGGGGAGGTGGTCTAATTTCAAAGCCAAATGTGACGGAAGGCGTCTGTTCGGTCCCTAAGGTAAGGCCTAGATATTGAGTAATGGCAAAAAACGAACTTTTCTCAAAACTTTACGTCTTAAAAAAAGTGATAGTCATCAACTTCAATTGCTTATAACACAGTCTGAAAATGTTCAGAATTCAATGAATCTAGCATCAAATTCAAGGGAAAAGAGTTCTCTTTCACTTGATATCAAAAACTCAGTTTACCTAAAATGTACCTTCCGGGTCGTGTTGCGTCACAAATACAGAAAGTACAGAGCTGCGTTCACGGTTCAACGATGGCTTCATAATAAAATACTGTGCACCCCTAATGACAGCCAATTTAAGGAAGCATGGACAGTGCATATCTGTACAACGCACACAATTCGATGACGTAGGACACACACCGGAATACTATATTACTGACCTTGTTAATTTGCATAGTTTTTAAAATTATGAATCGGCTTAGTAGCAAAACAATCCGACTTCTGCTCGGAGATTGCGTGATCTGCGCTAATAATATACTTGAGTCTATGTCGATCACCAATGGCTACCCCAACCCCTTTTCGCTTGATTAGTCAATCTGCCCACCGCCCATTGATGCAAACTGACTGGACCCTCACGCCCCCAGGTCCATCTGACTATTCCATGTGTTGTCACTTTGAATTCGTGGACACCATACCAAGTTTTGTTTCAGCAAACCTTCACCAGTGGCGCTTTTGGTAAACATGTTGTACGGATAGGCACTGTTCATATCCATACAACATGTTGTACGGATATACACTTCCTATAATAAAATACTGTGCACCCCTAATGCCAGCCAATTTAAAGTATTTCGTGCAACTGAATGGTTCTCACTGCTGTTGACATCCAGCATTACTCTGGATGAGTTGCTCAGCTGTACATGCCGTCTGAGGCCGTTAGAATAAGAAATCCCCCAGCCTACAGGACAACAACGCCTGTGTTTGTTGTTTCTGTACAAGGAATGCCTGCGGTATGTGGACTATGACACATTTGTCATGGGAGGTCACGGACAATTAGGTGTGACTGGCCTCCTCGGTGGCGGTCCTTCGTGCTGACTTCAGACACAAGGTCACAGTCATGTACTACCACCGCCACATCCCCCCCTCTAAGCAGTAAGCTTGTCTGATTTAACCTCGAGAAAAGCAAGTTTAAACAAAATAATTACAATTAATAGGAAGACAAGAATGTCAACCAGACCAGATCAGACAGACCAACCTACGGGAAAATCGTGGAGTGAAGCACCCCCTCCTCCCCCCCCCCCCCTTTCGATCCCATATGTCAACAAGCAAGAACAAGCTGTTTGCCACTGACTTAATCAGCGGCCAAACCCCCCCCCCCCTTCGATCCCATATGTCAACAAGCAAGAACAAGCTGTTTGCCACTGACTGAATCAGCGGCCAACCCCCCCCCCCCCTGTTTTTTCCATTACATTTTCTACATTTTACGCTCTCTATAGACCTTACAAACACTGTACTGCCAAACAAAGAGTGAAAGGCATGGAGTACTGTCACAGCCAAACTAGACATGGAAAATAGAGGGGAAAAGTCCAAGAGAGACAGAGCAAGAGAGCAAGAAAGAACACATAATTCAAGGACAGTTTCAGAGATAGAATGTTATCATTCATCCTTCTGAAAATTTGATCTACACATTTCATCTACTGTACAAAAACACATGTATTGACACTGCACCATCGATGAATATGTGAACATAGGAGTGAATTAATAAGAAGCCGATGAATGAATGAATTAATGAATGAATGGCATTTTTCTACTGGTCTTCATCAAAATGCCACTCCATGCCACGGTGTCCCCTCCCGCCAAAGTGCCCTATATCCAATCAACAGTCATTTTCCACTTCTTGGTGACAACTGATTGGCGTGCAGGACACTCAGTGTTGGCCAGAAACTCAGGAATGACCCACAGTGCTGTTCTGATGACAGCGGTCTGCCTGTTGTCAGCTCTGACCATCTCTCTCTCTCTCTTTCTCTCTCCGAGATTACATGGACACAATTCCAGTATTACTTTCACTAGGAACACAGCATCACTGCCAACTCTTTACTGCTCCACGAGTTGGCCACTGAACTCTGCCCATCAATGAAAGAGTCATGAAATACCACTATAAGTAGCTTCGAGAAAATTAAGTTCTGTTTTAATGTATACAGTAGGCCAAGAGAAAAGACCCGTAATGGGACTAGTTTATTTTGTCTCGATAGTGCTAGACTTTTAAATTCTACTGAATGATAGGAAGGTCCTAGGCACGCCCATTAAAAGGTTATGTCAACCTTTACCAACAGTAGAGTAAGATTAAGAACATTCTGTTAAATACATGGGCACAATAACCAGTCGATGTAACTATTTAGATGAACAGTAATTTACTGTTTAAATATTTGAATTACATATAATTCACATGAGTGAATCTTACAATAGAGTGGATTTCAGACAATTCAACTTTCACGGCTTCAGTACGTACTGTAGTGTTACGGAAAGCACCGTACACGCCACCCTGGGTGAAATAAAAGACTGTATTTATTCTTTGGTGAAATTCACGTATAAACTACACATCATGGAAAAATGAGTTTGGAGAAAGCACGGCGACCCCATAGCGGTCACACTGTGCTAGGAAGAAGCAAGACGATTGTCGGAATGGTCGATAGGACAGGAGATCCTACAAAAGCCTCCATCAACCACTTTCACGTTTCACGAGAGTTTGCGTTTGAGTTTAGAGAAAGCGTTTCCACCCGAGAACGGGTCACACTGTGCTTGGAAAAATCAAGACGATGGACAGATTGTAACGGAAAGATAGGACAGAAGGAAACCCTACCAGAATTAGCGTCTACCGACCACCGGCTATCATAGAATGAAATGCGCTCTAGTTTTCTGTCTGGGTTTACACATTTGCCTGACTGAGGCGTTTGTTGCGGTCGTCACAACATGGAAATTAAACAAAGAATAATGCTTAACATCAAATGTATGTTGCGTCTCCTGTTAAATTGTTTGGGTTTACTAGATGGAGTTCCCAGTATTATCCGGGATAAACCTGTGAACCCAACGTTTTATCTCTCTCTCTCTCTCTCTCTTTTTGGTCTAAAAAGCTTCCCATAAAAATTCTATAGTCTTAATACAGATTCCATGCGCTCCAGAGCACTACGCACTCATTTCTGATAAGAAATTGTGCGCACCGAATTGAACGCGTATTAACACATCGTTTCCTGTGCGGTGGACTTACTAAAGGGAGCCAAAACAACGATCATGGTAGTTACATTTTTACAACTTTTTATTTAAAAATACCTGAAACTTGAATGAAGACAATCGGTCGATATAAAAGCGATTGGGCTGGAATAGTTGACACTTGAGTAAATTAACTTTATAATCTTTGAAACTGTCATTTAGGCTGTAGCCTTGAGCAAAAAAAGATTGTACCACAATGAATTACTCCCACCTCTATTTTTTTATATAATATGATAATAAGATACGCCATTTTCCCATAAGACAGCAGAGTAGACAAAGGATGAAAAGACCTGCCTGACAGCATTCCACTGCCGCCATCATGTTTTCTCTTTCTGCCATGACCTTAATACCATCCCATTACGGCCATCATTAATTATCTCCTGTTGATAGACCTACTTGTACTTGCCGTCAAGACTATGGCTTAAAACTGTCGCATAAAATTAGTGTTGTAAACAACAGAGGAACAAACAGTTCATGACACCTCAGTCCATTAAAACCGTGATCTATAGATCTGAGCTAGGCGGGGGGGGCCTAAACAGTAAAACAAGCCTTTAGAATGAATATTTATTTACAAAATTTATGTAAATCATATCACATAAAATAATGAAGCCTTGAGGCAAATGTCCGATTTTCTTTCGAGCAGCACGGCCGAACAGCTGCATGAAACACAAAAAAACGTGGTTTCAACATTTCCAATTTTTCGCTGTCAACTGTAAGAAGGGCAAATGTTTAAAAACAAAAGAAAACAAAACAAACCAAAATGTCATACATGTAGATACAAATTTCACATTTTGAGAAACCTTTGACATGTACGTTCACTACATTGTCGAGTGAGGCTCAAAACTGTGTGTTCGCTGACCAATATGCCCTATGCGCACACTGCTGCAACTTTATATTCATCCCCTTCCCCTTGCACCCCCCCCCCTGTTTTTGTCTCCCTCTCTCTTTTAAATCCCTGTATTGCTGAGGTACCACGGTTAAGCTGGGCTGACGCAGTTACGGTACGGAATGGGAGAAGGTTGACAGGCTGGCCGTGCAGTTGGTTCAAAGACAATTTGATACTCTTGCAAGTGTCGCCTAGTTGAAGTGGTGGTGGCAGTAGTGTTGTAGTAGCAGTAGCAGTAGCAGTGGTAGTAGCAGTGGTAGTAGTAGTAGCAGTACCCGTAGTATTATAAAAACCACAGAAAAACTGTGGGGTCGCAGCAGGGCTATAAGCAATGTCAAAATTGGGCAAAAAGAAAAAGTTGTATGTAACAAAGCCCCACATGAGAAATAATACCCAAACAGTACAAAGCAAACTAAAGAGAAGACAGAAAATGTTCAAATTTTCGGCTCTCGCCTTTGTCCAAAAAAAAAAAAAAATGGAACAGAGAAAACAATCAAACAATAAAAGATTTCAGCAGGAATCGAAACGAAACAGGATGTGTACTTAACTGCGAGTTCTTGCTTGTACTCGTAGTAGTAGTGGTGGTGATGGTGGCAGTGATTGAGGTGGTGATGGTGGTGGTAGTAGTAATAGTTAGTAGTAGTAGTAGTAGTAGTAGTGGCAGTAAACTGAGTAAAGCTTATGGAAGGCTCATTATTAACGAAATTGTACAGACTAACAAATAGATGACCCTACAATAAGTAATTATGAGTAGGTACAAAAGCGTAGCAACTGTAACTTTGCTTTTATATACATACAATATACCTACAATATTTCCACAACTGCCCTTAGCCACAGACTAGGGATATTGTTTATCTCTGCCCTTAGCGAAGTAACCGTCAGTATGCATGGCAAGGGATACAACTATGACCATTTTGCCCAACAAAGGCACATGCTAAAAAAAAGGAATAATGTCCCTTTACAAATCGAATTAGACTCTCCTATGACAATGACGCAGGTGCGACATAATTATGTGCTGACATAATCATGGTAGCTACAGTTATTCTAATGAGGCATGACTGTGAAAGATAGGGGCTTGTCGATGACAGGTCACAGGGTCCAAAGTACGCATAGCTGTGCAGTGGTACAAAAGTAACTCAAAAGCGTTGAGTCACGCAATTCCCACAACCATTTCCTTTCTTCATTCGTTCGGGTTTTCCCGATACTGCTACGCCCCGACTAGCAAAGCCAACACCTGCGCAGGTCCACGAGATCAACCCCTGCATAAACACTTGAGAATGACATCAGCCAATTTTGTAACAGTCACAGTATTCAATTGTTTATTGTTCCACTTCTTTCAGAGTGACAAATCTGTTGGCTTTGGGAATGTTTCAAAATAAATAAGAATTAAAAGAACGAGAGAGAGAGAGAGAAGGAAAGAAAGAAATAACGAAAGAAAGAAAGAAAGAAAGAATGACAGAAAGAAAGAAAAAAATGAATAAAAGACAAAAATTGGGGATGGCGAGGGAGAGGGAGGGTGCATATGAAATACTACTACTATTACTAATAATAATACTAATGACTACCAATGACAATAATACATAGGCTATAACATTTACATAGCGCTTCATCCCCTCAAATCCAAGCTCAAACAAAAGACGTTACAGCCATTCTTCATCTCGGATTTCACAGTTTGGAATAAAACCTGACGATAAATTTATTCTTTCAAGGCATTCGAAAATCTTCATTTTCTTTACTACAAAATATTTTTTTGTTGTTGTTTTTTGTCAAGCTATTTTTACCTAAAAAAACACAGAACCTTGGTTCCTTTTGTTGTTTTTATAGTTAAAACCGACTTCTAATGTTTCCATTATTTACGAGACTTTTTGTTGTTGTTGTTGTTGTTAATTGACATATGGCCACAAATATACCAACAGCATCAAGAAGACATTCTTCCCATAAGCGCCGTTATGCCTAGTAATAGTACGCATATCATGCCACGCTAAGTTACCAAATTAACATTTAATTTGAATCGCAATAGCACATCAAAGTGTCAGCTGACGTAACTATCCGCATACCGTAATAAATAACTTTACACGTGTGCGCCCCTTCCCTCCCCCCCCCCCCCCGGTGTATTTTGTCTCCAGCAATGCTTCCGTTTTCAGAAGGGCATGACGTCATTTATAGGGGCCAGAATTAAGATTTCCCCCCGGGGAATTCCTAGAATATACTTGGAGACTTATTATAGTTATCAGATTGCCAAGTTGCTAATTTTAAATCTCCCGAATAGTCGTGATTATTGGTTTACGTCGTGTTTCTGACATCATAGTCTGACCTTCACCCCAAATTTCGAGCGCTCAAATAAACGATACGTCAACATGTGATTCAATTTCCTTGGAAGACGTTCGGGCAATTGCGACTAATAAAAGACAAAAAACGTTACAACTATGAAATTTTCTGTGTGAAACATCCTTCCGGGGAAAACAAGCATGTATTCGACAAAGGAAGCGCATATCCGTACAACATGTTGTATGGATATAGACAGTGCATATCCGTACAACGCACACAATTCGATGACGTAGAACACATATCAGAATACTATGTTACTGACCTTGTTAATTTGCATAGTTTTTAAAAATATGAATCGGCTTAGTAGCAAAACAATCCGACTTCTGCTCGGAGATTGCGTGATCTGCGCTAATAATATACTTGAGTGTATGTCGATCACCAATGGCTACCCCAACCCCTTTTCGCCTGTTTAGTCAATCTGACTACCGCCATTGATACAAACTGACTAGACCCTCGCGCCCCCAGGTCCATCTGTCTATTCCATGTGTTGTCACTTTAAATTCGTGAACACCATACCAAGTTTTGTTTCAGCAAACCTTCACCAGTCGCGCTTTTTGGTAAACATGTTGTACGGATAGGCACTGTTCATATCCATACAACATGTTGTACGGATATACACTTCCTAATAAAAGACAAAAAAACGTTACAACTATGAAACTTTGCATGTGAAACATCCTTACTGGGGAAACAAGCAAGTATTCGACAAAAGGAGTGTTTACCGTGGTTAAAAACAAGGCCAGGACAAGGAAAGGCAATCCACTAGGGAGGCCCTTTGAGGGCTAACAAAACCAAGAAGACAAAGGAAATAACAACAATCAAAACAAAAACATAAAAAAAAGAGACGTGCAGTTGCCAAGGGCAGAAATCCTCGGAAAATAAAGACCTCAACATTGTGGTTAAAAATTCTGGGCAGTAAAAATACCTTTTAAAAAAAAAACACTGGAACATAATTTAGTATTTTTTCAACGTTACAGCCAAGATACCAGGTTGCACTCTTTAGACGCTGAAAACCATAACTTGACTGGCTGCCAGCCAAGCCAGGACAAAGATTTGAATTAAAAGCCATAAAATCTGACCTACTCCCGTCTACTGGCATTAAATTTTGTTTTTTTTTATTTATTTCATTAAAAAGCAAAGTCCAAAACGATGTGTCACGGGCAACACGCCAGGTGTTTCTGCAACAAAGACCTAAGAAACGACCAGGAAGACAAACAAACAAAAAAAAAAAAAGATTCATTTTGAGTCAGCAGAATAATATTGCCAGTTTGGCACTGCTATTTCTGCAACATCAAAAACCGCATACACAAGGAACCTCCAGGTTATTTTCGGCTATGGTGTACGATCGTAACTGGTATGCTGACAACGACTGAAAGAATTTGAACGCCTTCAGAATGTAATATTCAATAGTAACCACAACAAATTGAATGATTCATTCCCACTCTCACGCTGACATAACTTATTTTTGGTATAAACTCCCTTATTCCCCCCCCCCCCCCAAAAAACCCCGGTGATGATCAGTTTTGCTTACATCTTGAAGTGAACCTCAAAAAAAAAAAAAAAGCTATGATTCATTTTTTAACCATCCGTTAGAACAACAGATCCAGAATAGAGGGGGGAAAATTACTGAACAGTTTGTATTGTTAGTTTGATCATCACATCAAGTTTGATCACATAAAAGGTCTGGTAATAAATAATTAATTGTTTGCATTAATTAATGAACTTTTAAAGGGTCTCATTTGAGTAAACAAAACAAAACAAGCCAAAAATGTCACCAAATTAGTAAGGCAGTTACAGAAGCTTTTGTCTGAATGACAACCGGTGTTGAATGAAGGAAGAAAGACAGTCATACATGGAACGTGCATATAAAACTAGTCCAAAGTTACAAATAACCTATCCTTTAGAGTTGGGAGAACGGACAGGTTGCGAGATTAAGGACTAAAACACACTGACCCCTGTCAAACTAGCGCTAATAGTAAATATCCTAGCCGCTCTTGATGATTAACTACAAAACTATTCTTGATGTGGCGACAACAAAGACATCGAGAACAACAACAAGAAAACAACAACAACAACAACTCCAACTGAAACACACTCTATGGAAACCTCCAACTTGGGCCATTTCTCGCCCAGGGATGGGCCAACAACAGAATTACGTGGTTAGATATAAGGTAGGTTGCGTTGAAATGTGTACCAATGTCGGTACAGTTTTTTTGATAAACCAGGGCAATGTGTCCACCAACAGGATCAACAGAAATGCAACAACACACGAAGGGAGGCGGGAAACAAAGAGAGAAAAAAAGAGAGGGAAAAAGGGGGAGAAAGAGAGAAGGGGAGAGCCGGGGAGGGAGGGAGAGGGAAGAAGGGAGAGTGGAGTGGAGCGTGAGAGGGAAGGACCGTAAAGGAGAGGGAAGGGCAGAGACGGAGACAGAGAGAAAGAGAGTGCAGGAGAGGGGGATAGGGAGAAAGAAGGAGAGAGAGAAAGAAAGAGAGAGAAAGACGATTTACCCCCTACACTGAAACAGCACAGGTTTAGCCAAAACGCTGCTTATATTTAGATCTTCATTTTCGGAGGATTTCTGCCCTGGGCATTTTGCAAACCAATTTTTCTTCTTCTTCTTGTTTGTCTGTAGTGTCAGTTCTGGTTGACTTCCTTACCAAAAGCTGCTGACCTTAGAGATGACACCTTTTAAACGATTTAAAGCACCCGGATATAAAACACCCGATCAGTTTTGGCTAACCTCCAGGTCTTATGAACAAGTCACAGGTTACGCTTCCGTGGCTCGACATCATTTTCCTCGAAAGCGGAAGTTGAACTCAAGGAATAACTAACCCCCCCCCCCCCTCAACAAAACAAAACAAACAAACTCTATAGTGCTGAATCACGCTGGCATGGATAGTTTATTATTATGACATCATTCTGACGCGAAATTCTGACTCATACATGCACAAGTTCATAGAAAGGAGAGGGAAAGGTAAAAAGTGTTTTTTTTTTAAAAAGGGGCGGGGGGGGGGGGGATATTGTCTATTATGAAATCCAATCTTCAATAATTTTGACACTATGGGACTGGCAGTCGTGACGAGTCATTTCACAGCCTGCCCCACCCATTTTGATAGTAAAGCTTTAATTAGTAACATGTCCTCTATTGTGTCTAAAAGACAATAAAAACCTTTCGTGACATAACCTACAACATGATCTGTTCACGTGTTGTTGTTTTTTTTCCCCTGGTACATGTATTTAAAATTGTATGGATGGGTGAATCAAATAGTCAGTAGTCTACTATCGCACATTAATAAACATATTTAAACACTAATGCATTCCAACTGCTTCTGTTTGATATATCCCATTCAAGTTTCCAAACACATCTCTATGCAAAATCCGAGGCGAATGTGTTTGAACGCAAAGTACAAACAAACATGCACATTTGAGCAGTGGGCATGTGGCGCAAAAGCGAGGCTAGAATCAAATTGTCGATGGGCAAATAGGTACAACTATGACATTACTGACGGGCACTGGAATAATAATTTTAAAAAAAACCCAACAGTCTTTCACTTTCGTATTGGTTGGAAAATGCTCTTTCCTACGAAACTCTTAGAGACAAAGAAAAATAACATTTTTGAATTCCCACTCCCGTACGGACATTACGAGGTGTCATGATGAGCTTTCAATACTCTTTATTAAAATTCGTCATGGAACAATTCGTGCCCGTCAATAGGTTAAAGGCTGCGCAGAAAAACAATCGGGGAAAACCCACACCATTCAACACTTGCCAAAGAGGATTAATTTCGGACATACAGAGCCACTCTTCTTGAATGTATATAAACATTCATGTACTGAGTAATCTTTGTCTACACCCTGACCAAAACAAAAATGTACAACCGGCAATGCCACACGAGTACCCGTGACGAAATAGCTGTATGATTCATGTTTAACTCATGACGTGTCAAAACTAGCCAGCGGCTGGTAGGCAAAGACTATGGCGTCCCTGTCTGACCCTGCGCTGACAGGGCTATGTACATGTAATGTGTAGGTCAATCAACTCGCCGTCACTGCCACAGGTGTGGTCAGGCGAAACCAGGATTAGCTCACAAATAATGACCGTTGTGAGGCCTGGACGTTCTCGCCCCAACATGCCACAACGCTACATCACAGATGTCTCCAAATGTGCCTGTCACAGTTTACAGAGCACAAAGAACTACAATGTATAATATGTTTCACAACGTTGATGACACATAATTTATCGAACAGGACATTCCATAATTTATGTTCAAAACGAAAGCAGCAAATGACAGAAAAACAATATGAATATCTTCTAGTTCCATATCTTTCCATGTATCCAATAAACACACGACTTAAATTAATGAGTTACAGGACCGTAACGTTATCACTGGACCGTGCCATTGGTATTTATCGGCGTAAAAAGATCATTTCTTTAAAGAGGGCAGGGACCTTTTAAGTTGGTCTTCTCTACCTTTTGACTAGTCGGGTTGAATGTTATTTAAACAAACAAACATTAACAAACACACACACACTCATTCATTCTATGTATCTACATCTATTTTCTGTTGCAGTTTGATACAGTAGTCTGCTGAGTATCAAAGCAAACTGATGAAAGGTGATGTCATTTCCTGGGATGTAAACACGCGGCCCAGCCACCATTCCTCTCCCAAAATATGTTCAAATATAGACAGGTGTCAACCTCCCAGAATACCCTAATGGCTGACATCACAGACTAGACTGGAGGTAACATGCGCAATAAAAAGCCCACCTAAAATACCCAGTGAAAGACAGAAATGCGTGTATCCGTATAAATTAAATGCAGTCCAAACAAGATGGGCGGTAAAGACAACGCAGATGGGCGGTAAAGACAACGCAGATACTCGTGTCCCGATAAAAAATACTACTAAAAATAATATACATATATTTTCACATTCTTTCACATCTTTTCGGTGGTAGTGAGGGACGCTGAAACTTTTGGTTAACATTCATCAGATCCGGTAATGTAATAAATATACTGATTTTCACAAAAAAATGTTTAAAAAAATTCCTCCTACATTTTCATTCAGAAATCCTCTGAGGACAGCTAGAATTTTTAAACCACAAGCGATGGAAACAGTGGGAAATTTCTTTTCTGTGAATATTACGCAACTTTGTCCAAGATCGTTTTTCTCGCTATTAGAGAGAATGTATTTCATTGAATAGTCCAGGTTCCACGTAAAAACACGCGGAAACTCTTTGTCAGGGTCCAAACTATCTTTCTTTCTCTTCTCTCTCTGCGAGGGAGGGGAGGGGGTTAGTAGAGAGAGCGAAAGAGACGGGGGGGGGGCGGGCAGACAGACAGACAGACAGACAGAAAGAGTCACACACACACAGACAGAGGAGAGAGACACAGGGAGAGAGAGAAAACAGACAGAGAGAGGGAATATATAGATCTGTGAATAAGGAAATTTGCCTGTAAGTAGTCATGCACTTTGTCTTCATATTCCAGTGCTGGGTGACAAGTCCAATGCCCAGGCATGCCACCGTGCAACAATGGACAGACGGTGACGTGAACTCTTGCTCGGAGACGTAACCAGCTCTCACACCGGTCAACCACGGCCAAGGGAGCGACCATTGAGCAAGGCAGAGAACTATTATTACAAATGATGCGTAAAATGGGATTAGCCCGATTTCAGTTGTGTTTTCTTCTTAATGCCCGCATTTTTAGAGGGTTTTGTTTTAAACCTGGAGTACACAAGTACATGTAAGAAAGGGGTGGGGAAGAGGAGCACGGCGCTATGTGTTTCCAGCTCATGGCGTCACCATTTGGGTCATTTTTATTGGCCTTTTGGCTATACCACGCCGTCGGGAAAATTTATTTTAATATCGTGTCCTTTCTGTGCTGTTTCTCTAGAACACAAAATTAATGAAATGTTTGTGTGATTTGGAACACTGCGTATTCTGGCTTATTCTCATGAACTTCATTGACCCAGTTGGCGTTTTCAGTTTTCTGTAACATTTCAACTATAATAGCATTCTGCTTTGCTATAAAATAAATGAAGGCAAGACAGACATAAGCTTTGAAGGTCAGCATTATGAATCAGGCATGCAGTACGTGCATTATCAAAACAACAGTAAATTTGCTTTCGGTTTTTTTTACGTCACTGTTTAACAGCAATTTAAAATTATCTCCAAATACACAAACATTAAAATAAGTCTCTAGTGTAAGATAAGCAGTAGAAATACTCTTTTGATTCTTCCTATTTCAACAGTGATGTCCCGCTATATTCTGAAGTAAAAGACCCAGTTATTGTCACTGATTCTCTTTCTCCCCAACACCTGCTGACTATGTACGGGACCACAAGAATTACATCACCGAGTCATGCTTTCATTTCGACGTCTCGCCGTTTCTGACAAACACTAAGACATGAGGAAAAAAAAAATTAGACGTTTCCTCTTTCCGTCTCCCAGTTATCTGATCAGGAAAATGACGTCAGTAAGTTGCGTAAGGATCACCGCTGCTTGTGTCTCTGCCTTCCTCTTCACAGCAACGGACAAATGACGGCAGCAGCTGCACTCACAACTATCCTTCATTATAATTATGTTATATTTATTTCCCCTTGGTGACATTCATCGGTTGGTAAGAAATGGACTCTACTTCTGTGATTCCTTGACATGGTTCAAAGGAATATGATGTGGGTTATTGTTCGGGAGGCATTGGAATTTTCATAGAAAGCTGTAGGTGAACAGAGAACACTATTTTGTATTTTCTCTATTTGGCTTTGTAATTAGGCTACGTTCTCCTAACAACATCCATATGATATATAACGACGTTAAACAATAGCAGGGTGATAAACAACCAGAGGGTATGTATGTATAGAGAGGTTTCATTATTGGTCCATTTGCCTTGCGAGACACGGGAGGCTCTGCGAAACCACTGTTAGCATGGAGCGGAAAGTAGGTCGCTGCGGTAAACAATGTCCGTTTGTGCAATTCCACGGGGCGTAAGAGCTTACAAACGGCTCTAAATAGTTTCAGTCAACCCAAAAATATGAACAAACCACAGTAAACAGATATGCACACTATCATTGGTGAAGGCGATCTCTTTTATTTCTTCAGTTTCTTGTTTACCGCAGCGACCTAGTTTCGCTATTTGGCGAAAGTGAGATCTCTCTATACATCTATACTCTCTGGAACTATCAACGGATATGACGAAAAGTATTTTTCCCACCCGACCCCTTTTTCCTCTTATCTATTTTTGAAAATTTATTATTTTCAATCATCTTCTATGAATGAACAAGCTTGCCAACACAATGATCCAAGTTTCCGTGCCATTCAAACGGCCAAAAACAACTGTCTCAGGCGAGATACACAGAAAAGATCTTTAAATAATGCCCTTTGCGGAAACAATAATTAACATTAAAAAAAAACAGCTGATGCGACGGCACCATGAAAAATTATTATCCATCGATAACTGGAACTGAACAGACAATGAAACCTACGGCAGTAATTCCTCTAATTAGACCAGAAATCAAGGTATATCGGTCCACAGGGGCGACTACCGGTGGCTGTCAAGGGAGATAAATCTGACTGTCGCTGACATGACGCTTCCATTGGCCTCATTCTTGATAATACAGAAAGTAGCCGCCGATTTATTCTTGGGGGAGGGGTGGCGGCGGAGGTAACAGAGACATACGGGAAAACATAGAACAGGAAAAAGTATACAGAATTTGACCAGTAACGTCCTCAGAAAGACAGTATAAGTCCTGACTGGTCACATGAGTAATTTAGTGTAGACAGAAACAGCTGAACGATGATAAGCAACTGTGATTCCGACATCGTTACAAAATCAGGAAGCGCATATCCCTACAACATGTGGCTACGCCAACCCCTTTTCGCCTGATTAATCAATCTGACTACCGCCCATTGATACAAACTGACTAGACACTCACGCCCCCAGGTCCATCTGACTAGTCCATGTGTTGTCACTTTAAATTCGTGAACACCATACCAAGTTTTGTTTCAGCAAACCTTCACCAGTCACGCTTTTGGTAAACATGTTGTACGGATATGCACTGTCCATATCCATACAACATGTTGTACGGATATACACTTCCACAAAATTAACCTTTCTTCCTCACTCACAACGATCGGTCATTGGTAACCAGCCGCTTTTTCCCCCCCAATTTGTTTGTTTATTAGTTGTATATGAAACACATTGCTGATGTCAGGAACAAAAGTATAAACTATAATAATTATCGTCATCTCATCTACCAGAACACGTTGATATCTCAGCCACTCATGTTATGAACAGTGGAAGAAAGACAGTTGACGATGCGATCACTCCACGTGAAGCCTAATCTATGGGGCGAGCACAATGTTGAATGTACCCATCACCCAGCCATCAAAAGACCGTGGATTGACAGTGGTCTCTTGTCATGAATCTTTTAGTTTCTCCCTCGCCACTGTCTCTCTGGTAACATTCTGTATAATTATTCAATTACTGCTTTCATCGCCACAATCTCCGCTTTGTTTCGCAGCTTTTTTCCAAGAATTGATTTTCATTACCCACGGCATTGCGTTGCTATGGTTACCCCACGGACACTTAGATTAGCATTTCTACCCAAGACACTTAATATCGAGACGAACCATTCCTTCTCCCGCTGTATGTCCACAAACTGCGCGCGTATAAATACGGTGAGTACTTCTCTCTTTCGTTCAATTATGAAGAAGTGTGGTGGGAATTGTTGCATTGTTGACATCGATGATACGCGCGCGTCGACGGACGGAATTTGACGAATTGATTCGTCTCGGTATCGTGTATCCCCGTTTCTACCAAGCGATCAGATGTGACCTATAATATTCTCTCAACTTTTACTGCCATTCTCGCCTTATTGTGATCCGTTCTCACACGAGTGTACCTTCGTTTTAACCAACTTCTGTATCCTCAACATCGAACACCAAATACCAATTCCTGGTACTCCATGACAACCACACTATTCTCTATTATAATTATCATCTCCCATCTACGAGCACTGTATTCCTACACTCCCCCCCCCCCCTCCCTCCCAGTCCCCACCAATAGCGCGCTGACATCAGTCGAAATTGTCATAATAATATATAATAAAAAATATCATAATATATGAGTGAAGATAGAATTAAAAATTCGGTCAAATGACATTTCTTTATAAACAACGGCTCAGTCATTTCCTATTTCCCGGGGACAAAGAAGGTGAAGGTAACAAGAGAAAGTGCGATGTTGACATCAGGTGGGATTAGTTATAGCTGAAAAGAGAACGTTGTACAGGAGTGGCACATGCCAGTTGAGTCGGGGAAGTTCGCACTGCATGTGACTGCTGTTGGCTGACGCTGTTGAAAATCATCATAATCATCCCTGTATCAATAGCACTTCGTGTCGTAGTTTATCTTTCTGTAACAAGTGAGGGACCAAGGCCTCAAATTAAAAAGCCTAGATCTAAGTTTGTCATAACTTTGTCTAGTAACCAATTCTCACTGTCTGTCTTCCAATTAAAAAAAAATGCCTGAAGTTCAAAATTTGTGTCTTCGAGGATAAGCGTCTTCCATTATCTGTGCATAGAGTTCCAGACAGATATCAAACTACTATCTCATTCGATCACTGAACTAGCTCTTAAACGTTAAATCTGTGGTTTTTATACGAACATAGCCGACAAACTGATAAAACAAAGATGTGCCGTGTTCAGTTCCCGATGACAGTTATCATAGACGGTGCCAACCACTAACCCCACTACACTTTAGGTCAGAAATCTGATTGGGATTGCAGCTGCTCTTTAAACCTACCAAGACAAAGCAAAGAAATGCCAAGTCAAGATATCCATTGCTCACTTGCTGGACGGGATTGGGTGTACACGGCTTATACATGTAACATCAAGAACTTCACAAGAAGTTATCAACTTCGGATTATGGCCAGAGAAAAATGATGTGTGTTTTTTGTTACTTGATTATCCACCGCTAAATTGTTTATAATCACACCTCAAAAGTCGTCGACTCCGGCGGTATGGTATTTGAACCAAAAGATGGCCGTCATGGCGCATGGCCTAGTTTCGGGAAAAAAACGGGGCTGATATTGCTTGAGTATGAATCGGGGAAGACCAGACATAGTCTGGGCCCCGCAAAGAGAGGGCACAGCTATGCACTCTTCCTATACATCTTACATACAACCAAAGGAATTCGGTGCAAAAATTAACATCAATATAATGACGAGTGAAGGAATTCTTCCATACACTGTTGTCATGATTCGGATGTTGTTAAAACTCACGCAGAGAGTGAGTTGTTGTTGTTTTACCAGGGCCATGAGAAATTGGCTGGTGGCCTTGAACGGCCCTCGCGAATTATAGTGGGTGAGTAAATAAATGTAAAGTTAAACGGTTAGATTCACGCTTGTCGGTTTTAATGTTCGTGATTAATAAGTAATGGAGTAGGGGTGAAACAAGGTGGGGACAGTTGACATTGTTAAGTATGACTAGACAAGTTTTTGCACGTTAACTGGCTGGTAGAATAGTGCAGACGTATTACTACAATTAAAATGGTGGGAGGTTTCGACCTATGAGATAGCTGAACTAATTGGGCCAGCGGACTAGCACGCTGGGTAGTTAGATAGTATAAGACATCGTGTAACGTTCAGATTTGGTGAATACAGGCGAGCAGAAGCATCGTGTCGTGAAGTATCTCCGGTTGACCAGTACCTGAACTGTGTGCTTTGAAGACAAGAAGTCCTTGCTAACGGACTGACTGAGCTCTAGAAAGAAAGGTCTGAGTGGGCTGACCTTTGAAAGCCCACGCTGCGCTATTTTGATGTTCGCGCCTACCAGTAGGCGTGAGCAATGGTAATATATTTTATTTATTCAAGTATAATAGAGATCGGAGATAGAGAGAGAACTACAGCCTCATAGGAAGACTAAGGAAACCCCAGCTGGCACTCGACCACGAGTGTCCTGTATCATAGATCTATTGCCATAGTATGATTAGAATAATATAGCACATTGTTGATGAATTGAATAGTGATTGTGCATAAAATATAGTCTTTTGGCAACTGCTTAAGTTACCTACAAGCCGAAGAGTGCTTCTGTAGGCTTTGAACGTACTGGGCTCTCCTAACATTTTAAGCCCCTATGATTTATGGAGAGTTTGCCTGGCGACTGGCCAGTGGCGACTCAACTGTCACTTTAAATTGATATCTAGTTTCGTATAATATACCTATTTGCTATTGATTGCAGTACCTCCATAGTTACATGAATATCAGTTGGTTAAGTTATTAATTAAGAGTTTTTTTTTTGGTTTGGATATATACCCCTATCGTCTTTTGTTTTGTTATTAATATTTATGTAAACTATGGCCTGACCGGCCTGACATATATACGCTCTAGTTATTTAATACTTTTCTTGTGTGGTTGTGTCCGAGTGTGAGTTAGCTGCCTCTCGTGCAGTCGTAACATCCCCAAGACCCTAACTCTGCTCGTGACAACTGTCATGTACAACGTTTGCTCATTCTTCCTTGAAATTTTGAGTATGAAATCATGAAAAACACACTTCTTGCTGCCCTATGGAATATGACAAGATGTGATGGCATTCCAACAATCTCCGATCCCCGTCCATTGCTCCGCCTCGCGCCCATGCACACCCCCCCCCCCCATTTTTTTTGGCGCACTCCAAATCCGACCTGGCAAAAGCTTGAAGGAGAGTGACGTAATGAATTGATCTTTGTAGGGGAAAGCTGATCCAGTGAGCCCAGTGATGTAAGCTATCGATAGATCGCACGTGCCCTGGGTGGAGATGTGGGTTTGTCAGACATCCTTTGTGTTTGACAGTGTGACAACAGCCGTGGTACAACTGTGGTCATCTGATACCGCATTCACACTTGCTGGACCACAATGCAGAGTCGTCTCCCCGCTTTTTACCCAACCGGAAATTACCTCCCCGCGGAGGGCGTGGTGGGGTCAGTGACCTGACAGTGTCACTCACAGAGGCGTGTGGTATGAAGCAGTCATTGTCTCCCCTGCCCTGAACAGATGAAAGATCATAAATTAAAGGTCCCATGTTTGAGCACAGAACTGGTACCCTATGCACAGATTGTTTACTAGTTTTTTTTTTCGCAAAATGGTGCCAGTGCTAGTGCGTTAGTAATGTCACTGATGATTGGATCTTTCCAATTCTGGCCAAAAAAACTACAAAAAACTCTGCACCTCGCAAGCCATTTGTAAAAACTGTCATTCTATTCTGCCAAATATGATCCAGTCATGTCGATCCCAGGTTAACCGAAAAGTGCTTTAATTCAAAAGATCCCACAAACTACAAATTCGTGCTTAGTTTTCTGTACCTGTCGCGTACAGCATGAGTTGAAGGTGAAGAGAATACAATCATGTCCATGCCTTGGCGTTGCTTCTCCTCCACAGGCATTTAACGCCATAATTTACAATATAACCATGTTTCAATTTTTTATGAACTGATTTTTATTTTTCAAATGCCTCCAGAAAATACCCCCCCCCCCCCGGGCACTGGTTGTTTAAAAAACACGATTATTAACTATTCTGAAAAATACCGCAGCAACAACCCCCCCCCCCCCACCCTCAAAAAAGTTGGTGAAGAACAATCTTAAAAGATGGAAATATGACGAGACAGACAGACAGGCGGGTTGTGGTGGGAGGAGGACAGGCGAAAATGAGAGGAAACAGTAAAAATATAAGGAAGGAATGGGGGTCAGAGAAGGAGAAGGAGAAGGAGAAGGAGGAGGCGAAAGTAAATACGGAGAAAAGAGGAAGGAAAAAAAAAAAAGGCAAAGCGATCACTGACCGACCTAATATTGACTTACAGAGAAGCCGTTTTATTTTCCCCCTGCCACTGTTAATTACTTCAGCCCAGATGGCGTAACATGATTTCTGAGCCGAGTTCTTGCTTGAACTAAACTGAAAGTTCAAGCTCCGCTGTACATTTCACTGACCGGCCCAAGTTCACAAAAACAAAACAAAAAAATTCCCAATTCTGATCATCATGTCCGACTGAGAACGACAAAATGTCCAGTAATTATCCCAATTACTGCCATGGCAGATATTACCGTACCGGAGGGGGGGGAGGGGGGGGGGGGCTCAGCAAAGTCTAACTTTCTGATTTGACGAATTAAACCATTTCATTGACTTGAGGCAGTTATTGGGTTATGTCGCTACTGAAATGTAAACAAGCGACGAAAGGGATATAATTTTATATTATATCAATGTACAATATTATCTACCCCTGAGGAATAGTGTAAAAAGGTGCCCCGTTGACCTAATTTCTTAGCCTATTTTTTCCTTGAATTGTTTTCTGTAATAATACAGGTCATGTGGTGCTGAGGGATTAACGTCAAATTCTTCACATTCATGTTCCCCAACTTTGGGTTAAATCATACATAAATATCTGGTCTTCATGATAAAACGTTTCTATAGATCGCTTTCGCTCGTCTTCTCCAGCACTTTAACACTTTAATGTCCCTGAACGGGAGCCATGGACTGACTTTCAGCATTACTCCGGCATGGCGCCATTTCCGTTTATGTGCTTAACAGTCTGTGACTGCTGCACACGGCACACTGGCAGATATAAAAATTGTTCTCGGAGTAAATCATAGTGCAGGACAAACAGAAGGCAAGAAATTTGTATGTAAATCTTGTTGATAATATCCAAACAGCCTACGGTTTCAGTAAAATATAAACAACTACAGCAAAGCAATGCTCCTGTAGGAGAGTGATGGCATTTTGCGAGGAGCATTATTATTTCTCTTACAGCAGTCCAGAGTTTGCTACCTATAATTAGCAATATAAGTACAAGGTACAATCTTCATGGTGACCCAGTTCGTGTTTGATCCCTTTCACAAATGTTTGACATTAAATCCAGACCAGACATGACAGCGTCTCACCCTAGCAGTGAGTTCAACAAACACTGTGGGTGCCAGACGGTAGATACTGACACCTTGGCAAATATTGCCACTATTTCAAGTCATCTTGTTTTCCCACTACTCCCTCGGCTAGCAATTACCATAAGAGCTAACTCTAGCAGGCTCTCCGTCACCTGGCCATCTGACCGCAGTGGACAGCACTAGAGTTTCTGACCAAAGCCCAGCGGTCACACCTGAAGCTGACATCAGTGAATTATTCAACACAAGCACTGGATGGTTAAGTAATTATGATTTGATGCTGACCAAAAGTTTGTATATGTGTGGCTGGCAATGTGGTACAGATAGGCAGCCAGACTGAGGAAATGCCTACATTGGAAGTTAGTGGTGTGTGTGTGTGTTGGGGGGGGGGGGGGTTCAGAGAGCCTACCTACGGTTTTCATTTACTGTAATGAATGTAAAAAAAAGTTGCTTTTTATTTATTTGTACTATGATAAAGTAAGTTCTAGGATTGTAAGCTTAGTTACTTATATACTATTATTAATAATCCCTGCGTCTTAGCACATCAGGACCTAAGGCTGTTGTCAAAGAAAACTAAAACTGAGCGCTACTTTAAATCGTTTATTCCATCATCAACTGGGATGTTGCAATAATGTCGTCATCTTGATCGTAATTTGTGTACAGTTGAATTATGTCTTGCGCGCCAGGTCAATGTGTTTTAGTAACGGAAGCATATTGTGGGCACTGTTAATTTTGTTTATTTATTAGTGTGTATGTATATATATGTGCGTGCGCGCGCGAGCTATACTTCATAATGTCTGTAACTGTATTGTTATGTATTCAATGATCAAAACAAATTTCCTTGTACAAGGACGAATAAAATTTATCTTATCAAAAACATTCGCCATAAATGGCCGTAAGCTCGCAGAGAGAAGGGGGGGTGGGGGTGGGGGGGTGGGGGGGGGGGGTTTAAAGTCAAGCACATGAAAAACGTACATTGAGGGGAGGGGGGTGGGGGTAAAAATTACCCAAATCCAGCGCGTACGTACTCTATGGATGGCGGCCCAGCTAACCAGCTAAAGCATGCAATCCGTTGACCCTTTACTCAATACAAGTCTACAATATCCCATAACAACAGATTTGACCACCGGGCCGCCCATTGTCCACGGTCTGGCCAGAAGCACGAACAAGTTGACACAAACTCAAATATAACAACAATTCATGACCGCTGAGAGCTGCAGCAGGAGGGCCAAGTCCCTGCAAAAACCGGCCATCACGTGCCCCTTGTGTACCTTGTCTGCTCTACAGGTGTGAAAACTTCTGCAACAGACAAACATCTTTTTAAACATGTCCGACTATAGAGCAACTTTTCCCTTTCATGTTTCCCTTTGACTGGAACTGCAGAAGTTTTCATTTATGGTTTATTTATTTATTTTATGATGAAGAAAAAGCGTCACATTCTATACACTAAATCTTTCATCTGTTCGGTACCTTTTGACCATTTCATGTGCCAGTTATACGGTAACCCCAGTGCCGACTACACATTTTATTTATTTTATTTTTATTCATAGTAATAGTATGTATTAATATAGTTATTATTTTATACATTTATTTCTTTAAAAGATAGTTCCCTTGTCAGTTGAAAACTGGGATTTTTGTGCCATGTGGTGCATTCAAATAATGACAGAAGATCTTTTATCTCTAGAAAGATGCACAACATTATTATTAAAAACCGCTGCATGAAATCCTCAGCGTTTTTCAGTCTGCCATTTTGATGAGGATGTTATGGGGGCGTAGACTAATTACAAAGGCAAATAGAGAAAACAGAGTAGTGTTCAGTGCTCAGCTTTAGCTTTCTATGTAAAACACCATGTCCCCCTAACGACCAAGCCTTTGATGATGGCTGTTGAGTAATCACAACCAAATGCAGAAAGTACCAATGCTAAAGCAAACAGGTCTGAATATAGCATCTCACAGTGTCACCTCCATCTACTTGTTGAACGATGTAGTTTATATAGATCGAAACTTAGTCTGCATACACTGATCCATACGTGAGACTGACAATTTGCATGGATACGCAGTGACAAAGGTTATTTTCATCGGAGTTTGATGACGTATTCTGCTCTGAAACTTCACCTGTACACCCAGCTAACATACCGACTTATTGCACCACCACAGTAGTTTCTAGCACTAGCAGAATGTACATAAGTCATTTCTGCCCTATTGTTGGTGGAAGTAAGTGCCGCCATGGATTACTGGCCATTACAAAGGCCGTGTTAAAACACCGGCAGGGGCGGATAATGCCCGTTCTTTCTGCTGATGAAATGAGTGAATTACCCTGAGAGCTGGGGCAGTTCATTGTTTTCGCCCCCCTTACTTAACCCATTTCTTTGGAAAAGGAAATTTTCAGGATACATAATCAAATATTTATGGGCAAATGGAGTGGTTACATTTGGGATAATGTATGCAATATTGAAGATTTTCGTATTTAGGAGAAAAACTGTGTATTACATTCCACCATTCCCACTTAACCCTTGAAATGTTGACCTCTGGTTGTCTTATATTGCCTGGTAAATATCCCGGCTTCCACTTGGCTCGCTCACCGTGTTAGAGGTGTGTGTTTTCTTTCGTAATGCGCTAAGTCACTCTGTGTGTTTACCTATTACCTGTACCATATTGAGTTCTCTCCTGCACCACTGCATACATGAGTACTGATGTGCACGCAGGTGTGAAATGCGACCATAAATCTATCTCATTAACCAGCAACCCTTCTCTTCATCCCTCTCTGCCTCACAACTGTGCTTCTCTTGCCCTTTGTTTTGGTTCCACAGGGAGTCTGCTCAATTAGCCAGAAGCAATGTGTGTTTATGGTGGATGACATCAAAGTGAAACCGTGCCAGAGGCCCCGGATTTTTCTCAGTGCTGCCATTCCAATATTATTATGTCCTTTATCCATTGAGTAAAATGCATAAGAAAACCCCTTTTTACTGAATAGACTCAAAAATCACGAAAAGGATATTTTTTAAAGTTGGCATGACGTAAGATACGGTTGCTGTTCGTAGCTATTTCAAGAACATACTATTAGGCTCAAGTGAGAAATAATCCGCAAAATGGGCAAGCAATTCAACTATTAATTCGTGCGGGGTTTAGGCGACATGTTATAAATATTAACTATAATTAATTGCATCCCGTTCGACGTACGGTATCCGAGTCCGGCCCGAAGAGTGGGTTAGAACTTGGAAGAAGCGAAAGTAGCAAAACAGAATGATTATATGGATAACTGCTTTTTTCACCTCATTAAAATTATATTGAGGGCTGGTCATGCTAGTATCTGCATAACACTTCAAAGTTGGAGCTTTCTGCATCTATTATCATAATCCACTGAAATAATAGTAATAATTATAAATGCAAAGTAATTAAAATAAACCATACCATGGTAACATCAGTTTTATTTATGACTGAACCAGAATGTCTCTCACACGCTGTCGTGTGTATCAGTTCTAGAAAGCATCCCCGAACACCAGAGAATCACCACGTGCTGTATAACAAGTTTAACCACAAGAAAGTGCATGCTACGTTCCAAAACCTCATCTACCGGTACCTGTATGTCTGTGTGTGAGTGCGCGCGCGCACTTGGTTATCTTGAAAATTCCCCTCCCTAACTTGAACTACCTAAGTTTTTGTACCTCCCCCCCCCCCCCCCCCAACCCCCTCCGTTGTTTTTTTTCCCAGTGTCTCCAGCACCATAAATCCCGACCCCAAACGGGACCAACGTCCACATGCCCTTGGATTCTGACATTTTAAAATCTGTGGCAGAAGAAAGTCCCCCCCCCCCCCCCCCCCCCCAAAAGCTACCTCTGTCTACCTTCAAACAACAACAAACAAACAAAATGTCGTGCTCCAGAAGATGTCTGCATGATAAAGCAGTTTCCTTCTGTGGAACGTTCCCGGGTGTCTGGATGATCCAGTTATAGGTGTTGCTTTCGAAACTAATGTTCTTTTTCATTTCCACTATTTCCATCAAGGGGCCATTTGAGCCTGTGCCCTGTTGGTATGTCAAAGAATTTGCTAGTTTCAGCAAGTGTCTGGATATAGGCTATTCCCGGCTTTTGGTGAGGTGGGGTAGATAGGCGCTTCTCAGGTCGCTTACAGCAGGGCATATCATTGTGATAATATGATATTTGACCGTTTGATTCAGACATTTTGAATGTCTTATGAAACATACGTGTATCTATTTTCCTGTGGGAAGCGCAACAAGGCGGTTTTTGGCGTTTGACCTCGTTTACTTTGCACTCCGCACCAAAATTTTCTCGTTACTGAAAAATATAATTTGAAACTGCGCTGGATTATTCAATTTTTCGCTTTCTTTTGGGGTCAATATACGGACATATTCGAACCGCAAGTCTGTTGGGGGGGGTATCAATTCCCGTTTACATTTTTACAAATGTGGCCGTTTCCAGCTGACCGAATTTTGCTTTAATTTTGAGGTGCCCCAGAACGTTTGACAAATTAAAATTATTCTTTACCTGGCCAACATGTTGATTAGTATCTTGTGAAATTGCCTATAACATTTAAAACATTTTAAAACGGTCAATGGCACAAGCGTTTGTAAACAGATCTTTATTTTCAGGTCTGATGCTGGTAATTTTTAAAGGTCTATGAACTCTCCTGCATACTACGAATGAACTCTTTAAACAGTTTAGTAGATGAATTACATTACAACCGAACGCCAGCAAATTCAAGTCATTTCCGGCCATAACATTACAACCATTTGGTCATAAACCTTCTTTGGTTTGTGTCACAAATCGGCTGTCTATGCAAAGCATTCCTGAGACCAGCACTGCACATACATGTATCTCTATGGTCACTCGGGATTGTCTCAACGCATCACCTAGGAATGTTGCAACATATAAAGATTTAGTATTTTAAACATGAGAACAATGTGCTTTGACCGTAATTTTCCTCCTTTCGCTATTATAAAGAAGTGAACATCTATTGTTCTTATGAACTGACCATTGTCTGTGTCAGTAATTAGATAATAACCTACATTGTTTCTTTCTCCAAATGATCGCCACCAGCATCATCATCATATTAACGCCCACGACTAATTTCGTGAACAACTGCCATGATTCGTAACGCCAAGTTTACACAAAGATTCTACCACGTATCGTAAACATGCATTGTGTTGAAGTTCCATTAATTAATCAACACAAATACATAGGCAGGAACAATAATCACTCATTCGTGACGGTCATCTACCCCGCAGTGCATGCCCATTGTTTCTACATTTCGTAACCACTCACCCCCTTCCCTCCCGTTTTTTCCACAACCCCATCGTCCCCTCCCAGGGTCATTAAAGTGCCCAATCACTGAGCAGCCACAGTATGGTGTAACCAGTAAACATACATGGCCAGGAGTTCAGGCTGACGTTGGCGCAGACCTGGCCACTACTGGATGACCTGAAATGGCCCAGTCCACGCCCGCACTGACCGCTTGCATGGCTGCGGTAACACGTCCTGGCGTTGCTGGAACTGATCTCAACCTTACAACAGTTTTAGTCTCACCCACCGGGCACGCGGGCCTTGCGTTAATCCAACTTGAGCGGTCAATACAGTGGCAAATGCTTTCCCAGAACAAAAACTAACGTCTATTGTGTCAGATGCTCGTGCTGCGACTTGTTTGGATGTGCGACTAATGTTAAACCACTTTTGCTAAAGATTCCTTCATTGTTCGGCCATTCGTGAGATAGGAGTTGACGTCATCCAGTGTTTAAGCCTGGCCACAAAGTTTCACAAACACTGGTTGGCTTGTCGAAGAAGCGGTGATCCCTTGACTGTGATTGACTTCAGCATATTCCATACAGGCAACACTCAGAATAAGACTAAGTTCCGTGATATTTGCTAATTTTGCGAATCCTTCTTGATTTATTTTTTTTTTTGATTTTTTTTTTTTTTTTTTGGTTCAATCTAATTGCGTAGACTCTAATCCTATTCTGTCAAAACGAAGTTTACACAGGTGAGCATAACACGGCCCTAACACAGATTTAGGCAGTGGACATTAATGTAAAGTCCACTATTAGTTCTACATCAGCTCTGGCAAAAAAAAAAAAAAAAAAAGTACATCGTCGGGTAACTCTTGACTGTCATGTGGGAAACAAAACGAACTAATATTTTCATTCATTTCACAAGGAGTTAGTGCAATCACTGATTAAGCTACCCGTCTGTGAATGGGCCAAAAAAGTTTGATGTGAGTGAATAGTTGATGTCATTCCATTCACTTCGTCCGCGCAGCGTGAATTCTCTCAGGTATTCAGTGAACTCACCTCATCAATAAACCGTAACTTGACGCTCTTGCTTCGAAAAATTCCAAAGTGATTGGCACATGGCCCTTTGGCCCACGCTTACTTTGAACATTACCTGAACCTGCATGAGAGGATACAAAAGTCGTCTAACACGCATTAAAAACACAGGCGGGGTGGGAGAGAGGGGAAAAAAAGCAAGGGAAACATGCCTGGAGAATGTTGGTGTACAAAACCCGATAAGTGATTGCAAATTGAGCAGTTCTGTACACAAACTCTGCCATTCATTAGCGCCCTGAGAACTTGCAGGACTTCAGCTTTGTGCTTTCATCATTCTGTTATTTTTGTGTAATTATTCAGTGAGAGATATTTGACTGCAGGACAGTGATAGAAAGCTGAGAAATAGGAAGATCTTGAGAAGGATCAGCCTGACGTACAGCGGTGAGCACAACAAGCCTGAGACATGGTGGAGCTGTTTGAGAAGGTATGTACATTACAGTGCACCTCACATGTCGGTGTCTACAACACGGTGTTCATGAATCATGACGTGGATGGGGTGGAGAGGGCAGAAGAAGGCGGACGGGGGGATGAAAACAGACAGAATTCCTCAGCATTACCTACACCCAAATGTTCGTGCCAACTGTCCACGCATCTGCTAATGACACAGTAATTCTGCTGTAAACCTTTGTAAGGACAAAACTTGACTATCTCAGCCAATAAGATCAATAGAAAAACACAGTGAAAAGCAAAGATATCTTCCAACAGTTCAGTCTTACACTCCCCACCCCCTCAAAGCCCCTTTCCCACATTTCCTCACATTTTACCTAGATATCCAGACATCAACGTAAGTAAATGTTAAGGATTCTACAAAAGTGGCCGATCTACTGATGCCTTTGATGCTTGGTTTCCGGTGTACTTTCAGCACCTCTCAAATTTTAATACTAAAATCTACAATTTCTACCTATGACAGGCATGACTCGGGTCTAATGTCTGCATTCAACGTTTGTCTAAGGTCTGATTGCGCTTGATTGCCACCTGAAGCTATGATCTCTCCTCTTGAGGGGCTCAGTAACTTTTGGGGGTCTTCACTGACTCCAAACTTGACCTCTTTACTGTACAAAAGCTAGCGCCGCCGTACCTTTTTTTTTTTTCACATTATCTTTGGTCTGGCATGTTTCCATCTTTGTCTTGTAACACAACTCAGTACGTGTGTGTTTGGTCACAGAATTACTTGTACATTTGGACCATAGCAAGAACGTGTTGACAGATTCAGCAGCGATACACATAGCTAATACCAGCATTTGTATTCGGATACATTCGTGACAATTCAGTGACAGGATATATTATACATGTATATTCTTTGCTGTTATGGACGTAGTGTACAGAGACTACCTATTTTAAAAAAATAAGAAATTAATTTCAAAGTCTTGATAGAAACGAAAAGTAGATCTATAAAAACACAAAATCACTGCCACAGTGTTGAAACTCACAACTATTCTGATGAAAGGATTATGTATTTTTTACTAATGAAAAATCATTCAGCAATGATTAATCTTGCAATGAATTAGATAAAGGCCAACCACAAATGCATGTAGCAACAGTCGTTCCCACGACGATAAAAATTTCTTCAGCTGATACTTGGTACATTAGTTGAAGTTCAAAGTATTGTTTAAAAGCTTTTCGTCTAAGGTGTAGATCTTCCATGTTTAAACACTTAATATCTATACTATTCATGAGCCACTAAATGGTTCTTCCGAGATTTCTGCATTGATTTATTCACTACCAAATAAGAAAGTCTCAAGAAAAACTGACCTGGACCAGTGTTGGCGAAATTAAAACTGAGTGGGAGACTTACACCGAAGGATCTATAATTGTAGGCCTATCGGGCACAAATTGACGAAATATGATAAAAACCACAGACGGACAGTGGGGGTCGCAGCAAGGCTTAAAGCAAAGTCAAAAATTAGCAAAAAGAAAAAGTTGTATGTAACAATGCCTCGCGAGAGAAATAATACCCAAAGATACAATGAAACGCAAACTAAAAGATAGGATAATTCAAGCAAGAACTGGCAGCCAAGTAAACGCATTCATTTCATATTCTATTTAGATTCAATATATTTCATATTCGATTTTTTATAGATTATTTGATCTGTTTAATTTTCCTTTTTTTTTTCTATTGTTGTTTTTCTTTTTCTTTTCTTGGCGAAGGGTCGAAATATCGGCCATTCTCTGTCTTCCCTTTTTGTTTGTGTTTCATTGTATCGTTTCTTGCGCAATGCTTTGCTACAAACAACTTTTTCTCAATGCCAATTTTTGACTTGGGTACAAACAGGTATGTTGTGACAGACAAATAGACAATAGTACAGTTTAAATGTGTAGCAAGGGAGTGTCAATTGTACGGCTGATCAGAAGAAGTGTTGGTCGCCACTCAGAATCTTCAGAACATCACCAGCCACACACTTCAGACAGTGACTATGAGACACAGGTGGGTGATAAACATGGAGACGATGGGAGATTTAAACAAAACAAAAATTATCTTTACCTTTGTACCAAGGACTACTATATGAACTTTGTACATATTATTCCTAACATCTGGTTACATTTACAATGACCATAGACCATCAGAACCTACAGATAATTGCTGTTCAAAGAAAAGTATTCCCAATGAAAATTAGCGCAAAATTTACGATACTTTAAAAAAGAAAAAGTCAACACAAGAAATATGAGCCATGAAAAAGAGAATAAAATTGGAGCACTATGATTATGCTTGCTTGTGGCATTTGCAAGTGAGTAATGAATTCTGTGTAGCAGTAAAAATGATGTATTTGGAAAATGCTGGGCAAAATGTCTTCTCCTTTCTTTTCAAATGAAGAGACACTGAATGAAAATAAGGAAAATATATATCCCATAAATCCATGCTCTGCACTGCTTCATTCCATTACTAAATAAGAGTACAATAGTGTTATTTCCATCACTTTTGCTTTCACACATACTCTTCCAGTGTCACTTATCAATTATATAAAACAATCCAAAAGATTGTTACTGTTACTATTTACATTCCCTCACTCACCTACATCTACATTTCATCCCTGTTATTTCTATTCCCAGGACACGGAGTATCTCCTGGTGTTTGTGCCAGAGAGGCGACACACAGATTCTCTCATGGCCAAGCCAGATCCAAAGGTAACCAATACCATAGACCCTCTCCCTATGCTTTCCTCTCTTTTGTATTTTCAGCTTATTGCAGACAAATCCAATAGCCCAGGTACATCCAGGCTTACCAAAATATGTCTTCCTCGGCACCCTGAGTCCCATTATTCTTTATACCCTGATAATGCTGCACCAGAAAAAGTTGCTAAACTACTGACACATGACACTGGAAGAAGAAACTTTTTTTAGCATACACAGAGAGGAGAAGCTGTGAATGTTGGGCTCTAACAGGCAGCATGATAAAAACACAGTTCAACTTCGAAACTATCCATGCTGAACATAATAATTCATCTATTACGAACTATATTTTTTTTAAATGACTTCGAGTGAAAACTGCAGACATGTCTTTCTATGTTTCATGGTTGTCTCTGAGTTCTCAGCTCAAGTTTTGCAATTCTCTCTCATTTATAAAGATTAAGAAATCGTGACAACAGGTAAAAAAAATTATATCCACAGCCAGTCTGAGAAAGACCTAAAAGCTCATTATTCAGGTCATTGTAACAATGCCAGTTATCCTTCCATTTCCTAAAGCTTGTTATTTCGGCCAGACAAAGATAGTCAGTAAGTCTCTTTCATAGTAAGGCTGGCCTTGCTCTGTATTAAAAGAGGGCACTGCTAAAGATTATATCACACCACATCTGTATATTTCTGATGGAACAAACCATAGACAACATTGACAGAACCTGCTTGTCTGTTGGTCCAGAATAATCTAAGAAATCTCACAATGACAATGTAAAAAAAAAATATCGCGACAGTTTGACCCTAAAGAAAAGTAAGATTATTAAGACGAGCATATGGCTTTGCATGTTTCGATTTATAAGATTTCTGATCCATGCTGCATTTTCATATTCATGTTATGCTTTGGTAGTACAAACATTTGAAAGTGTTGATATCATCACAGAGACAAGAACAAAAATAGATGAAGTGTTACAGCTAAGTAATGAAATAGAAAAGCTGTGAATACTTACTGAGGGTGAACTTCAAAGTGCACTTGATTCTTTGGCATATCATCTTCTGGTTTCAACATTTTCATCCAGAACTGTGGCAGAAACACTCGAAGTTGTGGGTCGCCTTTCCAGTAGACAGGATACTTGGGAATACGACGCCTCCATAATGGCCTTGAATTAAAGCAAAGTACTTCAGAATCATTTAATACAATACACATTCTTGGACACTGAAAATTCTAATTAAAAAAACATACCACATTCTGAAAATAATATTGTGAGCATGTTATTATATACGAAATTATTCCTCACTCATCAGGTAGGCAGGTTCCACTGGTCACATGGACAATGTAAACTGCACAAAATATTAACAACTTCTATTCGAGGGCCAAATCCTGCTTGACTATGAGCAAAAGGAGACAAGGTGGTCTCGAGGCAAGGTGCTCGCCTCTCATGCCAAAGGCCCCGGGTTCAAAACCTGGGCTGTGCAGGCATGTTGGAAATTGGGATTTTTCTCATATTTTCGTGTCCCTGATCCTATTGGGGGTAGGATCGAGTACCTAGTCTTCTCGGATAAGGAAGAAAAAATTCGGAAGGCCCGTGTGCATGCTGCACACGTTAAAGATACCTTGGCAGTTAGAAATCGTAAAGAGCAGGCCGAACAGGCCGCTGCCCGGGCAAAATTGAAATTAAAATTAATAGATTAAAATTTATCCGCCCTATCACCCTCCATATCACCAACAAAAATTTATAATTCATTATTAAATAGATATTAATATATATTCAAATATTATTATAATACTTTAAAATACAAGTTGTGAGTTATGAACTGTTGTGAGTTGTGAACTGCGCCTAACAGGCTGCGTTACAATTTGCTCAGAGATAGAGAAAGGTAGAGAGAGTGAGAGAGAGAGAGAGAGGGTGAGAGATAGAAAGAGAGAGTGAGAGAGATGCAAATCGAGAGAACAAGACTTTCTGTAAAGCGCCTAGAGCGAACTCGTTTGGATTAGGCACTATATAAATGATCTCCATTCCATTATCCATTATGTATTAACATGGAAACCAAGACATTTAACATTTACACATGATGACATCTTGACAGGTAACTCTCATAAAGGTGCAATATTTCATTTAAGTCTATCCTTGACCAATTACAATGATAGACAAAGGGAAATTCAAACCACTGACTTATGAGTGAGATCACTGCCACAAACCATGGTAAATACAGTCATGTGCAGATTCATTTGAAACCTTTATCTATTATATATTTCAGTAACTTGCAACCTTTGGCATGACTAACTGACCTAACTAGACACTCTTCAGGCCTTAAATTTGGCACGAAGGTGGCAATTGAGACAAGGAAGATGATGGCTGTAATTAAAAGTTATTTACTTCAAGCATGTATTTTAAAAAAATAACAATGTTTATTGCTATGTAACATCTGTATTTTTGCATGTTTGTTTCGTAATATTATATAGTACCGTGCATGTCATAAAAAGTAACCGTCTCAAGCGTTCAGTTTGGTGCACAGTGTTCTGATGCGCATGAGTTCTGAAGCAAGACTGTAGTTTATTACTTTTATTATATGAGAGAGAGAGGGGGGGGGGGGGCACATGATTGTTTATTCCGGGCAATGCCCGGTAGTTACTTTATAATTCTGGTTATGTCAGATAATTTAAATGTTCCTGAAGTGGTAAACATCAAACTGCACCCCTAAGACTAAGAGTGATGCATGAAAATTCAGGGGTGCAATCAGGAGTTAACTGAGTATGTGGAGTCAGATCTTGGCGGTTATAAAAGAGGAACAAAATGCTTAAACAGCTCAAATTTACATAAATTTCGAAATGTGCATCATGATGTCAGCATATGGGAGAAAGTCATTCCAAGGTTTGAAATTTCAGATACATTTTTAAAAGAAGGAAAACAAACTGGCATTTTCTTACACAGCCTGTGCAATGCAACCACAGAACTGAAAAAGGTTACAGGATGATCACAGAACAGAAGTGAGTACCAGAGCATTTTGGGGGGGGGGAACGGGTCCTGAAATCAAGTTTTGGGCTCAAAATGTCGATTCTGGCTTTTGTCGATTTTCGGAAGGTTCTCATTTGACCTAGCTAAGCGTTTTTCCATAAAAAAACAAAACTTTCATGGGAGAGGGTCAAGTAAAATATTCGCTTCCAATAGAAGAAAATAATACGCTACAATTGCCAGTTCAAGACACAATGAAACGCCATTTCTGGCTGATTTGTGATATGGGGACCCTTATATTGGAATCTCCCACTTGTATGAATGACCCAGAGCGGTCAAGAATGTATTGAGGCATTTGGTAAACATTCAGACACTTTTTTCAGCCAAAAAACATTTGCAAATTTTCAAACGCGTTTTTCTCAAAACTTACTTTTTTTACGATAATTTCCTAACTACTTTTTTATATTTTGTTGGATTTCGATGAAAATTGCACTATAGCATCTTTATAATTATTGTTTACTAAAAAAATTAGTATCCAAGTTATAGTTCTTTTATAGTTTATGAGAAATCTATCATTTTTGTGGTGAAAAATCAAGAAAAATGCATACGCGCTAAATACAATTTTCAGACTTTCTTAGAAAAACATCTATCAAAGATATCCAAATAAAAATATTAAAATATCTTTATTATGTATTGAAATATAAGCACACGAAATTTCAAGATCATTTGTTGAAAAATGACGGAGCCTTTAGGTTTTAAAAATAGCTGTTTACATGGAGGCGAAATTTAAGATGGCGGCATTACCATGGCAACCAATAAGTCCAAGAATTTTTTTTATACTTTTCTCCCCTAATTTGAACATGCTGAATTCAATTATGATTTTGGAGATCCGTCAAAGTGGAAAGAACATTCATTAAAAGATTTTGATAGGAAAAATCCATTAAATAACTTTTTGGACAGTCTCTCTGTAAAGAATGGCAAAATTCTGGCATTTGCCAGGCTTGCTCTTTATTTCAGCGGGACTGAGATATATCTCTGGTTTGGTCTCATTGTGAAATGTACAGTGGTATGAATAAAGTGCAGTACGCATGTTTTTCTCCAGGAAACAAAACAAGTATGACAGCATTTTCAAGTCACGCTCACTTCACTGAAAAGTAGTCCTGAATCTGTGGGGGTGGGGGTGGTATTACATGTGAACGCAATTTAAACAGCACTAAATGATCTTCAATGGGAATGCCGTAAAATCTTCAGATACAGAAAAATTAGGCTAATTGGAAACTTAAATCGATGCATGGCCTCCTCTCCACCTCACTCACCCCCCCCCCCCTGTATTTTTTCTTTATTTTCACAAAATTATTAATCTTTCATGACATTGACAATCCTAGAAACAGTAATGATGAAGGCATGTTGGGAAGATAATTCTACTATTTACAATTTACAGGGACTACAGGACACTCATTTTATAATGTCTTGTTGTAATAATGTGTTTAACATTACAAGAAAATAATTGACGGGGACCATTTTTAATTGAAAACTGCTTTAATTGTTTTTCCATGAACTATCCAGTGTTAGATTCTTGTCGACTTGTCCTATGAAACTCAACTGTACCTGTTTTGTACGAGCATTAACTGCACTCTAATTACATTAACTGAGTGATTAACTATATAATTATTTAATTTACAGCAACGAACTTTCACATAAATGTTTGCACACGATATGCATTTCTAACATTCTGCTAGGCTGAGGGAAAAAAAATCCATAATAGACATCTATAGGCCTATTCCATTTAATTTAGTTACACTCTATTTACCTCAATTATTATCAGATGGCGGGTTTGGGCTGGAAAAAGAAAAGGTTGGTTTGGCAGTTTTTAGACCATTAGGAAGGACTTCCAAATGCGTTCCATACATGCTAAAGAGGGTTTATTTTGAGGGGTTTAAATAAACAAAGGGGCTAGGTATTTTTGGGGGGTTTTTCTAAAGAAAGACAAAGAAATACTTCATGGCATACTTCGCTTTCTCTATCTCTCTCCCCTCTCTATCTTACTTCCATGTCATCTCAATTTCTCTGCGTAAGAATCATCTGAAAGTGAACACATACAGTGCACTCTCCCGATAACGACATGGCTCGGGACCAGAGGTGCATGTCGTTATCGGGAACATGTCGTTATTCGGAGATTTTCAAGATGGCGGAAAAAGGGGTGTGGTTAGACCCTTAGAATGTAACGGGTGAATACAATCGATTCAGCGGTCAGCGATGTGATGACTGACTCATTTAATGCACGTCACCCTTTTTGTTCCGACGACAATAGATACAGGTGTGTTTTCATTGGCCGATAACAAAGCGATCTCATTGGCCGATAACAAAGCGATCTCATTGGCTATGAGGTGCCTCTGGGAGGACATTTCATTGGTCGGAAAAGAAGTGTTTTTATTGGCTCAGAGAATGAAATGAAACTGACCAGAAACAATATTTTAGCTATTTTTATTTTTGTATCTAGCAAAGTCACAGCCGATTATTGCTAACTCAATGTCGTTATCCGGAGAGTGGTCTAAAAAGTATGTCGCTATTTAGAGAGTTTTATTACTAATAACATATAGTAAAAAAATCGGGACCGGGGGTCAATGTCGTTATCGGGAGAATGTCGTTATTCGGAGATGTCGTAATCGGGAGAGTGCACTGTACATAATTATTATAAATCATATCGTGACAATACTCGGATCCGCACCCACACCCTTTCGCTCCAAAATCACACGTCTTAACCATTTCGCCACGCAGGTGAGTTAACAGCTTGACAGTAGTCATTTACTAATACTCACATACTGCACCCTTGACCTAAATTAGGGAAAGTTATCGACCTTGTTAATTTGCATAGTTTTTAAAAATTATGAATCGGCTTAGTAGCAAAACAATCTGATTTCAGCTGCTGGGAGATTGCATGATCTGAGCTAATACAGGGCCTAAATGAGTGTACGTTGATCGCCAAAGGCTACCCCAGCCCCTTTTCGCCTGATTAGTCAATCTGACTACCGCCCATTGATACAAACTGACTAGACCCTCACGCCCCCCGGTCCATCTGACCATTCCATGTGTTGTGAGTTTAAATTCCTGAACACCATATCAAGTTTTGTTTCAGCAAACCTTCGCTAGTCGCACTTTTGGTAAATTCTGTTACCGTGACCTCTCCCCAGCAAGTTTCAAAATGGCACCTGTTTGCGGATTTTGTCTCACTTCAGACTTTTTTCTGGGATTATACTGTTTTTCTTGGCAAGTGTTTACAAATGTTATTGTAAATATGAAGTGATATTTGGTAATAAAGTCTCAAACAATGCATAACGGTGAGTAAAGTTCAATAACGTTATAAAAGCTATGGAACGCATTCGGAAGTCCTCCCGACTATTATTTTCTTTTCTGGTTTTGGCTGATTTTAAAACAAAACTGAGAACATTGATAGCACTTCCTTAGAAATGTTCCACACAGCTAGATATAGACCTAGATCTAGTCAAAGACTCAGTGGGTATCTAAGTAAAAGACTTTTACTTTAGTCTAGATTCAATAAAATCTTTAATTAACCCACAGAACACCAACATTTCTTTACCACTTCTAACAAAGTAAGTAAAAGTCGGCGCTTTTTCGGTTGTTCCCACCCCTCCTTAGTTAACGGAAGGAATTCCGAATGCGTTCCATAGTCCGAGTGAAAACAATACATAGCTACCCCGGCGGCTTTCCCTGATATGTCAATCTGACTACTGCCCAGACGAACATCGGCCTACGGCCTCGATGATACAAACTGACTAGACCCTCACGTCGTTACATATCAATCTGACAATCGACTAATATTAGTAATAGCCTAGGTAAGTTGGGGTGGGAACAACCGAAAAAGCGCCTAAAAGTCTAGATCTATTCCCCTGCAACAACAATAATAGCACAGCCTTTATCAAATTTATATTGTTCTAAAAGTCATTAAAGTCGTCACTAACTTGAGTCCTTTATCATTCTCTGTTCAGCAAAGCCAATTACCCGTTGAAGCTCTCTTTAGAATCTAGATCTAGTCTAGAGTGGTAGCTCAGTCTAGTCTAGATGAGTAGATCTCTGAGAGTGAGAGTATCTGTCTACAGACCTAAAATCTAGATCTAGACGGTCTAGATCTACACTCCTACAGTAGCCTGCATCTATAATTTCAACATTATCCAACACCTCAATCAATCTTAAATGAACAAAACCAGAAATCGATGCAGAATGCATTTACTTTTCAACGCATTCCCTTCTTATCTTCATCATTATACAGAATTTATGACAGTATTCACTTACAGAAGTTGAACACCGCGAAAGGTAATGGAGCACGACATTTTGTTCTTGAACCGGAAATGCCAGATAATAAATAACAACGTAAGATCTAAGACCAAATATAATTATAATTTGCAAGTGTGCGAGTTCCTGCGAATCCGAACAGAAAGGTTCCACTTATGAAATTAGTAGTGTATATCTATGGGGTTTTGCAACTAGATCTATATCTGAACATTTCAATCTGCACCAAATGCTACATTGATAACCACAGTCCCTCTGCTTATTTATAGTTTCCCTTTCATGAAGAGTGGTAAAAAATAAAACTTTGGCGAAAAAAATAGACTTGGTATAGTGTTTCCTGTACATCCAAGGCTAGTGGGAGCACAATTGGCTTTTAAAGATTTAAGATTTTTTTTTTTTTTAGAAGAGCTGTTGCTATGTAGGTCACGCCAGGCCAATACTTCCGTGTTTATAGTAGAAAAACCCTGATCCGTGGATGACTAACGGAAAACCACCCGGAAATTCCACCACAGGTAATTCCCGACGCAGTGTTTATGTAATTCATTAACCCGTGCGGTACCGTTCTTGAATCGTTGTTATCAGCCTAGAATAACACTTATTTTTATCTGTTATGATCGGAGCAAATTTAACGTAACGTGACACTCTAGTATGACACCGAGTACGGGGCGGTGCTACTGAAGTAAGCCTAGTGGTGACTAAGTCACTGTGTCTGCTATAATTAACTCTATAAAACTGCAGGTGAAGGCACCCTTTGGTCAGTTTAACCAAAGGACCATGTAGACCCTGTGGTTGACTTTATATCTGGATGAAAGCATGACGATCTTGTGCTGTTGATTTCAACAAGAGTGGAATGTTTTGAAGAAATCGTTCATGTAAACTGGTTACGTGCAAATTAGAAGAGCAATCAATCAGTTAAATATCCTCATTAGGGAAAAAAAGTAAATTCTTTGTGATCGACTAGCTGTTTTGTACAAAAAATTCGTTGAATTTCATAATACATTGAAACTTCCACAATGCCTTTGCGTGTCAGCGATGCATATGGCGGGGAACTCGGAAAGGTATGTGTCCATTACAACACATTAAGGAACAAATATTATGTCATGTAGAACAGCTTATTACAGCTTAATACAGATCAGGTATTGCAACTCATCCAAATATTTTTGTTTTGGAATATTACTGGAGTAGATCTACTAAGGCTCTAGATCTATGCATTTTCCCAAAATTATTTTGGATGCATTCACTGATTCAAAGACAAAGTGTGGCAAGAAGAAAAAGTGTTAGGCCAATGTGGTGAAGTCTTGCATAAGAAATAATTATACAGAAACGATACAATTGCTGTTATAAAGAAAAAGCTGTTGTCATTGCTTCAAGCCTTGCTGTGACCCCACAGATTTTGTGTGGTTTGTAGAATATGTTAGCAATTCACTGATTCAGTCTGTGGCATAAGTTATCAAATGTTTGTCTACAATGTGGGGACTAACACTGAATCAGCATCTCCTGGGTGTAAAATTCTTCATAATATTGTGTGACATGCTTGACAGAGATACGATAGAGAGTTGAACCATGAACTGAAATGGTTGAATCATCAATGAACTACTGGAAATATTCAAACCCATTATTTGTGCTGACATTCAACTTGTCTTAATGAACATTTAAAAATTTTACATAGACCAGAGTGACTTTATGAATGGCTCCGCCAGTGGCACTTGGAGTGAAAGAGACAGGAGAAGATGAATGTGATTCTTTAGGAAGGTCGTCATACAGTTAGTTGTCATACATGATTATAAATATTTACGCCCCATAACATAAAATTTGGATACAAAGGCATCACTACCAATATAAAGGTGCTGGCTGTAGACTGAAGGGCCTGTTCATTTTAACCTGTAGTACAAACTGGCCAAGTCCCTGGCTGTTTTCTTAGTGGAATTAAACAGAATCATTATATAATGAAAGTTTAAACCTCCAATGTACTCATGCTTTTTAACCACTGAGCCTTAAATTCTTCAAAATATCTTATGACTTATAGAAAGATTTAGTTAAAGGTGTACTGCGCATATTTTAGAAGGTCTTGAAGTTAGCTACATTTTTAATTTTATAGATTTTGAGCCACAGCGGAATTGAACAGAAGAAAGTATGCTGAAATTTTGAGCCGGAAAAAAAAAGACGCATTTTCCTCGGGTAGAAATAAAAAGCCTGACAGGAAATTTTGATTTACACACTGGTGATCGAAATTCAACTTTAAAAATCACATCGGTGTATGCTCAGAGACAGTGGGCCAACTGGTTATGGGTTTAGTTCATTCAAATTTAGTCCCTTCATTGCTCTGTAGATGTACATTCTATGTCCTAAAATCAAAAGGTGAGTGCCCTGTGGATGTACTGTATGGTCTAAATATGGTAGTGGGAATATGCCGTTCAGCATACAACAGGGAAAAACATGCAGCAGTGAAGGGGTCAGTAAAGGCCATTGGTACATATATTGGATTTGAAAGCTCTGAATGTACTTCTTGATGTCTGTCATATGGAAATTGTGAATTTCCTGAGAAGATAACTCTCCTCAAGCTACATTTGAATGGGTAAGACCATAATGTCAAAACGAGATCAAATTATATAATTTTTATACTTCAGTTATCATTCTTCTTTTCCTTTTCTCAGAAAGTTCACAAGAAGATGTCACGCAATGGACATTTTGAGAAAGTGCGGAGACCAACAAATCTGGAGGTGTACAACGATGCTGCCAGAATTCTTGAAGAGCTTTTAGAAAAACGACTGGATGAACATAGTGCAAGATTTCCTAAGGCCAGACGAAACAAGACAGATCCTGCACCAGAGCAGGTGGAAATTCCTGGACATGTACCGGAGAGCCCAGTTGCTAGAAGTAAAACTATGCCATCCAAATTTCGTGAATCTAAGGACGAAGAATTGAAGAAAAAAGAATTGGATGCGCTGCGAGAAATCGATAAAGTAAGGCACGAAAATAATGATGGTGGCTCTGTGTCTTCAGCAGACACTGATGGTGAAAATTCGCAGGCGTCAGAAAAACGCCGGAAAAAGAGTCTTTTTAAAAGGGCAAAAGAGAGACTCATTCATACATTTCATCGAGACCAAAAGGAAGGATTTGACAAAGTTATCGAGAAACAAAACCAGGACACATCACCACCAAAAAGGAGAAGGCAGAAGAAAGGGGGGGCGGGACAAGTTCTAAGCGAAGAACGTCGTCGCATTCTTACACACATACGGGGACATAAGACAGTAGATTACACTGAAGAACGAGACTATCGAGGTGAAGATGGCTCTGCGCATACAGAGATTCATTCCACCAGGAAAGACAGAGGTTCAATCTTCAGTTCTTTCCGCAAGAGCAAAAGGAAAAATTTAAAAGATTCTAGATTTTCAGGTGAGTAGTCCTTTATGTTATTATTTGTTTATTGCTCACCGTAACCCACAAAAGGTTTGATTAAGATTTTTCCCAGTAGGATGAAAAAAAACTTTAAAGTCTTTTGTGCTTTGTCATATTATATTTGCAGCTGGTACACATTTATAATGTAATTTAATTTTATTGACTCTGTCACGATGTCAGAGATGATACTTGTAGTTTTTCAATGGCTGTTTGATAAGCTCAGTCATTTAATCTAATTGAATGCTTGTTCCATTTCAGTCAGCCAAGATGGGAGAAGCAGCCATACCTTGGCAGCTGATGACAAGGAAAGACTGAGAGGAGGAGGTGAAGTTCCAGTACATGGAGATGCAGCTACAGCCATTGCCCCTTCACCACAGCCTCAGCCTCGAGGCTCCAGTTTCAGTGCGCGTGGTCCAGCATCAAGCTCTCAAAGACGGGAAACAGCAAGGTTGCCACAGGATACAGATGCAGCCATTCCCAAACCTCCTCCTGTCCCTCAGACCTCATTTAACAAAGACTGTAAACCACTTCCACCACCACCATCATCAGATAGAGCAGCAGCACCACCACCACCACCATCATCATTTAAATCAGGAGGACCACCACTACCACCTCCACCACCATCATCAGCTAGAGCAGCAGCACCACCACCACCACCATCATCATCATTTAAATCAGGAGGACCACCACTACCACCTCCACCACTATCATCAGCTAGAGCAGCAGCACCACCTCCACCACCATCATCAGATCAGAGAGTCACACCTCCGCCACCACCTCCCCCACCGCCACGAGAAGTGCCTGATGAAGGAAGATCCATACCATCATCAAGACCGATAGCCAGCCGAGGAAAATTCGCGCCACAGCGTCCACCTCATCCATCGTCTTCTCACTCAAAGTCATCCAGTCCATCCCCTGATACTCTGCTACAAAGTCTGGGTGCTCTACCTCGAGCTGGTGAACTAGTTGCCTCAGCTTCCTCATCCAACGTGCCAATGTCTGAACATGCAAGTGAAGAGGAGGAGGATTCAAACTCTAACCTCTGGTCTAGTATGCAAAGTAATGTGTTGGACAGTCCTGGTGACGAAATACAGTTCATGGATGTGGATGAAACAGTGAGAGACAACACACAGGATGCCTCCAGCGTCCCTAGAGAAGGGAATTCCCCAAGTATTGTCCCAGCCTCGGGGATTAAGTTCCATGACAGTCAAGGTCTGCTAAACATGAGTTGGTTGGCTGATCGATCCGCTCAGAGTGAACAGATGATGGATTTGGAATTAGACGAAAGAACAGTGACCACTCAGAGGGCTGATGGCAGTGTTCAAGTGACAACAACTGTCAGTGCTACAAGAACAGTAGTGTTGCCACATGTACCAGAAGAACATGCTCATGGTAAGTACTGTTAGGAAAAAAATTTATTAGATTCATCAATACTTTATGCCAGAATATTTTACTCAGCAAATTGACAAGGAGCTCATGTGTAAACAGCTTTCTATCCAATTTTCTGAACATACCTTTTCGTGTTCCCTATTAAGTAAATTTGAAATCATATACATATATATATATGTAAAATCATTCAGAAAATCTGCAGTCAGTTCAGCTTTGATGAGAATTTCAACAGAATACTGGAAGAAGTTTGGTTCATGAATTCGTCATGAATTCTACTGAATAAGTTTTATCCCAAAAATGGAACATTTTGAGATAGATCAATCTGTACTCAGAAGTTTCATCAATTGTAATTTAAATAGCCTGTTCTTCAGAAAAACTTATTGTTTTCACAAGGAGGAAGAAGACAAATCCCTGGTCTTCATACCAAAATACTCTACAAGAAGAAATGGGAGATTTTAGATCAGTTTCATTTTTTAAAGATTTGAACACACTTTATTTTTATGGCTGTACAATGATTATGTAACAGCACTGTCAATAATATTAAATGAATTAGAAAATCTGCAGGCAGCAAAAGAACTTTCACATCACAATCAACATAAAGCATTACTTGTGTTTCCGTGCATGACTATTTTGCTTGTGTTCCAGCATGCTCAATATGAACAAATTCAGCGTGCATAAACTGTTAATATGTTTTGTTTTTTAGCTTTTTTTTTTTATGTGTCTATATAGTGAGGTTCAGTTTCTAGCTACATTTAAAGAAAACTTAAAGTCAGAAGGAAATCTGTATGGTGATGCATGATAACTTAAGCATTAGGATGAATCAGATCAAAAAGCAATGAAACATCATGCTGTCTTTTTTATTCTGCTTGTTTTGATTTTTCACCATGTGCATGGACCACTCTATGTGGAAGTGTGATCTATGTCTAATTGTTATTTTGGCCCTCAGGATCACTGACATGCAGAGTTTGCATATAATTGTTTGCCTGACTGTGTCTGTTTCTGTTCCTATATTTCCAAATCTCCTTTGAAAGGGATGCTGGTCTGAAACAAAAAAAAAGAGAAAAATTTTTATGTTACAGAGTCACATGTAAGAAACACTTTAGAAACCAGTACACAATGAATCAGAAAGAACAGAGAAAATGTCTGACACATTGGAACATTTCTTGACTTTGTGATTGTTTCTAACTTAGGACTTGGTAGGCCTAACGTATATAATCTTTTCTCTTTTTTTGTTTGTTTGCCATACTTTAACTTTGTTGAAAGCCCTGCTACACCCAGACAGATTTTCTGTGCATTTTCTTTTTTAAAGTCTCTTTTTGTTATGACATGTTACTGCATGTGGAGCATTCCTCATTTCTCATTAGATGTGGTCGATGGCTTTCCAGAAGATGTGCAGGCTGTGGTAGAATCAGAACCAGAAGACAGAGATGCCATGTATGGGAGGATTGCCCAGAGATTGATTGAGATGGCTGACTCGTACTCACAATCCATGTCTGACCAGGAGTCACATGGGGCTGTAGTAGAGCCAAGTAAGTGTTTCTTTATACTCATTCTCTTTCCTTCTCAACTTGTCTTGGTGTTCTTCGCTTTGATTATTCACATATTAATGCTGAACTATGTGATTATTAAACAGAATAGTCTTGAGTTTGAATGTTTTCAGATAGGTAGAAGATTGCCTGTCTGTATCAAGATGGTGAAGAAATCATTGAGAATCAAGTTGCTGAGGAAATCATACATTTCAGTAAGCCAGGGCATAGTTTGGGCTGCACATTATAAAAGTAAAATTTTGTAGTTTGTAATTATTATGATATACAGATACATGAAATGTGAAACTACATGTACAAATATTCTAACTCTTAATTTATTGTTTATTCTCCAGCTCCATTGTCAGAGCTGGAAAAGGAAATCATTGAATGTTTGAGGTCGAGTGGAGACAGAAGTTCTAAACAGGTATTGTTGGTCCACAAGCTTTTGTATTTTTGCACTGATAGACTGAAATAGAGAACTGTTAAAATTTGCTCTCTTGTCTCTCATCTTTTTCAAAAGTCAATAACTTGACATAGCCTGGTCAGTGTTTCATGGCGGTGGCAGAAAACCAGCAAATTCTGACAAACTATTTATTGTAAGAGAAATACCTGCATGGAAGATTAAACCAGCCAGTCTAGTTTTAAGTCCCTATCAGAAATATTTCAGTTTTACAGTATTGGGGGATAGAAGTCACGCTGTTGTCTGAACAAGGTGCTGCCCGGAAAGACAGTCGTGTCACATGATAAACTGTTAAACAGTAATGCAGTGGGTGGTAGTTTGGAGTCGGGGGAGCATTACTATTGTAAACAGTGTATGTAAATCTAACTGGTTTTGAGTTTCATTTTGGGTTTAATGATCCGTAGGCATGACAAGGGCCATTTTGCACATTCCATTATTTTTGGATCCCTAACAATAGATTCATTCTCAGAGATCGATCAATTAAAATGTCCATCATTGAAAATGTAACAGAGAAAGGCCATATGACGTAATTTTATCAGTTAAATTTTAAATTGTGATTTGTATAGATCTAGAACAAATTTTGTAAACATGTTAAAAATCTTTGAATCAGTTTGTAGATTTTGGCCTCCCCCAGAAAGGAAAATATACACTGAGAGTCAGTATTAAATTTCCTTTTCTTTTCCGTCCTCCTCCCACATGTAATTTTGTTTCCCTTCACCATGCACTTTCCTGCTGTTGGAATTGTATTGAGTTAAATGACAAAAGAATTTACTTACCATACACTGATCAGACTCACACAACTGTTATCTGACATTCCAGTTTGACGAGGCAGTGGAGTTCGTCAAGCAAGATGCCCAGCAGGACGCCTACCAAAGATTCCGCAGTACAGTACAGAACTCCATGGGCAGTGAACTCAGCTGGGACCACCTTGCCTTTGTCTTCTATACAGCCAAAGGTGTGGTATCAGCTGTGGGGAAAGGCTCCAAGGTTGCCACCCAGACCAAGGAGTTCACTCTGCAATACATCAGTGAGACATTTGCTACATGGATCATGGATCAGGGAGGATTTGTAAGTCTGACATTTCTGGGACAATCTGGAGCAATCATGTCAAAAGGTTTCCATTTTGGGCAATTCCAGCACTGCACGTAGGCATCTGATGAATTTGGGTTTTTTGGAGTTTTTTTTTAGGGTTTTGCTGCTTTGCAATTGAGTTTGGAAAATTGACACAAGGCTGATTTTGATTTCAGATATTTCTGAAGACATATTTAGAGGAGAAGCTCATCAGAATTGTGTTAATTGCTTTGAGGCCCACTTAAAGTAAAAATAGAAAACACACGTTCATCAGTGGACACTAGAGTTTGAATGATGTGCAGCTTTGGATAATGAATTTGATAACATAGTTTTTAGTTTTGGCATTAAATTTCAGTTAAAAACTTTGTCTTCAAGGCAATGGATATAAAGCTAAAGGCTAAAGATATGAGTTATGTTGACTGAATTTGGAGCAGCAGCACCTTATAGGAAACTCACTAGTCCTATTCACTCTTATTGTTATTTTGCTTCACTATTAATTTTTCATTTTTTTCACCATTTGGTGATTAAGGTCTTCACGGTTTGCATTAAGGTCTTCACGGTTTGCCTTAGATTATTTTCTTTTTTTTGTATAGTAAATATAGTAAATAACTTTTTGCAGTGTGTATGATCTGTGAAGTGCAGCATGAAGGCTTACTGATGCAACCAGAATTGTAACAAAGCATCTGTAAAATAAATGAGATGGTTCATGTGTAAAGTGAGATACATTGTGTCACATGTAGTTCTGTGCATTATGTCTTACAGAATAATAAAGCAAATGAGAAAAGTAAATACAACGTATTTGAATCACCGTATGCCATAATAAAACAAAATACAATGCAATTGTTAATGAACTTATCCAGACAAGCATGGATCATCACAAGAATATTATCTGAGACATTAATTTGATGAAGAATTTCATTCTATGGCATTTACTGAAATATGTTGTATATGCATGCCCAACTCTTGCTGTTTAGTTATTTTGTGACATTTTGCATGCATCTACAGGACAGTATGTTGAGTAGCAGTGAGTCTGACTATGACCTGGACTGAGCAAGACAAGAGAGCCCCTCTTCAAAATCCACACATCTGGATACTGCATGAGCACCTCTCAGACAGTTAGACAGTGTTGGGAAATGTCATCCATCAAACATATCCGTGCAGCACATCAAAGGACCATATCAAGGAAAACTAAAGAGATGGTATGGTAAAGACATTTCTGATGCAGGAAGAGATTAACTCATCTCTAGTGGCTAATATATCAACACGCAAGAAATGCACATGATTGTGGAAGATATCATCATTGATTGTTTGACTGATAGATATCAGTTATAATTGATTATTGATTAGATTGGGTACTTGGATCAAACTGTACTATAGTTCTGACATGGTTAATATGTGGCCAAAAAAAAAAAAAGGAGAAAAAGTAAAATGTTGCAAGCCCCATATTATGAACAAACAATAAAAAAAACATTTTCATCTTTTCTTGCTACATTTTAGTTTTGTTCCAAACCCTATTGTGACCCTGCAGATTTTCTATGGTTTTTACAATATTTGATAGTACTGATATGTGTCGTTCCTTGAAAATCTTATTTTCAGATATATATAACCAGCTAGTATAGCTCTTATACAAACCGTTTAGAATACACTGTTTAATACCTTGACTCTCTTCATGTAATTTAAATTACCTAATGATTAAGTTAAAAAGAAATGGTGTAATCTAGTCAGTGAATTGTCAGTATCAAGCTCAGGGAGGAGATTGTCCACTGCAATTTGGTCGTGATGTTTGCTGTATTTGTTTGTCACTGATAAAAGTGTCGGATTCAGTGTGGTTTAGGATCAGTATCAGCTAAATAATTTGGTTCTCTGTTGTTGTTGTTGTTGACATGTTAGTTCCTTATTGGCAACACTTCAAGAGTTTGCTATTGTTATGAATGTGGTTAGAAAATGACACCATTGGCAGATTCAGTGATACGACTAATATCAGCGAAGAACACTCTTGTAAGTTAAATTCTGGAGGAGATTGGACATTACATTAGGAAGACAAAAGTTTCAGTGGAAATATTGTACTGGACTGATTCTATTATGTTAGCAGTGGGTCTATGTAGTTTATGGAAGATGTTTGAACTTTGAGAAATTTGTTTCTTATATGATGTGCATGCTGAAGGGCATGTAGATCAATATTGTGTGCAAACAATACATTAGATAATACTGTGAATTATTCTCATCCAGTTCCTGTGACAAACAACTTGATATATTGAACATTTAGTGTTTTCTCAACTGTGGAGTAAAAATTGCACTGTAATATTTTCTTACATTGGTGAGTTTGCCCTCATTTAAAGAAGATCATTGTTCAGATGATGTGTTTATTTTCTAGTAGTTTTAGTCATAACTTTGGAATGTCCATTCGCAAAATTATCTTTTTTGCAAATGTGACTGAATGACAGATGTTTAATGTACGTGTATACATGTAATTTAGAACAAAAGACCGTCTATTCCCTGGCTTCCCACCGCTCAGCCACGGTGCATTGAGAATACATAATTCTGTCCATGTATTTCCTTGACCCAAGTGTATGTGTCGGTATATGTGTATGGTTGTAGGAATGTGAATTTATCAGGGAATGCTTTAGGCAACATTCCAAGTGTGCTTGAGTGGCCAAATCTTAAATTCCTTGTTGTGTGGCAGTGTTTGCAACATTACATTGCTCCAGTATCCTTCATTCTAATTCTATCTCCACTTCTTTATTAAAAAAAAATGGGATAAGACCACATAATGTGACATGAGAAAGTGTATTCTATAATTCCTACAAAAATCATAGAAATATTTCACTTGCTGGAATTGACTTTAGACTGTGTGAAAAAGTTATTCTATCATTCTGTAAAGTATAACCCCAAAACTTTATAAGTGATTTTCTGGAAACACACTGATGTGGAGGCGAAAGTAAGTAGTACTAAAGCAATGATTATTTCACAGTCACGCCGAATTATATTTGTTTTAGATCAGTTTCCACTTGAATGGTAATCTGTTAGATGTATCAAATTTGTCCATACCACTGAAGGAGCCAATTTGTTGAAGCAGAGTCTTTCTGTGAGACCAGCTTTGAATGTTGTGGAAAATGCTTGGAAATGTCAGTTTTTTCCCTCAAGTTTTTTTTGTACTTCTTGTTGTGTTTTCTTGGGAATTTCTTATGGATGCAGATTTGTTGCATTGAAGTCGTGCTCTCAGTGTATAATTAGTGATAAATTTTTGCCTTGCCTGTTGTTTCTTTGATAATTTAATCTTGTTTCAACAGAATTTGTGAGAAGACTATAAGATATCAGTGATGGCATTTCAATTTCTGACAGTCAGTTTAATGGCAGAAATTCACGTTTTTACATATTAGTGTGGGTTTTTTTTGCACTTTTTTAAAGCCCCTTCACTTGATTGTATAAACTCATATTATTGCTTAAATAGGTTAAGGTCCTGGGCAGTCACATTTTTTATGTTTTAAACATTGTTTTTTTAGTGAAGCTCTTGTTCCCAGGTCAGGCTATAGACAATACCAGTCACCTGTGCCTGCAGTAAATAGCTGGATTGATATAGTAAAAAAAGAGAGAAGTATGGAAACATTTGTTTCAGGATTATCTTCTAAGTGACAGTCAAATGGTTGATCGTTCAGTTTTTGATCTAACACTTCTGCAACCATACTCAAACCATGATGTCGCAAATCTTTTATGGACTAAATTTTATGCTCAGTTTACTATTTGTTATATGTTATTCCTAGGTAATGTACACTGCCGACTGATGCCAAACAGATCTGTCTTTGTAAAGACCACATTACCTTGTATCACTGTAGGATTCATATCTCTATGAGGTTGGAATAAATATAGACTGCATTTGATCAGCCTGGGTTGTTCTTGGTCCAGTACCAGTACCAGTTAGACTGTCAACCTGTGCAGGGCATACAGATCTGTACCAAACCACTTTATTCAAACATCCTCATCTTTACTACGTCCCTTCATGTCCATGTTCATTTATAAAACTTGATGTGAGCAAAACGTGCTGGGTGTTTGACTTTTATTTTCATTCACAAAGGAAAGCTATTCATTGAGTTTGCCATAATTTACAATGTTGCATAAAGGGAGAATTTGCTTGATTTGTTGATGTTCCATGGCCTTCTGTTGATACTTTTATGCATAGTATTTTCACATATATGCATTCCTGGAATTGTAAATTCTTATTTCTTATTTCTTGCCGAGCGTTAGAATTAAATTTTCACAGGCACCCACAATTATACTTACTTAATACTTTGTACATTTTCTGTATCTGTAACCTATTGAGCTTTCATTTGTTTGCAAATAGCAATGAAACAAAACTTCCTGTAACAAACATACATTACTCTGCATTGAACAAGCTTGAATGTTGTTATCTGCATAACAGTATTATGTCGTTATTATTATGTTGCTTTTTATGTATACTTGTGTATGTGGCTTCTTTTTTAAACTTTGTTCCTCTGGAGAGAAATCCAGAAGCTCAAAAGAATATGACCATTTCATTTACATTGTATTATCAGGGTTGCATTCTGTTGATATGTTTTTATGGAATGGAATATAGAACAAAATAGCAGAAAAGAAGATGTACGACAGTCATAGCATGTACATAAAGAGTTCTCATGCTGAAGAAAACCATAATGTACAAATAAATGTTGTATGCATTATAAGAATGTTCAGTTTGTACAATACTACCATTTTCTCATAAGACTTCTTGTATTCGTAGTTCAATGTTGATATTTTTTGCAATGAAATCGAGCCAGGGACATGTCGAGGTCCAACTCAGGTGATAAAGACAAGCAATAAGCAAGTCAACAGGAAACAATTATACATATATAGCAAAAAGGGTAGTGATAGTTCACTCTCACTATCAGGCTGGCTGGCACTGCAGTTGAGATGTCTATGACACCAGACAGATTCTTAACTGAAGACCACCAGGTAATCACAACCGTTGTCACAAAAATGTGAAATTTAGAAAAATGAATTTTAAAGTTTGAAAATTTCACAACTTCTCTCTTGCCATAGACAGGGTGATGTCTAATATCTTCTGGCAGCAGCTCTGTTTTCAATTTTTGTTTCGCAGAGAAAAAGGTGATGAACCAGCTTGTAGATAGGTGGGATATAGGTAAGAGTACTTTTTGCACTGATGAACCAAGCTTGTACATGTAGATAGGTGGGAAACAGGGGAGAGTACTTTCGTGCTGATGAAGCAAGCTTGTATATAGGTGGGAACTAGGTGAATGTAATTTCTGTGCTGATGAGCCGAGCTTGTAGATAGTTGGGATATAGATGAGAGTTACTTTTTGTGCTGAGGGACCAAACCTGTAGACAGGGAGATATAGATGAGAGTTACTTTTTGTGCTGAGGGACCAAACCTGTAGATAGGGGGATATAGATGAGAGTTACTTTTTGTGCTGAGGGACCAAACCTGTAGATAGGGGGATATAGATGAGAGTTACTTTTTGTGCTGAGGGACCAAACCTGTAGATAGGGGGATATAGGTGAGAGTTACCTTTTGTGCTGAGGGACCAAACCTGTAGATAGGGGGATACAGGTGAGAGTTACTTTTTGTACTGAGGGACCAAATCTGTAGATAGGGGGATACAGGTGAGGGTTACTTTTTGTGCTGAGGGACCAAACCTGTAGATAGGGGGATACAGGTGCGAGTTACTTTTTGTGCTGAGGGACCAAACCTGTAGATAGGGGGATACAGGTGAGAGTTACCTTTTGTGCTGAGGGACCAAACCTGTAGATAGGGGGATACAGGTGAGAGTTACTTTTGGGACTATGAGTATGACTCTTGTTTTTCCCCCTGTAGTCTTCAATTCTTGTCTAATCCCAGAAAGTTCCAATAAAACAAGTTCATTTTGATGTATACCTGACTATGACATAGGTGAGACAAGCAGTGCAGTTATGTTCAGAAATACTGGTGAAACTGATCTGCATTTACATTGTACATTCCTTTATTGCATTTCACATCTGAAACAGTCACTTACATACAGTGTTGTTTAATCTGTACATTCTATTTATTTCCATCTCTCTTAGTCATTTTATTCCTGTACAGTTTCTGAAATCACTGCACATATCCCCAACAGGGTCAAACTTGTTTCCTGAAGGAATATCCAACCATTAGACCTCAGGCTTTTGTAACCACTCAGCTCACTGGGTCTGAGAGCAAAACACAAGAAAAAAAATGCAGCAGTTTTAGAATAGAAAATTAGTAATATAAACTTTATACTGAGCTGGAGCATGAAAATTAATGTGGATCCCAGCATTTAGGTTTTTTGGGTGATTCCCTGACTTGATTTATGTACTGTTGTCCATGTGATTCACATTCACAGGTATATCAAAATTGGGCAAAAAGAAAAAGTTGTATGTAGCAAAGCCTCGCGTAAGAAATAATACCCAAACGATACAATGCAAAACTAAAAAAGAAGACAGAAAATGTTGGATATTTCAGCTAGCGCCTTCATCAAAGGAAAAAAAGAAAAAACAACAAGTATCGTTTGGGTATTATTTCGTACGTGAGGCTTTATTAATTGCTACCTACAACTTTTTCTTTTTGCCCAATTGCTGCGACCCCACAGTTTTTCTGTGGGTTTTATAATATTTCGTCAATTAGCAGGTATATACATTGTTTCGATCTCATGTTGAACTTTTGCTTTACTTTGGCTTTTGTTGTTGTCTTGAATGTTCAGATTAAGATCTCACGCCAGTTTCCAGACCTCAGTGAGTTGTACTGGTACTTACCATTAACTTAATGATTGGGTCCAAGCAAACTGCATCCATCCACTTTCCTGAAGTTTTCTCACTTCTTGGCAAATTCTGCCTATTCAAGAATCTGTCCTTCATATTTCCCTCGCAAAGAGCAGCTTTTAGAGAAAGGTCCTCTGATGTGATGTTGCACACCTATCACCGTACAGGAGCCTTTTTTATTTCTGTTGCAGCTTATCTTGTCTATGGGTGAAGAAATCTTTCTTCTACTATTCCATGGAAAATCAGTTAGTTCTGAAGAGAAGTCATTCCACACAGGAGGCACTGCAAAGTCCACCAAAGTCACTAGCTTTAGAATTGAATAAAATTGTTGTTTTACTTGCAAGGTGATGAAATTCACAGCTTTAATACACTCAGTTGTTATTACAGTGGAGACTGTGAAAGTGATCATAATGGAAAATGTCACAACAGGGTAATTAGTTACACATATCTTATGTTTTTATGTTGTAAACTTTGATCATTTTGTGGAATGTTTTCACTTACATTTGGGTTACTGCCATTTTTTAACACCAGAAAGACGAGCATTCCTGTGATATTTTCCTCCAGTCCTAGAATTTTTTATTTTCCTTGATTTTTTAAGGTCCTCTGTTTTGCTAAGATCTTTGTGTCACCAAGGGTTAACCTTTGGCTTGTGTTAGTTTGTCTTAAGAATTACACTGTCTGAGATAGTCAAAAACACCTTTCTGCAGGCACATTACACCTGGAAGGCCTGGAGATAGAAAATAACCCTGTATGTCAGTCCCTGAAAACTGAAGTTTGTAAAAATGTTTGAAGTTCAAATGTGAAACAAACATTGGCTACAAAATTGTATTCTGGGGTATACAGCATTATGGCATAAACTGGCCTAGCCCAAGTACTGTATATCTTTGTTCTTTCTAACCAGGACATTAAAAAAAAATCTTACAGTGATTTTTATTTTTTTGAGAACAGGCCAAAAGGAATGACAATTTGGAATGAAGAATATGTCAGGGAAATTATTTTGTTCCCTTCACATAACTGTCAGTGTCATAAAGTATGCTGATATCATACAAAAATAAATTCACATGGGGTTAGGGGAAGGGGGGTGGGTGAGAGATGAAGACTAATGCTGAAGGGGAAGACGTTATTCTCATCCTAATTACTCAAGGCTTCCACAAGAAGTAAACACAGGAAGGTGTCAAGAGATTTACAAATTGTCCATCCACATTGCTGATTCAGAGTCACCTTTTGACGTGTCCAAATACTGCATATTTGCCTTCCTTTATTAAGTGTCCTTTGTTTCTCTATATTCACCCCTTTACCCTGTAATGTTACTTTGTTGGCTAGTATGAATTAAATTTCTGTATGTCTCAAAATCTGAAAAAGGGTCTCTTTGTTGCATTATTCGTGTAGTTTTATTATATTTCTCATTTTAAACTTTTTTTTCTAGCTTTTTTTTTCTTTTAATTAACATTGTGGTTATTGAAACTTAAGAGATTTCATCAAACCGAAGTTGGAAACTATATAGTTTCATTCATCCGCCAAATGCACACGATAAAAAAGTATACATCACCTGCAAGTGTTCACACCGAACATCCATGCCCGTTGTCCGTCAACTTCACGGTCCATCCGTCATTTCAGTATCATTGCATGTAAAATTCAGGTTGATTGCAGGACATGGATGTTGGATGTGAACACTCATCTGTCCACTGATGTATAAGCGTGAAACGGATGGATGCACACAGATTTCTGGGTGAACAGGCGGTAATTCGACATCAAGCTTTAAAAAAAAAACTGCAAAAAAAAAAGGGGGTGGGGGGTGGGTGAAGCACCTTAGAATAATACAGTAACAATAATATAATAACGAAGTCTAGTGATCTCGATCTTATTCGCAGATGGGGGGGGGGGGTGTCTTGTTTTCGTGATGTCTACAATGAAAGAGTTCCTCCAGCCCACCTGGTCTGCGGTAGCCGGGTAGCGCAATGACTAGCATCTGCGGTTATCAGTCGAAGTCTATATGGGTTCAATTCCACGCCAGGGCATTTCTTTTTCTTTTCTTTTTTTAAGCCTAGCACTGCTAATTATTACCAATTTTTGTTTTTCTCCAAAGGACGTTACAAAATTGATGTCGTGGGGAAACTGACGATTACCGTACTAATGTGCTCCAGATTACATGTACATGTGCTTCTATTCATTTATTCCTGTTCATTGTTCATTGAACGGGACAGTTGCTAAGTAGAAATGAAAATGTAAATCAAATTTTAAACATGTAAATGATTTCTTTTAGTCAGTATGAACTGAATATTAATTTCATCTGTCTCTACGGTAACTTAAATCTATCCTGTATTTAATGAAAAATATATTTTGGGGGCCTTCTGCTTCATCTATTTATCATGTTTTGTTTTATTACTTTTTTGTTTGCATGGAAGTTCATTTTTATTAGCTGTCTGACTTCCTGTGATTTCACACCTGACAAAATTGGCTAATAAGTCATTTAAAAAAAAAAAAAAAATTCTAGACACAATTTGATACTCTGGAGCAGAGCAACGATGGTCAATGGGGGGAAAAGCCAAAAAAAAGGTACAAAAAAAAAAGCCAGCTCTTGCGGAGATTCGACACCCCCCCCCCCCCAAGCCATTATCACTAAGTCAGTCCGTAGGGGCGGATTCCCTACATCAAACTGACGTCGGCCCGATGTTATAATTAGAGGATCTGCCTAGGAAAGATGCCATTCCTAAGTGCAAACTTGATGTCAATCCCACGTGTCAGATTTGGGTATGGTTGCTGCCTGGGCTAGTTCCGCGCTCGAGCATAGTTGTCCTTGAGGGTTTGGGTTTAGGGCGGTGTTGCCCGGAAAAGGCCAATGAATGCGATGCATATCTTTTTTTTCTTCGTGCATCAGTGGGATCAACTGTCAGTCACTTCACACACACACACACATACACACACACATTCCGTACCACACACACCCCGGGGAAAAAAACCGCCGACCGGCGCTGCACTGTGGCGACGACGTGCCTGCTCCAGTTGTAACTGGGTTGCAATGACACTAAGGTAAATTTCTCGTATGAGAATAAAGAAGTTACAAAAAAAAAAAAATTGGTGTCGTGGGGAAACTGACGATTACCGTGCTAATGTGCTCCAGATTACATGTACATGTGCTTCTATTCATTTATTCCATTGTTCATTGAACGGGACAGTTGCTAAGTAGAAATGAAAATGTAAATCTATCCACCAAATACACACATGCACGCTCGCGCGCATACACACACAAAGTAAGTGTGGTGAACAGTTTAAGTAAATTTACAGCACGAGGAAACCGCTTGAGATGAAATCTAAGAAAGAGCAAGCAAAACCAGTTAAATGTTGATTCTTTAACACTGAGTTAACATCGCGGCACGTTCTGTGAAAAGGGATTATGTTTTCCCCTATCTCACCATAACGTTCAATCTAAAATACCTGGGATCACTCACATACTTATAATCCTTTTTACTGATCCAAGTCCTACTAGTAGGCCTACTATGCTTTAGGGCTGACATGGGGATAAAGAGGGTCGACAGAGTGGCATGGTATTAAATTTATTTGGATGTTGATTTTTAAACAAAAATGTCGGGGGGGGGGTGACAAGTGTGTGTGTGTGTGTGTGTGTGATAATAACAATAATTATTATTATTATTGTTATTATTATCATTATGTGGAGCGGAGTTACCGTTGTGTTTAAGTACGGTACATTTCAACCAACTCCGTGAGCCGGCCAAAATAAGAAAATTGCTTGGTGGACCAGATCCGACTCGGGCCCAAGTTACTTCGGGACGTCTGCTGTCACAAAATCTTTCCGAATAATGTGCCGGGCTTAGATTTGAAATTATCGAAACATTGAAAGTTATGTGGAGAAGGGAATATAACTGGACAAACTGATGTGTTAATTAATTGCTTCATTAAGATTCTTTTGGATTACAAAGTAGTTTACTGATATAATAATATATATATATATCTTGAAATACCCAGTACCCATGCGTGGACAGTGAAAATTGGTCATCATACCTTGGAAACTGGGTAGATCCAAACTCATAATATGACTTTTATATTATAAATATATACTATCTGATTCGGAGAGGGGAAATCCACAGTGTAAGAGTTACGATCGATATAAGACACACGCAAACACTTGGGATAAAATATAATATACATAAAATTTACATGCATAATGTTATTTGTTTGTTTGTTTTGTTTCACATTGTATTTTTTTTAGTTTTTGTTTTCTAATATGAACCTTCACAAAATATATGATCATTTTTTTGTTATTGTTGTTTCTTCGACAATTAGCGACAGTGTCATAAATCACAGCACTTTAAAGACTCAGCTTTTTTAGTGTTTGCTGAGTAATGCAGGTCGTGAGATTTCCCTTCACTCTCAGTAGTGGGCAATCCATAGAGATACTATTTATATTATAGTATCTCTGCGGGATAATCTAAACTGTTTTACTCTAGAGGTATTATAACTATGAGTGATGTTGCTAGAAGGGATGTTTTACATGTATTACATATTACATGTTTATAGTATGGGGCAAACAGCTTAATAATGCTTGATTTCTCTGCTGAGATGTAAATCGTACTCTGGTAAATCGGGGTCTAATCCATTTCCCGAAGGTAAAGGAAAGAACCCGGTGTTTCAAAGCAATTAATCACCAAATCTCTTCAGTTTGTGCAATGTCCATGATGTTGCAAGACTCCAACACAAGCTAAAAGAAAGTGAACACTTCGGCGCGCTTGAAACAGGCGGCGTAATGGTAATAAATATTTATTATTGTCTGAGGGCGGTGAAACCCATTTTCAAAAACCATTCAAAATCCAATCCTGGAAATGAAAATGTCCCAGTTAGTAGGTCTAGTAGAGGAAATCAATGCATTTGGAAACATAAACGTTTAATCGTGGTGTTCCCTGCCCCTATGCTCATAATCCAATTTCTAGAGAATATAATAATTTCCTCGTTTTATGCACTACTACGTACATTATGTACATTGTATCCTGCAGTAAAGTGAAAATTGGGCAAAAAGAAAAGGTTGTATGTGGCAAAACCGCAAAATTGGGCAAAAAGAAAAGGTTGTAGGCGGGGGTTTTGCAACATACAACCTTTTCTTTTTGCCCAATTTTGACTTTGCTTGTAGCCCTGCTGCGACCCCACAGTTTTTCTGTGGTTTTTATGATATTTCGTGTATCCTGTAGTAGTTTCCGAGTATCTCTATGGTATATCTATGTATCTGGTTTCCCAAAAATTTACTTTCCGGGAAATTCCGTTGGCGGACGTGGCAGCAATTCGGTGGACACATCCGATTTCACTAAGGTAGAAATGGGAGTAGCCAAGATAATGTGAAGTACAAGTACAAAGAGGTTCCCCACAAACTGATTTTTTTCTAGCTCAATGCCACGTCATGTCAGCTTTAGGACTTATGTTTTTTCCATAACTGCCACAGAATTTTTCATGGTGGGGCTTAATAAGTAGAGCGAGATGAGATTACTAACTTAAAAAAAAAAAATCAACACGAGATCAGAATGGTATGAGATTTGCCCACGTTAACTAATTTAATAGGGAAGGTAGAAGCCAGCGGTATTGTAAAGTTATAAATTGTACGCTTCCTTCATCTGCTCTCATAAAGTCATAGTGTATGTACCCATCATGTTTAAACAAACAAAAAGTGTCTCTCTCCAGTGCAGTTCAAGCACATGTTTGAACATGAAATTCTTAGTCCTAAATAACCAACAAAAAAAGTTTAGCTGTGGAACTGTCTTGTAAACGTGTCAAAATACAAATTAATGAATGTCTACAGTTTTTTCTAACGCTCGCAGGGCTAGATCTAGTTGAATTAACCATTGAGCAAAATAAGGGAAGGGGGGGGGGCACCACAGAAATTTGTCATTTCCGGATTCACCATGGACCATTATTCAAAACTGCAAATGGTGGGCCACAAAAAGGTGCCCCTGCAATAAATGAAAACAAAAAGACCAAGGTGGTCTAGAGGCAAGGTGCTCGCCTCTCATGCCAATTAAGGGTACCAGGTTCAAAACCCGGCCGGTGCAGGCAAGTTGGAAGTTTGGGATTTTTCTCATATTTTCGTGTCCTTGATCCTATTGGGGGTAGGATCGAGTACCTAGTCTTCTCGGATAAGTCCGAAAGAATTCGGAGGGCCTGTGTGCAAGTTGCGCACGTTAAAGGTACCTTGGCAGTTGAAAATCGAAAAGAGTAGGCCCAACAGGCCGCTGCCAGGGCAAAATCTAAGAAAATTCACCCCTGCCACTCCTTCCCCCTCCCCCATCATCTCCCACCCCCCCCCCCCAAAACAACCTCCGACCGGCGCTGCACTGTGGCGTCGATGTGCCTGCTCTGTAGTTACGAAGGCCACGGCCTGCTCCGGTTGTAACTGGGTGCAATGACACAAAGGAAAATTTCCCAAAAAGGGATTTAAATAGTATATATTTTATAATTAATACAAATACAAATTACATACATGGGGGTACCAAAATTGTTTAAGTGCTTAGGGCTTCTAAAGGTTTTAATCTGGCCCCGAACATACGAACAAACAAAATGAAACCGGCAGGTATCGCATTCAGTTATTATTTTTCGTTACTCGAGTATGAAAATCGAAAACACCTTGACGCTGGTTGTGGTCGCTTTGGTTTCAATTTGATGTCAGGAACGGAAACTTTGGGCGAGTATTGCTTACGATCGACCTAATCCAGGGATTCATTTTTAGCATGTTATTCGTCCTTCGGAAATTTCATTCTTAATAGTACATTCCTGCCACAATCCGCGTAAGTAAATGTCTGTTGTTTGTTCCAATCGTTCACGTCTAGGTATATAAGTATTATAAGTGCCCCGACCATAGCATTCAGATCGATTCAGTATCATCCAAGATACCAGTCGTGGTGCTTGACTAGTCTAGATCTAGATCTAGATCCAGATCTACACAAGATTACACAACATTTAGACAAGGTTATTTCAGGGACTTGCCGTTGCTTGGCACCAGTTAAAGACCAAACCGCCAAAAGTAAAAACTTCAAAATTTTATACGGGTTAGCCTAGAGTCTAGCTCTACAGTTACTCTGGGGCTCGTTACTCTGCAGTTTTGAGAATCAAAGCAAGTACAAGTGTAAGCCTACAACTTCCGGCCCTTGGTAGCGGGACAACAAGAACTAGAATCTAGATCTCTAGATCTAGAATCTAGTTTACGTTATAGTCAGTGAGTATTGAACTAGTTGAAGGCACATTTCCTGGAGCCATTTGTTTCAGTGCTTTTTGTTGTTTAAATGGTAGTCATTATATTCTTTTACACATTTATTAGTCCTCCCAAAAATTTTTACAGGAAATATTTTGATACTGAGAAAGAATTTAATAAGATGGCCCATCAGACATGATCAGCATTCCAGGAAGTAGGCTATCACTTTCTTAGCAACTGCCTAGCTAGGCCTAATCTGATTGTGAAAGAATATTGAATTGATTTTTCAGACACAATTAGAACTCAATATCTTCCAATTATCATACAAGAAAGTCATATTCATATAGGCTAAATGTGGGAAGACTTCCGAATGAGTCTTTTTGCCATATTTTCTTAAATGTTTCAAACTGGAACTGGAAGGGCAGACGGACACCCCCCCCCCCCCGGAAGTGAGTTTAGGAGTTATTCTTGATGAGTTTTTCCTCTACAGCGATATTTTTACAACACAGGAGTTCCACACGAGTCACACTATAGGCCTATAAGGATATTACAAGGGTGTGACTTTAGAAGCATCTGTGAGGGTGGGGTTGCAGGGGGGCAGCCCCCCTCCCCTCCCCTGGCGAGTAAGATCTCTAGATGAATGTTTTGATAATAGTAAATGTGTGGCTCACTGATTAACAGTAACACTCAGAACAAGAAATATGTGCCCAACTGAAGTTGTGTAACTCATGTGGTACTCTTCCCCAGAGGTTTAACATAGAATATGGGGCTCGGTGATTACAGTGAATGGCTACTTTTCTGCCACCCTGAATCGCATTCAGCTATTGCTCTGTTTATATCTCATACATAGTAAATATCTGTTGAAATGGTGTTTTGTAAGTTTCCTTGGTTCCACTGGCCAGTCACTAGTGAATTCAAAACTATTTGCGATAATAACGCCAACTGCAAAGTCAGGAGATGTTTTCTTTTTGTCATGACTAACTGTAGTTGGCACAATTTCACCATCCCACAGGGAAGATTCACCATAGCCACAGAAAGCTTCAGTGTGAATGCTTTCCTGACCATGGTGAGCACATCCACTCTATCTCAGAAATTCAGTGGTGTCAAGACTGTCACAAATCCCAGACTGGGAGATGTAATAATTTATGACAGGACAACAATCACGAACAAACAAGTTTAACACTTAACAGAACAACCCATCAGACTCACACATTTATTTAAACATAATCATACAGATAATAGCGCAATTACATACATTATATTATTGAAATTAACTGCCGTACAACGGCCTTATTCTCACATGCACTCTTCCTCGGATCCACAACCCGGTAGTTACTTCCTAAAGGCACTTCGGCCTCAGCCTCTCCCCTCAGGGTCTTAATAGCACATTAATAATTCACTGGCACCGCAGTCCCTCAATATCACCTTCCTATTTTCATACACCTTAGCATTCCACTGGCACCTCAGCAGGGCAATAACACATTATCATTTCAATTGCCCATCAACATGGCAGTAGTACATTATCATTTCAATAGCCCATCAACATGGCAATAGTACATTAGCACATTCACGCTCATATCTACGTCCCTGACCGTGGCCTGACTGCCACGACTTTATGTGCCTCTACTGTCCTGCACCGACAGCCTCACTTCTGGCCTATGTGTGGCCTCCGGCCCTATGCTGGCCTATCCCCTGTGCTCACCGAGGCGGCTCTTTAGCCCGTCCCCGACACCTACAAGAATAACATTACATTGGTATAATACCCTACCATTTCTATTCACTCCACCTCTCCTTACAACCCATGAAGCGTACACACAATAGTTCACATTTCACTCACCAAACATCTTACGGTAACACACCTCCATCGGAGTACACACTACTCACTCGCGCTACAAATCCATGAACTCAACTTTCATCTATCGCTCATGGCGCACATTGCTATATCCAATATCAAGGACTTCCACATTCCTCACATATACTTATTTACATCATGGTAATAGACGAATATAATATAATACATCAATCATAATTATCAATCAACGTTCTACCTACCAGTCATCACTGGAAACAACACTCTCATCCGTCTTCCGACTGCTCCCCTTATGTTCGCCCGCTGGGCTTTCTCTTGCGTCCGTTCAGTAGGACCTTCTAACTTGCAGTGATAGTAATACAGCGCTTTCGCCTCATTCAGACCCCCCACCACTCATAACATGCACGCTTTAACTTACTTGTCTACGTGCGTTAATTTTACTCTCCTCCTTTCCCCCCGTAATTATTAACTATCGCTCACTCCACTCGTGACAAAGACCCCAGTGTATGTGATTTCTTTTTAGGCCTATCACTGTATCAGTTTTTTTCCTCTGCTCAAGGTCTAAAGTATGACTGCAAGGTTAAAACGTTTATAAGATTATAATTTTCTGAGTGATAATAGAAAATGTTTGCCATTTGTGATGGCAAAAATTTTGAATTCAATATTAAAATGATTTATTTTTTTTTTGCCTGCAATCTCAATCTTTTTGTCTATGTACCTACTTTCAGATATTGGAACCATGGCAACTGCTCAAACAACAAGAGGTTCAAATAAAGAACTAGAGGCTCTTGTTGATCTTTTCCTGGACCAAAACTTTAATCCTCTTCCACGTAGGTTGTTTTTATTGCTTCCATCGACGTCTGATATGAGTAGATATAGTAAGCTGGCTCTGCTGCTGGTCATCTGGCGTGGAAGGAGTAATTTACTCCATTTTCAGGCACTGATTTGTTCTATAGATCTGATAACATTAATACCAATATGGTTAAATCAGATATGACAAAAAAAAACCACACTCAAAGTACTTTAAAATGGTGTTGTTTTCATTGTATTCATGGTAAAAACAAATATATTGGAGTTGGAAAGAAATCACCACACCCTGGCTTTGCCGCTGGAAATTCACTTTGCATTTACCTTCTTGTTAATGTGGGCCCCCGCAAAACTTGGTGATGCTTATGGATGGGTCAGGAACAGGCATAAAATCAGTGTATGCAGAATAAAATTCTGTTTTGTTTTGACTGTAAATACCCTTAGTTTTGAATTTCCTAAGTCAATTTAAATTGAAAATATCTGGGGGGAAAAAGTTTTTCTATGGGATTCCAGAGGAAATTCATGCAAAGTCTGGCATCACTATAAAACAACGCTCGTCCATGTTTCTTTCAGAATATGTAAACACTACTTTAAAAATTCTGTATCTCTCCCAGTTAAGCAAAGTGGAATTTCAGCTGAACAGTGTAGATCTAGCTGCTTTGTCGCACTGCTGCGTTACCAACCTGATTAAAAAAAAAAAAAAAAGTGATATGAGAAAGTGTTTGAGTTTGGTGATTTTGATTATGATGTTGGTTAGGGAAGAAATTGCTCGTTGCTGAATCGCTCAGCTGTTCACATGGCAAAAAGAAACAGAAGTGTTGCTTTCATAATTTCATAAAAAGCAAGTCCTTGACAAAGAGAGCCCAGCTCTTTTGATTTTGTCGGAAACGTGTGACTGTACATTGTACTTAGAAAGAGAAAAAGAGAGGGAAAAGGTCAGAGATCAAAATGCAGATAAGAGAAAATAAAATGATAGCAAACTAAGAGAAACATAGAAAGAAATAAAATCAGTTACTGCACATGCCAGTCTAACACCTTGGTACGAAATATGGTGGCCTTTGCATAAGTGTTGAAGAAGTTTACTCTCCTTGTGCAAATTCGAAGACACAAATAAAAGAAGCTCTTATAAAAATGAAATTCAGTTTCAAGAAATTCTCAGCAAAGCATCAAAGCTGCATGGGGCTACCCCGGAGCTGGCCAAAAAACTGAAAAATCATTTACATGGTGATCTCCCACATAAAATTCGACCTCTTAAGTGAAATTTATATATAAATTAATTATTAATTTTTTTTTTATTGTCGCAACACTTCATAATCATTTAAATCATTTTATTCTGTTGGTAAAGATTGTTGTTGTTGTGTACTGGATGTATTGAAATGACTAAAATTCACAATTTTCTTAGACGTATTTTGAATTCATTACACCTTATCTTTAATAAATGGGTATTTCAAATTGATTTGCTACAAAGTACAACTCCATTTGTATATAAGGCATTACTTCGCTTTCTCGTTGATATTAAAACAACTCCATACAGTTTTCATTATGTTCCTACGATAATTTGAAAGCTGTAAAATTCATTATTTTTACTTCCCTTGCTACATTTTGTAAAAACATGATTTCTGGCCATATTTACATCACTAAAACAAAACTTTGTAATGTTTTCAAAGCCGTGCAAAAAGTTGAATCTGTTCTCTATGTTGGAGACTGTGTGTTGACAAAGTTACTTGAATGTGGGTGAGATATTGAAGAAAATATTGATATCCTAACTTGGTCTTCCAAGCAATGTCGCAATATGATGTCATTTTTAACATTTGATAAGGACATAAATTTCTTAAAAATGATGATACAGACTTACATTTGGTACCAACATACTCAGAATAACAATTACTTTGCAACTAAAAGTAAGAAAACAGGATATCTTCGTATGTAAAAATCAGTTTATGGTACATAATGTGAAAGCAAATAGGAGAGAAATATTTCAAGCAAACCGCTGTGTTTGAGTATACTTGTGCACTCGCTGAGCTGAGCTAGTGATACAGATTGAACACATGTTATCATATTCAAATTTCAAGACATTACAGATCAGATACTCTTATGATAAATCAAACGTGTCACCTGTATTCTTACCATTAAATGTAAAGAAAGCGAAGGAAATGGTAATTGATTTCAGAACAAACACAACATTATTTCCACCACTTAAAATCTATAATCAAAATGTTGAAAGAGTCGACTCTTATAAATGTCTTGGAATCTATGTCAACTCCAAACTCGACTGGCATGCTCATACCACCTCAGTTCACGCAAAGGCAAAGAAACTCATGTATTTTTTGAGGAAACTTAGATCATTTAATGTAGATAAAGCACTCATTCAGATGTTTAATAAATCAACTATCCAAAGTATCATTCTATTTTATATTACAGCCTGGGGAGGAAATGCAAAGGAGGTTGACAAGAACAAAATTAATAACTCTATCAAGGAAGCTTGCTATCTAACTAACAGTGAATATGTGAACTTTGATGAGTTATTTGTGCATTCGTGCAAACAGAAACTAAAATCAGTTCTAAATGATTGCTCCAATCCCTTGTTCCATCAGATAGTCCGACCCCAAAGAAGTGGTCAAATACTGTATTTAAAAACAAACAGAGATTGCTACAGATGATCTTTTTTTAGCCATCTGCAATTCAAAGTAGTAGTGTTTCCTGATGTAATATGCTGTTGTCAGTTTTCCTAATGGATTGATCTGGTAGTGTGTGTGTGTGTGTGTGAGCAATGTTCTTACTGGCTGGTAATGTTGTGTGAGCAATGTGTGTGTGTGTGTGGTATGTATTAAAGACCTATAGGTCTTAGATATATTGTATTTGCTGTTGTACCACTCCTGATGCTGTGACAACAAATTTCCTGGAAACAGGATAATAAAGTTATATATCTATCTTATCTTATCTTATTACAAATTTAAGATGCACAAAAGGGAAAAGCAAAGATTAACTCTTACTTTTGTCAAATCCAGGTAGCTTAAATGTGGCTTGTAAATTTATGGTGCACAGGTCTTTTGTACTGGATGCATTTTTTAAAATGTAAACTTATCTGTTTAACCATTTGTGCTTTTCTGTGGCCAGTAACAAAAAATGTCTGCAATTTTGTATACGAACTCAAAGAAAATACTGTTGTCATTTTGGTCATGTATTTTCAGGACAAGAGAGAACCATAAACCAAGCTCATTTGATATATGAGTCAGAAGTTGAGGCTGAGCCAGAGGAACAACATGATGGGGTTGGGCATCACTTTGTGCACAATGGTAAACAATTTAACAGTCTGTGTGGATGTGCTTCTCATTTTTGTTGTTTGTTGTTGTTATTGTTAACAATTGCTATATTAAAAAACATGAAACTTGAATTCAGAAAATGAAATTCTAAATCATTAAATGTCAGTGATCACCATTAAGCGTAGTTAATGAGGAAATATTGAGAACTGCCAAGACACAAAACAAGAAAGGTTGAAGACATTTAAAGGGATGTGTGGAAGTAAAAATCATGATTGATTTTGTGTTCTTGGTATTTTCTTAGTCAGTTAACTATATCTTTATCTTTCATGTCTGAAAGTTTCCATTCAAATAAATAACAAAACTGTTCAAGTCCCAGTTTTGTACATAATGTCGGTTGTTTCACTTTAGGTACACTACCGTACACAGTCAGTATTAAGGCATAAAATGCATTGGAAATGATGGGATGTAGACTTTAGTTTTCACAGCAACACACCCCCTTAATAAGTTATTTCTTTAAAGGGAGTTACCCTAGTTTGAAATACATTTATAAGCATTGATTGATTTTGTATATGATGAAATGACTTTCCATACATGTCCGCTGCAAGTGAGAGGTGGCAGTATAACTTCATCTTGCCTTAATGGTAGTGGATGAGTGGAAAGGGGCAGAAAATAGAGAGATCAATTGGTCAACTGTGTTGGTCTTGGGAAGTGGTGAAACAGTCTCTGCTGTAAAGCTGCAAAGAAACCTATTGGTGGTTTTAGGTGCTTCTTCTTTTCTGTGGTTACATTTGAACATCCACGTTAATAAGAAATAATTTCTCTGTCAGAGTTGAAGCAAGCCCCTGAACTGAAACTAAAAGACTGAGTTTGGGGAGCATTTTTGTGAAAGATGTGGAAATGAAAGCAGTAGTGCAGTTACTGTGAAGTCACTGCACTCTGGATGTACGCCACATGTCCTAACATTGATCATGCCAGAGCGCTGTGGATGTACACTGTACATTCTGTCTAGTGAGAATGTGCTGTTCAGGAGGGCTAGAAAAACGTGGCAGCAAGGGGGTTAAGTGTACTGCAGGTTGAAGGTTGATGTTGCATTGCGTAATGATAAGATGAAAAGGTCACCTGGAAATTGGATGGGAATGAGAGGCATCAGCATTTTGTAAAAGGATCGAGCCATGATAGAGAGATATCCAAGGGCATGCCAAGTGGTGGTAGTAGAGGAAATTTGCTCTTATTTCATGCAATTAAGATTGAATCATCAGTAAATAGAACCTGCTGATGAATGTTTCTTTTTTGTATGTATGCACACTACAGAACAGTTTCGCCTGCAAGTTGGACGAACACTGGCCAAACTCGGGGATGAATTTTATAAATCATATACACCCAAACCCAAACAGCAGGATTCTTCAGGTAAGTGCTATTTATAATCCAAGATGAGCAAAATGGGTCTTTGTTCGGAAGCTTTGCAAGCTGATGAAAATCAGATGAATTTGAGACAGCCAAGGAAGCAGGAAAGCATGAAGAGCAGTGTGACCTGTTGCTGCCAAATATAGTCCTTATCAACAAGAAGGGGGGGCGGGGAGGAAAAAAAAACACAAGTTGTATCAAATCTGATGGAACATAGGGAGAATAATCAGCAGGGTTATTGCGCAGCTGTGGAATTCCAGGGAAACCCAGAGTTTTATTAATTTGAGAAATAGCCCTGGAAGTCAGTGATTAACCCTGGAGTAACCCTGGAATTCTCTTTGGGTTCAAGAAATATTTAAAAAGTGGGGGAAACAAATCTGATGAAAATAAAAATATTTAAATAATGTCTTTGCTATCATCCAGATCCATGGAAAAGCCCTGAAATGCAACTTTTTAACCCTGTTAAAGCCCAGGTAAAATTGCAAAAAATGTTCTTCAGGAAGAGCAGGAATTCTGAATCAGAAGCTGGTACGATTTGGATTTCATGATGAAGGAGAAGGATGTAGTATATATACAACATGTATTTGGCAAGCGTTATCTTGAAATGAAGGTACTGACATGAAGAATGAAACAAGATATGTGGATGAAGTAAGGATGAGGAAAAAATGTATTGAATGACCAGGGTAATTCCATCAGTGGTTCAGCAAAAATGTTTACATCTCTGTACACAGAAACACCTTGGCTGGGTGTGTCTGAGAGAGTCAAAGGAGTTGTCTCGACTGTTGTGGAGTTGGAAAAAAGAGTAAGTAGGATTAAGTTTGCCATGGCCTAACTGTCATGGGGGGGGGGGGGGGGCAAAGTTGGACCATTATGCAATTTGCAAAAGATATCAAATTCGAACTATTTTTTCTCTTTTGAAAATGCCATAACTTTCAAAGCCCTCAAGCCAGAATAATAAATTTGGTGCCAGCATTCTTAACAAAGCAAACTCTATCAGACAAGACAGCAGTCGATAACTTGGTCCATTTTAGAAGTGATATCTGTAAAAAGAGAAGGGTTTGTTATCTGAAGCTTCTAAGAAAATTTGAAATCCTTGATTATTGAAAATGTATGGGTAGTGAGGCAAAATCATGTAAGTGAGTCTGTTGTTCATATGCGTTTTTGAATAAAGGATAAGATATCAAGGACTTTTTAAGTCTTTAGGTTATGAAAGACAGTTTCAATTCTTTCTGTTCATATTTCAATTTCTGCCAATATTTATCACCAGGGAGCTGATCCCCAGCAACTGGAACAAGAGAAAGAGAAAGCATGGAACAAGTTTAAAGGTATCATGAAGAACAGCGTAGCAGACACTCATGTTGCTGACAGCTACAAAACTTTAGGAGCTGTTTTACTTACACTGCGCGGTCTCAGTGATCTTCCCTCTGGTACCTTGGGATATGTCCGTAGTTTGTACACACGCTACATCCGTGAAACGGAACTGAACAATGTTTTTCAGCGTCAGGATGGTCTGGTGAGTGTTTGGTGTTTTGCTTTGAATGAAAACAGATTGATGATAGATTATTGACATTTTTTGTGTGCTTGGTTTGAATGCCCCTCGCCCCTTGTTTAAGCATACAACCGTTAGCAAGGGGAATGTCCATGGTAAGACCTTGCTGTTCTAAAAGTTTAAGTGGCATTTTGCATGGAATATATTATGATTGTTTCATGAGATAAATAGTCTATGTCTTTGATTTTTAAATTACCCCTGTGCTTGTTTTGTTGAAAAAAAAACAACAAAAAGTCTATAAAACCAAACTTATTTATTCATTATCATAATTCAGAAACATACATAGGCTCTCCAGACCCCCTCCACCCCCTTAAGTGCTTTTCATATGTCGGGGTCAAAAGTTCTTTGCCCGCTGCGTACATACAAACTTTAAGATTGGTTCTCAGTCCATGATAAAGATAATAAAAAATTATGACCCACACATCAGTGATAGCAGATAGTAATACACATTCATGATTAATAATAGGATTTGGTGATAATAAAGGTGGATGACACCTGGGAAAAGTACATAGTAATGATAGCAACGGATGAGACAGGTTGCTGGTAACAGATTGTGAGATTGATATTATGTGCATTACATTTGAAGCACTGAAGTCAAATGAAAGTTTTGTGTTTGTTGTTTTTCACTGAGTTTACTGATGTCCCCATGTCAACATTTGCACATGTTAAAGATACCAGATACCTGGGCAGTTGGATGTAGAAGAGGAGCAGGCTTAACGGGGGAGGGGGGGGGGGGGGGTGCTGCACAGGCAAAATTTAAAAACAACAAAAAAACCCAACTAATGGCACATAATGTGTACTTGCATGTAAGAATTATCCAGGACTGTTTCTCAAACTGTTTTCCCACAACCAGTCAATGATGGCATATCAGCAGTGACCCATTCTGTCCATCGGTAACACTGGCATATTGGCAGTGACTCATTCTATCCATCAGCATTCAGTGTTCCTTCGCAGCCAGGGAATTCCAAAGATCCCTGGAAAAGAATAGTTGTGGAATTTTCCTGGAGGTCGAAAATCATTTAAAAAGTAAAAAAAAAATAGATCTGCATAGAAATAAAGAACAAATAAATTTTCTCTCCTTGTCTTGCCTGTAAGTAGCCTTGAATATTAACATTTTAGCCATAGACAAGCCGTGGCAAGGCCCTGGAGAGACCTTCTTGGAGAGGTCCATGGACCCTGGACATTCTGGTATTGTATACTACTTTGCTGTCACAAGTAATGAGGACCAACGTTAAAGTATTGTATATGATGTGTTCACCAAACCAAATTAATTTAAGGACTCTTATAATAATTGATTTTTAAAATTCAGCCAATAAAAATGAAAGTATTTTAAAATCAGAAAACTTTCATAGTTGGGATTTGTCCCTCCTCAGGCTGACCTCAGACTTGTCCAGACTTTCGTCCATCCTCAGCCTGTGTATACTCATACATACATGTATCCATAAAACTAGAAAATAATGCAAGTTTCAAGTAATGCCAGGTTCAGGCCTGTCCAGTGGTTTGGTCCATTTTCAGCTCAATTTGAGCTTTTAATGATGAGCCAAATAGTTCACATTAACTTCAGTGCTTTTCAGAATTTTTATTTCAAGCCCCCAAAATGGTAACTGATCATCGATATATTTGGCCAGGTGGGGGCAAGAAAAAAGCTCCTTTAGTGATTTTGATTTCATGTAATTTTTCTTCCTGATAATGATGATGCAGGTACCTGCTACCTGCTTCATGAGGCACAACATGAAGATGTCACTTGTCCATGTTTCACTTCAGTTGTTCCTTATGAAAACATCACTTTTCCACCCCACATGCCCCAACTTTCCATTCTGAGTTTGATCAGGGTTCCTGCAATCTTCTTAAATTCAAGGAATCTTTGAAAACTTGTTGAATTTAGCCCCATAGAGAAATCTCTGCGAAAAATCTCCTTCGAACTTCCTGAAAAGGGGAATCCTGCCTCCTTTAATGACAAACATAGGAACCCTGAGTCGGTGTGATATGGGTGAGTTTTAATAGTTCAGCCTCCTGTATCAACACTGATACATATCACCAATCAAGTACAGTGTAAATGATTCATTAACTACCAATATATGCTAACTATATTTTCTTTCTTATAGGATTCTCTGCTGGATCAGCAATTAGACTAACAGTTCAAAGGTCATTGACATAAAGAGAGGAACATCTAGAAACATCCCACTGTCTGAACAAAACCAGGGTCAAGGCAAAACTCAAAAAGGAGCCAAGCCATTGGTCAGATGAGATAAGTAGAGATTTGTCACCCCTCCTCTGCTAAGAGACTCCTCAGCAGAGACTAGAATGGACCAGTTTATGGCTCGACTTGAGATGATCCAAGATACTGTTGAAACAATGTCTAATCTTACAAACATTAACATAGTCTTTAATAAGATGACAGAAATTGAGTTTTCTAGCACCTAAATGACAATGGATTGGACACATTTTGAATTGTAAGACGTCTTTGATTGGTGCAATATACCAGATGTATGGTTGAAACTGTCGTAAAATTTAATTGATGAAATGAGCCTACCCAAGAGTTATTATGTATTTGATATATGCACCATATACCATGGCAGACTTTATTTAAGATGGGTACTGTATGACATATGTGTAAGTTCTGGCTTGAAGTTTCCACGTAAGTGGATGAACTTGCATGCAAAATGTTGACAGACATGAAAACTTCACCACTGAGCATTACATTTTATACCTGGCTGCTGCACTCGTTTTCAACACAAGTGAATGAGTTTTTTTTAACACAGTACACCTGTTTACAGCAAATTATATCGTTGTATATCATTGTTTTCACCTGGGAGCTTTTTTTACCCAGTCATGTAGACAGCGTGTCTCAGGCAGTATATGTTTAGGAAAAAAAGTTATTGAAAATCAATAAATCAGAAAATCTGCCAAATAAAAAACATGTGCAAAAATGAATGTCCTGGGTCTCCGAGGACTACATAGAGTTTCAATTTCCAGAAGGCATTATAATAGTTTATTTTCAAAAGCCTTAAAACTTCAGCAAATCTTTGCCCAGCTATGGTGACAAAGGTAATGTAAAAGTTAATCCATCGACTACAATTGTCCATTTTGTGCCATTTGTTTTCATTTGTGTTCACATTACATTGTAAGCTGTGGCATAGTTACTTAGTTGTACTTACAGTTTCTGTCCCCCAAAAAGTTTATAATGCAGCTTGTAAAAGTGAAGAAGCTTTTTTCTGGAAAATGTGTAATTTAACAATAATATTTCAGGATTATGTGCAAACCATTTATAGAGTGTGTTCCAGATTTACTGATCACCGTGGTACAATAGAGTGCCATAATTTTATGTTGCTGGGTATGGTACGACCAGGAAACATCTCATACGTCTGATTCCGAGTAGATCGTGGACTGTTAAAACAAAATTGTTAACTCTGTAATGTTTTGGTAAACATGTTCTGTCAGTCTGGTCCCTGTGTTTCACAGAAATTGAATGATATGAGTATAACATATTTACGTGGTGATACTTTGATGGTATGGAGGGAAATCAATCACCTCTGATTTATTGTATGAACAAAGAATCTATTTCTCCTATTCACAAAATCGCCTTCACCTTGTGTTTTTTTTTTTCTTTTGGAGCAGTTGTTGATCCTGGGGCAAAATCAAAACGAATCTACACATTTGTGCATGGTCATCAACTCATCTTACCTATCTTTTTGGGTGGTTTTGGCAGGTTAGCAGTAAAGTTAGGAATAGGATGATCTTGCCAAGAAATAGGATGACTAAAAGAAGAAAAAAAAAATAGCTCAGTTGTGCTTGTTTCAAACAGTCGGATGTATTTGAAAACTTTACTTCATTTATAAAAAGATTAAGTGAGTTTGTTTTCGGAATCTATACCTCACTGGGCTTAACCCTGCTCAAACGCAGATGTTATGATTGTACAATACTGAATATAACTGCACAAAATATTGTCATGTAGATTTTATAAATTGACTACACTCATAGTAGATATCTGATCTGTATTCAATGTCTATGTAGATGCATATGTCTTCATTCCCCATCTTTTGATGGCAGAATCCTGCAGGTGATATATTGGAAGCAAAGCCTTCACTCAGTCATAAGTACAAAAATGATTCTGCTGTAGTTTGTCTGATGACTGCCTTTCCTAGAGTCTCTCAAGTGTCTTTGATTATTGTTTGTGTGTAAGTTCATTGATGGCAGTGAAAATAGGATGTGCTAGAGACCTTAAGTTGAATTTTGCTTGCAGCAGAGAAACTGTGACCAGTGATACAGCTGAGTAGAGACAGATCAGTGTGCCAAACACAAATTCTCATGTTGTCCCCAAATGTTAGAGATTATCTTCCATGCACAATATTGTCTTGTGTATGTTGTAACAAAGATTTCTGAGATTCCTTGAATGCAAAATATTATCTTGTGTGTATTATCTCTAAGATTTTAGAGATTCCTTGTATGCAAAATATTGTCTTGTGTGTTTTGTCCCTGAGATTTTAGAGATTCCAAAATATTGCCTATTGTGTGTTGCCCATAAGATTTTAGAGATTCCTTGCATGCAAAATATTGTCTTGTGTGTTTTGTCCCTGAGATTTTAGAGATTCCAAAATATTGCCTATTGTGTGTTGCCCGTAAGATTTTAGAGATTCCTTGCGTGCAAAATATTGTCTTGTGTGTTTTGTCCCTGCGATTTTAGAGATTCCAAAATATTGCCTATTGTGTGTTGCCCGTAAGATTTTAGAGATTCCTTGCATGCAAAATATTGCCTGGGTGTATGTTGTCTGTACGACTTCAGAGATTCTTTGTATGCAAAATGTTGTTTCAAGTATGATGTTTTTGTAAACTTTATTATTTTTGTTGTTCTGAGATAATAATTCAGAGATCATTATGATCACACCTTTGTTCTCTGATCTTCTGTGATCCAAGGGCAGCAAGTTTTTTTTCTTTCTGTTTCAGCTTTTTTTGTAAAAAGATTCCAAGTTTTGATGTACATTGTATTGTTGTTATGTTTGATGTCAAGAAAACATTTTATACATCAGAATAAGAAATGGTATCAAATGCTCAATGAATATTATTACATGATACCTACTGTACTGGATGAATTAGTTTGTCTGTGTATGTTATTATACATTCATGATATGAAACAAGCAAAGTTATCAAAATATATTTATAATAATTGTGTGCTAGCATTAGTTACCTACGAGATAGACTATCCTTTCCCAATTGAAAATGTTTATTTGTTCCAACTACCAACTTTAGGGGTGATAGCCTATTTTTAAAGTATTTTTTTTTAGGCACAATACTTTGGTAGATAACCATGTTGTCAAAATGATACATGTACATGTACATTGAAGTGTGATTCCTTTTGAATATTTTGTAACTCATGCTTGAAAGAATAGCAGTGGTGACAAATCATATGTAAACTTCTCTCAAGTTAGTTTCTTGTAAACCCAAGTCACCTGAACCATGTTGAACAAAAAAGCTCATGTATAAAACTTAGAACTGAGCTTCAGAAATTGAAAAAGATTTGTCTTTGTTTGAATTTTGATACAGAATAGATGTATTGAGGGCAAAATCCAGGGTAAGTGTTTCTAACAAAACTTAAAAACTGCAAATTAAATAGAAGTTTTACATCTCTATAATTTTCCTGTTTTTTTCTTGGTGTGAGCAGCAATAAGGAAGAACAAAGTGGAGTTTGAAAGTGTAAACATAAATTACAATTTAATATAGATCTACCGGAGAGTATAGATGTATAGAGAGATTTCACTACTGGTTGATTTGCTCTGCGAGGCACGGGAAGCTCTGCGAAACCACTGTTAGCATGGAGCGGAAAGTAGGTCACTGCGGTAAACAATACCCGTTCGTGCATTTCCAAGGGGGGTAAGAACTTACAAAAGGCTCTAAATAGTTTCAGTCGGCCAAAAATATCAACAAACCGCAGTAAACAGAGATGCATACTATCTTTGGTGAAGGCGGTCTCTTTCAGTTCTTCAATTTCTTATTTACCGCAGCGACCTAGTTTTGCTATTTGGCGGAAGTGAGATCTCTCTGTACATCCATACTCTCTGGATCTACTAAGTCCTAACCATGGCTTGAAGATGATACCCAGCAAAATGACAACTCTGAAAATGCAAATCTGCTATGCTCCGGGGACAACGAATTTGCTGAACCTGTGAACCTGTGTAAATTGTCTAAACTACGTACAGATTCAACTATTTCTTTGAAATCCACTGCAAAATTTGGAATAATTTTCAAAGTATGGCGTAGAGATGAGAAAATTCTGGATGAAAAAGGGATCGCAACCAGATCCCTTTGCTGCCTAAACACATATTTTGAGCCTGTTATTAAAGTGTTAATGTGACCACACAGCAAAGCAGACCAAAGTAAAAAGCCATAATATCTACATGCATTATATGTAGTCCATAGATCTTTAAAAATGGAAGATAAAGGGGAAAGTAAATACAGATGAACTCATCGCCTACCATCATGATCATACAGCAGAGAAAGGGAACGAACTTGGGGCCAGCATGTTCCTGAACCATCTATATATGAAACTATTTACTTTTGACCATGTTGGAGAAAATTTTTATGAATTTATAAGTTTGCTTTTCATGTGATTTTCACGTGATATTCTGAGTGAAGGAAGATGTCAAAATGTTCAGGAGATGAATCTTGATCATTTACGACTTTACATTTACTGAGGAGGCGTTGGAGATGGTTTTAGTGAAAGTTCAGATGAGGAAATTGAAGTTTACTTGACATAGATGAAATTGACAGTGATCAAGTTGAGGATTTTTTTTTTTTTTTGGACAGAGAGGGAGGTAACTTTGACAACTTACCATGGAAACCCCCTTCAAACAATGAGTTTGAGTTCAAATTAAATGTAATTATGTCAGTGAAAAGTGGACAGTCGTAACAACGAGGGTGTCGTCTCAGCTACTCTATGATTACACCCTCCCATAGATCACATTCTCCATTGATCACATTCTCTCATAAATCACATTCTCCCGTTCCTTCCCAAAAGAACAAAAACTGTAATCACCAGCTTTGGTTGGTTCTCAATGCTTTTCTCTAATGCCAGAATAAAGGATCGCACACATTCGCAGCATACCTCGCTCTGCGAAAGTCTCGGGTACCGGCCATAGATCAGGGGACGGTAACCTTTCAGAGGTGAGCTGTAACACGAATGAAGTTCGCACACATGTAAATACCAGCAGAATTTATCTCAATGAAAGATTTTTTTTCCCCGGCATTTAACCCGTGAGGTGGTGATGAAAAACCTTACATAACTTGGTGATCGGGTCTTATGTGACCCGACCTTCAGGAAAAGTGAATGGTGATCGGGTCTTATATAATTTGACCCGACCCTTATGAAGAGAGAATAGTGGTATCACAGAAACACTTCAGATGTTCTAAGACACAAGGATAGCTTAACCCTAGGACACTTTCAACTTACAAATTTATATCTTATGTACCGAGGGCGTTGGCATCGTAGAAAAGTCGCAACAGATATCTCAGGACCCCAGCCTGCCTTTATATCAGCACATTGAAGTCGTAGAAATACTTTAGGTATCTCAGAACACAAGTATGCCTAGGCAGAAGGACATTGGCATCATAAAAATAATTCATAGGTCCCAGGACACAAGTGTGTCTCAACAACAGGACACTGGCATCATACAAATGTTTTGGCAGATGTCCTGAGACATCAGCATGTCTCAACGCCAGAACAATACATGTAGTATCATAGTCATACCCCATATGCCCCACCATCAGCATGCCTCAACGCCAGAGTTGTGGTATCGCAGAGATCCTTCAGATGCTCCAGAACGTCAGCATGCCTCAAGGTCAGGACAATGACGTAACAGAGATACTTCAGATGTCCCAGAACACCAGCACGGCTCAATGGCAAGACACGGGCATCATGCACCAACAGATGTCCCAGGACACCGTCAAGTCTCAACGTCAAGAGTCCATGGTGACAGCAATCATGATACGTGCCCACCTACAGTTTCAGAACGGCAAAGCATCAGAGGTATAGATGTATTTCCACACGTTCAGGATCGCTGAAAACGGGACTTACAAAAAAAAAAAAGGAGTCCTTGTCGTATCTTACTATTTTTCTTTGCTCGAAGAACACTGTGCTGACTGGTGCACAAACGCATCACATAAAATATCTGCGTTCCATTTGTAGCTGGTTGACGCCTTTTCCTTCTACACGAAGGTAATACATGTACTTTCTCACTGATGCTCTTTGTTACGGTTTTTCCCGATTTGGCTTCTTGCACATGATCCAGATTTTGTAAGCAACAACCATGTTGACATCTATGAAGCTCGTGAAAAATGCAACAGGCCAACGATTTGTTTGGCGCTTGCACGTACAGTGAGTGTCATGTACTAGCCGGCCCAGTGAATCCACACCACCTTTGGGCTCATTGTAAAAGAAACAAACTTCTGATTCGTTCTCTTTTTTTCCACCATTTCATCACCAGATGAACTTTGTGTTGTGAGAAGAATGACATGCTGTTTTGGTTTGCCACGAATAGAAACCGACGCTGTATTTTGTGTAAATTTATCCAAATTTGGAAGAGCTCACAGGCTCTCCTTTAGAAAAGAGTTCCTTAGGTATGAAGGGCTTTATGTTCCCATAATAGAACTGATCCGCGTAAGGGGAAAAACCCAATCTATTTTTAGATCCACCGGAAATAGGTACACGAGACAGACGCGGGGCGTTAGAAGAGTGTTATTTCTTGCTGAAGTTGTGTAGAAAAGTAAATAAAAAGCGTAAAAGATGTGCCTGGGGAACCTGCAATAGCGATAACAAATATGCAGGTCAATGCAACCGGCCTCACGAGCAGCTCAACTTCAATAACATAAGGTCGCACCACTTTGTATGTTCCATGGTTAATAAAATTATTTTTTTTAAAAGTAATACTGGAACCCACTACACATAAATCTACAGTAGCCACTCGTTCGTCCTACACCTGCAATCACAAAATATTATGAACCAAAAGGAATGCATACTTAGGAAGAATAAACATAGTAGGCCTATGTTGGGTCCTTTTCTTACAGTGAAGAAACACCAAAATTTAACGTCCATAAAGAAAGAGCATAAAATGGTGAACCATTAGTTTTTGTTTAAATGAATATCATATCTTAGATCTTGATCTTTAGGCATAGATCTAGATGAAATTGATGGTGTCTACTAACATGTGTCGCGGAAAAGTTCCGAATGCTTTCACACTCCCAAAATATCATAATAACCACAGAAAAACTGTGGGGTCGCAGCAGGGCTATAAGCAAAGTCAAAATTGAGCAAAAAGAAAAGGTTGTATGTTGCGAAGCCCCGCGTGAGAAATAAAACCCAAACAGTACAAAGCAAACTAAAGAGAAGACAGAAAATGCATAAATTTTCGGCTTTCGCCTTTGTCAAGTGAAAAAAAACAAAAAAACGAACAATAAAAGACTTCAACAGGAACGAAGTGAAACAGTTCACTTAGCTGCGAGTTCTTGCTTCTTTAGCAGCACCAAAGCACGTCCGTCCGCCAAAAGCATGGAAGTGAACTTATTTCTCACGCGGGGCTTCGCAACATACAACCTTTTCTTTTTGCTCAATTTTGACTTTCACACTCCCAGTGGCTAGAACGCTAGATCTAGATTCTAGATCTAGATGTTATACACATAGATATGGAATTGAAGAGCACATCGGTCAATATCTACATCTGGATCTAGTTTGTTCACCTAATTTCCTCATAAAACCCCAATAGTCTGTGCAAGGGAAAGTTTTAGGGCGAGATGAAGGGGCCTGGACAAATGAAGGGCTGCGGCTAGGATCAGGGCAAGAAAATGGGGAACGTATTCAGAACTTTTGTTTGAAGAGTTTGACTTTCATAGTTGAAAAAGATAATTTATTGTCCTTGTTTTGTATTTGGATTGTTTCAAACTGTAATTCAGTTTTCTAGTTTCAGTGCCACTGAAAGTTAGTCATAAGTCGCTTCAGTTTCACAAAATAAGAACAGATCAATGCAGAGAACGCTAGTTAAGAATGGTTTGTTTACTGTAAAGTGTACCTACTTCCGGTCGAGTGGTGTATTTCTATTTTTAGATTGGGGCAGTCCAACTTCTGTGGATTAATTCTATTGTCACTTTCTGGTTCACCAGCATTTGGGTCAGTTCAAAATTTGTGAAGTAGCTGTCTGTGGTGACAGTTGTGTCACTCCCGAAGTACTTCTGCACTAAGTCAAATACAGATCTACTGCTCTGCGGCAGCCTACGTCTTGACTATCGATCTCTTATCTCTTCAACATTTCGCTGGTTTTTTCCACAGTATAGGATTGCACTCAGTGGATAAAATGTCTGGCTGTCATAATGGTAGAAAATTTTCGTTCCATATTTGCCCGGCTTTTGTGGCATGTACGCTTTAATTAAAAGAACACCGCCCCCTGAAACTGATTAGCTGCTCATCAACTCTACGGAATGGACCCAGAACATTGTTGTGTGACCAGCTCTGGTTGAGAAGTTCAAATAGTTGTCTGATTGAGTCGAGCCTATCTGTTGCTCTTCTAATCTCTCTGTCTTGTGGGTTGTCAAACCGCAAATGCCCCATATGGCTGCAAAATCTGCCATAGCTCATACAGTCATACATAGCCCTTACAGTTGTCACGCCATACTTTGGCTGCCACAAATCTGAGAGTGGATAATTATGTTCAACTGCAAAAAATTCTAATAATAATCCACAATCCAATTAGAGCAGGGATTTCTGTAAGATCTGTCTCTCTCCATAATTCTTGACCACCGGTGACTTCTAAAAATTAATGCGTCCTGCCATGTTCGTTTGTAAAGCGAATAACTTGTTCAAGTACTGGATTACATGTATTTATGAAAAGATCAGCTGCATCAATAGGATATAACAACTGTCTAAAGGCAGTGCTTGGTTTCCCCGTAAAGGGCCTCTCATAAAACATTTCTTGCTGAAGACTGACCTTGTTGTACTCTAAATACCTTTGACCACTCAGTTCCATTTTGGCTGGAATCATCCGCAAATAAATTTCTTGTTCCAGTTGAAGGCTCCCTCTCATTTTTGAGAATGTTGTATAAGATCGGCTCTCCTCAATGATGTAGATTGAATGAGCTACCCTGACCAAAGCAAGAAAGTGATACAGCCCAACTGAATTGTGATGCAGCACATTTCCAGTTAAAGTTTACATGGTATGAACGATTGAAAAGGGCACCGATGTAAAAGAAAATTCAGACACGCGCGCACATAAAACAATGTCACACAACTTGTGAGAGCTATAGTATCAAATTTCTCAGCACCTCTACCAATCCGCCCCTCAACCGCGCCCCCCCCCCCCCGTTAGTCGCGCTGATTGAACTGGCAGTGTGCGCTCACCAACATTTGACTCACTTTGTTGGTGGTGACCACTATTGTTCTCATGTAAGTAAACATTCATGAGTCCATGGCCCCATCTACATGGATCCTCCACACATACTCAGTTCTTCTTCGTGATAATCGGGTCGATAACTGTAAAGTGAGGATGGTGATTGGGTCTTATATGACCCGATTCCCGATTACTTTAAAGAAGGATTCGTGATCGCTGATCGGGTCATATAATATAAGACCCGATCACCATTCTCTCTTTACAGTTGTCGGGTCACATGACACGATCATCATTTACGGGGGTCGTGGTCAGAACCCGGTGGCCAAGCGGTTAATTGTGTACACTTTTATTTGATACTTGGCATCCATCATTAGCATTTAAATGAATTTTAGGAAAAGTCGAATTGGAAAGGCACAGGCAGCTTTCACGTCCTTAAGCAAGATTTGGAGAACCAAGGATATATGAGTCATTGCCAAATAAGAGTGGGTCAAATCTACCTACTAAAATAAGATTATTGTAATTCATCATAACTCTAGAATTACGGGGAATTGAATACTTCCCAAAGAATCAAAGTTGTAGGTCACATCTAGAAAAGGTGAAAAATGTTGTTTTTGATGATATATTGAATACTCATCCGGAGTTATTGCCCTTGCCATAATAAGCTAATATTAACTACTATTTAGCGGTATTTTTAGGTTTTTTAGTCTACAATCATTGTGAAATATTACTATTTAAGGAAGGAAAGTTGAAGAGGACACTAAGCTAAATCGATAATAACCGTTCTTTCAATATTTTAAGAATTTCTTAGCGAGTTGCGCCCCTTGGTTTTGCAAACTGCCGACCATCTATAAAACCACAGTTATCTCGAAAACCGTAAAAAAATCAATACTTTTCAAAGAAGCAAAATTGCAGGAAATTGAATTTCATGCTTAGAATGTAGCATTTTTTTTCTACTGAAACTCTTTGTGTAGGAGTTACATCCCTTTATCAACCAATTGTGCGTGTCCATTCAGCAAAACTGCCACTGTCTCACAATTTCTGCACAGATCAACACACCCACCAGAAGCAGATCAGTAGAACAGTGTTTGTGATGTTTGCAGAAGTTCTTATTTTGTCATGCTGAATCTTGTATAGGAGTTGTACCCCTCAATTTACCTATCATGCCTATTCATTCCTCAATGTGTAAAAAATGTTTCACTATTTCTGCCAGTACCTAGATACACCCCAAAGGAGCAATAATAATATTGTCGAGCAGTGATTGTCACATGCAAACATTGCCAAGCAATCTCACTGCGTAAAAGAAGCCCCCCCCCCCGATTTTTAAAATGTAGGCCCTATGTGTGCATTAATCAGAACCATAAATACCTTTCACTCACCCAGAATCTGCTGAAATGAATAGTTCTCAAAGAACAAAAATTGTTGAACAAACAACAATTATTACAATTAAATACGATCATTTTGACGTCCTTGATCAATTGTGACTACATATTTTGTGTACATAATTACATATAATAGTGGGCGCCCATATTTTGAGGTTCTAATGCATGGAAATTCCCCACTTCATTTCTGATTAAATAATTATAAATAAACACACTATTATTTCTCTTTTTATAGACAACAAAATGAAAAAGTAAAATACAAGTTACATATCAATTGTAGCATAATTTAATCGTGAAAATTCCTTAAAAGTTAAATCCTTAAATTCCGAAATAATCAGCACAGACAATACACCAATACTTGATGTTAAACCATACCTTAAATAAATATAAGCAAATGATTCATTTACAGTTTCACACTCTCTCCCACAATCAACCTCAATAGGTTCTCCGGCGCTGATAATCACAACAGCTTCATCATTAACAACATCATCCTCTTCTTCATATTCAATAAATGTAGTATCAAGTGCACCACTGGTACTATTTTGCGAACTGTCATTGCCACAGCTTCCGCCTGTCTCACAGTACTCACACAATTATCAACATATTTCTTGGTATTTGGCCATTTGATCAGTACAAAACCTTTCAAGTTATTTGAACATTGTTATTTTCTCCTTACTCAGAATCTTCAAAGCGTGAATCTTTGTAGTGCCTGGCATTGTTTTCAAACTGGATGACTTAGCAGTTTTATCAATATGGGATGGTTTTTATACGATGAAAATGCCTCTCATGGTGAGAGCAAGCCGATCCTGAAAGGGACAAGGAGGAATTTAAAAATTCAAATATTTCTTTTAATGCTCTCAATATCATCCTGTTTGAAACCGCTGCCTGGGTTAGAAAAGCTTTAACCATTCCACCACAAGCGTCACATTCATTTATCCCCATGCCTTTCTCCCCCCCAAAAAAACCATCATCTCTCAATACTATATTTAGTTGAGAGTTGACTCAGGTGGTGGGATGGCAGTTTGGACTTGTATTGTGTCTCACAGCTGTCGGAGAAGATGACAAACCGGGTTTGCGTACATTGCTGCAACACATACTCAAGAACAAAATGAACAAAAATTAAATCATGTATGAGATCATCTGATATTAGTGCACATGATAAGTAGTGTGGAGCTCTCCACAAGTAGAATATTTGGTGTATAGGACAGCAGGGTGGACAGTAACCTGGTTTAACATCCAGTGAGCAGATTGAACTTCAAACCGATATTTACAAGAATGATTTTCTGAAAAATCAAGCACAAGAAGTGCAGTATCACATGGCAGATTCTTTCTTAATAAATTGAACTGGTGCCACTGCCACCTGGGTGTACAAACATGTAAGCTCAAAAGTTTGAGAAAAACGGTAGACTAACTCATCAACTGTTCATGATTTTTCTACCAACTTTGTTTGTATTATACTCCCAGTGCTGGTAATTCACTGAAGCCGTGATGTCACAATCTGTTATGATTTTCAGCTTAACAGAACCTGTGCCACAATAATTATGATCATTGACGAAAACGCATGTATGCTTCAACAACTGTCCTAAAGACATAGGACAAAGTGAGGCATTCAGTGCTTCATTGACAGACTTAAATTGACTACCAACAGATGATAAGGCACAAAGCATCATTGTTGCATTCTCACAAATACCACACATGCACTGAACAAATTTAGAGTATTTCATTGGTAATGCATGAGCAGGGGGACACCTGAAAAAGGTTTGTTTTGCTATTTCAATTTGAGGATTCTCAACAAAAAAAAAAATCATTGTACAAAGTTGAAGGTGATTGACTGAGAATTTTGTTTCTGCTCCTTCAATCTCTTGCTGTACTGCCCCTTTCCTGGCCAATCGACGGAATGTTCCAGATAATACTCAACAATTCTTTTTCTATCTATCTATAGATCTATCGATCGATCTATCCATAGATCTGAAGCTGCTTCTCTCTGTGGGCGGCCCATTTTTCCGATTCTTCCTTAGCCTCTGTATGTAGGCAGCCTGATGTTCTGCTCTTGGTTTTCCCAGTCTCTGAGGCTTGAAATTGATGTGGTCCAACCACGAGTATTCTGTTAACGACAAAAATAAAGGGAAAGAATAAACACTAGCGAATTGCATAATAACCCCATATTGACTTACTCTAATCCAAGGCAAGCTCCAAGTGTGCATGTCTGGGATCCAAGCAGAAGAATTTAATTATTTCTAATTTCTTCGCTATTTGTTTAAAAAATTATTTTGTCATGTAATTATCAGTGCATTTCACTTTACCGAGACATGGACAAAGTTTAAGAAATTGTTTTACACACTACATGTGAGATATAACTCTCTCTCCGTCATTCTTAGAAATGTTTCAGGCCAAAGAGGGCCAACTTTGCCTTCACCAGGTCCTTTATTTTCACTTTCAGTCACCTGAAAACACACATTTGATTCCATCAAGTTGGGATGAGTTAAGTTGCAATTTCAAATGGAAACAAATGCTTTAGCAGCATTGCTTATTAATTTACAATTATTACATTGGTATACAGATTAGGCAAGAAAATATTCAGGACTTTCTCAGGATAAAACCTGCCATTTAAATCTTACCTTCATTTCTGCCATTTTCAGCATCTGTCTTCTGAGCTTCCTCCACATTCCTGCTGACCTCTTCTGAAACATAAAAAGTATTCATGGTATTTTTCCAACTGACAAAGGCTCCTCAATCTATGATCAATGGCAAAAAAAATTAAGAGTTAAATGTGACAGTCCAGCCTTAACAATCACAGTTCACAAAAACAATTTATACCTGTAGTTTTGACATGATTTCTGAACACTTTTTTGGCTTACTGTGTTCATTTTGTTCATGATAAGGGAGGGAAACTAAAGCCATTATAATTTCCTCTACTTCAGACATTAAGCGTCACCGCCAACCGCGACACACATGGCTCTTGGATATTATATATTGGAGAGTCGGAAATTAGCTCATATTTTGCCTATTTTTTATGATGTGGTGTTGAGGATATTTTTCCCTCACATTCCAATTTTGATTTTCTGATAGTAAATTCCCACCTCAAGACAGAAAAATCAAACTTTAAATCTGGAAATAAGGAAATCTGCAAAGAAATATGATAGTTAAGCTTCCTCTGTACAAAATCTTTCACTCTGAATCTTACCTTCCTGGCTGCTGATTTGGGCCGCAAAGTCATGGTTGGCATTTTCTACTATGCTGTCTTAGCATGTTTCCTCTTGACCTTCCCCAGGTTCTAGCAGGCCACTGTAAAATTATATTACATTTATTTAAGTCACAATTTGAAAAAGAAACAAAAACAAAAAAAACAACAGGCCTAATTAACTTTAAGTTCATCAGATCAATAAAATGAAATGAAATTTCACATTCAACAAATTTTTCACTGTATTTCCTTCTTCGCCATGTCTGCATGTATGAAAGTTACATTTAACATCAACGCGTTGAAGGAAAAAAAAAGTTGTTTGATTCTTGTATTTTACGCTGTAGATCTACTTATTATTTTACACTCAAAGAAACACACACAAAAAGCAACTGAAATCAACTATTGAAATTGTGTGTTAAGAAAAACATTCCAAAAGAATTTCAATTTTTGCATGAAATATGTGGAGCTGCAGCATCGCTGGCGATGAACACTTGGAGAGATCAACAACATGGAGAAAAAATGTCACTATAACAAAGAAAAATGAAGAAAAGCCTTGAGAAACCATATTTTGTTATAGATGCCATTAACCTGACAAAGCCATGGTGTCTTAAATGCTTCCTGTATGTTAGTGATCACAATGTGTCCATTACTACCCTCTCCCTGATATGTACACACATTTCAAATTAAAAAAAAGAAAAGTCTGCTTTATGTTAGTGATTTTTTTCTTTAACAAGATGAGTTGAATCAAAAAAGGACAGCACGATTCGTTTTGTTTCACTAACGTCACGGGTTGGGAGAGAGACGACAAAAACGTTTGTCTACCAAATATCGACAGTGTGATGATGATAACAAAGCAAGAAGAGCGCAGAATTTCTTCCCATCAAAGCATAAGAGATAATTCCCAGCCTTCAATACATTTATCAGAATTCAATTAGGCACATAGACTTTCTGAACGCTTGTTGACTTTGATTTTACTCTAGGCTTTGCGACACTTAACACACCACATTTTGTTATTGACGCCATTAACCTGACAAAGCCATGGCGTCTTTTATGCTTCTTGTATGTTAGTGATCACAATGTGTCGATTACTACCCTCTCCCTGATATGTACACACATTTCAAATTAAAAAAAAGAAAAGTCTGCTTTATGTTAGTGATTTTTTTCTTTAACAAGATGAGTTGAATCCAAAAAGGACAGCACGATTCGTTTTGTTTCACTAACGTCACGGGTTGGGAGAGAGACGACAAAAACGTTTGTCTACCAAATATCGACAGTGTGATGATGATAACAAAGCAAGAATAGCTCAGAATTTCTTCCCATCAAAGCATAAGAGATAATTCCCAGCCTTCAATACATTTATCAGAATTCAATTAGGCACATAGACTTTCTGAACGCTTGTTGAATTTGATTTCACTCTGGGTTTTGCGACACTTAACACACCACATTTTGTTATTGACGCCATTAACCTGACAAAGCCATGGCGTCTTTTATGCTTCTTGTATGTTAGTGATCACAACGTGTCGATTCCTATATTTTCCTGACATAAAATACACATTTCAAATAATAGAAAGACAATAAAAATATATCTTATGTACTTACAGCATGGTCAGCAGGTTGTATCCCACAAGGAAAGAAGAGGTCAGTACCAAAACCTCATCTACACACACTCGAGACAAAGAGACGCCGCAGCACGTTTTCTGTCATGGCGTCACGCGTGACGGGGTGTGTTATGAATCAAAACCAACAAATAGACGTTCATTTTCGAATTCAAACAAAGCTTGGGTAATCTGTTACAGTCTGTGATGTCATAAAGATAGGGAACTAAATTGATTGAAGAGAACAAAGAAAACCCAGAGGTGCAGCCTCATGAATTTATCACTTTTCACACGATACTTTGACGACAATGCAGTATTTTCCTCAAGCAGAACCCATTCTTTTAATTATTACGCAGAATATGATAAAAACAATGCATGTTTCATTACTACAGAATATAGATTAGAAACACAGATTATTTTGACAGCGAATTTCTTCGACAGAAAAGACTTGAAATGGATTTTGAATTTTGTGAATTTTTGACGACAAAAACGTGTGATAAGTGATAGCGAAACAACACGCCGAGAAAAAGAAAAACAAGGCTTATATAAAGTTGAACGTTGATTGGAAACATAGGTAAACCATTCCTTTGTTTGTCAATTCAAAATGTGAGCGGCCAAATGATATTTCAATAACTTTATTGAGATTCTTGTAAGGTGACCTCTTTCCAGGTAGATTTGACCTACTCTTATTTGGCAATGACTCATATCTCTAAAAACAAAGCTGAGGATATTCAACTCGAACGTGAAGTCAGTCCTGTTGTATGGATGTGAGACTTGGAATGCGTCCCAGGCCTGCATAAAGAGAATCCAAGTTTTCATCAACAGATGTTTGAGGAAGCTACTTAAGATCAGATGGACAGACAAGGTCAGCAATGAAATTGTATGGAAAAGAACAAGACAGAGCCCAGTCAGAGAGGAAATTGGTAGGAGGCGATGGAGATGGATCGGCCACACTCTCAGGAGGCCAGGAAACAGCATCACGAAGAAGGTATTGGATTGGAATCCCCAGGGCAAGAGATCAAGAGGAAGGCCGCGCGGAACGTGGAGAAGAGCCAGAGAAAATGATGTGCAACGAAGCGGAAAGACTTGGAATAATGTAAAGAGGCTGGCCCATGATAGAGAGGGATGGAAAGTGTTTGTTGGTGGCCTATACCCTGATCCAGGGTGAGAAAGGCAATGATGATGATGATGAAAAAAAAATCCGGAACTCTAACTGCCTTATATGCAAAATAGCAACTGTTTAAAATTGTGTCCGGTCATATATGGTCCGATCCCCACCGCACGGCTTAAGAAAAGGAAATGACAGAAATGACCGCTCTAAGTCTAAGCGCCGACCCTTGCCATACAGCAATGGCTCCTTACCGTAAAAAAAAAACAACTGTTTTTTCCCCACATCCGTGTCATGGCTTTATTTCCACACTGTACCTCTACATACACACACGTCAAGGCAAAGCTGTACCTCTACATACACACACGACAAGGCAAAGCTGTACCTCTACATACACACACAGCAATGCAGAGCTACACCTCCATATGCACAGACAATGGAAAAAATGCAAAGATATACAGTGGAGTCTGCTTAAGATAAACCTCTCGGGACCGAGTCAATAAGTTTGTTTTAAGCAAGGCTTAATAATCTTAACCATTTTCAATTGAAACAACATCTCACATAAAAATAACAGGTGGATAATATACACAGTTCTTATAAACCATCTGCGTGACCCTCACCTGGAAGCTAAACGCAATGTATGCACCGTGTGCTGATGCGCGCCTGAGGGGCAGGTGGGGAGGAAGGTTATAGGCTAATCACAAGTGCGTCTCCAATGCGGAGCCTGAGATATACTGGACTACGGTAATGAAAGCCTCGCCCTTCCCAACCTAAACTCCTCTCCCCCATCCACACACATTGCCCTTTTACATCATCAAGACTGCAGGCAGTGCTGTGGACTCGACTTTGGCTTTATAAAGCCACTTTTGAGTAAGTTTAGTATGAATCGTGTACTGGTTTACACTTGCGGGCCGACAAGAAGGGTTTATTTTAAGCAGAGGCTGTGTTGTTGGCGTCTATATTAACCAGTCGTTGATTGGTAATGGTAAAGAAGAAGAAAATCAGGACTATGCGGAAAGTTTATTTTAACCAAGATTTTATCTTAAGCGAGTTTATCTTACCTCCACATTCATACACGACAATGCAAAGCTTTACTTCCACAATAGCGCAATAATGGAAAGCTATACCTCCACATACACACACGACAATTTAAAGCTTTACCTCCACAAACACATATGACAATGGAAATCTATACTTCCACATACGCGGACGACAATGCAAAGAAGATACCATCCACAACATTCACTCATGGGGCAATGTGAGGCAACGGATATCGAATTGAATATCAGTACAAGTTGATTGTTATGCTAAATATACGGAGCCAGAATTTGTTTTTGCGGGGGGGGGGGGCAGAGTGGAGTAAGGTTGGGATGAGTGGGTGTTTTTGGTTTTGTTTTGTTTTGTTTATTTTGCCTACCTGGCAGCGGCCTTTTCTGGCGGCTCTTCTCAATTTTCAACTGCCAATTTAACGTGCACACGGGCCCTCCGAGTTGTTCGTGATACATAAATAAAAGTGAATCCTGTACTTTCACAATACTGGTACATGTAGTCTCTCTTTTTATCCAACTGTTCAGATTATATATATATATATGTCACAGGACAAATTACGATTCAGGATGATCCGGGATTGTCCTGGTACAAACAAATGTTGGGTGGAACTACGAGTGGGTAATGTGGTTACTGCGTGGGTTCAATAGTAACTCCCTTAAGGATACACAGGATTAACAAACACAGGGTTCTGCTGGCAATCTTATTTATTCAAAAGCCTAACAAAGGTATCGCTACCAAAAGGCATAGGGAAAACCCTATCAAGAAAAGGAAAATGAAGCCCAGAAAAAGAAGAGAAACCCAGAAAAGAAGAAGCCCATAAAAAGAAGCCCAACCAGCCATAAGCTGGAACAAGAGAAAAAGACGAAAATATGATTAGGATATAATGACAACATTAATCAGGCAATCAATGGTGGACATACATAGTAATAGTATTAAGTATTAAATCAAACAACAACAACATAATATAGAATTTAAGCAATAACCAACTGGATATGTATGCATGGAATAAAATAGCGCTAAGGTTAATGAATAACAACTACAAGTGGCTATATCATATACACAAGGAGTTTCCTAGCACACTGGCAACATAAACTAATGTACTAATCAAAGTATGAGGGACATAACGAATGAAGGGGCAAGAACACAATAGTTTCGCTCCACTGAGCCGGTGTACAGCACATCCAGAGTGGCCATTCCATTTAATAACGCAGTGGCCAACATGGCCCACTGACCGTCCATAACACAGACGCTGCATCCCAATGCAGGCCATCCTCATAGGCCCACTCCCATTATTAGTACTAACCCGCCCCAGGGCTATTGTATTGGTTACTTCCCTTCCCAATCGATACTGAAGGGTCATGCCCTTCGACCTTAGCCGCGGAGCTATGCCGCCAGGCTAACATGTGTATGACACACCACTAGATACATAAAGTAATGTGTACATTCCTTAAAATGAAACTGTCCTTCACACACTTACGAAACTCATAGGAGCATAATACATCTGGATAACTATAATACATGCACATGATATTATATATATGTCGGCGAGACTCATTGCAACATGTGTAGACTCACTGAAACATTGTTCATCCACCGCCGCACATAGAACAATCCTGGGGCTCACCCATGTGAGGCCCAACTAATATTATACATCTCCAATAGGCCTACATGTAATTTATTACACATCTTAAACACTAAACACGCAATCGCAATCACACTGCTCTCTATAGCACAGTGGTACTGGCAAGGTACACAAATACCCGTAATACAATCAAGTGTGTAGTGCCGCTCGCTATAACATAAGCCATCCACATTAACATGTCAGGAAATCCTCACTGCCTACCACAACAAGGCAATGCTACACATACACTATATATTTGCACACAAGCAAATCGTGATAGCTTGGTTAGCGAGCCATCATTATCATCTAGCACCGCAAACGTTAACTTTGACAATAAAGTCACAATATCAAGACACTGCGCTGCATCGCGCATCTTACACGTCTAATGACAATGGCAATTACCGATGAGCCGGACTCATAATAGTCTCTGTAGATCAGCATTCTCTACGCGGCATCCAAGAAAGGGGGGGGGGGTGCGCAAATTAAAGTCACTTCTAATATAATAGTCTCCAACTTACCCAAAGTCTCTCCGGGTCCTGCGCTACCGCTTCATGCCTTATGGGGCGGGTGGCGATGGCAAGCGTCGGCAAGCCTCTGAGCTGCTACGGGCCCGGGTTGCTGGTCTGGGTTCACTGTGCTGTCGGCTCTTGTCTCTGCGTCTATGATGGAGTGTGCTGACCACTCGAACTCGCATCTTATTTATGAGCCAGCGCGGACGTCCGGGAGAGCTATTACGTAGCCCGTGTTGCACAAGTGAAAGGCTCGGACATTGAGTCCAGCCGAACAACATAACCGGTTAGGGTCCTAACACAATCGAATTTACAGTACGGTTAAAAGGGTGCACACAAAAGTCAATTAGGTATCCCAGTAAACTGCAGAAATTACTCTAACGTCCCCTCCAGCAATAATTGAATAAATTTGACCCAGGTTGGATTTATCGGGGATAACATGCGTCTAACTCGTGGTTTACTTTAAATCCGAGATCCTCTTATCAATTATTTCAATAGGACATGTGCATCAAAGTACAACGAAATTAGTACCATTATAAAGTAGAAACTTGCTGCTACAATTCTAACTGACTACTTATACCAGAAACCCGGTAATAGTTTTAATATAAATTTTCAAAGTGTCAGGACTAACAACATTCGACAATGTTGTGCGGGATACTTTCGTCCATTAATACGACGTATCTCCATTGATAACAAACGTTATCATGAGTACCTATTTTGTACCGATAGGGTATTGTCTACTCTCAAAAATGAATTCGGGTTCCCGTCTTTCTGTCGGTGGATAACAACGAAGGAGCGAGTTGTAAGAAACTTAAAGCCATGATATAAGAGTTGGAAGCCCGGTGGTCAACATTTCCAACTGATCAATCAAAATGCGCGCTTTTCACCGTGATGTGAATAACGGGTCCCGCGCTAGTATTACAAGGGAAATAATCCAATTAATGGTACTCGGCCAAGTGTCCATAAACTACTATGAGTGGCCGTCCCTCACTCACGCACCAGAGTTACCATGAAAGCACATTAAAAATAGAAAGTCGTTCATCCTCTCACACAAGGATCTGCATTTTTCCTAGAAAAATCAAGGATCTATGATTATCCTGGAAATAACCCAGTAAAAACGCAGAATCCTGTTTTTCCTAGGAAAAACGAGCATCTTTGTTTTTCCTAATGTCTAGTACAAATGAGAACTAGTACAAATGAAGATTGTCTTGGCATATGTACTAGTGTTAACAGGACTAACCTCAGTTCAAATTTGCTTGCATGATGTGGTTACCTGTGCTCACTTTCTTTATCTTCTTTTTTCTGGTCAAGTCAGTCAGCTCACTTCTCAGTTGTCTTCAAAGTTTAACCAGTCCTCTGTGCAGCGATTGTTGAGTCAACATGGCTCAAAAGGAGACTTTTTACAGACTCATGGAAGAATATGCAAAGACTCTGAAATCTAAGAATGAACATTTCAGTGTGACAACAACGAAATACAGCAATATTGTTCAAGCTTTGGGATTGCAGAAAGGAGAAAGTTGTCCAGAAGGAGCTAAATTCAAACTGTGGTGCAAGAAACATTTCAAACTTGAGCAAATTGGATCAAAACAGATAGTGTACTGTTCCAAAAACGTCTTGTCCACTTGTTACATACGAGGAAATATTTGAAACGGTAAAGAAGTGTCATGAAAAAGTGGGCCACTCTGGACGTGATAAGACTTGGAATGAAGTTCATACTAACTATGCAGGAATTAAGCATTCCGTCATAGACATTTTTCTTAAAACTTGCACAGCATGTAGTCAGCGACAACCTTCAAGAACCATTCCAGCAGGGAGACCGATGATAAATTTGGAGTTTCTACTGCGACTACAGATTGATCTGGTAGACATGCGGAGTCAGCCTGATGGAGAGTTTAAATGGATCCTTCATGCCAGAGACCACTTCACCAAGTTTAGCTGGCTCTATCCAATGAGAACAAAAATGGCTGCAGAAGTAGCTGACCATCTGATTACTCAGTTTTGTGTCTTTGGACCTCCGAGAATCTTACAATCTGACAATGGAAAGGAGTTCACTGCTCAAGTGATCAACAATTTGTCGCTTCTCTGGCCTGGCTTGGTGATCATTCATGGAAGACCAAGACATCCTGAATCACAAGGTAAAGTTTGATCCATAATTTTACTAATTGAGAAGAATAATTTTGACAGTGATCTTGACGGCTTACTTATACCCGATCTTCACATTGTTAAACACAACATCCCGCACCCCCCACCCCCCCCCCCTTTCCTATTTTTCAAAAAACACAGAGAGAGCGGGAGGATGGGAGAGAGTAGTAGGAGAGAAAGTGAGGGAGGGGAGAGGAGAGAGATAGAAGGGGAGGGGAGAGTAGGAGACGAGGAGGGGGGAGCGTGTGATAGAGAATACAATTATGTGGGAATGAAGATTGTGTTTAGCGCAGTTAAGATTTTGTTTCATTCCCCCTTGTCATAAAGCTGTATATTGCTATACAACAATAAAAATGTCCTGAGTCCTGTGTCTCTCTCTCTCTTTTTCTCTCGCCCAAATGTTCTCACCTTGTTACTGGTTTTGTGGTTTTGTAGGATGCGTTGAGCGTGGAAACGGAGACATGCAAATGAAGCAAGGAAAATGTATGGATGAACATGGACAAGAGTGGAGCAAAGGACTGAAGTTTGTCACACACGCTATCAACACTTCCGTTTCCAGCACCACAAAGACATCTCCTTATCATCTTGTCTTTGGCCAACTCCCTCGGTCTGACTATACTATTTGGGAAGAGCTGGATCGCCAGGGAATACATGAGGAAGAAAACCTTCCGGAAAACGTCCTGTGCCAGCTGTATCCTGCTACACCTGCTGTGCTGCCACCTGATCCTGCTACACCTGCTGTGCTGCCGCCTGATCCTGCTACACCTGCTGTGCTGCCGCCTGATCCTGCTACACCCGCTGTGCTGCCGCCTGATCCTGCTACACCTGCTGTGCTGCCGCCTGATCCTGCTACACCTGCTGTGCTGCCACCTGATCCTGCTACACCTGCTGTGCTGCCGCCTGATCCTGCTACACCTGCTGTGCTGCCGCCTGATCCTGCTACACCTGCTGTGCTGCCGCCTGATCCTGCTACACCTGCTGTGCTGCCGCCTGATCCTGCTAAATCTGACAATGAACTTTCACTTACAACAGACAGTGGGTCTAGCCTAAACGCAAGTAGTACCAGTTCCAAAAGAGGAAAAGAATTTATACTTCTTAATTGTAATAATTTGGCTGTAGCTACTGGAACAGAGGTTAAAAACCGTGCAGTCATTCATGGAAACAGTGTCAACAGTGCATCGCACACAGTAATCCTCATAGATGAAGTGATGGATCCATCCTTTGTGCCAACAGATGCCAATCCAGCAGAGGAACCACTTGAAACTGGTCAATTCGTTTTGTGGTCCCGATCAGAAATGGTGGAAATGGAAGATGACAGATCGGGTCATAAAGAGGCTCGATTTCGTGCAAGAAAAGCGTACCTTAAAGCTGCAGAGCGCCAACAAAGTCGGTATGAAAAGCGAACAAAAAAGTTATCATTCAAAGAGGGCGACACAGTGGGCATTAAAATTCATAAAGTAGATAGGACAAACACTGGTGCAAAACTTCTCCCTTCCAAGGTACTTACAACAAAAACACAGGATCAAAGTATTAAGTTGTTCAACGTGTACACAACGTCAGGTATTATCAAAAACTGGTTCAGATCAGAGGAACTTGTTGACATGAACAACGTGCATTTTCTAGCCCTAAATCGTGTTGAAATGAGCAGTCTCACAGAGATTAGCCTCATACAAGCATCACGAACATGCACTGGGTGGCAGGCATCTGCTAGTTCTGACACATCAAACGTCTGCAAATGCAAGACGACTTGTTTGACCAACAGATGTTGTTGCAAGAAGGCAGGCGTTATGTGTGGAAGCAAATGACACCCATCAAGATCATGCTGCAAGAATTGATTTTTTGTCTGTGTGTGCATTTGTCTAACAAGTACATATAAATTGGTAATCTTCAGATTTGCAAATTGGCTATTGGTCATCCTCATTTGTACTAGTTCTCATTTGTACTAGACATTAGGAAAAACAAGGATGCTCGTTTTTCCTAGGAAAAACAGGATTCTGCGTTTTTCCTAGGAAAAACAGGATTCTGCGTTTTTACTGGGTTATTTCCAGGATAATCATGGATCCTTGATTTTTCTAGGAAAAATGCAGATCCTTGTTTGGACAATCTCGGATCACCCTCGATAAATCCACCCCGTCCCCAAATCCTCTGTTAAAAAAATGTCCACTTAAAGCAAAAAAAGACGGCGTGTTCTGAGCAAGAGATCCTTCAAAAACCTATCCTGGGTTACAGGGACCTTGGTTTTAATCATGAAAAACTGTCCGTCCCCTTCAGCCTCATCTTAGGCAATTAATCTTTCCTTTCCCACTGATCACACCAGCCTTTTCCCTCCTTGGAAGTCGACCGTTCCATTATATAACGATAGTATAAAAGTCTCGTGCGCCCTCCTTAGTCATTTGACTTCTTCAATGCCTACATGGGTTTGATGAACAGAAATATTTAAGGTTTTTGTTTTTTTTAGTGCATTTGACAAGGAATGGTTTCTGTTTTATATAATTATAATGAATCATCAGCAGCATATTGTCATTAATAAGGCACTGAAAAACTTAAAATCAGAACTTGTGAGTGATCTCTGGTCTTTTGAAATGTTTTCATTGGGTTTGAGTATGGACTTTTTATATTTTTTTCGGGAAATAGGGGAAAGAAGTGAGCGATGAAAGAAAATTCGGACTCTAAGGGGGCGATTGCCTGAAAAGGTTGAGAACCACTGCTAAAGAAAGTGAAATCGAGCTGGGGGATACTTTAAAATAAGGGGGCGGGGGGGTGTTCTAGGATATCCTAGATTATCCGGGGGGGGGGGGGGGTTAAAATAGCATGGGGGATATTCCAAGATGTCACAGCACAGTCCTTGGTAGCGGGAGAACAACAACTAGATCTAGATCTAGAACTAGATTTCGATCTAGCTCTACATCTAGTTCACATTGGTCAGTGAGTATTGAGGGTACATTTCCTGGAGCCATTTGTTTCAGTGCTTTCTCTTGGTTCAAATGGCAGTCATATATTCTTTTACACGTTTATTAGATCTAGATCTAGTCCCCCTCAAATCTTGTTCAGGAATTATTTTGAAAGTGAGAAAGCCCACCAGGCATGATCAGCATTCCACTTTCCCGGAAGTAATAAACCTATGACTTTCGTAGCAACTGCCTAATTGTGAAAGAATGTAGGGAATTGATTTTTCAGACACAATTAGAACTCAATATCTTCCATTTATCATGCAAGAAACTCATATAATATAAAATGTAGGAAGACTTCCGAATGCGTTTTATGGCCATACTTCCTTACAGAAATATTTCAAACTGCAAGGGCAGACGGATCCCCACAAGCCTGACAACAGACAAGGAAGTGAATTTAGAAGTTATATTCTTGGTGAGTTATTCCTGTGCAGCTCCCCATTTTTACAACACAGTAATTCCATATGAGTGACACTATAAGGATATTACATGGACGTGACTTTAGGAGCATCCATGAGCATGGGGTTAGATCTCTATAAGACGTCTAGGTGGATATGTTTTTATATTAAATGTGCCTCTCAGTGATCAACACTCAGAAATTTGCGTCCAACTGCAGTTGTGTAACTCATACGTGGTACTCTTCCCCAGAGGTTTAACATCAGATCTAATTATGGGGCTCAGTGATTACAGTTACAGTGAATGGGTACTTTTCTGCCACCAAGAATTGCATTCTGCCATTTGCTCTGTTTAAGTCTCAAACAAAGTAAAATATCTCCATTGATGCAACCTCGTCCTCCAGATTTGCCAGGGGTCCAAATTTGTTTGAAGTTACTGCTATTAATTTCTGGCATTGTTTCTGCTGGACTTATTCTTTAGCTGGCTCACTTTTGTCTTTGTTACTGCAGCTTTAACAGTGGAGCTTGCTGTCGTGGCGCTTGTGCTGCTACATGCCTGTACTGTGGTGGACTTATGTGTTGCTGAGATTTTCTCAGGTGAAGATCTCAAAGCAGTAGCGAAAGTCATTGGCAGGGTCGTTTTTGGCTGTGTGGCAATGCTTGCATTCCTCGCCTGCGTAAATAAAGGTACTTCCGTTCTGGGCATTGTACCTATGAATGGCTTTCTCTTCAAGCCATTTCGGGAAGCTTTTCTCATAGGCCGTGTGGTTGCCGTGAGTTTGGGCATTTCGGCTTGGCTGTGCAAGCCTTGTCGTTTGCATGCTCTTTGCTGCCGCAGCGAGCACAAACTTGGTTTTTTGCAATTTGACTTGCTGTGTCCATAACGCTGACAGTTGAAGCATCGTATTGGAATTGGGATGTATGGCGACACTGGTACCTGCGGGAAAGCCACCTTGATGTTAGTGGGAGGCTTTATTGTTCTAGACGTCAGAATTATTGAGCTGGTTTCAATCAGCTGATCTCCACGGCGAATTTTGATACGGCGGGCTTTCAGGACTCCTTCAACGTTGTCTAAAATGTCTGCCTCACTTTCTCCATCCAACTCACGGGTGCGAATTACGCCATGGGAGCTGTTCAGGGTTCTGTGGGGCTGAACAGTGACCGGCACACCGTTGAATGACGTCAATTTCAGCAGGTTCAGTGAGTGCTGCTTCTTGTTGTACTCCACCAGCAGTTCGCCAGTTGTCATCCAGTTAACCGATTTCGGTTGTCCAGCGATGGTTTGCAGCCTTTTATGAACTGCAAAGACGCTCAGCTTTGATAATTTCACTTCAGGGTCTTTGCTACTGATCACCAGGAAAGGTGACCAGGCCTGCCCTGATTCACAGATTTTTAAGTCCAGCAGTGGGACCGGTCTATTGTGAGTGCTGGAGGATCCACCTGGTTCCTCCTGCCTCTTTCTCTTCAAGTCGGGAATTGGGGAAGGGTCATTTGAGTGATTGATTTCCATGAGAATTGGAATGGTGTTTCTTTTCCGGAGCTCCCCACACGCCACCGAGTCCAACAAGGGGACACACTATGCTCGGACAGCCAGAGTTCTTGTGCCAGGGCTACTCCAGAGACATACTCCTCACAGGTGTTAATCCTGCCAGGATTGACCCAGCTATCGAATTGCAAAGAATTCGGGGCCTAACCGATTGAGTGGCATGGGCCATACCACCCTTCTGTCTTAGGGGAAGGCCGGGTCAAAGTGGCGTGTTGATGGAGGGCAGTCCGCAGACTGGTCCACTTCAGCCACTGGAATCCCATTCTCTCCCATTACAAGTCGCACCTCATGGTCAATAAGGTGCCCACATTGTGGGGAGGGCTAAGGTGGTCCCATCGTTTCTAGGCCGGGAATCACTCAGCAATGAAAGGGAAGATGAAAGAGAGGAGGGACAGAAGACAAAAGAGAGGAAAAGGGCAAAGGGTGTCACCCAAGGGCTGTCAAGAGGACGGGGGCAGTGGGTCTATTGTAATGCCCGGACCCACGCGGGTTCCAGCGCCTTGTTAACCGGATGTTTCGGAGTGATCCAGGATGGCCTTCGCAGTTACCGTAACTTTCCAGTGGGGCAAACCTACACTGTACTTCGCCCAATCCCAGCAATCCCCTTCTTTGCGCGTTACCGTCACCCGCGACGTGGATGACGATTTGGATTTTTGGGAGACCCGTTGAAAGTAGCCTTTGAGTTTAGTTTTTAGAAGGTTCGACAACCATTCAACGATTTATTCTTTTAACCCTATTACTGGTCTTAACCGATTTTATCAGTCAATTACGGTAGTTCAATCATATTTTTTTTTTTTTTACAATCCTTATCCAGTTTCCTTTCCGAGAGTATAGTTATGGGCTAAAACTGTATTCCAAAAAATTACAGCCATTTTACAAAAACGACCATAATACTTTAAAAAGCTCCTTAGCGCTGGGGAATGTGTATGTAGCAATAACAGGGGTAACCATGTGTTTCATGTTGGCGGAGAAGCACAGAAATATGTGTGTACGCATACATTTCAGTTTAGAATCTTCAGGAAGGACAGTTTTTGTTGTTAATAGTCTGAATGACATGCATTCAAAGACTGCACAAAAATCAGTTTAAGTCATAGACTTCAGTTTTTGGATGAAATAAAAAGGTTAACACCTTCATAAGGTCATAATTTTCTGAGTAATAACAAAAACTTTTTGCCATTTGTGATGGCAAAAATTTTGAATTCATTATTTTATTAAAATGATTTATTTTTTTTTTAGCCTGCAATCTCAATCTAGGTACCTACTTTCAGATTTTGGAACCATGGCAACTGCTCAAACAACAAGAGGTTCAAACGAAGATCTGTTCCTGGGCCAAAACTTTGATCCTTTTCCAAGTAGGTTAAATTTTTATTCCTTCCATTGATGTCTGATGTGTGTAGGTATAGTAAGCTGGCTCTGCTGCTGGTCATCTAGCATGGAAGGAGTAATTTACTCTATTTTCAGGCACTGATTCGTTCAAAAGATCTGATAACATTGATACTAGTACGGTTGAATCAGGTATTACAGAGAAAAAACACACTCAAAGTGCTTAAAAATGGTGTTGTTTTCATTGTATTCATGGTAAAAACCAAATATATTGGAGTTGAAAGAAATTACCACGCCCCGGTTTTACTGCTGAGAAATTCACTTTGCATTTACCTTGTAGTTTATGCAGGCCCCGCAAAACTTGGTGATGCTTATGAATGGGTCAGGAGCAAGCATAATTCAATGTATGCAGAATAAAATTCTGTTTTGTTTGGCGTAAATACCCTTAGTTTCGAATTTCCAAATTCAATTTAAATTGAAAATACCTGGGGAAAAAATCGTGTTTTTCTATTGGATTCCAGAGGAAATTCGTGCAAAGTCTGGCATCACTACAAAGCTCGTCCATGTTTCTTTCAGAATATGTAAACATTACCGGTACTTAAATTCTGTGTCTCTCCCAGTTAAGCAAAGTGGAATTTCAGCTGAACAGTATTGATCTAGCTGCTTTGCCATGCTGCTCCATTACCAACCTGATATGAGAAAGTGCTTGAGTTTGGTGATTTTGACTATGATGTTGGTTAGAGAAGAAATTGCTCGTTGCCGAATTGCTCAGCTGTTCACGTGGCAAAAAGAAACAGAAGTGTTGCTTTCATAAAAAGCAAGTCCTTGACAACGAGAGCCCAGCTCTTTTGATTTTGTCGGAAACTTGTGACTGTACTTAGAAAGAGAGGAAAAAGGTCAGAGATCAAAATGCAGATAAGAGAAAATAAAATGATAGCAAACCAAGAGAAACATACAGAAAGAAATAAAATCAGTTAATGCACATGCCAGTCTAACACCTTGGTACGAAACATGGTGGCCTTTGCATAAGTGTTGAAGAAGTTTACTCTCCTTGAGCAAATTCAAAGACACAAATAAAAATAAAAGAAGCTCTTATAAAAATGAAATTCAGTTTCAAAAAATTCTCATCAAAGCTGCATGGGGCTACCCCGGAGCTGGCCGAAAAACTGAAAAATCATTTACATGGTGATCTCCCACATATAATTCAACCCCTTGAGTGAAATTTATAAGCTCCTATTTCAAGCTGTGAGTTTACACCAACTAAATTAATTATTCCTTTTTTTTTTAATCGTGGCAACACTTTATAATTGTTTTCTTCTGTTGGTAAAGATTGTTGTTGTGTGCTAGATGTGTTGAAGTGAGGAAAATTTGCAATTTTCTCATACATGGTATTTTTAATTCTTTACACCTTATCTTTAGCTTATGTGTATTTCAAATTGATTTGATACGACAGCATTTGCATAATTTGTATTTTTTGTATTTGTATAACTCTTTAATCCCATTTGGGAAATTTGCCTTTGTGCCACTGCAGCCCAGTTATAACCGGAGCAGGCACGTCGTCGCCACAGTGCAGTGCCGGTCGGCGGTTTTTTTTTTGTAATGCCTTACTTTGCTTTCCTGTCAATATTAAAACAACTCCATAGGTTTTTTCACTATGTTCCTACGATTATTTGAAAGTTAAAATTCATTCTTTTTACCTCCCTTGCTACATTTTGCGAAAACATAATTTCTGGCCACATTTACATCACTAAAACAAAACTTTGTAATGTTTTCAAAGCCCTGAAAAAAGTTGAATCTCTTCCTTATGTTGAAGACTGTGTGTTGACTAAGTTACTTGAATGTGGGTGAGATATTGAAGAAAATATTGATACCCTAACTTTGCCTTGCAAGCAATGTCGCAATATGATCTCATTCAAGCAACATTTTGAAAAGGACATAAATTTCTTAAAAATGATGATACAGACTTACAGTTGGTACCAACATAACTCAGAATAACAATGACTTTGCAACTAAAAGTAAGAAAACAGGATATCTTCGTATGTAAAAATCAGTTTATATGGTACATAATGTGAAAGCAAATAGGAGAGAAATATTTCCATCAAACCACTGTGTTTGAGTATACTTGTGCACTCGCTGAGCTGAGCTAGTGATACAGATTGAACACATGTTATCATATTCAAATTTCAAGAGAATACAGATCAGATACTCTTATGATAAATCAAAAAGAAAAGCAAAGATTAACACTTACTTTTGTCAAATCCAGGTAGCTTATGTGGCTTGTAAATTTATGGTGCACAGGTCTTTTGTATTGGATGCATTTTTTAAAATGTAAACTTATCTGTTTAACCATTTGTGCTTTTCTGTGACCAATAATAAAAAATGTCTGCAATTTTGTTTACAAACTCAAAGAAAATACTGTTGTTATTTTGGTCATGTATTTTCAGGACAAGAGATATCCCTAAGCCGGGACAGAATAAAGAAAGCTCATTTAATATGTGAGGCAGAAGTTGAGGCTGAGCCAAAGGAAGTATCTGATGGGCTTGGGCATCACTTTGTGTACAATGGTAAACAATTTGACAGTCTGTGTGGATGTGCTTCTAATTTTTGTTGTTGTTGTTGATTGTTTTTTACAACTGCTATATTAGGGAATATAAAATTTGAATTCAAAAAATGAAATTCTAAATCATTAAATGTCAGTGATCACCATTAAGCATAGTTAATGAGGAAATATTGAGAACTGCCAAGATACAAAACAAGAAAGGTTGAAGACATTTAAAGGGACGTGCGGCAGTGAAAATCATGATTGATTTTGTGTTCTTGGTATTTTCGTAGTCAGTTAATTGTTATTTATCTTTCATGTCTGAAAGTTTCTATTCAAATAAATAACTTTAAACTGTTCAAGTCAAGTTCCAGTTTGTACATGATATCATGGAGTTTGTCTCACTTTAGGTACACATTATTAAGGCATAAAATGCATTGGAAATGATGGCATGTAGACTTTAGTTTTCACAGCAACACACCCCCTTAATAAGTTATTTCTTCAAAGGGTGGGTCCCAACAAATTTGAGCAAACCTAGTTTAAAATACATTTATAAGCATTCATTGATTTTGTATATGATGAAATGATTTTCCATACATGTCCACTGCAAGTGAGAGGTGGCAGTATAACTTCATCTTGCCTTAATGGTAGTGGATGAGTGGAAGGGGGCAGAAAATAGAGAGATCAATTGGTCATCTGTGTTGGTCTTGGGAAGTGGTGAAACAGTCTCTGCTGTAAAGCTGTAAAGAAACCTGTTGGTGGTTTTAGGTGCGTCTTCTTTTCTGTGGGTACATCCACATTAATAAAAAATAATTTCTATGTCAGAGTTGAAGCAAGCTCCTGAACTGAAACTAAAAGACTGAGGTTGGGGAGAATTTATGTGAAAGATATGTAAATGAAAACAGTGGTGCAGTTGTTGTGGAGTTATGGCACTCTGGATGTACGCCATATGTCCTAACATTGATCATGCCAGAGCGCTGTGGATGTACACTGTACATTCTGACTAGTGAGAATGTGCTGTTCAGGAAAGGGTTGGAAAACATGTGGCATGGGCAGCGAGGGGATTAAATGTACTGCAGGTTGAAGGTTGATGTTGCATTGTGTAATGATAAGATGAAAAGGTCACCTGGAAATTGGATGGGAATGAGAGGCATCAGCATTTTGTAAAAAGATCGAGCCATGATAGAGAGATATCCAAGGGCATGCCAAGTGGTGGTAGTAAAGGAAATTTGCTCTTATTTCATGCAATTAAAAGTCTTGAATCATCAGTAAAGAGAACCTGCTGATGAATGCTTCTTTTTTGTGTGTATGCACACTACAGAACAGTTTCGCCGGCAAGTTGGACGAACAGTGGCCAAACACGGGGATGACCTTTATAACTCACATCAATCCAAAGCCAAACAGCAGGATTCTTCAGGTAAGTGCTATTTATTATCCAAGATGAGCAAAATGAGTCTTTGTTCGGCAGCTTTGCAAGCTGATGAAAATCAGATAAATTTGAGACAGCCAAGGAAGCAGAAAAGCATGAAGGGCAGTGTGACCCGTTGCTGCCAAATTTAGTCCTTATCAGGAGGAAAAATGGAGGGGAGGAAAAAAAAACAAGAAAAAAAGAATGGATGCGTCCCCAAAAAAATGAAAAAATTGGTGATTATGAATGAAGGAAAAAAAGTATTGCAAAAGGAAATGATTGTGAGGACCAGAGGTGGGAGTGAGATTTTTGTCTATCCCAGCCTGTGTAAGTTCATGTATCATCATGTGTTCATAATACTGTGCAAGTTTACAGCTATGTTCAGGCCTGTGAAGTGATTTCAGTCCTATGAAAGTTTTCCAGTTTCTCACCTATGTCAATAGACTCAAGGAATGAGGTGCACCACTATTATGTCAAAAATACAGCTAGTCTATTCATGCATCAGGTTTAGATTCCTGTATTATTACCTTCAAAAGTAGTGATGGAGCGAGGGTCAGACTTTGGTAAAGCTGTCTTTATTAAGAGCCAGTAACTGTAAGTTGTTTCTGGTTTTAGGTACCCTGCCATTCTGTGGGCAGTAGGTAAGTCCATTTGGACATGCATCTGATACACTTGCATGAGCTTTTTTCGTTCTGTTCGATAGCTGTTATTGCTTTAAAGTCTCGGGTGAGCCTCCATGAATATTCATGGGTCGAAAGAATTTTAAAATTAAACGAGCCTTACCTGTAAGGTGAGGTTTGATTGTAATTCTGCCGACCCACAATATTCAGGAGGCTTAACTGCCCACCCGATAGCCCTCCCATGATGTCTTTGTTCAATAGTTTGATTTATCACATTTTGATTGATTTGACTAATAACAGCCTTTCACCTTTAAATTGTGAAGCCAGCCACGCATGCACGGCTCTCTTGGTTAAGCCTCCTAAATATTGTGGGTAGACAGAATTACAATCAAACTTCACCTGACAGGTAAGGCTTGTTTGATTTTAAAATTTCATGACAGGAAGAAAGAAACGAGACATGTGGATGAAGTAAGGATGAAGCAAAAATGTGTTGAATGACCAGGGTAACTCTGTCAGTGGTTCAGCAAAATTTTTTACGTCTCTGTACACAGAAACGCCCTGGCTGGGTGTGTCGGGGCAAGTCAAAGGAGTTGTCTCGAGTGTTGTGGATTTGGAAAAAAGAGTAAGTAGGATTAAGTTTGCCATGACTCAACAGTCAAGGGGGGGGGGGGGGGGAATAACAAATTCGAGGTATTTTTTTCCCTTTTGAAAATGCCATAACTTTCAAAGCCCTCAAGCCAGAATAATAAATTTGATATCAGAATTCTTAGCAAAGCTAACTCTATCAGACTTGATGGCAATTGGTAACTTGATCCATTTTAAAAGTGATATCTCTAAAAAGAGAAGAGTTTATTTTAAGAAAGTTTGAAATCCATTGATTATTGAAAATTTGTGTGTAGTGAGGGCAAAATCATGTAAGTCAATAAGCGAGTCTGTAGTTCATATACATTTTTGAGTAAAGGATAAGATATCAAGGACTTTTTAGGTCTTTAGGTTATGAAAGACAGTTTTAATTCTTTCTGTTCATATTTCAATTTCTGCCAATATTTATCACCAGGGAGCTGATCCTCAGCAACTGGAACAAGAGAAAGAAAGAGCCTGGGACGAGTTTAAAGGTATCATGAAGAACAGCGTAGCAGACACTAATGTTGCTGACAGCTACAAAACTTTAGGAGCTGTTTTACTTACACTCCGCGGTCTCAGTGATCTTCCCTCTGGTACCATGGGATATGTCCATAGTTTGTACACACGCTACATCAGTGAAACGGAACTGAACAATGTTTTTCAGCGTCAATGGGTTGGACAGATTTTGAATTGCAAGATGTTTTTGATAGGTGCAATATACCAGATGTAAGGTTGAGACTGTCGTAAACTTTTATTTACGAAATGAACCTAATCCAAAAGTTGTCATGTATCTGATGTGATGGATACAGCATGACATATGTGTAAGTACTGGCTTGAAGTTTCCACCTAAGTGGATGAAAATTGCATGCAAAATGTTGACAGGCATGAAAAGTTCACCTCTGAGCATTGCATTCTATACCTGGCTGCTGCATTCGTTTTCAACACAAGTGAATGAGTTTTTTTTTTACCCAGTACACCTGTTTACAGTAATTTATATTGTTGTATATCATTGTTTTCGCCTGGGAGCTTTTTTTTTTACCCAGTCATGTAGACAGCATGTCTCAGGCAGTATATGTTTAGGAAAAAAAAGCCATTGAAAATCAATAAATCAGAAAATCTGGCAAATAATGCTTAAACATGTGCAAAAATGAATGCCATGGGTTTCCGAGGACTACATAGAGTTTCAATTTCCAGAAGGCATTACAATAGTTTCAAAAGCTTTAGAACCTCAGCAAATTTTTGCCCAGCTATGGTGACAAAGGTAATACAGTAAACAACGATTAAGCTGAAGTCGGCGGGACCACGGATTTGTTTTCGGTTTAGAAAGAGTTTTGGTTTCCCGATAGGAGGCTTGAAAAATGCCAGTTTCAAGAGACGTAGCCCAAATCACTATCGAAGGAGACAAATGTAAGTGCATTTAAGCAAAAGAGATTAACACGACCTCTGTTGCTCTGTGCTTTTGACTGAGAATGAGGATGGGCGATTGCTCAGGGGTAGGGACACATGAAGTATGGACATGCGGGCGAATGTGGGCTAATTCTCAGAGTAGGGAGATATGAGTGTGGACAGGCAGTACAGAACTGCCATCCTGCTGATTTTGTTACCGTGACCGCACACGATGCCGTGAACTAAGCTGTCCGCGGTCGCTAGTACACCTTGTGATCTTTCCGATGTCATACATCTACACGCAAGGTCACCCGCAATGCGCCTGTTGCTGTCTGATTTCAGACCAGCGAGGTTATAATAGTCCCTCTCCTACTCCTATAGTGCTGCCGCTCCCATGTAGGCCTATACGACCTGGGAGAATGAAGCATGCTCTGCTCGGGATTTTGTTTTTCGAGGGGGGGGGGGGGGTGGGCGGATGGTACAGTAACTTGACCCGGGCTATGGCAAAAATTTGAAAAATCACAATAGACTGGTGCCACTGAAGCCAGCAACTTTCTTTTTGGTTTACTCTATTTCGGTTTAGCGCTAACTTGTTAACAAAGATAAAGAGGAAAAAAATCGGAGCTTTCTATTTTCTTTCGGTTTATCCATTTTCGGTTTAACCGTTCTCCACTGTATAAAAGTTAATCTATCGACTTCAGTTGACCATTTTGTACCATTTGTTTTCATTTGTGTTTACATGCACTTGTAAGCTGTATCATAGTTACTTAAATGTACTTACAGTTTCTGTTCTAAAAAAAATTTGATGATGCAGCTTGTAAAAGTGAGGAAATTTTCTGGAAAACATGTAATTTAGCTTAATAATATTTCAGGATTATGTGTAAACCATTTATACTGTTGTGTTCCAGACGTACTGATCGCTGTGATGCAATAGAGTGCCATAATTTTATGTTGCTGGGTATGGTACTGTTACGCATAAGCCTTGCGTGGCCCTTTGCCCGCCACGAGTGAGCAGAGATTGTTTAGTGGGGGTGGGGCGAATTTGTTGCACAAGGCCAATCGTGAGTTAAATGCTTACGGCTCTGTATTTTTGTAGATGAATAGAAAAACAAGCGTTTGCCCCAGCCTATTTAAGGGGGATGACATTTCTCTACGGGGGACAAGGTGGTCTAGAGGCAAGGTGCTCGCCTCTCATGCCAAGGGTCCCGGGTTCTAAACCCGGGCAGTGCAGGCATGTTGGAAAGTGGATTTTTCTCATATATTCAAGTCCCTGGTCCTATTGGGGGGTAGGATCGAGTAGTTCTTGGAAATTGGATTTTTCTCATATTTTCAAGTCCCTGGTCCTATTGGGGGGTAGGATCGAGTACCTAGTCTTCTCGGATAAGGACGAAAAAATTCGGAGGGCCCGTGTGCACGTTGCGCACGTTAAAGATACCTTGGCAGTTGGAAATCGTAAAGAGCAGGCCGAAAGGCCGCTGCCCGGGCAAAATTGAAATTAATAGATTAAAATTTATCCATACCATCTCTTCCCCCCCCCCCGGCCAGAACAAGAAATAATAAAACAAGTAAAGTGAGGTGTAAATGCCAAAGGCAGTGAACCTCCTAAAATAAAGACCTCAAATCTACGGGGTCCACAATCAAGCAACCGCCTTGCAGTGAGGAAGAGGGACGCGGTTGTTTTACCAGTTGTCCTTTTGTTAGTTCTACCTATGTAGTGTTATGTTGATGTTTGCTTTGTGAAACTTGTCGATGTTGGAGGGACAGCCGTAAATGTGGACATTTTAATTGTATACTTCACTGGGTTTACTTTAACCCTGTTCAAACGCAGATGTTATGATTGTACAATACTGAATATAACTACACTTTATATTGTCATGTAGATTTTATAAATTGACTACACTCATAATCGATATCTGATCTGTATTCAATGTTTCTATAGATACATATCGTCGCTGCAGGATTCTAAACGGCTAACTCTGAAAATGCAGTGTGCTGGTTTTTTCCGGAATTAAGAGTGACACCACATGACACATCCTATAAATACAATAAGCCCTGGATATGTGATTGGAAATATTTTTAGTATCAGTACCGATTCCCAGCTCCAAAATGTGTATAATAGCCTTGCTTTTCAGTTTTTTCACTCTCCTGTAAAATTTACAAAAACCGAGTTAACCGTTCAGAATCCTGCAGATATGTCTTCATTCCCCATCTTTTGATGGCAGAATCCTGCAGGTGTTTTGGAAACAAAACGTTTGCTCAGTCATACATGTATTTACAAAAATGATTCCTCTATAGTTTGACTGATGATTGCCTTTTCTAGATCCGAGTCTTTCAGTTCTGTCTTTGATGATTGTTTGTGGGTAAGTTCATTGACGGTGTTGTGTTGCTAATTTCAAGCATCCACTGAATCACAGGACTCAACTCAGAACTGGAAGATTGGGTAGTGGTAGTACAGACCAGATTACTCTCACATTTAATGTTTATTTAACATGCAGACCACTACAAGGGTAAGAACATGTATAATCTCACTGGTGACAAACATATATACATTGTATACATAATCAGTTACAAATATTGTCCAACATCAACATCACAACCTCCCAGTACACAGAAATGCACATGTAAACCATCCTTGACAAAAAACCATCCACCAGAACACATACACATGCCGTCAACCCAAACACACACACAATTACATTATCAGCACTTTCAAATAAGGGAAACAACTACAGGGGGAAACACTCATGCCATGTCCTATAACATTTAACAGTTGGCAATGAAAACTGGATGTATTTAGAGACCTTAAGTTGAATTTTGTCTGCAGGAGAGAAAATATGACTGGTGATACAGCTGAGTGGAGACAGATTGGTGTACCAAACACCAAAACTCTCATGTTGTCCCCAGAATGTTGTGGATTATCTTCCATGCAAAATATTGTCTCATGTATGTTGTACCAAAGATTTTTTAGAATCCTTGAATGCAAAATATTGTCTTGTGTGTATTATCTCTAAGATTTTAGAGATTCCTAGAATGTGAAATATTGTCTTGTAAGTGTTGTTCCTAATATTTCAGAGATTTCTTGTATGCAGGACATTGTGTGTTTTGTCCCTGAGATTTTAGAGATTCCTTGTATGCAAAATATTGTCTAGTGTATGTTGCCCGTAAGATTTTAAAGATTCCTTGTACCGTATGCAAAATGTTGTTTCAAGTATGATGTTTTTGTGAACTTTATTATTTTTGTTGTTCTGAGATAATAATTCAGAGATCATTATGATCACACCTTTTTACTCTGATCTTCTGTGATCCAGTGGCAGCTTTTTTTCTTTCTCTGTTTGTTTTTTTTGTAAAAACATTCCAAGTTTTGATATACACTATATTGTAGATATGTTTGATGTCAAGAAAGCCTTTTATACATCAGAATAAGAAATGGTATCAAATGCTCAATGAATATTATTACATATCTACTGTACTGAATGAATTAGTTTGTCTGTGTATGTTGTTACACATTCAAGATATGAAACAAACAAACTTATCAACATATATATAATTATGTATTAGCATTAGTTACCTAATAGAAAGACAAGACTTTCCCCAATTGAAAATGTTCGTTTGTTCCAACTACCAACTTTAGGGGTGATATCCTATTTTTGAAATATTTTTTTTAGGCACATTACTTTAGTAGATAGCCGTGTTGTCAAAATGATACATGTACATGTACACTGAAGTGTGATTCTTTATGAATACTTTATAACTCATGCTTGAAAGAATAGCAGTGGTGACAAAATACATATGCTGTAACTTGTGTCAAGTTAGTTTCTTATAAACCCAAGTCATGTGAAGGATGTTAATTTAAACAAAAAAGCTCATTTGCCAATATCTACAAAACTTAGAACTGACTTCTGAATTTGAAAAAAATTTGTCTTTGTTTGAATTTATTTGTTGATGTGACACAGATATATTGAGAGTAAAATCCAGGCTAAGTGTTTCTGACAAACTTAAAAACTACAAATTAAAAATAGAAGTTTTACATCTCTATAATTTTCCAGTTTTATTTCTTGTTGTGAGAGAAATGAAGAAGAACAAAGTGGAGTTTGAAAGTATAAACATAGATAAATTACATTCAAATATAGATCTACTAAATCTTAACTATGGCCTGATGATTGTACCCAGCAAAATGACAGAACTCTGAAAATGCAAATCTGCTATGCTCCAGGGACAATGTATTTGCTGAACCTGTGAAAATGAATGTAAATGTCTAAAGTACGTACAGATTCAACTATTTCTTTGAAATCCATTGCAAAATTTGGAATAATTTTCAAAATATGATGTAGAGATGAGAAAATTCAGGATGAAAAAGGGATGGAAACCAGATCCCTTTGCTGCCCGAACACATATTTTGAGCCTGTTAATATGACCGCACAGCAAAGCAGACCAAAGTAAAAAGCCATCTGCATACATGTATATGTATTTTATGTAGTCCATAGATCTTTAAAAATGGAAGATAAAGGTGAAACTAAATACAGATGAACTCATTGCCTAGGCATCATGATCACACAGCAGAGAAAGGGAACAAACTTGGGGCCAGCATGTTCCTGAACCATTTTTATATTTTATATGAAGCTGTTTACTTTAGGCCACGCTGGAAAAATGTTTGATGAATTTGTAAGTTTGCTTTTTAAGTTATTCTCACATGGTATTTTGAGTGAAGAAAGCTGTCAGAATTTTTTGGAGGTGAATCTTGAACTTTTGCGACTTTACATTTACTGAAGAGGCTTTGGAAATGATTTTGATGAAGGTTCAGACGAGGAAACGGAAGTTTACTTGACATAGATGAAAGTGACAGTGGTCAAGTTGAGGATTTTTTTTATTTTTGACAGAGAGGGAGGTACCTTTGACAACTTACCATGGAAACCCCCTTCAAACAATGAGTTTGAGTTAAATTTATGCCAATGAAAAGCTGTAAGAATGCTCTTTCTTTTGTGTATAACAAGTTAGCCAAATGTAAATGTGGACAGTGCATGAAAAGTGTTATAAAAGCTGTCCATGTTACGGGAGGCTGGCAGGACCCAAAGGCTGGGTAGGCAATGAGTTAAATTTAGCGTCTAGCTGGGGCAATAAATGTGTGGGCGAGGTCCAAAACAAATAAAACTTTCAGAAATCGTTTTGTGCCAAACCGGGATTTGAGTATCATGATTATGGCTGGTAGGTAGTGAAAATATCATTGAAGGTCACTTGACCTATATTACCATCCATGGACAGTCGCAATAACGTGGGTGTCGTCTCGGCTACTACAAGATTACATCCTCTCATAGATCACATTCTCCCGTTCCTTCCAAAAAGAATAAAGACTATAATCACCAGCTTTGGTTGGTTCTCACTTAGTGCTTTTCTCTAGTCCCAGAGTAAGGGATCGCACAGATTCACAGCATACCTCTCTCTGTGAAAGTCTTGGGTACCATAGATCAGGGGACTGTAACCTTCCAGAGAAGAGGAGCCTAATTATTTGAGGTTTACAATTGACTTCTACCAAACTGTGAGCTGCAACACGCATGAAGTTCATACACATGTAAAAATACCAGCAGAATTTATCTAAGTGAAAGATTTTGTTCCCCCGGCATTTAAGAAAAGGAAATGACAGAAATGAGCACTCTAAGCACCGATCCTTGCCATACAACAATGGCTCCTTACCGGACCGTGAAAAAACCTGTTTTTTCTTATATCCGTATCATGGCATTATTTCCACACTGTACCTCAAACTACCCCCATAATTATGCGCTCTCTACATACACACACAACAATGCAAAGCTATATCTCTACATACACACACGACAATGCAGAGCTATATCTCTACATACACACACGACAATGCAAAGCTATATCTCTACATACACACACGACAATGCAAAGCTATATCTCTACATACACACACGACAATGCAAAGCTATATCTCCACATGCACATACGACAATGGAAAGATATTATACCCCCCCCCCCCCATACACACACAACAGTGCAAAGATAATATATCCCCACATATACACACGGCAATGCAAAGCTATACCTCCACATACACACATGACAATGCAAAGATATACATTACCTCCACATACACACGAAAATGCAAGATATACCTCCACATTATATGCACACGACAATGCAAAGAAGATATATACCAGTTACCACACAAACATTCACTGATAATACGTACCATTTACATCCGGCCACGAGCACCGTCCACTCTCGGCGCAGTGAGCCAGCGCTTAGTGCAATGGATTTGCATAGAAAATAAGACACAACACCGATGAGTTTCGCTTCCAGAGGTAGTTTCATCCTCAAAATATTTTTGAAATATGTGGTATGTAATTAATAATGAATTTTTCTGTAAAGCAAAGCTAAAATGGCGGGTGAAGAAAGGAAAAAGAGAAACAAATTTTTCACGAGATGGCATAGGCAAAGATCTAGTAATGTGCGTGCGGTTTCCCCGGCATCTCCTGCGATAAGTTATTTTTAGCCACTGACAGCGCTTGGGACTCGACTGCTAGCGATTGTACTGCCATGCGTTTCTGATGCAACAGTTGATGTGCTTATCGACAGTGGTGTATTTTTCGTGAATTTGGAAAAGAAAAAGAACTGGAGGAAGAACGAGAAGAAAGAAAATCCAATGTTAGTCTGTTATTGTTTAAGGAAAGTCCTTAATGCGTTTTCAAAACCCTTCACAGTTCCCGCTATTGTTTACTTTCTTATTTGCATTTGCTGCTGGGAGACAGGGCGCGCGAGTTGCGTCATGAACGGAAAATCCAGCCTCGGTCCCATGTTATTCTAAAAATTTACTAGATCTATCTTCGGTATAATGGTAGGCTACATTAATAAAACGATTGTGACATTGCTACCACATTTAAAAAGGGGAAAAAATAGCCAGAGGTTTCTACAACGAACTACTTTATAATTACAAAGTAAGCGACCTCTAGCAAGGTCTAGGGTGAGAGCTGAACGCTAATCAAAACTCGGCGTTTTCTCCGTTGCTCACTTCGCTCACGCTCACGCCACAAAGAGGCGCTGCCCAACAGGTGCACGCGAAAACCCCGAACTGTCTCATCTTATCATTTCTAGTCCTGTGAAATTATGTCTACACACAGTAGTAAATCCAGTTAACTGACTCAACTGTCAGTTGTCATGCGAGTTAGGGTGCACGCTAAAAATGTCACAATAAAAATTGCATGGGAAGAATGGAACTAATAGAAAAATAAGAAAAAAACGGCACACTTAACAAACTACGAATTTTTTGCATTAAATTTTCATTAAATTATACATTAAAGCAATCACATTGCTCAAGAGAACGATCTGCCATTTGTTCCTGTGCCATATTTACCAACATTCGTGAGTTGGCCTTGGACTAGTGGTCAAAGTGCCCTTATGTGGCAAATTTATCCTGTGTGCTGGATGTTATCTGTGTCAGTCATGGAAAAAGTGATTGTGAAGCTGCAGCGCAGAGTAAATTCGTGTACATAATGTGCAGACCGATGAGCAATGCATTATTGTTGATAAATGTACGTGTTTGATCCGGAGTCTAGTCAGCAGTGTTACGCCAATCCAACTTGGATTTGTATAGGAATTCCGGCAGAGCTATCAGGATGGCCGTAGCAGTGGCTTCCTTACATGATCCGATCTCGGCGCGATATGGTAACCAGCGGTCTGCGTAGTTAGTAACGATGTCATTCCAACAGGCAAACGACGTCAATCTTACACGTAGGATGTCCATAGAGTTGCTGGCTGGATTAGAACCATCTAAGCGATGTGACCTATCCCGCTACTCGACATCAGTTTTGTGTTCCATCGTTGAACGATGAAACACCAGTGTGTCAGTTGTCTTTAAATTAATAATTCATGATTAAATTTCAGTGCACTCACTTTTTTAGCAACTGGCAGGTGCTCTCTATCTCCATCTCTCTTTCTCGCTCTCTGTCTCTCCCACTTTCTCTCTCTCTCGCTCTTTCTTTCTCCCTCAGTCTCTGTCCCTGTCGCTGTCTCTCTCTCTCCCGGTCTGTATGTCTCTCTTTCTCCCTGTCTCTCTCTTTCTTACTCTCTTTCTGTTTCTCTGTCTCTCTCACCCTCTCTCTTTCTCTCTCTCGCTCTCTCTCTGTCTGTCTGTCTGTCTGTCTATCTCTCTCTCCCTCTATCTCTTTCTCTGTCCCTGCAGGTACACAAGAGTGATACATTATTTGAGTTGCCCAGTCCGAAAAACTACAGGTACAGGTATTTAACCACCGCATGAGAACAACAGTTACTGTCCTTCTATTCGAAGCGCACACGGGTGATTTTTTAACTCTGCAAAGTGAACAGTAACATTACAATTACCGGTAACTACATGTAAATAGTTCATCGGACCGGCGTCTAAAAAATCACTAGTGTGCGGATGCCATATAGCAGTCTGAACGCTGGAAAGCACATGTACATCCTGCTCTGTTACGTAGAGGACGTTTCTTTTTTGTTGGTGTTTGGTTAAGCAACTCCTGACATAAAAATCACTTCAAAATCTGATTAGATCTAATCCCAGACGTAGACAGTTGAGACGGGATCACGATGGCCCCAACTGAAAGGTACAGAGCGCTTCATTTTTGTTGTTGTTGTTGGTTGGAATTCATCGACTTTATTAAAACAACAACGACAACAACAATAACAAAACTAAATACTAAGGACAGAAAAAGACAAACGCATATTTTGTGTCAATTGTTCGACTTTAATTCGATCACAACTCCGTCGAAAATGAGAAGGGGGGGGGGGGATGGGGCGGGTTGAACTACATTTGACCTCCGCACTATTGACCATCATCATGTCCGTGGACGTATGGTTTAAGTCACTAGAACCATTCTTTCACGCTGTTGTTACAAGTACGTACGCTCCCCAAACGTTTTGCGCGAGGGCCACCTACGTACCCGTGCTATCCTTAACCCCTTCCTGATCCTCAAACCTAAATCTTATGGAATCCATAACCCTGCCGCAACCCTTTCAACCAAAACACAGGAGGAAAACAGAAAGAAAATCTGAAAGAATAATCAATTAAGGCTGTTGTTAAGAGTATTGCGGGTGGAGCTCTCTAGCTTTAATAATAATAATAATAATAATGGATGGCATTTATATAGCGCATATCCATTAAAAATGCTCTATGCGCTTTACAGAAGCAACAATCCATGTCAACATACATGGGTAAAACGATAATAAAAATCAAACATGGTACTCTTAATTAAAATAAAAGGGAGCATACAGAAACATCCTTATTAAAGCTCACACACACAACCACAATTAATACACACATACAATGCCCATACACCCACGTGCGCGCGCACACACGCACAGATGCCAAGCTTGGATTTTACTCATTGCTCAAAGTATGATGAAAATAAAATTGTTTTGAGCCGTTTCTTGAAAGCTTCCAAACTCTCAGCTTCTCTAGTGGACTTCGGAAGCTTATTTCACATGAGTGGGGCAAAATATGAGAAAGAGCGCTGGCCGTACACCTTATAATTTAATTTAGGTTTAAGAAGGATGGTTATATCACTCGATGATCTGAGTGCTCTTGAAGGTACATAAGGTGTTAAAAACTGGTGTAGATAATCTGGGGACAAGTTGTTTAAGGACTTGTAGCATGTTAAGCAAATTTTATATGTGATGCGTTCTTTCACTGGGAGCCAATGTAGTTCCTTCAAAATAGGAGTCACGTGATCATGTTTTTGTTTCTTGGTAATTATTTTAGCAGCAGCATTTTGTACCCTTTGAAGTTGCTGTATGTTTTCTTCTGTTATGCCAACTAATAATGAATTGCAGAATCAAGCCGTGACAGTACAAGTGATGTTATCAAAGTTTTGGTGATATCAGAAGTCAGGTATTTACGAATGCTCCCTATATTTCTTAGCTGAAAATACATGTTTTTGCAAAGAACAGTTATGTGGGATTTCATTGACATATCTTGATAAAAAATTACTCCTAAATTTTTCACTTGCGTCTGGGCTGAAATTTCATGGCCATTGATGTTTATGCTGACATTATCAATTTCATTACATAAGTTGCTACGAAAAAATATGACTTCAGTCTTGTCTTCGTTTAGTTTCAATTTGTTATTGAGCATCCATTTTCTTATATCATCAATACAACTGGTGATTCTATCTATAAGACTTTGTACATTGTCAATGGTGGTAAATCCATACAGCTGAGTATCGTCAGCATAATGGTGATAATTGAGGGCATATAAAGAAATTATTGTTGAGAGACTTTGAGTGTACATTGTAAAAAGAACAGGACCAAGAACTGATCCTTGAGGAACCCCGTACTTTAGAGGTAACATATCTGACACATCATTACCAATTTTTACCGATGTAAACCTATTTTCCAGGTAAGATCTAAACCACATAAGAACAGTGCCTGACAATAAAAATGACTTTTCCAATCTTTCTAGTAAAATTTCATGGTCAATTGTGTCGAAAGCCGCTGATAAATCTAGTAAAACCATACTCTTTTATTATCAATTTCATTGAGAGTATCTGATTTTAAAAGCACAGTCTCTGTACTGTGGTGAGTTTTATAAGCGGATTGAAAAGGTTCTTCCATGTCATCAGAGAGTATAGATGTACAGAGAGGGTTCACTATTGGTTGATTTGCACTGCGAGACACGGGAGGCGCCGCGAAACCATTGTTAGCATGGAGCGGAAAGTAGGTCGCTGCGGTAAACAAAACCGGTTTATGCATTTCCACGGGGCGTGAGAACTTACTAACGGCTCTAAATAGTTTCAGTCAGCCCAAAAATATGAACAAACCATACTAAAGAGATATGCACACCGTCTTTGGTGAAGAAAGTCCCTTTCAATTCTTCAATTTCTTGTTTACCGCAGCGACCTAGTTTCGCGATTTGGCGGAAGTGAACCCTCTCTATACATCTAAGCTTATACTCTCTGATGTCATTGACTTTTAAATGGTGTTTTGATTTGTTGCAAGACCGTTTTTTCGAGAATTTTGGATAAAAAGTTGAGATTTGAAACCCGCCTAAAATGTTTCATATCGTTTTCATCAAGACCTTGTTTTTTTTTAGTAATGGTTTAATAATTGCTTGTTTATAAAGGTCAGGTACTATTCCAGTGGTAAGTGACTTATTAATAAAAATGAGTAATATAAGGTGCAATATCTTCTATGCACATTACTAACAATGAGGTGGGGATTGGGCCTAAGTCACATGTTTTAGCAGGGGATTCTTTAATATATTTAATAACATCTTTTTCAGATACTTCCTCAAATTCACACGTAGTTTTCTTATTTGTAAGAATCTAGGATTTTCACAAGCAGCTGTGTCTGTATTCGTCATTTCTGAGTCTAAATCAGTTCTTATGGTTTCTATTTTGTCGTCGGAAAAATACAGAAAATGATGAGAGAGTTCTTTATCTGTTCCAGGTGGAAGCCTCGTACATCTCTCCCGTCCCAGTAGTCAGTCGGATAGTTGAAAAAGTTCTTTACACGATTCCACATTTTCAAATTTATTAGCATAGAACTGTCTTTTGTTATTTTCTATGAGAATGTTGACGCTGTTTCTTTGGGTTGTTAAAATCTGTTTGTGTACGTGCAGGCCCGTCTTTCTCCACTTTCTCTCGGCTTTCCTTCGTTGTTGTTTGGCCTCTTTAATCTGTAGAGTAAACCACAGTGATGCTGGTCTTGGCGAGATGTTACGGGTGACTATATGAGCATGTTTTAGAGTCACAAAAGGCTTCAAAATACACGTACGTACTTCTAGCGCAAAAAACTTGGGGACGTACGTAGTTTTAGCAATGTGCTATTACTTTAGCCGGAGTAACGTCACCAGGACAGCTCCCGTCTGTAGCAAAGGTCTGTGGTCTCTTGCTCTGGTCACCAGTGAGGCAGAAAATTGACCAAAATTGCCATTAGCCTTCGCTTAGATGCGTCTCAGCTGCCACATAATTAGCAGTGATAGGGTTCTTGCTGAGGTTGTACCTTTTGTAGTGGTCAGTAACAACTTAACAGTTAGCAAACTTTGACGGTACGAGGCCCAGCCGTGATCTCCTGAACAATGTGGTATGCCACGACTACATCAGCATTCTAGTGACCAACAGGACTGGTGTTTTTGCTGAATTCCAACTCTTCCTTGTATTGGTTGTAGGTCTAGGCCTATAACAGTGACACATGATTTTTTTTTTGCGCTAAAAAGAGACTGCCTAGAATTCATCCAGTTGAGAATCATATATTTTATGATTTATTCTTTATTTGCAGCAACGATAAGTGCATGGCTCTGCTGAAAGAAGCGCGTAAAACCTCAGTTTATGACAACTCGGATCTTTGTCGTGGGGAGCCTGTCAGCATGACTTCTACTGAGCTAAGTTAGCAACAATAATCTGAGGTTAGACACGCTCCATCCGACTTTGATCGGGCAATTAGTTGGGTGGTAATTTGACGGCCTATAGTTTAATGAGATCCCAGGCACAAGCCAACTGATTTTTTTTTCACATTGAAACTCAACGTCATGACGTCACCAACTAACAACCTGGCCAATCAAAAAGGGCTAGCGGGCGTTAACCCTGCGCAGAACATACAATGTGCAATCTCATCACGACGAATAAGTTACTCTGACTCAATGTTGAAGTGATAAAGTTAGGCATAGTTTTCTTGTTTCTTTTAGATATGGAGCCATTGCTGGGCAAGGTACAGAATTAAAAATAGGAAATAAAAAAGTTATACACGTATCTGTAGTTCTTAGACCTGCACGCTGAAAAACAAACAACACCGGAACTCTGGCCTACAATCAATTCTAGGAGAATGAAAAGAAAAGAAACGGCACGAGCCACCTCTCGGTTGTTGAACTGCAAGCACAACGCAGTATTTTCTTTATTTCTGTCACAAGAAACTTTCGTCAGGCTCTACTAGCAGCGTACTGAGAGAAATTTCTTCGTTTTTACACCGATTTTGACCAAGAACTTGCCGCAGTCTCAGTGGTGTGGCGACGATAACTCCATACCTCACACAGTTCACAGAACAGAACAAAAACACGCTTGGCTTTGCGCTGTGGGTTTAAGACACTGGACATGGTTACAGTGGTGACGGGTAAGTTACATAGATTTTTCACAACTTTTCAGTCTTAAAAAAACAAAAAAAAACATTATGCTGTCCCCAGAGAATTTTGCAAGTTTTAGGCCTAAATTTTGCTAAAATAATATTGAACGTTTGCCTCGGAATTTGCCAGAGAAATAAAATTTGCCATATTGCATGCACGAAGAGAAAAAAAAAGAAGAAATATTACATCAATAATTATGAGCTTCAGTATTGTTTCAAACTTTGAGCATACAAGCATGTATTTTTGAAAATGTGTAGTTGAGTCAAACTAATGCGGCTATGGTAACATAATGTACGGACAATGTGGCCCACAAACACTTTTCAGTTTGACATGCCAGATGTACATAATTGGTCCGCTCTTACGCGACAATCCAGTCACAACTTGATTCACGATTACACCTGCCAGATTTTTTTCTCTTCGCTCTGTACGTGGGGCAGTGTATCAAATTCCATTCAACAATAATGCTCTTTCTAGGCCAGTAGCGATAGGCCTAATGCAGGTGTGGAAGATAGAGGCAAGCGGGCGATATGATAGCAGTGGGATCAAGGTCAGCCGTACGAACTCACAGGCGCTATACCCAGTATGGACATACATGTAGATAATTCACCGAAGATAATTATGCGTGTATATTGGGTCTCCCATACTTCAGTGTTGAACGTGAGGATAAAAGTGCTACTCTTGTGTATGTTGTGACCCCTGACTTTGCAAGAAGAAGTTTTGCAGTGGACCATCATGTTTAACGGCACTGCTAATAACGAGACCTTTGCCAATAGCGAGAACATTTTAAATCCCCATTTTTTTGTTGTTTTTACCTTATGAGCAATGTATTAAAATACTCGAATAACGGCAATCGATAATCAAAGCACCTGCTGCAGCGAGAGAATTAATTTTGAGTGCGTATGGCAAATGGTGGGGGCGGCCGTAGAACAACGTGTTGAGAGTCAGTCCAGTCAGATAATGACTTACTACACACCCGCCATGCAAGTTGTGGCCCCACCTGGCCATCTCTCGCGTAGGCCTAGTAATGCTTTCTCCCCTTCTGACCACGTGCTGTGACAGTACACTACACGCAGCCAGCTCAAAGTGATGACCCATCCCTCACTGAGGCACACTGTGGGGCAGGCCATGAAGGCTACAACCGTGTAGCTTCGTCGGACACGTGCACTACCTGTCATGTGCGATAATTATTACATGTAACACGGTCTTTGATAGTAATTCATCGCCGCGCGGCGTATACTCTTTGTCTACACCAGGCTTCGTGACCACATGCCTACACTCCCTGTGTCACAAACACGTGGCCAGTCTGTTCCCATACTTTGAATGATATAGCACGGGAAATCACCGGAAACAAACGTACTCGTCTGCCTCTAACTTTTGCATCCGACTCTCTCGTAATTTGATCGAAACATGGCTACCGTCAGCACAAAAACAACAACAACAAAACAAAACAACAGTAACGATATCAAGGCCGAGGTCTGCCGCGAGTTTGATATTATATGTACGTTGATGTACAGGACATGCCAACAAAGGGGGTAACTATTAAAATACCCCACTATTTTCATAGTTACCTCCTTTGTTAGCATGTCCTGCACATAGTGGGGTATTTTGATTCCTTGCCTTACCTTTTTGTACTTTTTCCTGGAATAAGGAGACCTCGGGTATAACGAAACATTTTTAGTGGAACATGACCTCTCATTATAACCAAGTTTCATTGTATAAACGACAGCCACCCCCCCCCCCTCTTCTGATTCTGAGGCAGACTGGTAATCGAAAAGTTAATACACTGCGCCGGCAGTCTAGTTTTCCTTGTCAATTCTACTGCTTAATTTACATTCGTATAAACATTACCAAGATTTTAATTTTTACAGGATTTGTTCTGCCTTCTTCCACACCCTCTCCCCCGGCACTACAGCACCGTACCAATGCCCCGCTTCAGACAGGAGACGACAAAATTAAAGTTTGACAGTTCACTTTTGCATCATGCAAATTCTCAGGGTCAGTGCCGGAGTCGGGTCTCGGAGTCGACACTAGGGAAGTTATGGAGTCGTGACGTCACTTCTTCGAGGTCAGCGTCGGAAACTTTCAGCAGGTACCTGTGACGTCATTGGAGTCGGAGTCGGTGTCCTCTCCATCGAGAAGTTGGTTGGGATCGGCGACACTACACAAAAAACAAAACAAAACAAAACAATAGTAAAGACATCAAGACCGAGATCTGCTGTCAGTTTGATATTATATGTACGTTGATGTACAGGACATGCCAACAAGGGAGGTAACCATTAAAATACCACACTATGTTTCACAGTTACCTTCCTTGTTAGCATGTCCTGCACATAGTGGAGGGTATTTCATTCTACTGCCTCGCCTTTTGTACTCTTTCCTGGAATAAGGAGACTTCGGGTATAACGAGACATTTTTAGTAGAACATGACCTCTCGTTATAACCAAGTTCCTTTGTATAAACATTTCCGACATCGGTGTAATCTCTCCCTCCCCCCCCCCCCCCCCCCCATTTTGACGCAGTCTGGTAATCGGAAAGTTGCGTTTTGCTACTGATCGATAGTGCAGGGCACGGTTCCGAAACCAGTGTCGTCTCCTTAGATACTGACCTTCACCTTGGGTATCGACACCAGAACCTAGACCCGACACTGGTGTCGTCACTAGGCCGGCTGTCTAGTTTTCCTTCTCAATTCCACTGCTTACTTTGCATTTAATATATGTAAACATTACATTACAAAACCAAAGTGGTTATTTTCAAGGTATGCCTTGGAATTAACGCCAGCGTCGTTGTGGCCGGGCTTGTTATGACTTACGGGGGTAATTCAGCTTTAATAAAGCCCTATTACACGTTCAGATGGACCGGACGCTGGCCGGACGAAATTTGGCCTTCGGCTGTGCCTACGACTAATCGTATCGTGTAATAAGGAAAATAGCTGAAATCGTATGGTATGCCGGCCGGTCGACCTCTCGCCCATCAATTTTCGGTGTCTTCTGATATTTTGTCGTACGGTTTGAGCGAATGGTTGGTGCCGCCGCTTGCCTTTGAAGTTTTTCCTCGCCGGGGATGGCATGTCGTTTCACAAACTTGTTGAAAACGACATGCTAGCATGAATTTGATATCAAATTCGGAATCAGCGTGTCAAAATTAGTAAAATCGGTCGCGAATGCTTTGTTTTATTGTTTAATAAAAATAATTTTAAAAATCTATCTTTATAACCATTGAATTTTTTCAAAAGTGGCGAGGTTGTGTGTTGTGTATTCACAGTAGCATCCCTTGTTTCCATCCGGTCCATCGTTTGGTCCATCTTAACGTGTAATCAACCTAGTGGACTACGATTAGTCGTAAGCACAGCCGAAGGCCAACCTAGTCCGGTCCATCTGAACGTGCAATAGGGCCGCTACTGATAGTCATGGTTGCATCGGCAAATGTCTGTCTACAAGCCTTTAGCCCATATTACGGAAACCTTACCTGTTGTTTTTTGTCAAACCCCCGCTGCCCCGACCCATTCATGAGTACCTCTCCGACTTCTTATGCAACATAGTACGCATCGTGGCGCTACACCTGATGTAATAGCTCCAATGGTCGTGGCCGAAGTGACTGGTTTGACAGTTTCATTCACCTGCCAGCGCTGTCTTGATTTCCCCGTGAGAACGATTGAATCTGTATTGCATAAAAAGAAATGGCTAGGCTCGTTCTATTCACGTGGGGGTAAATCCTTTTGCTCGTTCTCCTTACCGTATCCGCTGCCCCCAGCGCCAGAACTGGGTGAAATCTATGGCGCTTTCAAGGAATGAGAAAAAAGAATGAAAAGAGTGTCAAATAATATTTTTTTTTTAAAGCACAATGCTAGCGGAAATTTAGTAAAATTTGACACTGGAGTATAATATTTTGTAATTAAGCCCCCCCCCCCCCCCCAAAAAAAAACACCAAACCCACACAACCCAACTGGTATTGTACCGTAGTTGGGGTACAAAATCTCCTGCATTATGCAAGAATGTTTACATAGACTCCCAACACCTTGGGTGTCACTGTTTCCCTATTTCCACGTCAGCTATGTAAGGGACCGTTCACAAATGACGTCAGCTCGGAGGGGGGAGGGGGGGGGGGTCAGTGGAAAGTTGACAAAAGTTGACATGGGGGGAGGGGGGGGGGGTCCTTACAAAGTTGACATCAACCATGATGCTCTAAAAGGTTGGTAAAAAGAAAAGTCAAATCTTCAAATCAAGAAGAAAAATATAGACCACATTTTCTTGGCCTAAAATGAACAGTATTAACAGTTATCTCCCCATAATCGTACACCAGTCAGTATATATCAAAGATCTTAAAATAGTATTCACCGTATATGTATGGAAGTCCTGCCCACTTGTTTACAGTTCCAGGATATTTTCATGTGCCAAATAATATGTGCCATGCATAATTAAATTCTTTTTTTTTTCTGTGATTTATTTGATATTTATTTTTTCCAAGCTGAGATGATACTGATACTCCAATCTTTTTGCTTTGTTTATGCTTGATATCCAATCCATGCTTGCTATCGAATCTATTTGTTTTAATTATTTTGCTTGGTTAAATTTGGATTTGACAGTTCAGGTATTTCTTTGAGGTATTTTTTTATAAACAGTTTTTATTTTGATTTAAAATAAAGATCAAAGGTGAATATATATATTAAATGCATCCTGTACGGGTTCTATCTAGATGTACATGTACATTTTGGTTGACGTCAACTTGGTTGGGGGGGGGGGCATGAGAAAGATGACAAGGGGGGAGGGGGGGGGGGGTCATTTTTGGCCAAATTTTAGCTGACATCATTTGTGAACGGTCCCTAAGCATGTACACTGTAAGGTTCTGAAAATGAATTTCCTACTATGGATATTATAAATGAAGTTTCTTGCACGGCATTTAAAAAGTTCTTTAGCCTTTCTATCGTACGCTTGATTGCCGTATTGACGTATTTTTTATTCGGATCAAGGCAGATCTGTATTATGCATTCACTGCGACACCTTTGAAATGCGCGTATTTGTCAGATAGGTATCACAGTGCTCAGTATGTGAAATACATGGTTCCTGATATTTTACTGTTTAGACGTCCGGTAGCGGTGTGGTCATAGGCTTGTTTGCCTAAATCACAGACGAAGAATTGAGCAAACTTCCCGGACGCAGCTTCGAAGCTGGCGGCAGCAGGCCAGTGGTTGATTGATAGGGCAGATGGCAATATACCGTCACTCTGGCCTGGATATCGTGACACAGAGCATCCACCAGTATTGGTGTTCTTTGGTTTGGGTCTTTCACCCTAGTCAGTTGGGACTGCGAGGCTGTGGAGTAGCCTACAGGCAGCCGGTCAGGCAATATGACTGTCCCTCTGGCATCCTCCTGCACCTGGATACATTTCCAGTCGTCTTGACCCTGTCTTGCCACTTGGATAAGTTGTGTCCAGGCGAGAGAGTGAGTCTGATGTTTGCGCAGCTCTTTCTCACTAAAAACAAATTCTTTGCGCCAGTCTTAACACTCACCTCGTCTTCTTTCATCTTTGTCTCGTCTTCTTTCCTCTCAAAATTCCAACGGCGATGGGCGAGTGCGATGGCAGCAGGTTTGGATAGACTGGAAGCTGTTAGCACAGACCTACACGTTGGTGGCTGTGGGCTATGGTCGCTTCATCGTCGATTGAAGTGGAGGCGTGGGGAGGCAGCACCCACAGTAGCTGAGCAGCCTTATTTAAGGATAGCACTGCTCACCTCAACTGAGGAAGGGGCCAGAAAAGGTGCCCTAAAGAAAGCCCACTTCACATCACCCTGATTGGTATACCGCGACCAGTGGGGATCCCTTTTTGCGGTCGAAACAAAAAGAAATTCAGCTTACTCAGGCTAGGAGCCTGGAATATACGCACACTACAGGACAACTCAAACAACCCGGAAAGACGAACTGCACTTATTGCCATTGAGCTCAGCAGGTACAACCTGGACATAGTGGCACTCAGTGAGACCAGACTCCCTGATAGTGGCCAACTCAAAGAGCTCAGTGGTGGATACACCTTCTTCTGGAAAGGCAAGGGTGCAGTCGAACCGAGACAGCATGGTGTTGGGTTTGCAATTAAAAATGACCTTGTCAGAAACTTGCAGTCCATGCCAATTGAAATAAATGACAGGCTAATGACACTCAGGATCCCAGTTGGGAAAAGCCAGTCAGCCACCCTCATTAGCGCATATGCGCCCACCATGACAAACCCAGATGAAGCCAAAGACAAGTTCTATTCTGATCTAGAATCTGTCATTTATGCTCTGTCCCGGCAGCTGATAAGCTGATTCTCTTGGGGGACTTCAATGCTAGGGTTGGCTCCGAAATCTCAGCGTGGCCAAATGTTTTGGGCCCTCATGGAGTTGGTTCATGCAATAACAATGGGTTGCGCTTACTTACTTTGTGCGCTGAATTTGGCCTGTTCATTACCAACACAAATTTTAGTCTCCCCGTGAGAAACAGAACGTCATGGATGCATCCCCGCTCAAAGCATTGGCATCTCATAGACTATGTCATTGTGAGGAAGACTGACAGAAAGGATGTCCTTGTAACAAAGGCGATGTGTGGTGCCGAGTGTGGAACTGACCACAGACTCATTGTTTGCAAGCTCAGACTAACATTGAGGCGCAATAGACGCCCTCAAGGGAAAGCGCCACCTAAACGCCTAAATGTTTCAAAACTCTGCTCAGCTGAGAAACAGAGCGAGCTCTCATCAGAACTCTCCTCAAAATTGGATTGCGTGACTTTTGACCCTGAGAACATTGAACAGAGCTGGACTGACCTAAATACGACTGTACACTCTTGCGCCAGCAGCACAGCTGGTTTTCCTGTCCGCAAGCACCAGGACTGGTTCAATGATAATGATAATGAAATCAAAGTGCTCATCAAAGAAAAAAATAGTCTCATCCAAGCTCACTGCAGTGACCCCTCTTCCACAGCAAAAGCTGATGCACTGCGTGCATGTAAGGGTGTACTCCAGAAGAAGCTGAGGAAAATGAAAAATGACTGGCTTGAAGAGCGAGTAAGAGAAACTCAGAAATATGCCGACACAAACAACACTAGAAAGTTCTTTGAGAGCCTCCGAGCTGTGTTTGGACCATCCCGCTCTGGCACTACGCCACTTCTTGCGTCAGATGGTTCAACACGCATTGTTGAATTGAATGCCATAATTCAGCGTTGGGCAGAACATTTCGGAGGTGTGCTAAATCGGCCATCAAATATAAATACTGAGTCCATTGACCGCCTCCCTCAGACTCCTATTAATGCAGCTCTTGCCAAGCCATTCACAGCAAATGAGACCCGAACTGCCACAAATCAGATGTCCTTTAACAAATCACCAGGCGTGGATTCAATTCCTGCTGAGGTGTATGCCTTCGGTGGAGAAAAGCTTATTGAAAGGTTGACCGAGTTGTTCAATCATATGCTGAAAGCAGGGAAGCTGCCACAGGACTTCAAAGATGCTTCAATCATCCATCTGTACAAAAACAAAGGGGACAGCCAAGTCTGTGACAACCATCGGGGAATCTCTCTACTTTCAATTGCTGGCAAAATATTGGCAAGAATGCTTCTGAATCGCCTTCTTGATCACCTCTCGTCAAATGACTTGCTTCCCGAGAGCCAATGTGGCTTTCGTAAAGAGAGGGGAACGGCGGATATGATTTTTGCTGCCAGACAGATTCAGGAAAAATGCATGGAACAAAATAAAGCGCTGTATATCACATTTGTTGATCTCACAAAAGCATTTGACACAGTGTGTCGTGAAGGCCTCTGGAAAATCTTGGCGAAGTTTGGGTGTCCACCCGAATTCATCACAATAGTGCGCCAGTTTCATGATGGTATGCAAGCTGCAGTCAAAAGCAACGGCAGTGTTTCAGAGCCCTTTGCTGTCACAAATGGGGTAAAACAGGGTTGTGTCTTAGCCCCAACTCTGTTCAGCATCATGTTCTCTGCAATGCTACAAGAAGCCTTTAGCTCTCCTCCTCAAGGGGTAAGCATCAAGTACCGAACTGATGGCAGTCTATTCAACCTCAGGAGACTTCAGGCAAAAACCAAAACCAAAATTACTCAAGTCTGTGACCTACTATTTGATGATGATTGTGCACTTCTGGCACACGATGAGGATAGCATGCAAAACTGTGTTGATAAGTTCTCTAGTGCCTGTGACAACTTTGGCCTCACAATAAGCACAAAGAAGACGGAAGTGCTCCATCAGCCTACTCCAGACGACAAGTATCCTGTGACCCCAAATATCAAAGTCCATGACAGTCTTCTGAAGGTGTCGGAGAACTTCACCTATCTTGGCAGTACACTGTCTTCCGCGGCTCGTGTTGATACTGAAATTCTCTCAAGAATCAGCAAAGCCAGCTCTGCATTTGGCAGGCTTCGAAAGAGAGTATGGGATGTTGCCGGCATTCGCACAGACACTAAGCTGAAAGTGTACAATGCTGTGGTCCTTCCCACCCTACTCTATGGGGCTGAAACCTGGACAGTGTACCAATCGCATGCCAGAAAGCTAAATCACTTTCATCTGGCCTGCCTTAGAAAGATCCTAAGGATCAAATGGCAGGATAAAATTCCAGACACTGAGGTCCTCAATCGTGACAAGGAATTGAGCATCTTCTGCCACCTGAAAAAAATTCAGCTACGTTGGGCAGGACATGTTGTCAGAATGCCCGACTCCAGACTCCCTAAGCAAATCTTCTTCTCTGAGCTCTCCAATGGAACGAGGAATGTTGGGGCCCCAAAGAGACGTTACAAAGACACTCTCAAGCAATCACTGAAGGCCTTTGCCATTGATGTGAGTGAGTGGGAAAAGCTCTCGCTTGATCGTGCAAATTGGAGGGCGGCCCTTACCAGAGGCAGCAAAGCATGGGAAGCTGACAGAGTCCAGCAGGCTATCAAAAAAAGAGAACGGCGCAAGAAAAGGCCCAGTGGTACTGAACCAACGGAGCACTCTTGTCATTTATGCGGAAGGGTCTGCAGGGCAAAAATAGGACTTATCAGTCACATGAGAAGCCATAAGTCATGAAAGAACAGTCTTTCCATTCTGTCCTCTGTGTCCTTTAGTTCTCTTTATTGTCCATGTGTTGAAATTCTCAACAATTTCTGTTCTTTATTCCTCTGGTGTTGTTAAGGTCATAATCATACCTGATGGACGAACTATTATTATTATTATTATTACTGTTTAGACGTGTAGGATACATGTCTAACCTTCCATGAGAGATACTTTACTCATCATGATGACCCACTTTGAAGCAAGAGAAATCAATGCCGGGAAGCCGTGTTTAGCAGTAGAAAATCAAATGAGCTTATGCATGGAAAACCTGTAGAACTTGTTTTGTGTCAACTGTATGAACCCTGGGCCACTGACATGCGTGGACATTGTTATCATTATGCAAATCATTCATTGCTACCTGGTAAACACAAACAATATCAGGTTGTGTGCAGCAGGATTTGCTTTGTATTTTTTGACGGCAATGTCGAAAGCTCTGTCGAAGGTTGATTAACTTACTCATTCGCTCGGCATTACGGCATCTGGTTGATGGATTCTTTCGTCCTCTTGAATTGTTTAGTCCTATTACCTTGACAAGTGGTTTGATTTGCTCAGGAGTGATACAACAGATCTTCAATAGAAATTATTTACCGTTATGGTGATACATTTATCTAAGTGCCTGGAGGTTTGCAGTACAGTGACCAAGTCGATTATTACTACTGTAATTATTATTAGTAGATACAGGTAATTAGTTCAGTACTGAACTTTGCAGTCAAACACATGTTGCTGAATGCACATGTATTACTTACAACACGGGGCCGAGAAGAAAATTTACTCATTATCACCCATCGTAATTCTTAACCAAATGCCAGCGTTGCTTTGTTAATGTATTCCACGGTAACGAACACTGCTCATTCGAACGCAGTATGTTACATTATGGTAGGAATGCACCTCCGTTTTCCGCTCCAGTTTTTTCTTATGCAGAAGTGTTAACGCTCCACCCGGCAGTCGCGTCGTGTTCGTCCTTTCAAGTGGATCGGTTTCTGTCATTCAATCATTGTCTTGGCTAGGCGAATCTTAAACAGTTTTCCACTAGGCTTAGCTTATAGTTGTTGATTCATTGTTAGTCTTTCCTATACTTGGATTTATACCTGTGATTCACTTCATTGGTCTTCTGTGATGAATTATGAAGTGTGTTTGTATTTGTGAAGTTTCTTCCGGACTCATGTGAAAATTCTAAGTTTCCGTGGACTGAATTGCAAGAACTCTTAGACATTGCTGACTGAAGTCGTGCGGGCGGGAGCTTTTGGGCCTGTCAGATCACAAATGACTTACCACACATCTGCTATAGAACGTACTCAATTAAATCTGTTAATTGTGCACCAGTCAGCCATGGAGTTGCACCCAGCAGGAACAATTAACCTATTTTAAAGACCTACATAAAACCGACCCAGGTAAATGCCCACGCCGATGCAAACTCAGTGAGTGACAGGTGGGTCATAGGTTTACAATGGAGAACAATAATCATGAAGATCATTTTTATAGCGCCCAATCCAAACAATTTGCTCTTGGCGCTTTACAGAAAGTCGTGTTCTCTCTATCTGCAACTCACTCTCTCTATCTTTCTCTCTCTCGGCTAGACATACATTGTATACATAGACACACACACATAACATAATATAAGACAGAAATTACACGATAAAACAGCAAAATTAAAGTGAATTAGATTGAGAAAATAAATAGATTGGGAATGAGACTTCACAACTGAAAGTGGTTTTTAAAAAGGTGGGTTTTTAGACCAGCTTTGAATTTTGACTCGTTAGATGCTTCTTGCAGTGATTTTGGCAGTGAGTTCCAGATGTGCGGGGCACAGTGTGTAAATGCTCTGCCTCCTAGTTTCTTTGACTTGCAGTTCAACATCTTAAGAAGGCCCTGATCGCTTGATCTTAAAGAACGAGGTGATGAGTCGGGCTCGGCCAGGGTGGAAAGGTAAGGTGGTGTAGTTTTGTTTATGCACTTGTAGCACAGAACTGCTATTTTGTACTGGATTCGCAACTTAACTGGTAACCAGTGCAGTTTAATAAGTATGGGGGTAATGTGTTCCCTCTTTTTCTTCTTTAAGACAATTCTAGCAGCTTGGTTTTTAAATCGTTGCAGACTGTTTAAAGTTTCATTGGGTAAGTTCCCAAGAAGGGAATTGCAGTAATCTAAGCGAGAAAATATAAACGATGAGATCAAGACCCTAAGAGAGTCTTCGCTTAGAAAAGATGACATTTGACCTACTCTGCGCATCTCACAGTAGATGGTCCTACACAAATTATGAACATGGAAATGCATGGAAAGCTTTGAGTCAAAATATACTCCAGATTTCTAGCCTTCTCTGAAAAAGATATGTTCTCATGCCCAATGCAGATATTCTCTACATCACTAGGATTCCATCCTTTCTTTGTGTTACACAATATCACCTCAGTCTTATCTTCATTCATCTTTAGCTTGTTAGATTCTATCCAGTTTTTCACATCATCAATGCAACACTTTATAGAAGTAACTAGTTTCTTGATGTCAGAGGGTGGAACAGACATATACAGCTGGGTGTCGTCAGCGTACATAATTATGATATTTCACATTATGCTTTCTTATGATTGAACCAAGTGGCTGTGCATACAGCGTGTACAAAAGAGGACCCAATACAGATCCTTGGGGCACACCAAAATGTAGTTTTAAAGATGTTGACATATTTCTATCTACAAGAACTGATTGAGTACGGTCACATAGATATGACTTGAACCATTTGAGAACAGTTCCAGGTAAACCAAAGGTCTTATCTAGCCTCTCAATGAGGATAGAATGGTCAATAGTATCAAAAGCTGCACTAAGGTCAAGGAGGGCCAAGATGGCAACCATCCCTCTATCAGCAGCACACAAGAGATCGTTTTGAACTTTGAGAAAGGCAGTCTCTGTGTTATGAAATTCTCTGTAGGCAGATTGATACACTTCATTTAAATGATTTTGACTCCGGTGGTTCTTCAATTGACCAAGAACTACTTTTTCTAAAATTTTTGATTCAAATGGAAGATTTGACACGGGCCTGAAATTCTTCAATTCTTCTGGGGACAAATTATTCTTTTTCAAAAGGGGTGTGACGAATGCTTGTTTAAAAGGTGATGGGACTGTTGCTGACTGGAGCGATTTGTTAATAATGACTGTAACAATCTCAGCAAAACTGTCTATGTTGTCAATGAACACAGGTGTTGGAATGGGGTCCAGGAAGCATGACTTGTGTGGAATCGTGTGTTTACACACTTGACATAGATGATCTAACTCACCAACCCCCTGTGATTATTAATTGCATTGCCTGCTCTCGTAGTCGTACCTTTAAAAAAAAAACCCAAAACCTTCCGATGTAATGTGTGCTATTTTATCATTGAAGTTGGCTTTGATGTTTTACTTGCTGCCTTTAAGAGAGCCTTCCACTTGTCCTCCTGTCGCTTCAAAACCAGTGGCCTACATAAACACACACACACACACACAGAGACTCACACTCACACAAAACGCACTAAACTGCTTCCCCCTCCCCTTTCGTTCGTCGCCCGTGAAGTGAAGCCAACATACATGTAGCGCGGCGGCCATCTTCATAGTGTGACAAACCAAATGATCGGCTGGCGGTAGAAGTGCCAGATGTAAGACGATAAAGTTGTACATGTATTTGAAGAGATTTAAAATCACAACGTACTTAACCATTGGACGCCCGATCTCTGGGACCTGCGCCAGGCACATGCACAAAACGAAAGACAGAAAGGAGGTGGATTATACATACAAGACAGCAAAAAGAAAAAAAAAGGTTATGATTCTGCAGCGCGGACATTATGACCATTTTTTAAATTCTATTCTTGTCTTTCACCGACACCCAAGATAAAGTATAACTGATTGCACCGTCTTGTTATACAATGACTTGGCCCACACTATCGTGTGCCACACCCTTTTGTTCTGTTGCTTTTCTCTGATTTTTTGTCACATCAGCGTTCACGCATACATTGGTGTTTTTTTTTTCATACTGTTGCCTCTTTCACTTTCTTGCATTGCTGTCAGGGCGATTCCAGGAGGAAACAAAGGGATAGCTACTACATGATTTATAAATTAACCTACTGTGTTTCTCTATGTCCTTTTTTTTATTTCTTATATTTCTGGCAATAATTATCCACTGTTGTAAAGTACAACGACTGCGCTAAAAATGTGTAATAGTTAAAGCTCCTTGCATTGGGAGATGTAATACTTCCACGTGTTTCTAACACCCCCCCCCCCCCCCCCAAATAGAATTAAAAAAAAAAAAAATCATTACTCGAATGTGCTAGGTTTTTACGAAAATTTGCCAATTTTTACAAATTTCCCGGCCGCTATAATATGTGCATTTTGGGCCCCAAACTTCCTCGGGGACAGATTTTGAACAGAACTAATTCAAGACATACTGACTGATGTTCGTCCATCACAGGGGTAGCTGACCATCTCCTCAATATTCCTGCGTCAGGCTGTATGTGTGTGTGCCCCAAGATGGCTGATCAAGCCTGTCCCTGCCATGAATTGTGTGCAGTGAGGGCAGGGAAACGCTGGGGGCTGACCAGACTGGGAGGTGGTACTCCTGGTGGTACTCGAGGTGGTACTGGGAGGTGGTGCTCCTGGTGGTACTGGGAGGTGGTACTCCTGGTGGTACTGGGAGGCGGTACTCCTGGTGGTACTGGGAGGCGGTACTGGGAGGTGGTGTTCCTGGTGGTACTGGGAGGTGGTACTCCTGGTGGTACTGGGAGGTGGTACTCCTGGTGGTACTGGGAGGTGATACTCCTGGTGGTACTGGGAGGTGGTACTCCTGGTGGTACTGGGAGGTGGTACTCCTGGTGGTACTGGGAGGTGGTACTGGGAGGTGATACTCGTGGTGGTACTGGGAGGTGGTACTCCTGGTGGTATTGGGAGGTGGTGCTCCTGGTGGTACTGGGAGGTGGTACTTCTGGTGGTACTGGGAGGTGATACTCCTGGTGGTACTGGGAGGTGATACTTCTGGTGGTACTGGGAGGTGGTACTTCTGGTGGTACTGGGAGGTGATACTCCTGGTGGTACTGGGAGGTGATACTTCTGGTGGTACTGGGAGGGGATACTCCTGGTGGTACTGGGAGGTGGTACTTCTGGTGGTACTGGGAGGTGATACTCCTGGTGGTACTGGGAGGTGGTACTTCTGGTGGTACTGGGAGGTGATACTCCTGGTGGTACTGGGAGGTGGTACTGGGAGGTGATACTCCTGGTGGTACTGGGAGGTGGTACTCCTGGTGGTACTGGGAGGTGGTACTTCTGGTGGTACTGGAAGGTGATACTCCTGGTGGTACTGGGAGGTGGTACTCCTGATGGTACTGGGAGGTGGTACTCCTGGTGGTACTGGGAGGTGGTACTGGGAGGTGATACTCGTGGTGGTACTGGGAGGTGGTACTCCTGGTGGTATTGGGAGGTGGTGCTCCTGGTGATACTGGGAGGTGGTACTTCTGGTGGTACTGGGAGGTGGTGCTCGTGGTGGTACTCCTGGTGGTATTGGGAGGTGGTGCTCCTGGTGGTACTGGGAGGTGGTACTGGGTGGTGGTACTCGTGGTGGTACAACCGTGTACTTGCCCTGCTTTTCGGCTGCTGCATTTTCTGCACAGCGGCCCCACACCTTGCTCCTCATACTCCACACTTGATTAGGGCTCGCCAAGTTGAACGATCCTGTGCAGTTTTTTCCCAGGTGTCAAGGTGGTGCATGCTAGACCCCAGAATGTGTAAGTGGCACTTAATGTTCGTTCACACCAAACTGCCGACAACGGGCGTGCAATCACAGCCGAGCGACAACGTTACAAAATTTCTCTAAATCATATTAGCTCTATTATCGGATTTAGACCAACCTACCGACAACGAACGAGTCATTAATTTTCTCTCGCCCGTCCGACTTTTCACTTTTACCGCAGCAGTAAAATTTCAACGACACTCAGCCGTGTTGCCAACAGGCTCATGGCGTCTAAAAATAGCACAGGCGAGGTGCGTGAAGCAAAAATTTCAAATACATTTTTTTCCATCAAATGTTACTTTTGAGCACAGATTTGAATTCAGCGACCCAAAATTAGGTACGGGCGCTTGAGCTAGGCGTTTTATCGCTTTATAAAGAGTTTTGAAAAAAATTATTCATGTTTAAGCATTTCAAAACGGGCGCTCGGCCGTGTTCACACGCCCGTTGTCGGCAGTTTGGTCTAGATGCGGCCTTATTCGGATCTTCATAAGAAAGTTTGCTTGTTTTCACCCCACTGTAAATGAGAAGTTTCTGCAGGTGCTCGTCTGGCATGCCGCAGACGTGACCTGCCCAACTCAGTAGCGAGCGCTTCAGCATTGCCTGAACGCTGTATATCACTGCCTTTTGGAGAACCTTCATATCGGGGACTCTGTCGTGCCATCTGCCATTTAATTGATGGTATGTAGTATCTAGAGACATCCCATATAATGGAAGTTCAGCTACTCTGCATGGCGAGTGTACACCGTCACGTCACACACACACACATACAACACGGACTAAAAGTGCATTAAAAGTTCAATCACCTCTTTCTCACCAAAGATACTAGAAACAATAAGATAAGACGGCTGTCTTCTTCGCACCACTAAAAATAAAAAACAAAAAAAACCGTGCACGCAGTTTTGGCGCTGATCGTGGGCGGGGCCCATGGCGCATAGATGAAAAGAATGCTTGATATAATGGTAAATTTATGATACAAAATTGTGTCAATACTACTGTGACTAAAAGAAAAGAAAACAGCCACAGTTTACCAATAGCAATTCCACGATAAGTGACGTCAATCAAGGCCTATAGCGAAAGCTGAACAGTGAACAAAATTCGATATTTTCCATATTTGGCTTTGTAAAATACGGCACTTTTCATGGCTTCCGCCCGTTTGCCGCTAGGTGGCGGTGCGAAATCTGTGCACGCTAAAAGCACTAGCTGTCTCATCTTATCAATTCTAATATCTTTGCTCTCACCAAGAGTGTCACTGCAGTGTCTACACACATTTCTACACACAGTGACGTGCTCAGACAACTCGAAGTCAATATTTTGTTTTTTTTAAAAATGGATCCTGAAGTTTTAATTAATGCTGTACCAAAAAGACAAGCTCTCTATGACAAGACTAACCCAAACCATTGCAACCGCAATTACATGAGCGGAGAGCGGAAAAAAATTCTATGGAATCTGTGTACCCAGTATCGACGTGTGTTTCGCCGTCTTTTCCACCAGAATAAAAGCATCATTTGTACAGATTCCATGACTGCGCAGATTGTGAGGAGGGTAGAGGAAAGAGAATCTACTCTGTGGCCTCCACTCCCCTCCTTCTCCCTCCCTTTTATCTCCTTACAAAGGGGAGAGGAAAAGGAGGCGAAAGCGAAGACCCTATGCCTGCACCTTAAGCTGTACACTTTTAGCTTTGCTTTGAGACTATTCCCTTTCCGCTGCCATACATTGGCCCGGAGCCTGCGAAGGTTGCACTTGCCGAGGCTGTTCCGAGGGTAATCTCCACCTGCCGACTGGCGGATCGAGACGAGGTGCTAACACAGTACCTGTAACTTATTGCATGATTACATACCCATAGATTATAATGTTCCGTAGGCACAGGTGATGTGATATTCCAGGATGGTGGCTAATGTAATCTAACAAAAACATTAGGCCTATCTAAACCTACTAAACTTTTTCAATGGAATACAGTATTGGGATTCACCACACGGCACACATAGTAGCTGTATATACTAAAGTCAGTCACACGTGCGATGTAGTCGCCCCTACTGCGGTAGCCGTGAATGCGTCGCAAAGTGACACAGGTAAGACGCCATCCACTTGTCCAATTCGAAGCTGAAAGTAATCGGGTGAGTAAACGTTTTTTTTTTTTTGGCTCAGATTCACTTGATATATATGCGATTTGGAACGTATTCCTTCTGTGCACGAATCATAATTGAATAAATAAACAAGTACACATGGGGGGGGGGGGCATTTGGAAGGACTTCCGAATGCGTTCCATACATGCTAAAGAGGGTTTATTTTGAGAGGTTTGAAAAAAAAAAGGGGCTAGGTATTTTTGAGGGGGCTTTTCTAATGAAAGACAAAGGAATAATTCATGGCATGCTTCGCTTTCTCTATCTCTCTTCCCTCTCTATCTTACTTCCATCTCATCTCAATTTTTCTGCGTAAGAATCATCTGAAAGAGAACACATACATATAATTATCATAAATTATGACAATACTCGGATCCGCACCCACACCCCTTCGCTCCTAAATCACACGTCTTAACCATTTCGCCACGCAGGTGAGTAAACAGCTTGTCGGTAGTCATTTACTAATACTCACACACTGCACCCTTAACCTACATTAGGGAAAATTACAGACTATTATTAGCCAAGACCCACTACACCAAGACGGTGCAATTCAAGCACTTCCGTCCGCCGAGCCAGGAGTTTCTAAAAATAGTCCGGCGCGTACAGTCGTGAACGCTGCCATTAGCATTATATGCGGTTCGTCGTTCGTGTTGATCGCGGAGGCAAGTGCTCCTTTTTGAAGAATCAAAATTAACACTTTGCAAGACTGCAGACTTGAAGTTTATGTCTATTATAGTAAATTGGACATCAGACATACACCTTTTCACTCCTAGTACAGTCCCAATATTTTTGTGTTTGAACTAATGCATGACTTGTGTGCTATGGAGATCACCTGCTGTGTTTGTGAAGAGGGAGGAGCGTAAAAATCTAACTGCTAATTCAACTTTTGGGATAAGGTCAAAATGCATCGTCTTTTTGTTTGCTTAAGGAAGCCGTAAAACGTCATCGATCAAATATTGATAAACTTTCTTAAAGCTAAGGAATTCCATCCATACGCACAATCAATATGTGATTGAAATTTTCCACTTGATCATCCCGAATTTCTATTAAAGTTTGTTTGTTTCTTTTTTCTTTTTTAAACTTCAAGCAAATAGAAATTCAGTCAGAAAAAGTGCCCCAAAACAGAAAATTTCAGGGAAGCTAGTTGGAAAACTGAGGAAGCTGCAACATGAGTAATGTTACGGGTCTGGTCTGGGTGATAGTGTTACAGAGTGGGTGTTATGAATTATTGGTTTTATGACTGCATTTTAAAATCGAGAGGTATTTACTAATTAAGCTTTCGTACCATGCCACACACTAAGAACAATCTGAATAAGTTTTATCAACAGACCTGCACTGCCACAAATTTAATTACCTTAAATATCCTAACAATTTTGTCTAGATCTCTTACATACTAAAAAGACAACATCAGCAGCATCAAATGAAAATTCAATAATATGTCACTAGAAGTCTCCTCTAGATTCCTATAAGATTAAGATCATTCTGACTCACTAACAATTTAAGTATGAATTATCTATCTCTCAGATATAGTCTGCCTACTATCTATCAAGCAATATACTCATGTCTCTGGCGACAATGTCATCTCAGCTATTTGTGCCTACCGCTTATAATGGATCAAGCTCGTCAATATAAACTGACGTAGTTAAGTTAGATCTACTCTAGGATGGGCTGGCAATCCCCAGCCTCATCCAGACAAATCAATTCCAATTCACAGTTGTGCATGCCAAACATTCATACTAGATCTAGTTGCAAGCTAATATACATCTTTGTCTTGCATTCTTGGGTAGCACTTCTAGCATGTGCGGCAATCCTGTCCTACTGGAAAAATTACATTCAGCTCCTCGTTCATTGTTGAATCATCAACAGACAAACACTTACACTTGGTCCCTGATAAGGAATCAGGGAACAGTAGACAACAGCAGTGGGTATATCATAATCGAGCACATGGCTTCATCTCAATGCCTATAATGGACATAGACATAAAAACAACAGTCTTCTGATTCTTCTGGCAGAATCACGCCGACGCCTGCACAGATGGAATTTTCTGTATGGAGTGATGAACATAGGAATGGCTACGCTTTTATACTGTGCGGCCAGCTGCAAATTACCGTCCAAATGCCTAGATTTGATTGGTGCATCCATTCGAGCCCAGCTCGCAGTATTAATAGATTCTGCATGGAAGTTGGTCACGGCCTTGTACTAGAAACAGACAAGGTCAAATTAAAATGTCAAAACCATTACTAAAATCTCTAAACCCTCGTGCTTTCTACGTTTTATGTACGAATTTCTGAACGCGGCTAAGCGTCTTAAACTATCTATCCTTATTCACCCCTTCTCTTCCCTTGTAAGAGTTCATCAAAATCACGGGGTCGAGAATTGCACTGTCACTCCTAACTTATCCATTTATTCTATCTTGCCCCACTTTCTTTCCATCTCTAAGAAAAAGTGTTACAAAAACAAACTGTTCACGAGAACAGTTCAAGGACATTTACGCTGGTTATAATCAACGAGACCGTGAAAAAAACAAGTCTTTTCAAGTCGTGACCCAGCACGACAATTATAGTATTAACCTTGACAAGTAACACTTTTTCAACGTTCATTATCATCAGAATACTGTGGCTCGATTTAATGAGTTTTTTGTTGTTTTTTAATCGCCCATCTGGTCTCTTTTCCTACTTCATTACCCTTTTTCTGCTACCCTGGTTATCTCTACACGTTTTCATATAATTAGAAGATGTAAATTTCCTCCCTGGTCTGATGTATGTGAGAACTTCATCCAAAGTTTGCATTTTATACCCATTTATTTGCTTTAATCATTTAAATGATGGCCCATCGGCTGTCTTTTCCTACTTCATTACTCTTGTTCCCTGGTTATCCCTACACTTCATAAGATCAGAAGATGTACAGTTCCCCTTTGGTCTTATTAAGAACTTCATTCAAAGTTTTCAGTTTATACTCATTTATTTGCTTTAATCACTAGATTAATTCTTTGAATAGGTGCTATATTGTACAGTTCTTGATAGTCTTGGTAGTCTATTAACCCCATCTCATCCCATGGGACATAAAACGAAGAAAATACAGGTATCACTGTTTATTTCATGCCACCATCAAATCCTTGCTAACCGAGCCGTGACTGGGCACTCCATACGCGCTCGGTCAGTCTAGCAGACAATGCACGCGGTGGAACTCTTCGCTTTTGTATTTAACGATCTATTGCACCGTCTTGGTGTAGTGGGTCCTTTTCGCCTGATTGGTCAATCTGTCTACCGCCCATTGATACAAACTGACTAGACCCTTACTAGCTGATCTGTGGGTCAGTCTAGATCCAAGAAGAATGAGATAGGTGGTCATGTGTGTTCTGGAAAGCTGTATGTGAATGTGTATTTATATATTGGGCGAGAGGAGTGCACATACATGTGTGAGAGAGGTAGTTAGTATCCTGAAATAGCCGTAGCTGAAAACCTGGAAGCTCTGTGGATATCTTATTGTCGTTTGTAATACATTTCTCGTTTCCACTATTCAACAGATCCCGTGTCTTATTTTATTGACAGCAGTTGTTCCAATTGCGTTTCGTAGTGGAGCGGTCGCCTAAAATTGACGTACAACTGTAAAAACACTTCAACTGCCACAATCTGACATACTCTCCTCCCCCCTCAACCAGCCTGTCTAATCTTTGCTTGCAAACCTATTGTGACATGTGCATTGTGTGTTTTTGAAAACAAAACCGTGAACTTTTGTTTTTTTCTGACATGGCTTTTCTTTCTTCCATTTTGTGTTCCCATTATGTCCCACCAGTTACTCAAACTAATTGCCCCAGTGTGCTTAAAAAAACTTAATTATTAATGCTTTTTCTGTATGCTTAATTGCATTGTTTGAATGTAGAAAAACATTGTTCACTAATCCTGTTCTTTTGGTTTAAAAAATTTTGCAACTTCATTTTGATATGTAAAAAACAGTACTTTTTTGGGGTCCCATCAGTTACCAACTAAAATGAAGGTAATTAAATGGACCCATCTTAATTTTTATTATTTAAAACATATTTTTATCATTTCTGCATCATTTTTCTGGAGGATTGATCAATCCATGTTGAAATATATGGCTGGATGATTATTTACTGGCTTTATTTTTCTTAAGAAGTGCTGCGTGAACGCCCCGTCAGTTACTGTGGACTGTCCCTTTGACGATCGATATTCCGCGTAGTTAGACTGGGCACTTATTGTATGTTTAACACAGTTTAATGTGTGCTAATTGTTCACTCCACAGGCCAGGTGTCCCAACCAAGTATTTCTACGTCCAGTGCCGATTAATGGCAACAGGCTGAGAATGTAGTGAACACTTCGCCTTGTTTCAACAAAGCCATTGGAGTAAGAGTGGCTCATTGGGTAAGAATAACAAAGTCACACTCATGACGTAATTGCCGAATTCATTTTCAATCACTTACAGGAGAGACAAGAAACTGTTTTAAGGTAAGTGGTCAAGTGTGAAATAGGCAACTTATATTGTATAATTGTAGCAGAAGCATTAGGGTCTGGGCCTGTACCTAACTCATTTTTACTTAGGCAGTGCCGTTTCCTGACTTCGAGATCAGCTTATTTTCCTAAGACTTTCCCAAGACCAAGACACAGAAAAGTTCAAAAGCAGTAAAAATCCATTTTCATTCCCCTTCCATTCCGTTCCGCTCCACTTCCATACCATTTCCACTCCACTTTCATACCATTTCCACTCCACTTTCATACCATTTCCACTCCACTTCATACCATTTCCACTCCACTTTCATACCATTTCCACTCCACTTTCATACCATTTCCACTCCACTTTCATACCATTTCCACTCCACTTCATACCATTTCCACTCCACTTTCATACCATTTCCACTCCACTTTCATACCATTTCCACTCCACTTTCATACCATTTCCACTCCACTTCATACTATTTCCACTCCACTTCATACCATTTCCACGCCACTTCATACTATTTCCACTCCACTTTCATACCATTTCTACTCCACTTTCATACCATTTCCACTCCACTTTCATACCATTTCCACTCCACTTTCATACCGTTTCCACTCCACTTCATACCGTTTCCTCTCCATTTTTTTGAAGAGTAGAATACGAATTGAATACCAAGCTATTTTCCTGACCCACCCTATTTCTGCTCAACACAATAATGATAAAGACCATGAGACTAATGTTGTTTTGGTTGAAAAATTAAAAAAAAGATACGAGTACAGGAGACAAAGTTATCGGGTCCACAGTATATTTCAAAGAACCGCCAATATTTGGTGAAAGCCACCGTCTTCTCGAAAAGGTTTTATAGGATGATGAGAAATGCGTCTCATACGTAAGGATGAAGCCTGCAACATTTGTGATTTCCTTCCACTGTGTGGCAACATAACTCTGAATAGTCTGGTTCAGTTTTATCGTACAGTGCAGGGCATCTTTGTACTGCAGCAATCAAAACTTGTTTCGGGCCGCCATTGTGAATTTGACATGTGAAATTGAAGTGTGGTCTGTGGGTTTGTACATCGGGCGATCAACGCGATAAATATTTTTTTTTATGGGATTGGAATTGGGAGTCAATTGGGACTGAATGGAGATCCCGTGGAAATGGTGTGGCATTGAAAACGGGAGGCAAGATGAGATTCATAAATCTCCCCTTCCCCTCCCTCCCAAAAAAGTTGACAAGGAATGGAAGGGAAGTGGAAATGGGTTTTACTGCATTTGTACCCTGCAGTGTACTGTGTTCTTGGGATTCACACTATGTAAGCGGGCGTCGCCGAGTGGATAATGACAAGTTGCTTATGAGCAGACGATACAGACATCGATGTCCCCCCCCCCCCCAAAAACAACAACAACAACAACAACCGTCGCTCCGCACATTGGCAATGATATGATGACAATCGTGGTCTTTTTTTTTTTACTTGTATTCAACAGCAACACTTGATTGTGACTCAAAAATGAACGACGATACAGGATGGTGGCGGTGGGCAGTGCTTTTTGCGTCATTCTTCAATCTACTGGTCAACGCTAGCGTGAGTTATCACGTGGGTGTGCTAAATATAGCACTGCTGGACAAGTTTCAGTCAGATCCAGATCTCACAGCATGGCTGCTGTCACTGTATGCTGCAATGTATGCTCTCGCAGGTCAGGACGAACCCACAATCTGTTGTTAGGGGAGCGTAGTATGTTACATTATAAGCCATAGCTGAACAGTGAAAGCAACTCAGTATGTTCCCTCTTTGGCTTTGTAATTAGAATACGCGCCCCGAACACCATTCTATTTCTATTCTCATTAACACTGTCATCGTTCTTGTCCCTCTATATTTAGATTAAATCAGGAAGGAGATGGAAATGACATCTGAAAAAAAAATAACGTCTGCGTCATGGAAACTTTTTTAATGAGCTTTAAATCAGTGGCGCATTAATGAAACTCCACAATTGTATTGGCACAATTGCAAATGGCAATCAAGTCTTGCCAGTAAGTTCGTTCAACTCCTTCAAGGAATTTAATTTGCAACATTTCAAATGTCTATTTCGAGGGCCACATGTTGAACTATCGCAACTGGACTTTTTTTTTTTTTTTTTGCTCGAAAATTGAGATAGTTGGCATGCTTTAGCCCTCGTCAGCCCTGCAGCTAAAAACTGTGTTATAAGTTGAAGGCTGAAATCTGAAAACTGAAACTTAAATAACGTTTTTTAAGCCTCAACTATTACATCTCACGAAGGAAGTTAATTAGTTTTTTACTTCTGAAAAATTGCCAAAGCCGAGTTATGATGCCTCACAGCGTCGCCCTCGATTTATGTAACATTTAAAAAGTATAAGCTAAATCAATATAATGAGGAATACATTTCAAATTACCCCCCACCCCCCCCCCCCCCCCACATCCCATCCTGAGCAGGATAAATCCTTTACACGTGTGAGGTGTCACGACAGGTGCAATGATATCCTATTATTCATTGGCCCAGTCGTTGTTATGGTCATTTTGTTTTGAGATAGAATCTGGACCCAGATGGAAGTGAAATATGGCAAGAGGACATCCAGTTCATAAAAACAAACGAATGATCAATGGCTGAAATATCTGAAACAAAAGAATACAATATAAACACAACTACGGTATTGATCTTCACCTTGAGAGTTCTCCCGCTGTAGAAATTGGTTTTACTTGAAAGAGGAGATCGCCTATTGCTGGTGTCCGCATGGAACTTGAATTCGCATTGCAGTGTACATTTCCAATGAATAATAGATTTTCAAATTTTAACCCTTTTGACCTTGATGAGATTTAGAATTATGTGGATTGAATACATTTTACCAATCTAAAATTTCAGCGCCCATTGGCAGTGTCTTGGTCAATTTGACCAACTGCAGAATGTGTGTCTTCGTCTCTGGAGTGGTCAGTTTTATTGGTTTTGTCTGCAGTGCCTTCGTAAATAGAGTAGAATGGCTCTTCTTAACCATCACTCTTGCAGGTAACCATGTCTGTGTCGATCCATCCATCCATCCATCCACCCATCCACCTAACCACTCACCCATGCATCCATTCATTCATCCATCCATATATCCATCCACCATCCATCCATCCATCCATCAATCCATCCATCCATCCATCCATCCATCCACCCATCCGTCTATCCATCCATCCATCCATCCATCCGTCCGGCCGTCCGTCCGACCGTCCCTCTGTCCATCTGTCTGTCTGACCATCCATCCATCCATCCATCCATCCTCACCCATTTATCAATTTATTTTGCCCTTGTTTTTACTAACGGGAGCATAATTGATGCTTCCTGTGTCCAGAAATTTCAGATAAATCATCTGAAGCATATAAGGTACTTACTTACTAGATTTAAACGATGTAAATTAACATACATTGTGCATGAAATTCTGTGAGTAAACAAGATCCGTTTCCAAATTACTGCCATCTGATAAAAGGTCTCTGCTTTTTATAACATTGTAGAGAGTTCAAGCTCGGTAATAATACAGATGTTTTCAGAGCAGCATTTCTCACTAGTAAAGTATAGGCTGGAGAAATCTGGATGCTGATACATTTTGGGAAAGCCAAAGGTGGACCAAAGTTTGTTGATTTTATCTGAATTCGAAAAAGGCCTTCATGACAATTTCCAGCAAACATTCCGAAGTGATATAGAGCGTTTAAGTGAGAATAGGCTATGTAGGCATTTAGCTGTTGAATTTTACCCGGAAAAGATTTAACATGAAGTAAAGCAGAAGCATTTAAGGATAACCATAGCAAAGATAAGATTGGGCTCTCATAACTTTATGGTCGATATGCCAAGGTGGCAGAGGCATAATACTGGAGTATGTTATGAGATTGTATGAAAATTATAATGAACTGGAGGATGAATTTCATGTGCTATTATCTTGCAAAAAATTCAAAAGTACAAGGAAACAGTTTTTACCATCTTAGCTAGTAGTTAGACCAAGCATGTTTAAGTCAGTAAATTTTGTGTTGTCGATGCATTACAGAGAACTGCATTTTGTTTGGATTATTTTACCATAAAATACTAAATGAATACAATAATGTCACCCTGTGACTTCACCTCATGAGGTCTGAGAATTAGTTCTTCTTTGTTGAAATTGTAGATCTTGGTGATAGTTTCATTTATAGTAAATTTACGACAGATAGAGGTGGTGAATAGACCAGGATGGGGGTTGAGGTCGGGGCGGAGGAGAGAATGGAAGAATGATGACTGTTGCTGGCAATTATCAATCAAGTTACATTGTATTGTATATCATTATAAGTAAATGTATCAATTGTACAATGCAGCAAGGAGCAGAGAGAAAGAACACTGTGTGCCTTCTTTTTTGTGTGTTTGTTTGTTTTTTTCTAATGTCTTTTTCAAAGCTTTTTGTGTTTTCTTCTGTATATTTTGAAGTGGCCTCGGGGCCTACAATAAACTTGAACTTGAACCAACTCATTGAAACATCAATTGGCATGAAAATACAAATTTTTTTGGGGTTGTCTTTGGTTCAGGAATCGGGCAATCTCTGTGTCAGATTGGAGGGACTGTGATCCTTGCCTTCTACTTTCCAACTGGTATATCCATCATGAATGGCATTTGCCTGGCTGGCAATGCTCTAGGCAGCTTTGTCCACCCACCCCTGTTACAAGTACTAGTGGGTAAGTACCTTACATAAAGGGGGGATGTTGGGGCGACACATCAGTCTAGAGGCAAGTTGCTCGCCTCTCATGCTGAAGGTGCCAGGTTCGTCTCCAGGTGAGTGCAGGCATGTTGGAATATTGGGGGAAAATTCCTGTCCCAGACCTGTGATAAATAGGACCGAGCACCTAGTCTTCTCTCTTAAGGACGAAAAACTCGGAGGGCTCATGTGCACGTTGCGTATGTTAAAGATACCTTGGCAGTTGGAAATTGTAAAGAGAAGGCCTGGCAAGATGGCCGCCTGATCAAAATTAAAAAAAAAAAAGTCCCTACCAAAAACATAAAAACATTAACAAGCAAAATAGAGACAAGAAAAGTGATGTTAAAATGCAAAGAGCAGCGAACCTCCTAAAATAAAGGTCAAAAACAAAAACCTGACACAAGAGCGCCATTTTGGCAACTTGAAGCGCGAACACAGTATCACCAGCTGAGAGAAAGAAGAGGAATTGTCAGTGGAGGAGAATAGAAAGAAGATGCAATGAAAAAAAAAGCATTTTGAAATAGAAACTTTCTAAATCTGTATGTTCCATCATGCCACCTACAATCTTCAGCTGATATAACAGAATTAAAAGTTCCATCTATGTCGCTCGGCGAAGAATCATTTTCTTTTACTGACCTGAAGAGCTGGAATTCTCTGCCTGGAAACTTACATGATGTACAAAACACTGAAGCAGGTTAAAACACAACCTTTTCAATTGATGGAATACAACTACATCTCTGTCTCCCTATTGTCACATGTTTTGATGTGATTGTTCTTTCTATCTGTGAACTGAATGTAAGTAGAAGAATAACTGTTAAACCATTACGTAAAACTTTTATTGCAAGATGAAACATGTAAATGTTATTTATAAATTATTATTATTTTTTTTTAAATGTGACATGGGATGTTGTATAGCACAATTGTGCTCTTGAAATCTGAAATGTTATTATCTCACCAGATAGTTATGGTCTGAAATGGGCATTCGCATTACTGGGAGCTATCTCATTGAATTCATGCATAGCTGGACTGATCTTCAGGCCGACACGCTACGAAGAAATGAAACATAATCAGGAAAAGTCAGACCGAGGAATGTTTAAGTTTAAGGTCAGAAATAGTCAAAAAATAAATTAAAAAAAATATTCATCAGTGATTTTAAATTTCTTATGAAATTCAACAGCATAACTGAGATACCAAATGAAATACCATGTTTTGCTGGCCCTGGCCTGAAACCTGCACAAGTGAAAAGGACCTAATTTTACAGGAGAGAGAGAGAAAAAAAGAATATTTTACATGAAACACTTTCCTTATAATAAATGGAACTTTTTTTCACGAGATATTTAAAATATTGTACTCCTCCTTGATCAATAGAAGCAATGCAGTTCCTTCAAGAGATCGTAGAATACAAATATGACAAAGAAAATTAATTTTGTATTGGGCCAATAATTTGTTGATGTCAAAAAAGATATTGGCACAATGTTGATCTTTAGCATTATGTCTTCCATCTATATCTTCTACCTTGTCTTTCCTCAGTGATCAACATGAAAATAATTAATTACCAATGTTACAACAGCAGTAATAAGTGAAATTTTTTTCATAGCTGTTTGACTTTGGGTCGAGGACAATGTCCAGAATACGCTAATGAGGCTTGTAGAAAGAACACGCTCAGGAAGACCAGTCGCCATCTTGTTTACCTTTCTGCATAAAAATCTCCATGTTGGATTTCAGACACAGTTTGGGGATTGTTATCAGCACCTGAAAATTTTCAGAGATCCAGCCTTCACCACCATTATGCTTGCAATATTTGTGTACTCTGTGGCTTATCAGACCATCATTATCTACCTGCCAGAATATGTAGTAGAGAAGTTAGGTAAGGCTGTTTTTGCTTGTTATATCTATGTCTAACTGTCTACTTATCTCATTCAGTCGCCCAGCCGATGATCCATTCATCCTTTCCTCATGGATCCATCCATCCATCCGACCGTCCGTCCATTCCTCTGTCCATCCAGCCATTCATCCATCCATCCACTCACCCACCAAACTATCTGTCAGCCCCTCTTTCCATCCATCCACCCATCCACCCAGAAAGTTTGGAGATGTATTTGATGTTATACATGTAATGCTCTGTCATCTGCAGTTATAATAATAATTGTCTTGGTATTTGATCAGGCTTGAGCCCCCAAGAAGCTTCTATGGTAGCAGCAACTATAGGCATTGGAAGTGTGGTCTCTCGTGTCTTTGCTGGATTTGCAGCTGGTGATCCCAGTATTGGTGCATCACTGATGTTTATAGGTGGGTTTATATAGAGTAAGTTAGGTATGCAGGTAAAGTACATTGCATATTCTTAATTCTTTTTTTCTTCTTTTTGATATTTGATGTTAAAGCATTAATTGATAATTTTCATTCGGTATTTTCATCATTACCACTAGTATCATCTTCATCACCCTCATTGAACAGCTTGTAACTATTTCTTTAAATAAAAAGATGGTAATTTGAAAGAAAGGCTGGAAAAAAACTGGAAAGGACAGACAGAAAGACAAAGATAATACCTAGCCATGGAATAAGCACTGCCCAGAGAGCAACAGCTTTTTCCTACATTTCCCAGTGTCCTGACAAAGACCCAAAAAAAAATCTGAAACATTTATGTCATGAATGGAAATTCCTGGCATTATTTGCAAAACAAAACAAAGGTAACAGGTCAAGGTGAAAGTTTTCATTTTCAAAAACTGGTATTTTTCCTTGTTTTTTTTTTCCCTTCCACATCAGGCATGAATGCTATGTCGTCCTTGGTCTGCATGACTGCCAGTGTCTTATCCAGCTTCCATGGTGGCATTTACATCATCTCATTTTCATTTGGAGTTTATGCAAGTAAGTGCATGTATCTCGTTTGTTGTTATCGTTTTGAATATGATCATTATCACCATAGCCATGCCTATTCCTAAAACATGTGAAGCGATCAGCTAGTATGAGTGAGGAACTGACATAATAAATGTGATGATGCCTTGGATGATTCAGACCAATTATACCAACTCTCTCAAAAACAAAACAAAACAAAAAAGGCGTGACAATATTTAAAAATTCCCAAAAATGTAAAGATAAACTTTTTCTACCAATACCACCATAGTTGGATCAGGGCATTGCATAATTACAACATTTATGTTGATGACATTAATGTTGATGTAGGAGATTGACAAAATATAGGTGTCTTTAATGTGGTCATGTGTTGATGAAATTATATCCAGTTCAGACTATATAGTTGTAACTGATTTACTTCAATAAGCCATTCTTAGAAGTTCAGATGAAAAAGTATTCAGTCCAGATGGTGTTTGAAAATCACTCACCCCCCCCCCCCCCACACACACACAAACAAACTCACACATACCCTCGCACACACACACACACACACACACACACAGAATGTTTGGTTTCAAATTTCCAACAATTTTGGCCTTTTTCTACATCTCACAGTGTTTTCTCATAGCCTTAGTACTGATCCTTGATTTTCAGAATGGGCATTATGAGAGCTGTGGTTATCTTAAGAAACGCTAGTAGTGAAACTTCGACATTTCTATTTTCTCCAGGTGCTACACACAGTATACTCAATCCCCTGGTATTAAATATTGTGGATTTGGACAAAGCTGCTTCTGGATATGGATTGGTGCTTTTATCTTTTGGTTGTGGCAGTCTTGTTGGTCCTCCTGTCAGTGGTGAGTGCAACACTCTTACAAGTATGTCTGTCTATGGAGATGGTGACTTCATTCTAACTGTGCAATTCGTAATTACTCCATCAATACCACTCTCACCAATTTCTTTATCACACTAGATGAGGTTCCCGGCATTATCCGGGATAAACATGTGAAGCCATCGTTCTATCTGTCTCTCTTTTTTGGTCTAGAAAGCTTCCCGCATTCTACAGTCTTACTACAAACTTCATACACCAGAGCACTATAGGTAGAATGCGCATATTTCACTTTACTTCCGGGTCCGCCATGTTGTTTGGCTAGACAATGGAGGAATGCAGTGTAGAAGACGCTAAAGTAAGCCATTTGGACCCAGTCAGACGGGCCAGGTACGGAGAAAAAATTGCAAAAGTAAAAGGACTCGATCCTTATAGCATCCCTGACATCAGCTGGACCCAGAAAGACTTTCCGGCGGTCACATTTCCAGACGTTGTTGCCTATCTAGTGTGCACCACGAGTTTTACCTACAATAATGGGGAAATTCCCCCAACCTATCTGTGGCAGCTCAGTTTTGCCTTGTCATTTTAACATACAATTTTATCAAATTAAATTACACTGTATCATTAAGCAACAGTAATCTGAAAGGACAACATGTTGAACTTGTTTAAAATGGATGAAATCAGGCCTACTAGATCTAGGATCTTGATCAGTGCAGTTCAGAAGGAATTTACTGAATCTGCTTACCTCCAGAAAACACACTAACAAGTAGGATGTTCTTAATGATTCAACTTGAAAGAAATTCACAACTAACCCAGTTCCAAAACCTGCTACCGAACTGCCTGGTCCTAACCGTTAATTCTGACAAACACCTACCTTCACTCGGATATAATATATTGCTCTAGAGCCCTAGGCTAGATCTATCTGGCCTGCAATATCGTGCAATACATGTAGCCTATGGAGATCTAGATCTAGCTCTCCTGCGACGAAAATAACAGGCTTAGTTTTATCACATTATTCAATTAAGATGTAAAATGATGATTACCTGAGACGAAGTGCTCGGCACAAACAAAATGGTGCGGCTTCAGAGTTTTGGAGTCAATTCCCTTTCTGTTCACTGCCTTCAACCACAGACGACGTCGACGTTCCGTTAATTCTTTCACTTCCTTTCCCTCCTTAACACGGACGCTAGGGAATCTGAACATCTTACAGCCACCCTTTCCACCCTTGTTGCTGCAACCAACAACGATGCATTTCGCTATCATTGTAACTGTTTTAATATCCAAGTGGAATTCGTCACGCCTCGCACTCACTTGAATCGACTCCACTGGCCAAAACTGCGCGCACCGTATTGAACGCGTATTAATACATCGTTTCTGACGCGGTGGGCTTACTACAGGGAACCAAAACAATGGTAATTGTATTTTACATTTTGACAAATTTTTATTTAGAAATATTTGAAACTTGAATAAACACAGTCGGTCGATACAAAAGCGCTTGGGTTGGATTAGTTGACACTTAGGAAAGTTAACTTTATAATTGTTGAAACTGTCATTTAAGCTGTGGTGTCGAGCAAAAAGAGGGCCAAAATTGCACCACAATGAATTACTTCCGCCACTATCTTTTTTTATAATAAAATTTGCATTTCCATGGACAACTTTTATACTGGTATATCAACCTTATTGTTTATGTGTTCACCGCTAGTGCTAAACAATCTTCACATGCATATTAATTCAGTTTATATAGATTTCTTTGTGCCTCTGTTTAATTTCTTATGAACCTGCATAACAATTATTCCAACGTTTTGTCTAAACACATCTTATACATAATTGTCCATCTGTCCACCCCATCTGCTACTCCATATGTCCTTCTGTCTATCCAGCCATTTGCACATTCATTTCTTCACTTACACAGTGAATTATCATTTCAACAGCACATTATATGTTAACAACACACTCAACCACGTGGTTTTTTTTTTCCAAAAACTCATTTCGCTAAATGGTTAAACTCTTCACCATAAATATAGCGTAACATAATGTCGGACTCGGATTTTTGAATGTAGGGATAGAAGAGGAACAATGGATTTTGTACGCAAATTATCTCATGGCCACTACCTTTTTCTACAGCTCACTTGGTGCATCACTATGGACAATCTGTCCTTTTCTATTTCTCAGGTAAGACTGCCTGGGATAAATGTACTACCTGTTAGTAGTGTTAGGCTATTTTTGTCTTGAACTGCTGAGTAAATCACAATAAATTTATCTGATATTCAGCTGGTTTCAAGAACAGCAATATCAACCAGCCATCTGTACAATAATCTGTATGCAGCTATAGATCAGCTGTGTAGAAAATTGTATCATTACCATTAAATTTTCCTCAAAACCGAATTTTTGAAGTCAGTATTCTACCATTTACCCATAAATTTATATCTGCAACTCGTGTATTGGCATTGATAGTATGTGGTACACTAAAGTCCCTGTTGTGAAGATTTCTGTAGTGTGGAAAGGATGTGAAGAGATTTAAACTTTTTTTTTTCCTACTGGACTGAAGCGCCAGTGAGATCTCATTTTCAAGAGTATTAACCTTTACCGTACGTTGTGGGTCAAAAATGGCACAGAAGGTTGGAATTGCAATACTACTCTATAATGGCTAGCCTCAAATCCATTGGGCAGCCAAGAATGCCTCAATTAACCATTTTACCACATATCAATTGAGGATATTATTAATTTTAATTTCAAGTTTTGAAACAGATTACGGTTTTTTTTTTTACCCTACCCCCGATTTCCACGTCGTGGGTCATTTTTGACACAGACTGTACAAAGAGGAAAAAAAAAAGTTGTCACCCCTGATCTATTTCTGGTATGTCCGCCCATGGTTTTTCCCGCCACAAGGAGGCTAAAAATAACACCCTAAGCGAACCCCTGCATGTGACCTATATCTAGACTACGCAAGTATCGTGGCTTTGTGCTGCTTTTATGTCATAGAGCACAGTGGCAGAAAGTAACGTGGCCGCATGTTTCTCACTTGAGCCAGAAAGCGATGATGTGCAATCAATGTCAGATGAAGATGAATTTAGGCCCGTGGAAGACCTGCAGGTTAGCCTCCGCCATCTTGAAACTGAATAGTAGAGATTACGATTAGCACCAGATACCCGAATACGACTGTGCCAAAAATGACCCACGGCGTAGGGGACGCGTAGTAAATCTCGACGTACGGTAAAGGTTAAAAAAAAAAAATCAACCCAAGTATTTATTCATTAATTGGCACAATGAGAAACATTATAATTAATCTCAAGGTAAACTAATGTTTTGTATGCCTACGTAGACGTCTTCTTGGTTGGCTCCATATAACATTTCTCTTTTTTAATCAACAGGCCTTATGTTTCTCGGGGCATCACTGCTTGCTGCTGTCGACACCTTTCTTACCAAAACTCATGTAGGAAATCCTCCATCTGATGCAAGTTTGAAGAAAGAGACAGATGAAACTATTCAAAATCGAGACACCATGTATCCACTTTTACCCAATGCTGAGATTGAGTTCGGTGTAAAACGTGGAAGTAATGAGGATGAACAGTTGTGTGGCTCACAAGTATGACATTTTCCCTTGTGTAATCCTCTCACTGCCTCGCCTGGAAGATTTCAGGATCAAGGTTGTAACTGTACACAGGATGCCTGTAGCTGGGAGAATCTCTGAGCTGTTTCGAAAGATCATTTCTTTGTGCGCCAACATTATGGTCATCCGTCTCGTATAATGGTGTATCAACAAATTTTCCCAATCTACATGAGATCATTTTGTAGTTTTGGGGAGAGTGACGTTTCTTATGGTCATGACAAGCATGTGGCAAAAATATTTCTGCTCCTTATTTCAAAATCATTCAAGACACTGATACGTCACTTTTGAGAAAATAGACCAAACCATAAACAATTATAAGGTAGCCGTTACTTAAAACCACAAAATTCAACGATACACCAGTAGGTTAGATGGACGACAGTACCATGTTACTGGCAAAATCTGTAAGCATTCTTCCATTCCTTCCTCCTCTCATTCATTAAAGTTGTTCTTGCTGACGATACAGCTGTCACTTTGTTGGTGTTTGAAAAAACTGCCGATTTATTACATGAAAAGTTAACTAAACAGGGGATGAAAGTGAATCTTGAAGCCACACCGATGTGTTGTACAAGTTAATTTGTTGGCATGCCCGGTGAAGCATGGATAGATGATGCTCTGTATCACATGGAGAAAGTGATGAAACTGTCTCTTTATCCATGACAGACATTTTTTTTATCACTTTACTGTTTATGAATTACCTTTCTTTGTCCAATTTTATTGCTCACATTAAATATTTACATCCTCTGGCTTTTGCTCAACATGCTTTCATGTGCACTTTATGTCATTTTGTGTACATTTCTCACTATGTAAGCAGTTTATAGTAAAAATAAAAGTCTATGAAAAAGTAAAAGATTGAAAGCGGATCTAGGGCTGGGCCTTAGGATTAGAGAAAAGATTTCAGATTCAAAGTTGAAGTAAATATAGAGTTTTATGTCTGGTGGATTGGGTGACACTTGCAGGCTTGAAATGTGAGTGTGACATAAGGGTATGTCATGTGCTTTGTGACATTCTGGACATTCAATAGTGGACGTCTACTGTACTCTACTTCTTCGTTATTAGATAAAGATTACTATGTTGAGCTGCTAATTGTTTTGCACATTTAATTTCTCACTGCACTTCATACATAAGCATATTATAATGCATAAACTTAACAATAATATCATGTTGCTGGTGTGTGATAATGAAAAGGGAATTAAATACTGGTGTGCAATAAATCGTAAAGCAAGACAACTCTTTTTGTCAAATATTTTATGAACTCCTTGAAAGAAGTTTGTTTTGTACCGATCAGAGTGGAGTACACCGTAAAGTATTTCTGAGCAACACAAACTGAATAGAATGACTTGGTTTGTCAGATAATTATCTATTTTATAATTTTTCATCCAGTTGTCTGGAAATATTGACGAAGCTCTAAGGTTGGAAGGTGACCAGAAAAATCCAGTATGGTTGGAATTTGGACCATAGTCCCCATGCCCCTCAGGTAATTTGTTTCATCTGCCAGTTACTGACAGTACTAAAATTCAAGAAGCACATAAACTGGAGCATTCCCTCGTAATTAAACCCAGACAGAGCCTCACAACTGACAGGCTTTATAGGCAATCTCGTAGTGTTGAAGATTCTTATTTTTATTTAACCAGAAAACACTAGCCTCATACATGTTTATATTGGTTGTTATGTGTGCAGGATTTTTCTTTCAGTGGACAACTGCCAGTAGGGAAAGCAGTCCAATTTTTACTTACACTCAGTGGTGGATGTACTATGAATTAATAAAGCCCCAGCTTTGCGGCCCCGAATCCCGAAGGGGCCCTGAGGAAAGTTTTTTAATGAGTTGAATTTTGAATGTTGCCCCATTGTTGTTGGTTGCGAAGTGGCCACATAACAGTTTAAGCTTTAGGGTCCCAGAAATGTAAGTCCAGCATTGCTTTCAGCCATGCATAAACTGAGTTAATGTTACCGGTGATACATTCTGTGAATAAAATAATGGTTCAGTCTGCTATTTTCTATTGGAATGTCAGCTGGTTTGCCATTGTTGTAATTTACATGTTGATGTGATAGAAGATATTGTCTGCAAAGTTCAGTTTACGAGTTTCTAACAATCTTATGAAAAACAAGCACAAAATTTTGAAATAAATTTCTTCTTATATAAACTTCACTTTGTTTTTTTTTTTTTTTTATGTGAGCAGGAATGAGTGAAGAGCAAACTGTCCAAAAGCCACAGTTTCCTACAAAACAACAACAACAACAACACACACACACACACACACAAAAACACCTGACACAATGTGTTTCAATGAAGAACAGATATTAATAAAAATTATTAGTCTTGGAATTTGTTATGTGACTGTGACAAAATTATAAATGTAGTAAATATTTTGAACCTGAAATTTGTGAGTTCTTTGTGATATCAGAATGAATAAGGCAGGTCTAATGTAGTCTGAACATAGTTTGATAGGTTACAGGGACAAGTGTTCTTATCTAATCTACGGATATCTTGTTTATCAACTGTTATTCCTGAAATTACAGGAGGCTTTGGGTGGGGAGGGGTTCAGATATATATAATTAAGTGTAAACAAAAATATTTTATCTCATTTGTGGCTATTTATCAATGAATCATTTACACTGTAGTTGTATCTCTTCACTGTCAAGCGATACAGACACTAACATAGCATGCAATTAATGCTTCCACAAATATTGTCCACACTAAATATCTTAATATGTATTCATGTTAATGAATGATGGACAAAAGTGACAATGTCAGTTCATAGGAGAATTTAGCTAGATAAAATCAGAGAAGAAATCAGTAAAACGAAGGCTGGTAATAAAATATGGGAAGGTAATGAGAGGGGGATAAGATAAAGCAACAAAAGATAGAGAGAACGACAGGAAAAGAATGAAAAAAAAGACAACAACAAGACAATTTTGTTTCCCATTTTGAAAACTGAATTTTATACCTTTGTGTTTTATTTTGCACTTTGGAACACATGTAATCAATTGAGAGAGATGGAGTGATCGCACAAATATAAGAATGAAAAGATCGTACACTGTAAATAGAATGTAAATACAAACTAAAAGTCAAACTACATAGGACGTAGATTTCAGGTAGCATTGGACAACATAGAAACTGGTGGGTTATAAGGCTGGAATGTTGGACCTCATTCTACAGCCTTTGCAGGAGAGGCTCTGACTAGACAAGGTTCAGAATTTGATTTTTTAAAAAAATGTGCAGGGTAATGTGCAGCATGACATCATCATCTGTCAGCATCGTGTCTGGTGGTTGTTATTTTTGCTGATGTCGTGTTGTTGATGTGGTTAGTATTGTTGTTGGTCTTGTTATTGTTGATGCAGATGTTGTTATTGATGTTGTTGCAGTTGCTGTTGTTTGCTTATTGTTACCACTACCACTACTAGTTCTACTACCGTCACTGTTGTTGATGATGAGGCTGGTGAAGGTGCTGTTCTTTTTGCTGATTGTTGTATTGTGTTGCTGTCGTTCTCCAAGGACAGATCTGCTAATTGCTTTCTAGACAATCCTACAGTCACGCCAACTTAGTGACAGCAGGTCATTGCTGCAAATGTGATTTTGGACTGTCTTGTCAAAAAGCGCAGGGAATCTCTGGTTCAGAGTGTGTCAACAGAGACTTCAAGCAGCTTCACATGGGCTAAGGAGAAGCTTTGGCAAGGATTATCGACCTTCATTTGACATAGAAAATGTTGTCCACCATCACATTCACCTTTAGACACAGCCTTGTATGTTTGAAATGTGCTTGATCCAGGCAGGAAGATATCCTAGGGTAGAGAATGGTAGAGCTGAGGTTTCAGACGCTAGGGCAAATGTATTCCTTTAACCACTTCTGCTTGTTCTGATAAAGTTTTATTGCTGCTGTTGTTGTGTTGATGTTGCAGCTAGGTTGTTGCTGTCGCCACGGATTGATTTTTTTGTTGTTGTTGTTTGTCATTAATCTTGATGGAATGTTGCGGCCGCTGTGTGTGGCTGAGGTAGCTGGATTGTTGTTGCTGTTGTTGTTGCTGTCATTTATGGTGGTGCTGTTGTTGATGCTGTCGTTGGTGGTGTGCTGCTGTTGTTGTTGTTGTTGCTGTTGTTGTTGTCGTTGTTGGTGCTGCTGTTGTTGTTATTCTAGTGTATAGTTGACCCAGATGGCTTTTTCTGCCTGCCGCAGTTTTGATTGTCACTGTTGAAGATGATGATGATGTAGTGGTGGTTGTAATGTTGGTGCTGCTTGCAGATACACATCATCTTCAGATTTCTGTGATGTCCTGACGGGTGAGTCCAGCTGTACAGATGATAAATAAAGACACCGGTTTGATGTCGACGTCAACAAAATCAGAAATATGCAGAATTTAGGCTTTATCAGAACGTGCTAAAAGCTTCTGGTCTGAGAAAATTGTTTACATGTAATCGAATGAATTTCTGTTTTCAGCGATTTCGATCTATATCTCCGTTTTTGTCATGTTTTTACAAAATAAATAAAACAATTTGGTTATAAGAATTCAATTCAGTACAAGGAAAGAGTATGTATTTATAGAGAGATCTCACTTCCGCCAAATCGTGAAACTAGGTCGCTGCGGTAAACAAGAATTGGAAGAAACCGCCTTCACCAAAGATGGTGTGCATATTGTTCACAGTGGTTTGTTAATATTTTGGGGCTGATTGAAACTATTTAGAGCCGTTTGTAAGTTCTTACGCCCCGTGGGAAAAAACAACAAGACAAACAAACGGGTATTGTTTACCGCATCGACCTACTTTCCGCTCCATGCTAACAGTGGTTTCCCGGCGCCTCCTGTGTCTGACAGTGCAAATCGACCGATAGTGAAACCTCTCTATACATACTCTCTGGTACAAGCCTACTGGGTCAAGTCTGCACTGCGTCCGTTTTGACTGAGTGAGCGAGGTCTCTCTGTCCGCCAGCCGACTCAAGACAAAACCAATGAAACGTTGCCCTAGTGTCACCTGGTCATGGACAAAGTTACTGTAGCACGGTTTGTTTGGGTCACACCTGGAGGTCCCGTTTGAGCGCCTTTTGATTCACATGTCAGACTAAAACTGAGAGCAAACAGGCTTGATTCGGTGCCCCACTGGCACCATTTCCTTATTTAAGATTCCATTATCAATTCTATTGTGAATTGTTGCGATACTCGAATGGGCGTGCAACACTGTGCCAAGTTAATCAAAACGAAATTCTTCAACAAGCAAAGAACAATCGAACAGCTCACACTTGTAACCTGAGGAACAGCAGCTCAATAATGAAAATCGACCTTTCTTATTACTTGGTGGTTATCTTACTGTTTGACTGATGATGGAAAGCAGAAGGCATGATGTTGTTTAACATAATCTTTACGGATCTTTTCTCTGCTTTTCTCTAAGACCTTTCTACCTCATCCCCACACACTGCTTGCTTATATCCCCGCCCCCCGAAACAAACAAACAAACCGGAGTTCAGTTAGAACACAGGATGCCGAGACCAACATTTCCTTCTTTTAATATCATTATCTCTGCGTTCACACCAGAGATCCGCTTTCGTTAACATTCGTACTACTCACGAACGGACAAAGTTAATTTTTATAAATCTTGTATATACATTAATGTTCCCACGTAACTCAAGTAAGTTTGTTGAGAACACTTATAAACGGGCTATAAAAATTAACGTCATTCGTTGTGAGTCGTACGAATGTTAACGAAAGCGGGTATTGGTGTGAACGCAGGGTGTAAACTACGTGCATATGAATTGCTTTATCATAATGAGTCGTGGTATTCTTTGTTCTATTATGAGGGGAAATGGTGAGCAGTGTTGCACTGTTGACATCCATGATACGCGCTCAGTGCAAAGGGCGAAATTTGGCAAGTTGATTCGTCTGGACATTCTGTGACTCGGGCTAGACACTAGGGGTTGACACCGTCTTACTGTTTAATTCTTTTCCTTCTTTGTATCGTCCTTCTCATCACTTTCATCGTCAGCGTCCTCCTCCAGGGAAGGTTTCTGGTCAGTCTCCTCGTCGTCTAAGGGCACGGTGACCGTGTCCTCGCCCAGGTCTAGTTGGGGCAGAGCCAACCCGTCATCTGTCTGTGCGGCACAAAGAAGTTGTTTTTTTGGGGGGGGGGGGGTTGAATATTTAAAAGAAGTTAATTGATATCTTGAGTTAAATGTTACTATGGGCCATAGCTACAGAAAAAGCATTGTTAAGCCCAGCAGGCTGCTAACCATTATATATTTGAAAGTGGGGTTGACAGCCTGCTAGGCTTAGCAACGGATTTGCATAGGGTCCATAATTGTGACAATCTTATCTTATCATAAAAAAAAATAGTGGCGGGAGTAATTCATTGTGGTGCAATTTTGGCGCTTTTTTTTGCTCGCAGCTACAGCCTAAATGACAGATTCAAAAATTGTAAAATTAATTTTCTTAAGTGTCATCTAATCCAGTCCAATCGCTTTTATATCGACCGATTGTGTTCATTCAAGTTTCAGGTATTTTTAAATAAAAAGTTGTAAAAATGTAAAATACAATGATATTTGTTTTGGCTCCCTGTAGTAAGCCCATCGCACCGGAAACGATGTACTAATATGCGTTCAATTCCGTGCGCACAGTTTCCCTATCAGAAATAAATGAGTAGTGCTCTGTTGCGCTTGCAATTTGTAGTAAGACTGTAGTTCATGGGAAGCTTTCTAGGTCAAAAAGAGAGAGATGGACCGGTGGGTTCACAGGTTTATACCGGATAATGTCGGGATCTTCATCTAGTTATAAAAAAAAAATAGTGGCGGGGGTAATTCATTGTGGTGCAATTTCGCCCCATTTTTTGCTCGACTCTACAGCCTAAGTGACAGTTTCAAAAATTATAAAACTAATTTTCTTAAGTGTCAACTAATCCAGTCCAATCGCTTTTGTATCGACCGATTGTGTTCATTCAAGTTTCAGGTATTTTTGAATAAAAGTTGTAAAAATGTAAAATACAATGATCTTTGTTTTGGCTCCCTGTAGTAAGCCCATCGCACCGGAAACGATGTTAATATGCTTGCGTTCACTTCTGTGCGCAGAATTTTCCTATCAGAAATGAGTGCGTAGTGCTCTGGAGCGCATGGAATCTGAAGTAAGACTGTAGAATATATTATGGGAAGCTGTGTAGACCCAAGAGAGAGAGAGAGAGAGAGAGAGAGGAGAGAGAGGGAGAGAGATAGAATAGTGGGTTCACAGGTTTATCCCGGATAATGCCGGGAACTTCATCTATTTATAACAAAAAAAATAAATAATAATAATAATTAAAATCAGGCTAATTCCAATAACAATGGCCCATCCTCATCCCAAACTTACATTAATGCGGCCAGACATTCACAAAAGAAACATTTTGACAGCGTGTAAAGTTGTGCCTAGTACGAATATGTTGCGTATTATTCAGCCTCGTTTTGAAATGGGGATTACATACAGACAGAAATGTGTACTGAGAAACAATAACAAACCGAACGAGAACATCAAAAGGCATGGCTAGGATTACCTGTGGTACCGCAGTGGTGGTATACTGTGGAGGTGGAATGCCGATGGTGCATGTTTTCTGGTCTAAAGGTGATGGCATCTTTTCTATTTCTCTGTTGAGCTCCACGGATTTGCTGTGCGTGCGTCGCTTGAGACACATGCAGACAATGACGCCAGCCAATAGCACGGCCGCAAACAAAACCAGCGCCAAGGTGATGACCAACCAGAGCGGGTATCCCATGACTTCCAGCTGTTTACTGACAGGGTGGGCGGAGTCATGACCAGTGTGAGCCTAGCGAGATAGAGTAAATCGAAACGTCTACCATACTCGATATTTTCAACAGTACGATAGCTTCAAGCTTGTTTCTTTTTTTTTTTCACTAATGCAGTTTTATAAAAATAATTGCTATTTTTTCATCTTGATCCTTAGCATTGTTTATTTTTCATCTCGATCACTGGCATAGTTTGTTTTTCATCTTAATCACAAGCATTGCTTATTCTTGATCGCTAGCTTTCTTATTTTTCACCTTGAGCACTAGCATTACTTATTTATGCACGCAGTCCTTCACCCCAACTAGTCTCCCCCCCCCCCCACACACACAAACACTTACACATACATGACATCACTTATCACCTGATTTTGGGGGTCTGCCGTGTCTTCAGGAGCAACATCAGTTTTCTGAACTGGGGTGGTTTTCTTGCCTTCATCTGTTGACTGAGTAGCTTGTGCTACAGGTCCTGTGGCCAGGAGAAATAGAAAATATTAGACATACAAATTTCGTACAAAATCTATGTACATGACAACACTTCCAGTGCCCCTCCCCCGGGTATACTAAAAGGTCCTTGAAGGAAATTTATCTATCTGTTCTGCTGTTCTGTCGAGTTTACAACAAATGTGTCTTGTATGTATGATGCATTTGTAAACAATAATGCTAAGGAAGAAATTGGCGTTTTACAAGCTGGAAACTTTGTTTTAAAGTCCCGACATCATGTCAGCAAAGAAGTGATAAATCTTAATAACTATGGCTATTAGCATACTCATTATTATCATCGATGAAGTGACTGAAAAAGTGACCACGGCAATTTCGTAATAAAAGGAGTCGTTACCCCAAACAAATAAAAAAGTGACTCCCATCAATCAGTCAGTCAACGACCGAGACGCTCACCTTGTGTGGGTGCAACCTCCATGGTCGGCGACTGTCCCATCTCTTCTCCTTCCGGCTCTGCTCCGACTGATGACAGGGGCGGAACCTCTGGTGTGTTGAGGGTGGGGCTTGGACCTCCCATTGGGGGTTGTGGCGGAATTGGAGAACCCAAGGGCTGTTGGGGACCACCTTGCATGGGTGAGATGGGCATGTCACCTGTCCATGGATTAAGACAGAGGGTGAACTAGTGTCAAAATTTGACAGACTCATGTGTTTTCCTTATTCGTGTCACTGAATTCGGCCATGCGCATGTTTTTGTTGAGTTCAGTGTTGCCAGGTAAGAAAGTTTAGGAGATGCCATATATATGTTTAAAAGGTACCAGAAAAAATTGTTCACACGAGGAACAAATGGGGAGAGGATCTAAAATATACTTGCCCCCCCCCCCCCTTTCCCATGACACATCCTACCTCAAGGAAGTTTTTTTTCCTGTAGGCAGTTTTGCCAGATATTCTTATCTAGTTTGAATTGGACGTAAAGGAAGTAGTGATTAAGGATTTTTAGTTTTTTCCCTTCTTTTTTTTTTTTTTTTTAGGAAAGCGTATTTTCATTCATTTAACTTTACTGTGAATGCATAAAAAAAAAATAATAAAAAAAAAAAAAAAAAAATGTCTGAAATTTTGACTGGCAACCAACTTTTCTCAATTAGTTGTCATGTGAAGTAGAAAAATTCAAATGCCAAAATTCTCAAATTTGGCCCCTCAAGACGCCAACTGGCAACACTGAGTTGACTGAAATGTTTCTTCCTGCTCTTTACTTTCCATGTCTTGGATCAATGGATCTGAGAGTATTTATGTGTTTGCTTTGTTTTGGATATTTTTTCAGTTCCCACTATGTTCAGCGGCAACTAATGAATCTGACCAAACATATATTTAATACATAAAACAATAACCAACCAATCAATATTACTGAAGCAGAAACACAATTAACCAACTAGTAACGAGCTAACCAGATGCCAAACCAGCGGCCAAAGAAAATGTCTCGCGGTCCAGGGAAGAGTGAAGACTCATCAAAATGTTTACCTCTAGCCATAATTTGTTGGCAGATCATGCCCATCATCTGTAGCACAGAGTTGATCATCTTTCTGGTGACCATAATTGTCTCCTGTTGATCACCGCAAGCCATGTCTTGTTGCATGACGCACTGACCAATCAGCTGGCTGTTCCTGGGAAATGATGAGTGTGGCAAGGGCAAGTGTTAACTAGAGTGAAATCTCCAAAGTGTTTGGGTTTAAGTTGTAATTCAGCTTGCAATTATTGTTACTAACTTACATAAACACGTCAACATGGCAAACATCGTGAATTGGTTACACAGAGCAGTTTTGTTATTTTCATAATGCTGTTGACATGTTCTTAAAACATGTTTCACGGCATTGGCGAGGGGGTGGGGGTGGGGAGGGGGGTGGACGTTCATATAGCCAGAGACCCAATAATAATTTACTGGGTATAGATAAAAACACACATAGATATACGATTTATATGTAACCATGGGAACACAAAGATTCTACACCTGAACGTACATAATACAACTACAGTAACAATTTCCGTAACAAATGACCATATTCTATAAGAAATAATTTTTATTCTAAAGTTCAGATACTACATTGTATATAATAAGCCTGTACATGTTGAATGGCAGTAATTACGGTGTCAACCCCTAAACAAAATGCTGTTCTAAGTGCAGGCAATTGAGTCTGAGCAGTTTAGAACAGAATATATAACAACTTACTCGCAAACAGCCCGTGCCTTGTCCATATGGTCAGGGTTCATGAACTGCTCCACTGTCAGGTCATAGTCCTGCATACAAATGTCCAGTTTGGGGGTCAGGGTCACCTGACAAGCTTTGATCTGCTCCACCTCTTCAGGGCTAGGACGCTGTGGCCGCATATTAGCTCCGCCCATTGGAGGAGGTACCTGTCCATTCATTGGCCCGCCCATGGGCATAGGTGGTTGACCATTCATCGGACCACCCATCTGTAAAGATGGTTGATCGTTCATTGGACCGCCGAGGGACACTGATGATTGGTGGTTCATGGGACCGCCCATTGGCAGAGAGGGCTGATCGTTCATTGGACCATCCATACCTATAGGTGATTGGTCAGTCATACCTGAAAAAGCATATTCATACAGTACAATGCTGGAGAAAGTGAAACAAGAAGAAGAAAAAAAAAACTTTGGGTAAATGGAATGAGTCAATTACAAAACTCTGTGCAACAAGTGGAAAGAAGAACGAGTGGTGGGTCGATATTTTCAGCCTTTTCAAAGAAAGCATGAGTTTTCTCAAAGCTTATCAACGGCAAGGGACGCTGCTCGAACGGAGCAGACAGTTGCAACAGATAGGATACAAAATTTCATGGATAAACCTGACCGCATCTCTCTGAAAGCTAGCTATATTTCACTTATGTACTTGAAATGCATGCTTAGACTTTCAGTCGGTACGGTAAGAAACCTTTCCAATGTCACTCAAGTGTTTTACCTTGCTCTGATTGGTTGATTCCATCTTGGGCGGGGACTTCATCGAAAGGGCGTGGCTGATTGACTCTGGCGATGAGAAACATACACATTTAGAATGTTATTTAAAAGACTTATTTATGTGCTACTCCTCTTTGTCATAGTATTATACCCACCTCTCTCTCTCGTTATTTTTTGTTCAGTTTGCTGGTTTATTCCCTTCTTCCAACTTTACAAATATTTCTATTTGGCTGTGTTTGAAAACTGAATGAAACAAACCAAACAAACACAGATCCTCTCCCGCCCCCGGACTAACACTTTGACCTTAAATCCTCTTACAGGTATAAATTTTATGGAAATTTGAAGCACACAAATGAAAGCAAAATATGAGAATTACATATGATAACATTATTTGATTACCCGTCAAGAGGGGGTGACGGGATTGGGCTCGGATAACCGGCGGTGCTGATTGGTGGACGGGTCATGACGTCATTTCTACTTGACAATCTGGCGCGTTGCTGATTCAACATGTGCTGTGGGAGACAAAATAGCCGTGGATATAATTGAACTCAGCAGACGTATAAACTGATGGAACAGTGGGCATCAACGGTAGGAACCCTCTCGCTTTCTCTCTCTCTCTCTCTCTCACTAGCTCTTTCTCATTCTCACACACGCTCTCTCTCAGACACACCCTCACACTCACTCACACTTATACAACTACTACTACTTAACTACTACCACTACCACCACAATTACTATTACTACTACATGTAAAACTATAACTACTACCACTAATACTACCATTACCACCACTACTAAAACAACAACAACTACTAGAACCACTACAACTACCATTACTACTGCTACTACGAAGACGAAGAGTGGCCCCCTGCCCCCCCCCCCCCCCCCCAACCTCGCTAGCTCCGCCACTGATCACCACACAACAAACACCGCTACTGTCACCACAGTAGTGTGACTCCAAGCAACCACCACCGACCCACACAACCACCCATCCACACATACGCACAAATACACACACACACACACACACACACACACCTGGTACAGCGCCCTGGCCACGAGTTGTCTTTCCCTGTCCGACCCTCCAGACATCCTTGGGTCATTCATGTAACTTGGGGTCTGTCGGCTGAAAGGATCCAGATCCCATGGGGTTCTGGCCTCCGGGGTGAAAACACCTGGCAAAAGACAACAGTCGCATCCGTGCAATCGCTCAACTAACAAACAAAAAATTTATACTAAGAAAATAAATACAAAAATAATTGAGAGCTAGGCGTATTCCAAGGTAAAATTGCAGAATGAACGCTTTGTATCTCATGATCCCAATAGGCCTGCAAAGAGACAACTCAGAAGATGCTTTATGTACATGTATGGTTGAATTCGTATACTTCTTTGATTCCAGTGGTAGTAAACAAGATTTTTTGGGAAAACCCAGCTAGTTGAATGTAGGTCAGCCATCAAATAGAGTGGTGAATGGAGAAGGTGAGGCAAACAACTGGCCGTGAGTCAAGTTCAGACTATTCATATCAACTGACCAGTACGAAATGCACTGTTTGTCGCACTTAAGAGCAAGGTTAAGGTCACAGAATTTGGGAATTCTTGGTAAAGTTGGTGAAGCCTATTGAGAAATTTGCCTTGGTGTCATTGCAGCCCAGTTACAACTAGAGCAGACACACAGTCGCCACAGTGCAGAGCCGGGAGACGATTTTTTTTTTTGGAGGGGGGTGGGGTAGGGACGAGTTTTAGGTCTGGACTGAAGTTATTTCCAACAGCAATAATATGATATTAATCAAACATTAACTGATGATATATCGCGCTGATGGCTTACTGATGAAATTAGAGCAACAGCTTACTTATTCAGACTGAAGAGAATATTATTCAAGGGCACATGACTCAGTGGGCCGTGTTCGATTGTTGGAACAGCCCCGGGAAGAGCCAGTGGTTCTCAGAGGAGCAATTGAACCGATCTCCGAGCATGCGAAATAAAATTAAGACAGACACCACGTAATAACTAAGCCTGCAATTATCAATCTCTACAAGTATTTATCTCTGTGGCTGCGATTCTTGGACTAAGCTATATACAAACCCACGCAATTCTACTGACCTTGTGGAGGAATGTTATTGTAAAGGTTAACGTTGGCTCTCTGCTCATCTTGAAGTCTTTGTAAGATGGCCAGCATATGTTGGTTGTAACCTTGTCTAGAGGGGCCAATATTGCTGTGGACGGCAATGAGACAAGCATAAATAAAACCCGTACCCACACGAAGTTTCAAATTGTAACTAAGCCATTAGAATTAAAGTGGTGCCAATTTATGACCATGCAAATGGCAATGTTGGTAACTCGACCCTCAGGCTTAGCGCACATAGGCGATTTTGTTGCGTTGAAGTAGCGTATCAGTCGATTCAGAGTCAACGGGAATATGAAACTAAGACACGACTGCCACACGAGAGTAAGTCGCAAGTGCGCGCCAGCCTAACCAGCTCAGTGGGAAAATGATTGCTGAATCTGTATAGACGCCACATGTAATGCACTCCGTGAGCACCAGGTGTACATACAATCAAAAGTTTAGAGTCCTGGCCAAACATGTTGCTCTGTGTAAACCAAAGACACATGCATATTTCTCTGTGCAGACCAAAGATACATGTATTAACTATGCTGTGCTTGAGCGTGAGCCAAAGATATGTGTTTTATGCTCTATGTAACCAAATATACCTGTATTATGCTCTGTGCAAACCAAAGATACATGTATTGTGCTCTATGTAAACCAAGATAAATGTATATGCTCTGTGTAAACCAAAGATACATGCACTGTGCTTTGTGCAAACCAAAGATACATGTTTTTTGCTCTGTGTAAACCAAAGATACATGTATTGATTATGCTGTGTATGATGGTGAGCCAAAGATGTATGGTTATAAAAAAGGGTTTTATGCTCTATGTCAAGCAAAGATACCTGTATTATGCTCTGTGCAAACCAAAGATACATGTATTGTGCTCTGTGCAAACCAAAGATACACGTATTGTGCTCTGTGCAAACCAAAGATACTTGTATTGTGCTCTGTGCAAACCAAAGATACATGTATTGTGCTCTGTGCAAACCAAAGATACATGTACTAAGCAATGCCCAACTGACCTGTAAGGATTGGTCATCTGTCTCCGCCGTAGTTCCTGCTGTTGTATGGAATACATAGCTTTCATGACGTGTGGCGGCAGTTGGCCTGTGGGTGAATCAATCAATCAATCAATCAATCAATCAATCAATCAATCCAATTCAATCAATCAATCAACTAACCAAACAAACCAGACAGTTCATCCATCCATCCATCCATCCATCCATCCTTCCATCAACTGACGACAAAACTCTACAAAGCGGAAATTCTCAAACTGTTTAGTATGAGACAAGCCTTGGCGACCAGTGCATGCATTTGGTATTCACAGCTTCCCACTCCTACAGCATCCCTTACACTACCACCAGCGTCATCATCTTCAACACGTCACCACCATCTTCATTTCCACCACTACCTCAGATCCATAAATATTACCCGACCGCCACCATCGCCACTGTTCATAACAACGGACGACAAATTGGGACGTAACTCTCTCAATCTAACTACATGTAATAATAATAGTAATTACCTCCCCTTGTGTCCATGGCTCTGTGGGGATTACCTCCCCTTGCCTGGACCAACTGGATCATGTCATGAGGAGACATCTGACTATTTTGAACACCTGCAAATAGTTCGTTTTTTCTGTAGTAATCATGGGCAAGAAGTTTACATCAAAGTATCAGGTCTTTATTAATTTTTAAAAATACCCATTGATAGATGAGAAAAGTACATGTGGTTTCGAAAAAAAAAAAAAAAGCCAATGACTTGAAAACAGAAAACATGCCTGTCCCAGCTTTTGAAAATTAGTTTTATTCAAAATGTCGACGGAGCATCGCATTTAATTTTATCGGACTCTCAAACATAGACACCGGAAATGCCAATGTTTTTTGTTGCTGTTATTTTTTTTTCTCTTCTTCAACAATGCAGATTAAAATCAACCACAGTAGATGATGACAATGAACAAGAAAAATGACTTACGTCGAGTGTGGTAGCGAAATAGTTAAAGGCATGATAAGTACCAGTTGGCCCACTGGCTCGTACTCGGGGAATACACACATGTGATCTTTAAAGCTGAGCTTCGACGACCAATATGCAAATTGAGGAGGACAACGAAATATCGTGTCATACTTGTCAATTCTACTCGAAGAAAACGCGTCTTTTTCTTCCTGCTCAAAATTTCGGAACACTTTCTTCTGTTCAACTCAGTTGTGGCTCAAAATCAACGAAGTATTAAAAATTATGTAGTGTACCTCAAGACCTTTTAAAACATGCTCACCTACACGTCTTTTTATGCGTAATATGAGATTTAGTAGAGTTTTAGACTCGGCGGTTAAAAAGCCTTTCATGATTACATTGGAGACTTTACTTTCCGTATAATATGAAGCTGGAAACTCTATGCTGAATTCTCCCCTGCCCTTGGTACCCCCAGCAAGTACCTATTTTGTGAATGGCCGATCCAGGACTGATTTACAACAATCCATCAACTCGGTCTTGGTGGACAACTTGTATGATCTCTGACCTGTTGATAAGTACATGTACTGTCTCCAGTGGGTTGTCCCGCCCAAATACTTACCTTGGTTTCTCCTGAACATTCCTTGCAGTTGGGACATTTTCGCCTTCAGTGCCTGCTGATGCCACATAGCCGCTTGTTGACCTGGGAATGTTATACAAAATATTGGAGATAAATGTTTCCAGTGAAAAATTGGGTCAACTATTCCAGTGGTAACATTGGAGGTAACATTTCAAGTGGTTAAAATATTGGGGTAACTTTTAATGTGGTCATAGTATTGGGTTTTGATTGATCTTGTCCGAAAATATAGGGGGGGGGGGGCGCTTCTTGTATATTTTCTTTGATCTGTATCAAGCGCAGGAACTTCACCTCATTGTAGTACGCCTTTCCCTATACCTCATCGCCACCACCACCACCACCATCATCATCATCATCATCAACATGCCCAACACTAGGCGCAACACACAGCCGTCAAAGACAGGGATAGAAAGCACAGCACCCACCCCAAGGTCCCGCCACTGCAGCCAGCATGTGATCCTTGGGTGTCAACATTGGCGCTGACCCTCTACTGGACATCTGGTTGTGTTGAGCATTTAACACCTGGGGTTGTCGTACGTGGAGAGGGGTGGGAGAAGGGGGAATTAAGGAAGAATTAGACCAAAATAAGAGAAAGATGCAGTGGAATATTTTATTTGATCTTCAAACCTCAGGTGAGTGAGTGAGTGAGTGAGTGAGTGAGTGAGTGAGTGAGTGAGTGAGTGAATGGGTGAGTGAGTGAGTGAGTGAGTGGGTGAGTGAGTGAGTGAGTGAATGAGTGGGTAAGTGAATGGGTGAGTGAGTGAGTGAGTGAGTGAGTGAGTGAATGAGTGGGTGAGTGAATGGGTGAGTGAGTGAGTGAGTGAGTGAGTGAGTGAGTGAATGAATGAGTGGGTAAGTGAATGGGTGAGTGAGTGAGTGAGTGAGTGAGTGAGTGAGTGAGTGAGTGAATGAGTGGGTGAGTGAATGGGTGAGTGAGTGAGTGAGTGGGTGAGTGAATAGGTGAGTGAGTGAGTGAGTGAGTGAATGAGTGGGTGAGTGAGTGAGTGAGTGAATGAGTGGGTGAGTGACTGGGTGGGTGAGTGAGTGAGTGAGTGAGTGAGCGAATGAGTGGGTGAGTGAGTGGGTGAGTGGGTTTGGGAGTGAGAGGGTGAGTGAGTGAGTGAGTGAGTGAGTGAGTGAGTGAGTGAGTGAGTGTGTGTGTGTGTGAGTGAGTGTGTGAGTGAGTTTCTGAGTGAGTGAGTTTGTGAATGAGTAAGTGAGTGAGTGAGCGAGTGAGTGAGTAAGTGAGTGAGTGAGAGAGAGTGAGTGAGTAAGTGAGTGAGTGAGCGAGTTAGTGAGTGAGTAAATGAGTGAGTGAGAGAGAGTGAGTGAGTAAGTGAGTGAGTGAGCGAGTTAGTGAGTGAGTAAGTGAGTGAGTGAGAGAGAGTGAGTGAGTAAGTGAGTGAGTGAGCGAGTGAGTAAGTGAGTGAGTGAGAGAGAGAGTGAGTGAGTGAGTGAGTGAGTGAGTGAGTGAGTGAGTGAGTGAGTGAGTGAGTGAGTGAATGAGTGAGTGAATGAATGGGTGAGTGAGTGGGTGAGTGAGTTTGTGAGTGAGTGAGTGAGTGAGTGAGTGAGTGAGTGAGTGAGTGAGTGAGTGTGTGAGTGAGTTTGTGAGTGAGTTTGTGAGTGAGTGAGTGAGTGAGTGAGTGAGTGAGTGAGAGAGTGAGTGAATGAGTGCATGAAGTACTAGGCAAACATGTGAGCTGCTACAGTGCATGATGTAATTTGTGAGTGAAAAATGATGATAAATAAAAACTTGAGTCAATGAATCAGTGTATGGGAAAGAGTGAAGGAATGAGTGAAAAGAGACGGTGAATTAGAAAGTGATATTGTGACGATGTGAGTGAAATAAAGAAAACAGTGAGTTGATGAATGAAAGAGTGAATGAGAAAATGGATAAATTGACTGAATAACAGACGGAAGCGGGACACATATGGATTGATTGAGAGTTGATTGAGTTGGCGAGAAATGCTTGGATTACTGAATGATTGGTTGAGGTAACAATGAGCAAGTCAAGGAAAGTATAACTGACCGACTGATTGATGGTGAATGAATAAGATGGTAAATAAGTGAATTTGTGGGTGAGTGATTGGAAGAGAACCAGTGCGTTTACCATCTGCCTCCATATCTCGGCTTCTTTCATCATATCATGGAAACGTGAGGGTGCGGCAGCCACTAGGATCCGGGGTCCCACAGGGTAGGTGACGCCCTTGGGTTGAGCTCTGGGATCTGGATGTTGACAGTAGGTGCCCGTAAATCCTGGGGGACACTCGCACATCTGGGAATGTGATGTAGGGAAAGTACGATGATAATTGTTCTTATCCAATCCGTCCACCCATACATGCATCCATCCATCCATTCACCTCTGCACCCATCCACCTCTGCACCCATCCACCCATCCATCCATCCACCTCTGTACCCATCCACCCATCCATGCATCCATCCATCCACCTCTGCACCCATCCACCCATCCATCCATCCACCTCTGCACCCATCCACCCATCCATCCATCTACCTCTGCACCCATCCATCCATCCACTTCTGCACCCATCCATGCATCCATCCACCCATCCATCCATCCATCCATCCACCTCTGCACCCATCCATGGATCCATACATCCATCCATCCACCTCTTCACCCATCCACCCATCCATCCATCTACCTCTGCACCCATCCATCCATCCACCTCTGCACCCATCCATGCATCCATCCACCCATCCATCCACCTCTGCACCCATCCATGCATCCATCCACCCATCCATCCATCCATCCATCCATCCACCTCTGCACCCATCCACCCATTCATTCATCCATGCATCCATCCATCCAGGAACAGTATTGGTAGTTCACTTTAACTGTCACGAACCAACCAAACAACTAACCAACCAACCAACCAACCAACCAACCAACCAACCAACCAACCAACCAACCAACCAACCAACCAACCAACCAACCAACCAACCAACCAATCAATCAATCAACCAACCAACCAACCAACCAACCAACCAACCCACTCACCTGCTGACCATCTCTATACACTAACTGACCACCATTAGCACACGGACCTTGACTGGCAGCAGTGCTGGCCACTGTCTGTCTTCCTGTTCACACACACAAACAGATAGAGGGTCAAACAGAGCTAGGTAACACAACAACAGCCACTCTGTAACACCCGTCATCACAATTCTAAGTCAGCAATTTCACTGATATCGCGCCCCTTTCCTTCCGCAATACCCCCCCCCCCCATGCTTCATCAAAACATTAATAATCTTAAATAATTCATTTCTTAATCTATTGGTATCGCATGGCACAGTTGTAGTTTTTTCTGCGGCTGTCAGCATTTCTCCTCTTTTTCATTCTATCATTCTTTCTATTTCTGTTCTCCTCTCGTCTTCCTGCAAGTTATCGCTGTGTTATATTTTAGCTGTCTTTGTTCCATATACCTCTATAAAGAAAAATATTTCTATAATTAAAGGGGTTAGTTCAAAGGCAACGTCAAGTCACATCCGAGACATTTCGAGCGAAACCTAAAAAGAAAATTTAGGACTTAATCTTGTTCTTGCATTGGTGTGACCCACTTTCAAATCAAACTTTCTCGGCGCCGATTAATGACAGAAGGATGATGGCACTGTCAATAGATGATACTTTTCATCTAGTTTCCACTGATATGCGCAGTTCTATTTTTAGCAAAATGCGATTTTACCTCGTTCTCGAACTAACCTCGTCAATTATTAAATAATTTAATAAGAAGGGCTCAAGGGAAAAAATAGGCCATGTCACATTTTAGAGAAAATGCAGTTTTAAACTTTGAGGACTTGCCATAAATGCCATTATGTTTGGACTTTTTTTCCAGTTTATTTATGTTAGACAATAGCCATTTCTCTAATGTTTGATGTCTGCCCATAGTGGTAACACGTTTTTGTTTCCTCAAAACTTGACTTTGGATAAAATAAGGTCAGATTGGACAAGGCCTGTTTTTCCATTGAGCCCTTCGTATAGCTTTATGGTTTCTACAGTTCTGATTTTAACTCATGGTTTTTTCATTCCTTTCATACTTGTAATTCATACATTAAAAAATCCTCCTTTGCCCCCCCCCCCTTTCCTTTCCAATTGTCACACTTCCTCCTTTCCACCAACTGCCACAATCTTATTCCCTCCCTCCCCTCCCTCCCCCAGCCCCAGCCCCCAACGACTAACCTTGTTGACAAGCTGGATCTTTAGGACAGCAGACAGGCACTCTTTCGTACACGTGATGGGGGACATGGGCAGACTTCGTCATCACCTCCCAACCATCGCTGTGGGGAAACGGTTGCAATGGTGATGATGGGGATGATATTGTTGATGGTCGGAGTGGTGGTTGTGAAGTCAATTGTCATGGAATGTAAATGATGCCAAAAGTGATGATGGTTATGATGGAAATGGTGGCAGTGATATTTCATAGACATTTGTCGTGCAAGGACACGTGTTCTCGTAAGGACAACTGTTCACGTAAAAACAACTGTTCACGTAATGACAATTGTTCACATAAAGACAACGGTTCACATAAAGACAAATGTTCACGTAAAGACAACTGTTCACGTAATGACAATTGTTCACATACAGACGTCACGGACGTATGTTCACCTTTCCATTTTGTTGATAACATTTTGATCCACTGTGTACAAGAATTTAGGCAGAGGAGAAGTCTGTCCAGTCTTGACATTGTACAGCATGGGAATTTCCACCTTCATCGGTCTCGTTCTCCTTGCCAAGCCGAAACATTGGGCCCGGGGTAGCACTAAGGGATGGGGACCTGGTCCCCGTGGGCCTGGAGAACTGTGGATGAATACATTGCAGAAACATGAATAGAGATGAGGGTGAATCATGGTCAGGTTTTTAAACAAAAAAGAAGCATAGTTTGAGTAACAGTACAATTATGAATTGTGGTTCATAATAGCAATACTGTAATAATGACAAACTACTTCTTGCAATTTTTTCGTTATTCCGCTATCTTTAACCAGTTCCAAGTTACAGAGAAGCAGTATTGTTTTATCTCCCTTAAAAATGAGATCATTGACAGCAATATTGTGATGTTTCTGAGACAGCTCCCATTATTCATAAACCTGGAGATACAACAATTTTGCTCTATATCCGCGAATTGATGTCACGAAGAAGCAACTTTGCTGATTTGGTGGTTAAAACGCGAATACAGTTCTGGACGAGGTAAATACGAAGTGGTGCAGTAGGAGCTATTTCAAAGTGAAGTCGAATTTAAAAAAGTATATAACTGAATAGTGGGCACAACCCAGTGATTTCTCTGATCGGCTTCACTTGGAAACTGTTCCTACCAAAGCACTAATACTTCAATAAACAAAATCGGCCTATGAGACAAACTATCCCCCGTAGTGGCTCGTTTCAATCGACGTCACAGAATTTATGAGCCTATGAAATTTCCAATTTTATCCTCACTTTAGTCGGAAGTTTCAAGGTCACATGTTTCGTTGTCCTAAAAATTTCAATTTTTCTTTTTGGATTACAATTAATCTTTGGGAGTACGCAAGCTCAGCTGCCGTGCCGAAAAACAAATCTTTGTGCGCGCATGCTCAGCTGCATTGCATGGGGAGGGTGCTGACAAAATCACAATTAGCGGAGACGTAAGCAAAACAAACCAATCTTATTATAAAAAAAAATAGTGGCGGGAGTAATTCATTGTGGCGCAATTTTGCTCCATTTTTTGCTCGACTATACAGCCTAAATGACAGTTTCAAAAATTATAAAATTAATTTTCTTAAATGTCAACTAATCCAGTCCAATCGCTTTTGTATCAACCGATTGTGTTGATTCAAGTTTCAGGTATTTTTAAATAAAACGTTGTAAAAATGTAAAATACAATGATCTCTGTTTTGGCTCCCTGTAGTAAGCCCATCGCACCGGAAACGATGTGTTAATACGCCTACAAATCGGTGCGCGCAATTTCCCTACAAGAAATGAGTGGGTAGTGCTCTGGTGTGCATGAAATCTGTAATAAGAATGCAGAATATAGGAAGCTCTCTAGACCAAAAAGACAGAGAGATGGAATGGTGGGTTCACAGGTTAATCCTGGATAATGCCGGGAACTTCATCTAGTACGGTAAAAAAAAAAAAAATATATAGATAATTATAAAAAATCCAGTTTTACAGTATTACTTAAAATACATCCGCCCCTCGTGGTGACGGCATACCTGCATTCATTGATGCAAACATACCTGTACCTGGCGGGTGATTTTTAAAAATCAATAGAATAGAATCCATTGACGTTGTTCTTACTGATTTCCTTTTGCTTGAAAGTTAATGTAACTGACCACAAAAGCAATATGGTAAAATAGTGACCGTCACAGTGAACTGTTATAGGATAAATTGCATTCATAACAACAAATCAACAACAACAACAATAGCAGGACCAAGAAACAACGTCATCTTGATCAACATGAGTAACGTAACACATTCTATAACAGCATCAGTAAATTACAGCAATAAGTACAATAATAACAAGACAATATATATGATAATAACTTCAGGAGCGACAGTGAAAAACTTTCACCTGTGAGAAAAATAAATTAATGACATGGCATGAGACAGACAACTGGATGTGGCACGCAGGCAATGGCGAAGGCATTAATTCATCGTACATTCCAGATGGTCATGAAATAGACAAGGTCAAATGTCAAGGCCGGTTTGCCAGGATTTTTGCTGGTCACGACTTAAGACTTTTGAGACTACATGATAAAAAAGAAAATAAAATTTCGAAAAAACCATGTGCTTTTATTTTTTTACTGGGAAGGAGGTTGGGATGGGGGGGGGGGGGAGCTTGGTGCGGGGAGGGGGGGGCAGTTGGAAATATTGCTACCTGTGCCCTTGTTTAGGAGCATACAATAGGCCCATTGCGAATGACTTAACAGATTGTTTTTGTTTTGAACTTCCGACACATAAAATGGCGGGTGGATCAGCTGACGAGTGTAACTTCGAGATAAGTCTAAGCGGTTAAAATGCCTGCTGGTTGCATTGCAGTTGACTGTTATGAAAGGGGTGGAAAGGATGGATCCAAAGTGGTCAGATTCCCTACCATCCGTGTAAACAAAGGAAAGGAAATGAAAGAATCGACCCAACGTCTCCCATGTGCGTGAATGCACGTGTCATTGTTTACTGTAGTGAACTTTTTTTTAGCTCGCCGCCATTTGGTTCGCGACGCCTGACGTGCTCGCAGTGCAAATCAGCTAACGAATCAAAATTAATGCTACCATCGCCATGGTGGTGCGTCGGTCCTGACAACTAAAATGGCCGATATCCGCAATGGACCTATAGTTTTCTGGTATTTGGATCACCCCAAGAGCCATTTGGGCGCCTTCAGACGGATCACTTACAAACTGTTGAAGGAAAATAAAGAAGGAAGTGTATGACTGTCAGTCAGGACCGATGGTTTCATGGTCATGTCTTGGGCAAACTCAGACCTCGCCCTCAGCTGAGAGTTGTTGTACATCTCATACATGCAGGGATGTCTCCTACACATACACATAGAGACACCCGCCCCCTTCACTTTCTGTGTCTCTGTCTCCCTGTCTCTCTCTGTCTCCCTATCTGTCTTTCTGCTTGTCAGTCTGTCTATCTGTGTGTGTGTGTGTGTCTGTCTGTCTGTCTCTGTGTGTGAGTATTTCTTTCTCTTTCTCCTTCTCTGTCCCTGCCACACATACACATACACCTACTTACACACACACACACGCACATAAATACATACAAATACAAACTCCAATACATCAGTAGAAAGTGGTAGGTCGTCACAGTTCAGCACAGCAAAAATCGTCAGCAAACTCGAAATATGTTTCTATGTACAGGCTGGACTGTTTCATCGCTATGTTGTCATGCACAATTCTAACCCACATCTTGACGATATACCCCAACCCCCCCTCACCCCCCACCCCGGAACAAATGCAGAAAAAAAAAGAGAGAGAGAGAGAGGGGAGAGAGAGAGAGAGAGAGAGAGAGAGAGAGAGAGAGAGAGAGAGAGAGAGAGATTAAAAGCAAATGCGCAAACATTGCAGAATAAATAAGTAAGTTTGCAAAGAAAAGGGAACGCCTTCATGTTCTGTTCTCTTCTTTTGTTTGGAAATGGCCAGTACAAATCTGTCAAAACAAACTAGTTTGACCTCTTTTATGTCTGAATAATTCTCAAGCTTACAAAGTGACACGCGGCCACAGCTACAGCTATGACATGACAAAGCTGCTTGTGATACGTTACTGACAACTCCGTTAATAAGTTACACAATTAAAACCACAGCCATGAAAGAGTATATAATTATGTCAGACATGTTTAGCTTTCATATCTTATCACCGGTCTGTAGGTCAGCGATTGTTTCAAAGACTGATGTAGCATTCCAGGTGTGTGAGAACAAATAACGCTGAAACCAAACAATGAACATTTCAAATTTCTCTTTGTTCCTCTCGACCAAGCTAACCTTGATCCACATAAACACATGTCAGCCTGTGTATGACCTGAAAGGTCAAGACAATACGTCATGTTCACCCAAACCATGAAAAAAACCAAAAGCCTATCAATTTATCATTGGAATTTATAACAATTTCATAGCAGTCAGAATGGAATTCACAAGCATTCCGGGGCGATCAAATAATATATTAATTTTTTCATGCATATAATCACCCTTTTGCAAGAGATAGTACATGTAGCTATGAAAGAAAAATGGAAGAGATGTTGGAGACTCACCAAATTTAGTTCTGGGGCCTCTTTACTGATTGCAGTTTTGCATTTTAAAAGCAATTAAATACAAGTTTTTAAGATACCATTCCTAACCTCAAATGTAAACAGTCGTGGTCAATGAATTGAAAACTACGTATTCCAAATTTGTCCCTGAAGGCAGATTTGACGCCATATAGTATAATTATGTCATTGACTTTGTATGTAGTAGGAAACTCAGGTGACTGTGACGTCACACTTGAACTTTCTGTAACATAAACGTTTGGTGATGTCATATTGGATCTTCCCGCTAGGTCCCAGCAATCCAGTAGAAATCAAAGATAAGATAAATTTTATTTTATTCGTCTTTGTACAAGGAAATTTGTTTTGATCATTGAATACATAACAATACAGTTACAGAAATTATGAAGTATAGCTCGCGCGCACACGCACACACACACACACACATATGTATATATACACACACACTAATAAATAAACAAAATTAACGGTGCACACAATAATTATGCTTCCGTTACTAAAACACATTGACCTGACATGCAAGATACAATTCAACTCTACACAAAATTACAATGAAGATGACGACATTATTGTAACATCCCAGTTGATGATGGAATAACGATTTAAAGTAGCGCTCAGTTTTAGTTTTCTTTGACAACAGCCTTAAACTTTTTACAGATCTTGTGTATTCTTTGTTCAGGGGATGTTGGGGGTCATTTATTATTTTGTTACCTGTTTTAATACAAGCACCAGTGTACAGCTCATCAAAATATGGCAGATCACAGTTACAAATGTTTGAGGTTTTTTTGACAAAAATATTGATTTTATTTTTATCTTTTTGTAAGATGTTTCCTCCCCAACAGACAAGTCCATACATTAAAACGCTCTGAATAGCCATGGTGTAAAATATTTTCAGAATGCTTTTGCTAACTTTTAAAAAGCGGAGCTCTCTGAGGAAATACATGCGCTGGTTGGGTAATTTAATGGTAATGTTGCCGTTTGCACTCGTGGATTTAAAAAAATGAAAGTAAAAGAATATAGATATATACAAAGATCACCCTCCTTCCTTCCATCGCATCTGACCCCCTTCCAGATATTATTGTCCTCTACCTGAGATTGCCCCCCCCCCCCCCAAGTATAAAACTAGATATATTCACCGGTGTCGTGACACAAAGTCACCCTATGATAAATGGTCCACTGTCAACCTGTTGACAATCAAGTTCAAGGTTAGTTTACCAACAAGTCTCTTTGTTTCTTATAGGTGTTTGTGAAATTTTTTGCCTTAGGAATGTCTTTTTTTATGCTGTTGTTCAATATTTTCTGCTTACACCACCTACCCTCTTTTTCCCCTTTTATGCTATTACTGTGCGTATTTGATAACTTTATACGAATAAAACGTACTATACTATTAGTGAAATTACTTTCCTTCGCTCTGAAACAGTTACAATGTTACTATAAAGTTCTGTAGATGATTGTTTTGTTCAAATGAAAATAAATCAATATTAATGGTAAGCATAACCTAACCATGCCTAAACTCCAGTTAACACAGAAATGCAGTGATGTTTCCTACACATAAAAACTACACGCCTTAAATAGCCAGACCATAAAGTGTGTTCTGTGTCTCTTCGCTGTTTCCCGTAGGCTACACGACAGTGGGCATTGTTTACTGAGGATGTAACATTACACACAAAAGATGTGTTGTTGTTGCTTTGTTTTTCTCATCTCCCTACATTAAAATAGGAACATCTGCCATATGTGAGTGCAGCCAGTCTCCTAAAAACACGGAGCATATATTGCAGAACTGCACACTCTTCTCAGCACTGCGAGAAACGTATTGGCCCCAACCCACCGACCTGAATATCAAACTCTATGGTGCTCTGCCAGAACTGCAGAAAACCGTAGATTTTCTTAAAAGAACAAATCTGCAGATTTAGATTGGTGAACGAAAGAAGAAGAAGTTCTTGTTTGTCCTATTGCCACGTTCTGAAAATCTGGAGATCTTTTAGTATGTCGTAGCCACAGACTAATAAATCAACCAGACTGGAAACACAAGCTTCGGGTTGTGTCGTTTTTTACGGAAGTTAATGAGACGCGGCCGTATAACCAACGTGGCCGCCGCTCGGGAAATTCCGATTCTGGTTCTATCTGCAGTAGAAATTTCTTTTTATTTGTCAAAATTAGTTGTACATGTATTAATAATGCATTAACTTGCCTATCTTTCATTTTATTGTCTACAGCTGCCTTTTTTTTTTATTGTTATAAACGATGACCGTATGTATGGACTTTTAGCGACCGCCGCATTGTAGCTAGGCTGAAGCGTCGGTCGCAACCGTAAACCTAATGTGGCGGATGGTTCATGACCTTTCGCTGTTTTGTGACGCCACACAATGGGCTCATCCAGTCTGGGTATTTTATTAGTCTGTGTGGTAGCGGAATTATAAAAGCACAATTTGACACTTGTTTAAAATGCGTTGTGGCACTTATCAAGCTGTTTCACAGGTCCGATTTATTTAACCCCTTATCATAATACTAAAGCCGCAGATGTTCAATTTGTCGAATTTCTCAGTTGTGCACAGTGGAATTGGAAGACACAATGACTAAGGCCCCGTTCTCCCAGAGACACACTCCAATCGTCCTCGCAGCAGCGTAGACCACAATCCATTTCGCCGGGTAACAATCGGCATGTCATTTCGGCATGTCATTTCGGCATGTGTAATACTGGCCATTCTAGACTAAGCGCATTCGACTACCGATTTTCTTCATGTAGTACCAAGTTTAATGTTTCAGGTTGATGGCGGGCTTCTAAATTCTATAATAATTATTTTAATTGTTTCCTCGATGGAGTACAACATTAGGGAAAACCAATACTGGACGAAAAGGGATGCCGATTAGCGGAAATGGAAACTCATGGCAAGCATTCGTATTTGCAGCTAATGCCTCATGTCTACAATAATCCCATGCTTTCCATGCCATTCTGGACACCTTTTGGTTTTGTACAGCTCTCAGAAATTTCATGATAAAGTAACTGTCGAGAATTTGACAGACAAGCGTTCAAATGTCAGCAAATGACCTCACAATTTCATATAAAACTAAGTAAATGTTCGTGGCAGCTGTTTACAAACAGGTTTATTCTTTGTACGGTCACATACCATATCCTGTCCACACAAATCACATGACAAGTTATGTCGGAAAAATCCTGATTTATCGTCCGGGATCCCGGGAGCTGTCAGTTAAAAATAGATTATCTGAGCATTCCATGCAAAGTGTAGGGCTTATATGGCAAACAAACTGCACACCTTACATAGTCCAGGACAAATTCATATTAAAATGAACACATCAGTCAGGTTCGAGAAAGTCTGTCTTATAAAGAAATGTGAACAGACACGGTATGCTAGTTTGTATCTTGTCCACTTTAACAGAACATAAAACTGCATTGTTTGCATTGCTGCATCAAGTCAGCCGAGACTGCACAGCTCTTTGACGTTCTGAGGGCTGGAGATGTCTCTGTGCATTGAACTATAAATGTCCTCTTCTCCCGTATATCCCAGCAAAACACCAACTACAAGAACATCAGAAAAAAGTAAGAACTTTTGTGATACAAAAGAGTATGGGGTAAGCAAGATTTAGTAAAAAAAAGAACCACAGCTAGTGTAACTTATTGCCTAGAGTTTTCTTCGTCAATTTGCATATTTGTTTGCACCATGAGAGTGGTATGTGCCCTCACTATAGAGCTCAAGGAAAATCCCATGCAAGGCAAACAGCTACGTGAACACAAATTCTGTAAAGGAAATAAATCATCTCTTGATTTACCGGAAGATATCTATGTCACGAGCAGAGTTAGGGTCTTGGGGAATTTATGACTGCACGAGAGGCAGCTAACTCACACTCGGACACAACCACACAAGAAAAGTATTGAATAACTAGAGTATCTATATATGTCAGGCCGGTCAGGCCATCTTATTACTTAAATATTAATATACAAACAAAAGACAATAGAGGTATATTATACAAAACTAGATATCAATCTAAAATGCCAGTTGAGTCGCCACTGGCCAGTCGCCAGGCAAACTCTCCCTAAATCATATGGGCTTGAATGTTAGGACAGCCCAGTACGTTCAACGCCTACAGAAGCACACTTTGGCTTGTAGGTAATTACGCAGTTGCAAAAGACTATATACACAATCACTCAGTCACTATTCATTTTATCAACAATGTGCCATAATTCTTCAATCAATATTATGGAGATAGTTTTATAATACTGAACACTCGTTCATCGGGTGCCAGCTGTGGTTTCCTTAGACTTCCTATGAGGCTGTGGTTCTCTCTCTATCTCTGAACTTCTATTATACTTATACAATAAGATATGTTACCATTAGTCACGCCTACTGGTAGGCGCGAACATCAAAAGAGCGCAGCGTGGGCTTTTAAAGGTCAGCCCACTCAGACCTTTCTTTCTAGAGCTCAGTCAGTCCGATAGCAAGGACTTCTAGTCTTCAGACCACACAGTTCAGGTACTGGCCAACCGGAGATACTTCACGACACGATGCTTCTGCTCGTCTGTATTCAATGAATCTGAACGTTACACGATGTTTTATACTATCTAACTACCCAGCAGTGCTAGCCCGCTGGCCCAATTAGTTCAGCTATCTCATTGGCCGAAACCTCCCACCATTTTAATTGTAGTAATACGTCTGCACTATTCTACCAGCCAGTTAACGTGCAAAAACTTGTCTAGTCATACTTAACAATGTCAACTATCCCCCACCTTGTTTCACCCCTACTCCATTACTTATTAATCACGAACATTAAAACCGACAAGCGTGAATCTAACAGTTTAACTTTACATTTATTTACTCGCCAACTATATTTCGCGAGGACCGTTCAAGGCCACCAGCCAATTTCTCATGGCCCTGGTAAAAAAACAACTCACGCTCTGCGTGAAATCTAACAACATCCGAATCATGACAATCTATGCTTAGGCCCCTAACGTATTGAGTCAAGTCTGCCCCGCCACAGTCTTGGGGGACTAGGGAGTTTGATTTCCCACACAAATGAGTCTGACAGTTTTTTTTTTTTTTTTTAATATTCCCGCTTGATGGCGCAGCGGCGTTGGATAATACTTTGCTGTCATATTTTTATAACTATTATCAAAACCACGGAAAGACTGTGGGGTCGTAGCAAGACTTAAAGCAAGTCAAAAATTGGCAAAAAGCAAAAGTTGCATGTAGCAAAGCCTCACGTAAGAAATCGGCCATTGTCTGTCTTCCCTTTCAGTTTGCGTTTCATTGTGTCGTTTGGGTTTTATTTCATACGCGAGGCTTTGCTACATGCAACTTTTTCTTTCTGCCAATTTTTGACTTTGCTGTTATACAGTATGTTGTTAAAAAAAGTTTACTGACTTTTCCTTTCTCTACCAGTGTTATCTTTTTGTTATTGTTAAGACATTAAGTTCGCGTTAAGTCCCCAGGTAAAACCGACGTAAAACCGACTTTACTGGGTGCACAAGTAAAAACACACAACAACAACAACAACAACAACAACAACAACAACCCAGCACAAGAGAAAGAAACAGAACCATTTGTTCATGCTTTTGTCGTTGTTTCTGTGTATCTTGCCTCCCTTCTCTCTCTCTCCCCCCCCCCCCCCCAAAAGAATTAGATTCAAACGTACACATCGTGCTATAAATCTATCAGAAAATCTGAGTTTGAACACACTTTCATTTTGATATAGAATCAAATTGATTTGAAACATTGTCTGAGAGGTCAACATGGTTCCAATCTGCACTTGACTGTTGTATTATAATATTCCATGCACACGTGGAAGGCTCAGCCTGCGTACAGTTTCTTTTGCGTCAAAACATTGGCATCCTTTTGCTTTTCACTTTAGATATGTGATTCAGTTCAACGGGAACAGACCTGAACAAACGAAACCTAATCGGTATTGAGAAAGAATGACAGACCCTTTAGTCTGTGTAGACAAAGGAGTTCGGCAGACATTTGGACAGAGTAGCCAGGAAATACTCTAAAGCTGTATCCGAGTAAGATCTATGAAGTGACCAGGTCAGATCTGACATACTGTGATAGATGAGTCGAGTGGCCAGGATTAATACGCCAATGTTGCCAAATTACGGCATGAAACAAATATTGCGGACCAACTGGCAACTCGCAATGTTCTATCACGTGATGTCATTATGCCCGTCAATCATCATCGTCATGTTATATTCAGACACTACTGTTAAAGTCTAGACTTGTTGCACTTTATGACCGATCTCTAAACAATAATATGGATAACGGACCGTAGTATTTTCCATAGAAAGCTATAGCTGAACAGTCAACAGGGCTCAGTATTTTCTCTGTTCGGTTTTGTAATTAGTCCACGGTCTCCTAGCAACCAACAAGAGCCAAACTGTGTATCAGAACTTGACAGGGGAGATCACGAGTTTTCTATGTGGCGACATTTCCCAGTGCAGCCCCTTCCTTCTCTTTGCCTGAATCATAAAAGTTACTTCCTGCACCAGACCATCGCCTTAGGGCGCTTCGCTTATGCACTGTCAGTAGAGCAGGACAAATAACACGTGGGTTATTGTTAGGGAAGGCACAGTGTTTTAAGGACCACACACACGCTGGGTCCTCGAGCCAGGTAATGGCTCCAGGCGAGAACCCGGGCCACCACCTAGGTTTGGTTGGCTGTAATTTTTGCCCACACACACGCCGTCCGCGACCACGGTAATTTTTGGTGAGCACTGCATTCCACCTCTCACATGTCCGGCAGTTGATAAAAAAAGATAATTTCCAATTTCAACAATTTTCCAAGTAGACCTAGAGTAAATTTGACGCTGATTGAGAATCTGAAGTCAAAAAAAGAAAAAAACGAATATTTTTTTTCCACTTTTTTGTCCGACACTCCCTCTGACCTCCAATCAGAGGTAAAAAATTAGGAGCATCCAGAAAACCCGGACTCAGGCCAGGCCTCGAGCCAGCACCAGGTGATTTGCAAAATTTTGCCCATACACGCTGGGAATTTCGTCCATTGTGCAAACTGGATGTTCGAACCTGGGTCGAGGACGCAACGTGTTTGTGGCCCTTTACATAGAAAGCCATAGCTAAACAGTGAACACAACTCAGTAGTTTCTCTATTTGAGGCGGTGACTTGCAAAACCTGCTAAGACACATTAAAAAAAAAAATGAGTTGCGGTCCTTAACATCAAATCAGCCGTAAAACCTGTCTACAGCGAATAAATGGCAATCAAAACGTGGAAAGACAATTTAATTTTCATTCAAAATGTAAGCACCCTCTCAGATCCAGTATTATGCTGTGTCAAATGTAGGGCCTTTTCTCAAAATTAATACATAGTCACTTCGCAGGTTTTGAAAGTTACGTCCTCATTTGGCTTTGTAATTGGACTACGTTCCCCTATCAACACCTTAAAAGGCAACACAAGACGTAACGTGATTGTTCAAACGTCGAGCATAGCAGAGCAGTGCAAAATTAGCCGAACTTTATTTTTCGCTCGTTGAGCTGGACCTCGTCAGGGTGTACAGATCTACCAATCAAGACAGTCCCGTCAGTGAGCGTTGGTGGAGACCTGCTTGAGTGCTCTGGTCTGTCCTGCTCTGCCCACAGCCTGAACACTCAGACGTTCTGCTCTGTTCGTTGTCCGTATATCGCGGGTATAGAGCAAAATTGTTGCATCTCCAGGTTTATGAATAATGGGAGCTTGCTTGGAAATACCACACTATTGCTCTCAATGATCTCATTTTTAAGGGAGATACCACGATACTGCTTCTCTGTAACTTGGAACTGGTTAAAGGTACCAGAATAACGAAAAAATTGCAAGAAGCGGTTTGTCATTATTACAGTTATTGTCATTATGAACGCCAATTCATAAACCTGGAGATACAACAATTTTGCTCTATACCCGCGACATATCATTACTGTTTGGCAGCAATCTTTCATTATAAGACGCCAGAGGAGAGACAACTCTTATAAAACTGTTAAAGCGCGCACTTGCGACTTGTTGTCGTATTGCAGTCCAGTGTTACCATCATGTTTCTGTAGACTCCGCAATGAATTGTCTCTCATGTGCGAGCATCTCCATTCATTCGCCTGGACTTCAAAACTGCGACGCGACTGCACCACAACAAGGTTGCATATTCGCACGTCTAGCCTAAACGGATATAATTCTTCTCCCCGAGTCTCACAACAGAATTTGTCATTGACGAATGGCGGCCGCCGTCTGCACAAGACGACTGCGACTTCTTGAGGGGACACAACTCCTGCTTAACACGACAATTCTCGAAATCGCGAAGACTGAGTGGGTGTAGCATAACGTAATTTCAGCTTTACTGTAAGATCCCAATTCATGACAACATTATTCAACAGATTATTTATTAAAAAAAAATTGTTTCAGAATTTCCAACAGTTCTGCCCACGATGTGTGTGGAATTTGAAATTTGAACGGAAAAGAGAACAATTCTCTGCACTGAAGTGGTCAGGCGTTACTTCTTGACTCTTAAATGATTTACTAACGTAAGTTTTCTGGTAAGTGAAAAACTGTACCATAAATCACAGGTATAAATCATTGGCAAACTTTTTTTGTTGATGATTTACAATGTAAATGTTCATTCTCTGAGTGCAGGAGTCGTGAACGTACAAGTGGAACACTGATGGCGCGCTGAGGCAAGTTTGATTTGCGGCTGTTTCGACACACGATCTTTGTCTCCGCCAGCTGAATGAAGACAGCGTTGAGGAGCTCCCACTCTAGAGGATGTCTTGTTGTAGTCTCACCAGTGCGCGACCTCCCGTTCAGCTCCATAGTTCACATCTGACAAGACAGACTAGACTCAGTGAGCTACCAGCATGCTTTCTGCTAGGTGTACATGGGGACACGGTGGTCCCTTGATCTTATGGTGGGTAGGATCGAGCATCTAGTCTTCTCCGATAGGTATGAAAACTCGGAGGGCCCGTGTGCACGTTGAGCACGTTAAAGATACCTTGGCAGTCGGAAATCGAAAAGAGCAGGCTGAACAGGCCACTGCCGGGGCAAAATTATGTAAAATTTATCCCCACCGCCCCCCCCCCCAAAAAAAAGAAACCGTCGATAGGCGCTGCACTGTGGCGACGATGTGTCTGCTCCAGTTGTGATTGGGCGCAGGGTGGCAATGACACTAAGGCAAATTTAAATGGGATTAAAGAAGTATTCAAATACTCATTTGCTTGCTTCGTCTACGCTCTTTTGTTGTTTTTCCCTGTGTGTATTTCCCCTCTCCTCTCCCTCAAGTTTGTGTCTCTTGCAGTTAAGCGAGGACTGTAATGCAAGAACAATGAGGCCTTTTGTATAAGGTCGTAACTTAAGGTAGAGATGTTGGGTAGCATGACGTTTGGAGCACCAAAACTTTTAAAACATGACATTTGGAGCACTGCCTAAATCTAGGTCAAATTGCAGTATGACATTTGGAGCACTACCAAAAATTAATAAAATTTCAGTATGACATTTGGCGCACCTATACCGCTGCTGGTATTCGATTACATTTTCACAGACTCATATCAACATCAAGTCGCAAATCTATTGAAAAAAAATTCTCTCTTTTACACTAAAAAAATTTAGTTCTGCTCATCATCATCATCATCATGAATTAGGTGAAAAAAGTCTGGTCTATAAATAATGACGATGATGATGTTGTTGTTGTTGTTATTATTTTTTTTATTATTAATTTCAGGTATTATTATGTTACCATCATTATTATTATATTGTTGTTGTTGTTGTTGCCCTTGTCCATGGCCACTGTTTGTGGCTTTTCTGGCGATTCTGATCTCTGTGTCCAATTCCCTTCACAAAACTGTCCTATTGTGTTTGTTGGGTCCCACGGAGCTTATTCTTCCCTTAGGCCTTCGACAACAGTGTGAAGTCTCGTGTAGATTATCTATTTTGTTCAACCAGTTATTAAAAAAATAATAAACCAAAAAAAAGAATAAAAACACCAATAAAATAAACATTTTTAATGCGCGCCTCTTCACGAGACAGCTCCAAGCCTGTATAAACGCAAAGGGAAAATGTTTATTAAAAAAAAAAAAAAATTATTCAAAACGCGCACGGCTCTAAGATTTTAACGCAAAAAATGTGAAATATAAAACCTATCGTTGAATAAATATGGACTATTTAACATGTTTCTTTGTTCAGTTATGCTTACAATAATCCATATTTGGATTCTAATATATCCTGATATCCAAATAATATCAAAATAATTTTGTAAGTTTTAAAATGCTCCAACACAACACTTTGCCAACGTAAACTAGTCTCTATACATCTGGAATTGACTGACGGAGAGTGTATTAGGCCTATAAAGAAACTTTCTATCCCTGTGGTACCCACCGCAAGTTATTGCAAAATATTCGTACAGTAATCGGTAGTCAACAGGTTGATTAAGGATTACTCGATAAAATTTAAAATCACAACCCAAGTGCTAGTGCTCCAAATATCACATGCCAGCTTTCTTTGAACTAACTTAGTGCTCCAAATATCACATGGCGGCTTTCTTTGATCTGCAATAGTGCTCCAAATGTCATACAACCGAGATGTTGATGGTTCGTAATCGAGCGGCGGCATGGTGTTATGCCAGTGAAGAGTGTAGAGGCGCATTTAATAGTTTTATGGGATATGAAGAGGTGGGGGCGGGGCAATACAAGATGTTATCGTGTGAAGACAGAGAGTATTGTTTGTTTGTTTGTTTGTTACAGATGAGTAGCACATAATTTGGGCTTTTTATTCTCTTTCACCTTCGTGTTTTTCTTCTCGTCGTTATTTGCAGCAAAACTGAAATTTTTTAAGTCTAAGTAAATTGTGAAATATAAAAAATGACTTTTAGCAATTTGTGCACTATAAATGGGCACCTGTAAAAATGCATTCTGATGTACTATATGAAGTTATTGTATGGGGTTCAGTATAATACAGTTCTAGATAACCTATATAAAGACTAGTTGGCCCGCTGACTCGCGGATTACACAGGTGTGAATTTTAAAGTTGGGTTTTCATCACAGTTGTGTAAATTGAGGCGCAGAACGAAATTTCCGGTCATACTTTTTAATTCTACTGAAAGAAAATGTTTTTTTTTTTTTTGGCAGCTCAAAATGTCGGAACACTTTCTTCTGTTCAACTCAGTGACATGCTACCATTATTATTATGCACATCACTGGTTTTGCTATATCAGGAAAATGGCCGCCGCGCTCCACGACTGGGTTACACTTTGCTTGCCGCGAAGCAAAGGAGGTGGCAGTCCACTATGTATTAGTAGCATGTCTCTGGTTCAACTCAGTTGTGACTCAGCATCAACCAAAGTATTAACAATGAATATAGCGAACTTCAAGACATTTTAAAATATGCCCACGTACACCTTTATGTCTCTCTATGCGTATTATGATATTTTGTAGAATTTCAGGCTCAGCGATTAAAAAGTCTGTCACAATTACATTGGGGGCCTTAGTTTATAATACGATGCACTCTACTGCACAAAGCCGGTTCAGTGCGCTAAGTTACAATCACTTCGCTTCAGCTAATCAATCAGCCAAAGGGCAGTGATATGTTATTAGCTCCAGTGACCTATATTTGGCTTGACTGCCTACATACTGATCATGCATCATGTTAGTTAGAGTGCAAGAGACGATGGATAGAGACGGTGGGTTGGGCCAGCATGAAGTAACGAGATTGATAGCTGTCAATAGCAGGATCTGACCAATCACGAAGTCAATCCTAATGGCTGAGATAGATAAGAGGATAAGGAATCTACGTAAGCAATAGTTCAGAGTAGAGTTAGATTATACATGATTTTTTTTTTCATTCATGAAAAGTGAAAATCCATACAGGATATCTAGAAAATTCTGCCTGAAACCAGGGAGGTCGCATTAGAGAATCCCATATTCCAAATCTGAAGCGATTCCTGATATCTACATCAAAGAAAAGGAAGGAGGAAAAGAAAGGAACGAAAGAAAGAAAACGTGAAAAGAAAAAGAACAGAGTAAGAAGAAGAGTACTGAGAGATGGAAGAAAAAGAGGACAGACAGATGAATGAGAAGAGAGAAAAGAAGAAAGAAAGAATGTGTGAGAAACTGTTAGAAACACCACAGGAAGAAAGAGGGGAAAGTAGAACAAGAGAGAGAGAGAGAGAGAGAGAGAGAGAAAGAGAGAGAGAGAGAGATGGAGAGAGAGAGAGAGAGAGAGAGAGAGAGAGAGAGAGAGAGACGGGGTTGGAGCAAAAAGAGGGAGTGGCTAATCAAATCAAATATCACATATAAACATGTTTACAGCATCCTTTCTCCAGCATCACACCAGTTGATCTCTAATACAGTACTATCTACATCCCTTCATTTCTCCATCTGAAGTGAACACACAATAGTATCAGAGCTGGTGTCTATCTCAGTCAGATAGATATTCTTCTTTTCTATAACGCTGTATCTAACTGGTGCGAGCTTAACATAAAACACAGAGCAAGTTGTAATCGTTTTGTCGATACTGATAAACCAAACTAGTAGAATGTTGTCAGGGGCAAGTACTCTGATTACAAAGCCAAATAGAGAAAACAGAGTTGTGTCCACTGTCCAGCAATGGCTTTGACATAAAACACCACGCGCCCCTAGCAACAGCAAAACGAATGAACACTGTTGTGCACGGTGTCTCTGTCTATCTGTACAAACTGTATTTTGAAAAACATGATTTTGTGCCAAAAGCCCCACATTTGGTGTATAGCTGTGAGCTGTGAGTCATTTATATTTCCCAATGAATAGCTCTTTTTTTTTCTTGTCTGTAATTATTTGACATTATCTTGGTATGTTTCAATATGTTTCCCATGGCTTTCTGTCGGGGCATTGACAAAGACAAAATATGGCAAAAGGAAAAGATTGTAATTTTATGGCAAAGTCTCGAGTAAGAACTAATACAGAAACGAAACACTAAAACGCAAACGGAAGGAGAGGACAAAATCGAGTTTTCCATACTTATTATTTACCTTTGTCAAAAAAACCCCCCAAAACAGTACATGTAACAGGGTGGAAACTTGAAGCAATAACAAATGTTGTAGAATGTAAAATTGTGTGTGTGTGTGTGTGGAAGTGCTAACGATATATTGGCCGGTCAGGAGGCCCTAAAATACACAAACGCACTCAGGAACACTCACACGCACACACACACACACACGCACACACACAGTCTGTCAGCGAGTACAGACAAACGGCATGTGTCAGTCAGCAGTCAGTGTAGCTGTAAACAGTCTGGTTATAAACCTGTTGCCCCCGCAGAGTTCGCGACAAAGCTGCTGTGGGTGACTGCACTAGTGCAGGGAATAACTCTTATCTCACTTTCCGAGGCTGAACGAGTCGGCCTATGACAGCATTCGTGCTGATTAACCAATCAATTCAGTTCTGATCCAAAGCTCACTGTAATATCTGGCACCTCAACAAGATGAGAAAAAGGAAGGAAGGAGATATAATGGTATTTTTCATTCAGAAAGGTCCTAACCGTTCTTTGTGGTTCAGGTCTAGCCTATCTGTAAATGTAGACATGTCAGGGGCATTGGGGGGGGGGGGGGTGAATAGGCTACGTCAGCAGTACCTTTCCCGCGTAATGTGACTATGATTAATCTGTGGCATACGTCAATATGCGACTGCACCTAAGGACATTTTATTGAATGTGTGTGTGTATTTGTGTGTGTGAGAAATAGAGAATGGGAGAAACAGACAGACAGACAGACAGACAGACAGACAGACAGACAGACAGACAGACAGACAGACAGACAGACAGACAGACAGATAGATAGATAGATAGATAGATAGATAGATAGATAGATAGATAGATAGATAGGTAGATAGATAGATATAGATAGATAGATAGATAGATAGATAGATAGATAGATAGTTAGATAGACAGATAGATAGATAGATAGATAGATAGATAGATAGATAGATAGATAGATAGATAGGTAGATAGATAAATAGATAGATAAATAGATAGATAGATAGATAGATAGATAGACAGATAGATAGATAGATAGATAGATAGATAGGTAGACAGATAGATAGATAGATAGATAGATAGATAGATAGATAGATAGATAGATAGATAGATAGATAGATAGATAGATAGATAGGTAGATAGATAGATAGATAGATAGATACATAAATAGATAGATAGATAGATAGATAGATAGATAGATAGATAGATAGATAGATAGATAGATAGATAGATAGATAGATAGATAGATAGATAGATAGATAGATAGATAGATAGATAGATAGATAGATAGATAGATAGATAGATAAAGTAATACATAATTATTTTAAAGAATCGGTCAGTTCAACTGGTCTGAGATCAGACAATACGGAGGGAGGGAGGGAGTACATAGCATAACATGTATTGAGGGTCAGGTAAAGATTCCTGTATTGCCAAAACTGTGACACTGAAGATCTGTGCTACAGATCAGTAGGTGTTTTGTAAACCCCCACCACTCTTATAGGTGTCCTAATCTCCCACCTGCAGCGTTTAGACACAGTTGTCTAAACCACTTATGTTTCGTTGTTGAACAGCCTGCCTAGTGTGGATCAAACTCCTGTAAGGAGTGAAACAGATTAAAGCTGCTATTAGTGTGATGCATAATTAATAGGTGGCGGCGACCCACTAGTCTGGCGGCTTGGTCTGTTTCACTTCTTACAACGATCCTACGATTTGTTCTCACTCGTTTAGTTTTGTATCTTGCTAAGTTGTTTTTTTTCCGACTAAGGGGAAGAAGTAAACACCAGAATCAGAGCAGCACAGGAGTTGCTTTAGAAAAAAAGAGAGATATTCCTGGATTCCAAACTGCCAGTGTCTCTCAAGAAGCAGGTATTCAATCAATGTATTCGCCCAACGATTAGGCTACATATGGTTGTCAAACATGGCCGATCACGAAACAGCTCACGAATAAACTAAGAAATACTCAGAGTGCAATGGAAAGAAATATGCTAAACATCAGACTGCAAGATAGAATCCCTCACGCTGACATACGCAAACAAAAAAAACTAAAAGACGTAGTGGAATTCATGCTACAACAAAAGTGGAATTGGGCCGGACACGTGGGGAGGAATGAATAACAATAGGTGGACAAAACGCTGCACTGAATGGCAGCCAAGGACAGGAAAGAGAACAAGAGGACGACCAGGAAGAAGATGGAAGGACGATAATTACAAAGAGAGGAGGAACAACATGCATGAGGAAAACAACAGACAGAAGAGAATGGAAAGCATTGTGGGAGGGGGGGGGGGCTACATCCTGCAGTGGGTGGACAACGCCTAGGTCAAAGGTGAAAGGTGTGAAAGGAAGGGGACATACAGAACGCTTCAAGCTCGAGAAAGCTAGCTCATCAAGACAAGCGCTATGTGGCATCCTGAAATATTCCACTCAAACCCTTTTGATACGCACTATGAAAGCTCCTACAATAAAACTTGTTGCGTAGAACCTCGCTTGTAAAATCAGGTGTGTTTTGAAGTATTGAAAGTGAATTCTTTTTCGGGCATTGAAGCGACTTGTTGTGTAGTGCAGTCTGTAGTTACTCGTACTTTTGGATCTTCTGGTGCAACAAAATGGACGTCGTCTCACATATTAAAACATGAGGGAGTGTCGTGAATGGTGAAGTCCTTGCTTTTTCGGGCTTTGTCTATGTGGATCCTAGGCAGTAACAGGCACTTCCTTGTCTGGAGGGGCTAACTTTCTCGCCCTTGAAGCGTTCTTTGTGTTCTCTCTCTAAGGTCAAAAGACCGCGAGCCAGATTTGTCTTTCCTTTTCCTTTGCGTTTTATGGCATCGTTTCTGAATTATTTCTTACGCCAGGCTTTGCTAGATACAACTTACTTTTTGTCACATGTTTGACCGTGTAACGTGAGCTGAATGGAATGCTTACCACAGATCAGAATGAAACAGCACCGCTCTACGTCAACTTCAAAAGTCGAAAAGAAGTTTTTGGGAATACCCCAACAAGTCGAAAGTAGGTCAGCCAGTAAAAAGCATGGTGAGCGGCGAAAGTGAGGCAAACATACAGTAGGCCAATGATAAGTAAACCTTCGACCGATTAAACAACCATCTGCTGACTTGTACAAAGAGCAATCTTTCTCGCACTTCCGGGCAATGCTGAGGGCACGGAACTCAAGGAATTTGTGGCAAAACTGGTGAAGGCTATTTAGCGTAGGATTTTGAAAAGTCGGTCCAAAAAACAACAACAAAAAAATGTTTGTCTGTTTTGTGTTCCATCTAACTGAAATTGTGACGCTCAACGAAGACAACAGGGTACAAAACTCTATTGGACAGTTGAGAGATGATTACACAGTATGAGATAACACCTGGGGTTTAAGGAGGGTTATAAGACCATCAGCTTCAGAATGAGTGACGTGGTGGGGGTGCAGTAAGACACAGACAGTTGGAGGGTTAATTCTCGGTAATCCCCAGGTTTAACTGGGCAGCCAATAAACTTTGTGAGCGTCAGGACAGCGAAGGCGCAGGGAGTGGGGGGGGGGGGGGGGAGTAATTTTAATTAAAGTTTTAAGGCTCTGTCAGCACGATCACTGTTGGGCCGTACGTTGGTCAGCACGATTTAAGTCCATCACTGGTTAAAATCTGACGTACGACGGTTGTGAAAGTGTGCACTGTACAGAAATTGTTATTGTGCACAACTATAACACTAGATCCCTTGCCCAGCCGGAACCTTCAAACAATACCGGCTTCTTTTGGCCGTATCGAAAAAACAAAAAAACAAATCGCAATGCATAGAGCGCTAGAGCCGATGTTTACATCAGGGACCAGTGTGTCGTTTGACCGCCTGGACTCTGTATCCGCGTGTGCATGTGTGTGTGTGTGTTTCTCTTCACTCAACCAGAAATTAAAACTGATCAAGAAATAAACCGTGTGCTGTCAACCTGTGTAAACACATGTGTGTAGCGAGTCTTCCTAGAAACTTACACTCGAACATTCACAGTAGCAAAAAAAACCTTTCTGCTTGTTTACGGTAAAGCCATAAATAACAGCCAGGCAAGGGTTAAGCTTTGTTTCGGTCTGGCCAAAATGTGCCAAAACATAAACAAGGAATAATTTTTTCTTTTGTAGGGCATATATAAATTATTGTCTGAAACAAAATTGACCCAGATTATGTGTTATATTAGAAGTCTTTAACAACAAAAATTAAATTGGGACAGTACTAATGTGTTCGACGAGCAGATTTTGTTATAAAGTGTCTCGTTCCCCAGGAACAACGATATATTATGAGATGTGGTTTGCACAGAAGAAAGAGCTTCTTTGTATAAAGCAGGGTCGACATTAACCTTCTAAAGTCAGTGTAATTAATGATAACAGTTGCACGCTAGAACAAACAGACGATGGTAGCTAGAGGTACCTTCGGTCGTGCTGTCCGAATCCATAGGCAGTCAGCATAGAGTATGAACTAGGGAAAGTGGGGGAGGGGGGGGGGGTGAGAAAAGAGGAAGGGGCGCAAACTAGAAAGTGGCTGGTTGAAGGTAAACGTGACGAGGTAAAGTATTTTCCACTTATAGGCCCTTTGCGAATGACGTCACAGAGTGTTTTTGTGTTGTACTTCCGACACATAAAATGGCGATTAGATCAGCTGCCGAGTGTAACTTCGAGGTATGTCTAAGCGGTTAAAATGAATGCTCGTTGCATTGCAGTTGTCTGTTAGGACAGGGGTGGAAAGGATGGATCCAAGCAGCTGGTCAGATTCCCTACCATCCGTGTAAACAAGGGAAAGGAAGTGAAAGAATTGACCGAACGTCTCCCATGTGTGTGAACGCACGTGTCACTGTTTACTGTAGTGAAGTTCTTTTTTAGCTCGCCGCCGATTGGTTTGCGACGCCTGACGTGCTCGCAGTGCAAATCATCTAATGAATCAAAATCAATGCTACCATCACCATGGTTATGCGTCGGTCCTGACAACTAAAATGGCCGTTATCCACAATGGACCTATATAAAGACCCCCCACCCCCCCCCCACCCCCTCTTCCCTACCTAGTCTTTTCTCTTTCTCTATAATTGTTCTCCCCCTTCCTCGCCCCACACCCACTTCACCCTCTCCTATTCCACGACTTTAGCGTGGTGATTTTGTTTAGGATGTTGTTACAAGTCAAGCTCCTTGTTACAAGTACGTACGTTCTCTAAGTTTTTTTGTTTTTTGCGCTAGGGGTACGTATTTTAAAGGCCTTTTGTGACTCTAGAGCTAGAGCACTAATCCCGACAACCTCCCGAAATACTCGTAACCACAGCCTTAATTAACTATTCTTTCAGATTTTTGTTTTGTTTTCCTCTTTTTTTATTTATTTTTGGTTGAAAGGGTAAGGAGCAGGGTTTGGGATTCAATAAGATTTAGGATTGAGGACAAGACTGGGGTTAAGGGTAGGTACTATACGTATGCATCCCTACGGCTAGACGCTTGGGGGCCGTACATACTTGTAACAACAGGCTTTTTGTTTACAGTGATGAGATAGTCCAGAATTATTGGTCCGATTCAAAGACAGGTCGGCTATCCCACATTTTTCGACATTTCTGATATCACTGTACCGTCAAAAGTGGGCGTTGTCCTACCGGTGTGAGAAGGTTCGTTTCCAAGCTACGGTCTAACATTCTACAATTGTTTTGTTTGTATCATTTTCCATCCTGTTATTTTTTTTCTCGAAGAAAGTCAATAAATCCAAGGCAAGATTTGTCTGTCCTTTTCCTTTACGTTTTATATCTTTTCTGTATAATTTCTTACTCAAGACTTTGCTACATACAACGTTTCGTTTTCTTTTTGCCATATTTTGACTTTACAAGCGCGGGCATTAACAAAAGAGATCTAGGCATTTGCCAAGGACCAGAAAACTCCAGACTCAGTTTTCTGAAGCTCCTTAATTCGTTGGAGTGGAGAGGGGGCTGATTTGTCTCCGAAACCGATCAGTTTTGAATAGGAATAAAACTGCAGTAGCTCAGAACGTTCGAGTAAATTTCACGTCATGGCGAACTCGTTAATTCACGTCTGACATTTTGTTACAGTGTGTACACATTGGGAAATGTCTGATTGGGCGCGAGTTTCACGTAGTCTAGACATGCGCAAAGGCCACAGTGCGCTGAGCGGGAACAACAGAGGTCAGAGGTCGTAATGGAAGATCTGGTGACAAGAAGATAAATGTCTGCCATTAGCATTTGTCAGCCTGCAGATGTGTTTCAAAGGACAAAACATACAGTCACGACACTGTCAGAGATGTAAAGAATGGAATACGCCAAGTTTTTAGGTAGACATTCTGTGGATAGACTATTCTGGAAAGTAAACTGATAGGACAAGAAACAATTGTGAGGCTGTGGATTTTCGTAACAATTCTCAAAGAATCCCATTCTCCGCTAAACACCTCAGATCTATAAATAGCTCAATGGCGTCGAGTTCGATGAACACAATGCTCCACGCGATTTGACACATGGTGCGCTGCAACTTTTTTTTCACATCCTCTACGCAAAAAACCCACGCAAAAAACCCACCCTCTATACCCCGGGTCTTTTAATCGCTGAGATGGTGATTGTGTTTTGTTAAAAAAAAAAAGAAAAGTTGTCTCCAGATGTCTAATTGGGTCAGAATATTTGCTTGCAAACTCTACGGTCTTTAATCCGGGGCTGATTGCCATACAACAATCGTTTGACAGCAGGCAATCATGAGTACGTAACTTCAAAGTTACGACCTCTGCACGTACATGGTGGCCCAAAGAATCCTCAGACGTGTTTAGGTCTTTACTAAGTTTTAGGAGGTTTCGCTGCCATCGGCATTTACACCTCACTTTTCTAGTTTTTATTTTCTTGTTGTGGTGGGAATTTGTTTTATAGAATTTTGCCCAGGCAGCGACCTGTTCGGCCTGCTCTTTTCGATTTCCAACTGCCAAGGTATGTTTAAAGTGCGCAACGTGCACACGGGCCCTCCGAATTTTTCGTCCTTATCCGAGAAGACTAGGTGCTCGATCCTACCTACCATAGGATCAGGGACAGGAAAACATGAGGAAATATCCCAAAATCCCAACATGTCTGCACCGACCGGGATTCGAACCCGGTACCTTCGGCATGAGAGGTGAACACCTTGGCTCTAGGCCACGGCCTCCCCTAAGATCAGTAAATCCTCAGGCTTTCACTGTTTGCCCTTTTTAAAAAGCTGTTGTTTGTTGGGGGGAGGGGGGGGGGCAGGGAGGAGAAATGCAGAAGGAGGAGTACGAAAGAAAGTAGGCAACCGAACGAAAAACGAAAGGGAAGAATAGAAAGTGAAAGAAAGTACATGAATGAGGGAAGAAACGGGACAAGGTTTTAGGAAACTGACACGAAAATGTAAAGAAAAAAGGGTGAGGACATGGAGAGGGAGACTGGACAGAAATTTGAGAGACATCAAGATAGAAAGAGGAAGAGAGGAACTAAATATTTTCCTCATCAAAGTTACGGCATGTAACTCATCGGGTGATCAGCTTAACAAGTCTCCTATAGAGACAACAAACTACATAGTAAAGTCTAAGCTCAGGGACATCCACACAGTGAGCACGCTCGGCTTTGGGGGGGGGGGGCGCGGGGGTGTTGCCCTCAGTGTATGAAAAGCTTACTTGGGGGCACGGAGGGCGGGGGTCTCTAAAGTGCACGTACGCTTCTCAGTTACTACAGTCTTTTTTTCGGGGGGGGGGGGGGCAAGGATGCAGAATTACATGTATTTAAAATAAGGAAGCGCATATCCATGCAACATGTTGTGCACACCATTCGATGACGTAGAACACACAATGTGAATGAATCTTCTTCATTCATAGAAGAGCGCTTACATTTTAGGCCAATCAGGTAGAGCTACCCCAGCCCACGTCATCGAATTGTGTGCCCAACATGTTGTACGGATATGCACTTCGTTAAAATAAACTATGGACTATAATTATTTTATCTAATGACACAGTCGACGACCTTGTAAAATATCATTCAGTGTTCAAGGCCCTACCGTGGACATTAAACATTGTAACGGCCGTGGGCTCATACAAAAAAACAAGTGGGGGGGGGGGGGGGTTGAACCAAGGGCTTGAAAAACATACAAGGGAAGAGGGGAAAAGGGGGAGGGGAGGGGGTAAAAAAAAACAAGTCAATCAACCATTGATACTTTAGGGATGGTCTCTAACTTTAAACGCCGGACTGGACAGGATACATCGCCCGAGTCACTTAATGCTGCTGGGGGTGTCAAATGCATGAACCTGACTGTGTTTGTTTACTCACAAAGCTGTCTGTTTGTCACCAGTGTTGGAGGGGCAGTTGGACAGGTGAAGGATTGAATGAATTAATGAATGAGTAAATAAGCGAATGAATGAATGAATGAGTAAATAGACGGATGAATGAAGAATGAATTAATGAGTAAATAGGCGAATAAACGAGAGAATGAACGAATGAATGAGTAAATAGACGAATGTACGATAGAATGAATGAATGAATGAATGAATGAATGGGTAAATAGACGAATAAATGAGTAAATAGACGAATAAATGATAGAATAAATGAATGAACGAATGAATGAATGAACGAATGCCTAAATAGACGAATGAACGATAAAATGAACGATAAAATGAATGAATGAATGAATGAATGAATGAATGAATGAATGAATGAGTAAACAGACGAATAAATGATAGAATAAATGAATGAACGAATGAATGAATGAATGAATGCGTAAATAGTCGAATGAATGAATGAATGAATAGACGAATGAATGAATGAATGAGTAAATAGACGAAAGAATGAATGAATAAACGAATGAACGAATGAATGAATGAATGAATGAAGGGCTAGGGGGAAGGGGATTTTATCTCAGCATGAGACAAGACTTTTTGACCTGTCTCGATGTCATTATGTTTTCAAAGTGGGGACAAAATGTACACGCCACCAACAAATAAACCCAGTCGCCACAACCAAATCCAGGCCTTACAAACTCATTGCATTTATCTGTCTCATCAACATGATCTCCCTCCTTATCTGGGTATCGGAACAACAGAGGACTAACAATGCCTACAAAGGCGAGTGTGTGTTACACAAAAATATCTGAATACATTATTTATATCTTCTAGAGAACGCCCATAATTTCTTTTGATTTTTCTTCCTCCATTTTTTTCTCCTTGGGTATTTTTACCATGATCATCTATTTATAAAACCATTGAGCAGCAACGTGCACCTGCGTGTTTACTAATTTGGTGTCATACATAAAGCTATAAAAATGTAACATCAAAGTTCAGGTGCACTCTGTGTACTTGTGGTTGCATGCTTGGGTGCGCGGCCGGACTAAGCCCTTTAGAGGCTTACAGTTTATTTTTATTTGAAAGGTCTTCTCCATTTTTTTAAAACTGCGAAGTCTTTGATCAAATCCTCAAAACTAATGTTGCGTAGCACATCTGCTTCTATATTTAGTAGAGATGATTTCTGTGGTGCCCCTTACCCCTTGATGCCCTAAAGGCCTGTTTACACTGGTAGGTTTTAGGAATAGAAAAAAGGAATGGGGGACTGTATGGGAAGAATTCTCCTGGCTTTCCGTCTTTTGGTTTCCGATTTCCCCCTTCGAAACGGTGTTTGTTTACACTGGTCCGTTTTCTGAATGAGAAACGATGCGCATCGTTTGTCTTGGTCATGTTTCGAAGGGGGAAATCAGAAAACAAAAGACGGAAAGCCAGGAGAGTTCTTCCCACACAGTCCCACATTCCTTTTTTTTTTCCATTCCTAAAACCTACCAGTGTAAACAGGCCTTAAGCACGTGCTTATTTTGCTTAATGGTTACTCCAGCTTTGCTGGGATTCGAACATGGGGTAATGAAAGACAATTTGGGGCCTGAATTTGATTGTCCGAAAAAGTTGAGAACCACTGGCCTGTCCCAATAACAACAGAAACAACAACAACTCAAGGGTAAATCTGTCCCAGTTGTTGTAAAAGATCTCTGGCCCATGAACAAGACAAATTGTCACATTTCTCATGGGCAAAATATGCAGCTTGACTACGAAACACGATAATCTTGCTCCTATTCGGTAGGGGGAACAAACAGAGTTGTATAGGCTTTTAGACTGTGAGCAAATAGAATTGATTGTGCCCTCAGATCTGAATGCAGAACGAGAAGGCCTTGTTGGAAGATAACACATCGAATGAGCACAGAAAGGCGGCGGAGGGCAACGAAGCTTGGCGTAAAGTTACAATAGTCACAACAACAACAAACGACCAAAAAAAAAAAAAAGTCTTTGCCAAGCCTTCACCCTCTTACGCCTGGTGTTCTTTATTTAACACTTTGAATGCCAGCAGTGTACAGACGTGACTTACAATTTGTAGCGGGGCCAATAAAATTTAAGAAAAGTGACAGTTATTTTTAGAAATTAATGTTTCATTATGTTAGATTCACACCAACAATTTTAGAAGACTGTAGTTACCATATCTAAAAGTAACAAGGAAGTTGAAAATGGTGACTTTCCAGCCTTGGCAAGCAAAGGGTTAAACCACGTGACCTTTAGCCTAATTCACAATTCTTTTTAACCTTTGTGATTTGTCAAGAAATAAATTTTATGCGATAAATATCTATATTCATGTTTTTACATTTCTTTGACTATTTTATATTAGCTCTACATGTTTCAGATGTTTTGGATACGCTTAAAGTATTTTTACGGCCGATCACTAGAGGGTAAAGATGGTGACAAATGTTTAGAAATCTGGACGCCAGTTACGAAAAAACTAGATCTATACCAAATCTCAAACTGAAAGGAACTTTCGGATCTCGACATCTGTCCACAGTGGGAACGGTAGAGATTCTACCAAGATTTATTGAATGATACCAACCATAACACAAACAAACAAGTACAAAAAAATTATACGTCATACAAATTCTCTCCAGCTCGCCTTGTGTATGGATACATATTTAATCCTTATACATGAATGGGAAGACAAAATATCAAAGTATATATACACACACACACATACACACAGAAAATCTATGAGGTGGTAGCAAAGCTTGGAACAAGTTAAAATTAAATATGGCCAAGAAAGAAAAGTTACATGTTACAAAACCCGGCCTAAGAAACAGTAAAGAAACCTTACAAAGAATCAAGTGTTGTTGTTTCACCTTTTCGTTTCTGATTCATTGTAGCGTTTCCTTACTGTCTTTTACGCGAGGGCTTAGTAACATGGAGGTTTTTGTTGGTGCTGGTTTTTTTTCCATCTTTTACGAGAAATTGTAATAAAAGGTGATGAATTAGACATAACCTGCATGGGTTAGCAAATAGATCAATTGTGAGTGTGCATGAGAAAACCCACAATAAGTCGCAAACATGACATTTTGAGTTCTGCACACATAATAAAAGATACGACATTTCTGATAAATTGAAGTCAGTGACCCCCCTAAAACAAGATTTTGAGAAAACGGTATTTAATCCTAAAAGTGGCAATAGCTAATTGACCCATTAATATTGGAGTGATTGCTGTTAGGAGACCGTAGTCTGATAACTAAGCCGTTATAGAGATCATAGTGAGTAATGTTCACTGCTCATCTACAGAATATCCTGTAACGTGCCACGGTCCCCCAAACAACAGCCAAGTCGGAAGTTTTTGGATCTTGTTAGGAGACCGTAGTCTAATTACAAAGCCTTTATAGAGATCATGGTGAGTAGTGTTCACTGCTCATCTACAGTTTACCCTGTAACATGCCACGGTCCCCTAAACAACAGCCAATTTGGAAGTTTGTGTCGGACCCATATTTTCACTTCAAAGCCGTTTTTCTCAAAATCAGCTCTGTCGACATATTGTGGGTTTTCTCATGCACACTCACAATTAATGAATAAACTAACATTGGGAGTAATTGTAGACTCAGGGTTAGCACTAATGAAATAATATAAGTCACTCACCCGTGCCTCATGTCTCGTGCCCAGCCATAAGCTGCACAGACACAAGCCGTGAAGATCAGCAGTACGTGTGGCTTCATCCTGTCCTCAGTGGATCCTTTAGCACGTCGTGCAGGTTCTAGGAAATCTCACCTTATGCCTTAAGCCTTACTCCTGAAGGTCAAGATTTGAGCTCCCCCCTTTGGTTGCACTGCTCACGGCAACTTTCTCCCTGAGCTCAGAGCACACACACAGAGAAGGTCTCACCGCTAGCGGGACCGCTCCTCAAATGTGGCGACCCACGACAAAAATCACGAAAGATTGAATGAGCTTGGTCCCCGGGGGCTAAGATAATTTTAGGTTTATGTTCTCAAACTGTGAATGAGCTTCCTGGTCGGTGGAGTCAGTCACAAACTCCCAACCAACTCAGCTGAGAGAAGGTGCGGAGCGTAATCAAGACAGAGCTAAAATGTTGTCCAAACCAGCTCTCCAGCTAAATTTAAGCCTGAACCCTCCGGCTGTACTTGCGCATCCAACAGGTAGCAGTCACGTATATTTATATCTTGGCAGGGATCCTGGGGGAGAGTGAGTTCATCAGTATGTCAACCTGTGCGTATGTCAGGGACTCGGCGAAGTAACTCTCAGTCCAACAAAGATATTATGCCAACATTTCTGACCATTGTGAAATAAAGCGTTGCCTTGTCTTGTTCATAATAACTCTTCTCACGTTTTCCCTAGCCATTTATATTGTCATCTTTCCCGACTTTTTGCACTGAAAAATGTCCACCACTGTACTTGTATGGAAACCTTTTGTGGTCAGATTGGAAATCTGTGTCGTTTTCACACACAATACTTTTGAACAGTCCAAGAAATTTTCGGAAACTGAACAATGAAGCAACTTGGATAAACCAGAAAAAAGTCCGTTTTGGCATGCCTAGGAAATTCTGACTTTGAATGGCCCATACCCAAATGTGGATGAAGTTTACACGGTTTTCATATTTTCCCACGTTTCATTGACTCCATCTGCATGTAGTCATCATGGTACAAACAAGAAAATGTGGGTACAGACATAATGTCAAAAGTGTTGCGAATGTTCCATTTCAGTGCTAGGAAATGTCTCAGAATGTCCATAAACATAAAACAGAAACTCTCGCCTCAGAATTCCTCATTCTGTTCGAATTTTCAAGTCTTAGAATTTGCTTGGACATGAGAAATTAACATCATGTTTATTGTGTAGATGATGTCGTAGACAACAGAATAGTCACAGGAGTGAATCAACCAAGATTACTGGATACACTACGATGGGTGCAGTCTAAATTGTACTTTGAAATATGGAAATCTATAAACTAAGTGCACTGTACGAAATCGCCCATTTAATGACGCATGACAAATTCTCCAATGGTGATAAAAAAAAGTAACCACCCCCTAAGCAAAGCCACTATTGGTCAGTTTTAGTTTGCAGCCGATCTCATTTGGTAAACCGCTTCCTTCCAATAAAAAATTACCCCCAAAATATTTGTTGACTTTCAATGCAGCCAAACTCCAAACCATGGAAAACTGTCTTCTGCTGCACTTTAACCTGTCTATTGATGCCAGTTAGCTTTGGCCTGCAAGTTGTTCTGTTGTATGCAGGGGTGATGGGATGTTAATTTGGATGTGGCTCAAGTCCCTATTACGATCACTGAAACCTGCATATTTATTATTATCATAATATGCATGGCAGTGCGTGACGGTTTTTATTCGCAAAATGACCATTTTGTGTTTCCATAAGAACCATTCAAGCGTGGAGACAGAAACATCCTGGCTGTAGCGAACAGGTACATAATCTTGACAGAAGAGGAGAGGCCGGCGGGGGTGGAAGAGGGGAGGGGGACGTTCCTAATACAGGGGGGAAGGAGAGGGAAGGGTAGGAGGAGTGTGGACAGGAATAGAGTGAAAGAAAATGCTAGGTTAAAAAACGTTTCTTACAACACAACGAGTTGATCAGAAAGAGAGAGAGAGAGAAAGAGAGAGAGAAAGAGAGAGAGAGACAGAAAGGGAGAGAGAGAGAGAGAAAGAGAGAGAGAGAGACAGAGAGAAAGAGAGAGAAAGACAGAGAAAGAGAGAGAGCGACAGAGAGAGAGACAGGGGGAGAGAGAGAAACAGAGAGAGAGAGAGAAAGAGAGAGAGAGAGAGAGAGAAAGATGAAAAACTGCTGAAAATGATGTGATAAGAAATCGATACAACAACAACAACAACAACCTGCCATACACCCACAACAACATAAATAAGGACAGCAAATATGCCATTATCTTCACCTCCTACACCGCCCCACTTCACATCATCATCATTACCAACACCACCATCTTCAACAACATCTGCTCCATCACCATTTTAATCTCTACTGTACCGGCGCCTTCAATAACGCCATCACTACCACCACCACTACCACAACCACAACAGAAACAACAATAAAAACAGCAGCAACAACTACAACAACGACAACAACAACAACAACACGGGAAGAAAACATCGCCGAATTTGACTGAAATCAGGAACAACAACGATTAGGGAAGATTTCAGTCAGTTCTCTAGTTTTGTTCATTCATTCTGCTATTCATCAGCCTTACCCGAGGACACAGAGTACCGAGACGGCTCAATTCGCCAAATTCCGTCCTCGGACTTGCGCGCGTCTAATCTGTGGCAACAGTGCAACAGTTCACACCATACCCCTTCATTATTGAAAGAAAAAAGACTAGTACCACAGAGCACTGTGAGTAGTACTCACCATGTTTATACGCGCGCAAGTTATGGACATATAGTGAAAGAAAGAATGGTCCGTTTCGGTATTCTGCGTCTCGGGTCATATCTTTTCTAGTCCACACAATCTTCCTCGGCACCAGCATCTCCCCCGCCACGGCTGCCCCGATCGTTTTTCTTCACCTGACATAATCTTGAAGCCTCTAATCCTTAACACTGTTTCCCTGTAATTGTAATGGTGATTCGAAGACAAGCAACACCACAGCCACGTCCTGTGGGGGACACAGTGGTCTAGAGGCAATATGCTAGCTTCTCATGCTTCAGGTACCGGGTTCGAATCCCGGTCGGTGCTGGCATGTTGGAATATTGGAATTTTTCTCATAATTTTATTTTTCCTGTCCCTGATCCTATGGTAGGTAGGATCGAGCTCCTAGTCTTCTCTGCTAAGGACGAAAAATTCCGAGGGCCCGTGTGCACGTTGCGCACGTTAAAGACAGGGCCGTAACTAGCCAAGCGGGGGCCCCCCCGCAAACTTTCTTATCGGGGCCCCCCTTCCGCAGACTAAGCATAGGCCTACCCACCCAACACATGTACATGTACTCGCTTATACTGTAGCACCGGAGCTGAGGACGTGTGACCCAAACAGCCAAATATATATGGTACGCAGGGAACGTGGGGCGCGTCAAGTGGATTATTTTATTCGGAATAATCTAGTGGATAAAACAATATTTACCACCACCACACCATCACCACCACCACTACCACTACCACCACCACCACCACCGCCGCCACTAACAACAACAACAACAACAACAACAACAACAACAACAACTATCCTGAACAAAAAACAAGAAAATAAAAGTAAATTAAAATGAACACAACTGCAACTACATAACAAAAGAATCCAAGCATCAATAACCATGCAAGCAACTGAAACTAAAAATAAAAACCAGTAAAATGAACAGAAGCAAAATAAAAAATAAAATAATGCTTACCTTAAACCATCGGTGCTTTCCTTGCTTTCATGGCCGCGAAATCGTTGATTACTTGCTCGTAGTCTAGTTTTCTTGCTCTCTCTGCTTCAATGCTGAGCAGTGCCAAACCTTGCAAGCGTTCCTGGCTCATGGATGTTCTCATATAGTTTTTTATAATCTTCAGCTTACTGAATGACCTCTCCGCGGATGCAACAGTCACAGGGATTGTCATGAAGATGCGCAGGAGAACGCAGATGTTGGGAAAGCTAGGAGCAACCTCTTTATAATCTACTAGCAGGCAGGTTGCGAGCTGTCGCACAGAAGACAATCCTGTTAGTTTATCACCCATAGAGGTCTTCATCATAACCAGCTCTGTAGCTAGTGCCTTAGACAGGTCTTCAGGGTACGCTTCAACAAGCCTGTCAACTTCAGTATTGATATCAACTTCTTGTAAAGTGAGAAGCGATGGTGGGTTCACGACTTTGAATAGCAAGGTGATTTTCTTTGTTCCTGTGAAGCGAGACTCCAACTGCAGGATCATAGTATCCAAAATGCCATAGAACACTTTTACTTTGAAGATTCTCTCCGGGTCGATATCATCATCAAACTTTACTGCTGCCTTTCTCTTCTGTTTGAATGTTGTGGGTATGGACCATCGTCGAGCAGTGTCTTCACTCCTCGCCAGAAATGAACTGAAATCCTGTCGATGTTGCTTCAGTTTGGACAACACAGCATCCAGCTCACACACAGCTTTTGATAAGTCAAGATCTTTGGCTTGAAGCAGCTTTGATGCTACATTGATGTCGGACAAAACGTCACTGAGCACTGTGAGAATCACAATGAAGTCAAAATTTTCCATCTTGTTCCTCAGTGATATAGCTTCATGAATCGTGTCCTTGTTTGTATTCTGGAGAGCAATCTTGCTGAGAGCTTTTAAAACATCTGGAAATCTTAGTCTCAGAGCAGTTAAAGAGGTGACTCTTCCAGACCAGCGTGTAGGGTTTAACGTTTTCAGTGTACTTTCCGACTCAGAAGTGATTTCAGCGAGAATGTCCCACCTGTTGATGCTGTGGCCGAAGAATACGTACAGCTGCTGAATGATATCGAAAAAAATCCTGACTTCTACAATTCCTTTCACTGCGTCGTTGACAACTAAATTCAGGTTATGCGCTGCACAATGCACGTAAAATGCGTTTGCTTGAGAGTCAATAATCCTCTTTTGAAGACTTTGGCATGACCCGGACATGTTCGCAGCACCGTCATAGCCCTGTCCTCTGCGGTGTTTTAAATCAATTGAATGCTCCTTTAGGAACGACAGTAGTGCTGTTTGTAGGCCCTCCGATGTCTGGTCGTGGATATGATAGAAATTGATAAAAGCTTCATGAACTTTGACACTGTCCTCCACTAATACATATCGAAAAATTAAGCTCATTTGGTCTTTTTTCGAACTGTCCTGGGTGGTGTCCATGATGATGGAATAAAATCTGGCACTTTTCAATTCATTTAAAATGTCTAATCTCACTCTTGATGCTAAAATACCAATAAGTTCATTCTGAATAAGTGGACTTAAATAGTTAGTAGACCCTTTCTTTTTGCTCACTAGGGTATTCACAGAAACATCAAACTTGGCCAACAGTTCCACCTGTGAAAGAAAGTTCCCATTTGAAATAGCACCAAGTTGATCAGTCGTTCCTCTCAGGGCGATGTTATTTCTAGCTCTTGTCAAAATAATTTCAACAAGTCTTCTCAAAATCTCTCTCCAGAATCTAGTCACATCAGATAAACTTGCATCGATCTTGTGATCGACTGTTTTGTGTTGTTTCCAATGGTTTCCAACTATGCAGGCTTGAATGTGGGCTCCTGATAGTGCATGCTCTTTGACTTTTTTAGACAAACCTTGCCAATCCCGAGTGTCGAACTTTCGGTGGTCGGGGGAAAAAAGCCAACAGAAATGGCAATAAGCTACATCTTGTATTTGTGAATAGCAAAGCCATGTATTAGAAGAATGTGAGAACTGTGTAGAATCTTCCCCATAGAAATAAGAAGAAAAGCTTCTATTTTGTGTATTCCTTGGAAATGGCCCTTTCGGGCGACAAAGTCCATGTTGAACGATGAAATGTTTCATATCATCGGTTAGATCATCGGCAAAATGACCCTTGTCAGTTTGGTAGTCCAATGTTAATAGATCTATTTCTGGTACATGTAGTTCTATACTACCTTCTTTCGTGTGACCTGAAAAAAATGTGAGATAAAGAAAGAAATAGTGACTTATATCACTAGATATAGATATAGATAGATCTAGTTTTCTAATTCATACTTTGTTGTGATATACGTTACATTTACGTTACGATTGGAAAGACAATAACTTAAAAAAATGAAAACACAACAAAACAACAACAACAATAACAACAACAGCAGCAATAGCAACAACACCGGCACTACTAGATCTCGTGCTCGTAATTTGCTGGGCTGGAAGATCACAGTGTTTTCAGAGAATTCTAAATATAGATCTAGATCTATACCAAAATTTTTGCCGTCTCTTTGCTGGCAACTCAATAATTACATGCACTAGAATTTAAGTCAAGAGAAAGCTAGATACATGTATAGATTTAGATCTAGACGTCTAGATATATCTAGATCTAATCTTGATCTAGATCGAGATCTTGGCTACTTACCGGTGGATTTTGATTCCTCTTGTTGCATGCTTGGTCCAGGTTCTAAAGTTGGACTTTGATCTGACACTGGCCTGGGGTTGACACAATCACTGGCATTACCAAGCTCATCCATTTTGGGGGTTGCTTAAAAAAGGCATCTATTTTCGGATTTTTTTTCATTCCCTCTTCATTTTGTTTCGCTAATTTTCGCTTTTGAGCACCCGAGGGATATTCCCGTCGGTTCATCTTGATCGTCTTGACCAAAACAAAAAAAACTTGGCCGATGCCAGGTTTTTTTTGCACTCAAAGGCCGACAGCCATTTATTACGAGTGCCTTAACCATAATTATAATTTGATCGGAAAACCAGGTTAAGGGGCCCCCGGCAACCATGAGTCAGTTAAGTAAAGGGCCTCCGACAACTACGATTTTGTTGAGGGGCCCCCAACAGCTACGATTTTGTTGACTGGGCCCCGACAGTTATTAACACTCTTGTCTCTAAATTGTCTTTTTCTGCTTTGCTGAAATTGCTGGGGCCCCCAGATAATTCCAGACTCTCTCTCTCTCTCTCTCTCTCTCTCTCTCTCTCTCTCTTTCTCTCTCTCTCTCTCTCTCTTCTCTTTTTCTTCTTTTTCCCTCTTTTTTTCTTTTTTCTTCTTCCTTTTTAACTCCCTCTTTTTTCTTCCGTCCGGGGGCCCCCTACCCTCGGGGGCCCCCCCGCATTGCCCTGGTTAAAGATACCTTGGCAGCTGGAAATCGTGAAGAGCAGGCCGAGCAAGGCCGCTGCTGGGGCAAAAATTCTAAAAAACGAATCCCTACCACAACTAGATAAAGTGAAGTATGAAGGCCAACGGCAGGGAACCTTCTTAAATAAAGACATGAACACACACCACAAGCTCATCCTGGTTTTACCAATGGGGGCCCGGGGACATCTATGTCATATGTTTGATTGTGGCAGTTTTTACCAAAGATACTAGAATTGATAAGATATGACAGCTAGTGCCTTTAGCGTGCACAGATTTCGCCCCGCCACCTAGCGTCAAGTGCGCGGAAGTCATGAAAAGTGCCGTATACGGAAGCCAAATACGGAAAATGTTGAATTTTGTTCACTGTTCAGCTATAGTTACAGATTGACGTCACTTATTGTGGAATTAGAACCTCAATCGCTGTGGGAAAATCCTGGTTTTTTTTCTTTATCAGTCGCAGTAACACTGTCACAATTTTACATCATAAATTTACCATTATATCAAACATTCTTTTCATACTATGCGCCTTGGGCCCCGCCCCCGATCAGCGCGCAAATTGTGTGCAGGTTTTTTTTTTTCAGTGGTGCGAAGAGCACAGTGTTTCATCTTATCGTTTCTAGTATCTTTTGCGTGGGACTCCCACGTAAGCTTTTCATCCGTTTGGCTTCAACCAACCACTCCCCCCCTTTTTTTTCCTCCCATATACGAGCAAACGAGCACTGAATGAAGAATGCCCATGATAGAACCTTGAACTTTTCAAACTTACAGTGGCATTTGACATGGACTATTAAATTATTAAATTTTGACTGTTTTGCATTCGATACATAGATCTAGTCTATATTCCAGTTTTACAGTATCCTACAACTTGCTTCTTGGAAAAAAAAGATAACAACGAAAATTCTCAGTTCATTACGGTAATTGAAAAGTGAACGTACTCTCTCCTGGCCTGCTCCCCTGTACGCTTTTTCCTAAACTGTGGTCACCCCCCCCCCCCTCTGTCTACAGTTCTCCTGGGGGAGGGGTTAGGAGCCCCTGGGAGGGGGATTGGAGGGGGGGGGCTTTTAACCTTGACTTACGGGTCCATCCATTGTTTTGAGGACGTGAAGTATGAAAATATATATACAGTGTATGGTAAAATCAACTACACACTTGGTTGGGGGATAGTTGGGGCCGGGGGATAGCCGGAGACAAACGAACGCTGAAGACAGCAGGTCAGCTGGAAAGGTGAGGGAAGGTGAGAGGGGGTAAGGGACTGGATTGGGGAATTATAGTGGGGAGGAGGGGGGGGGGGGGCTTGCTGGGTGATGTATGGATCTGTAGCCACATTCCTTTGTTTCTCGGTAATGTGTGGAGATGGTGATGGTGATGGTGTTGTTTTGTGGTAACTGTGGTGTTGGTGGTAGTGGTTGTGGTTGTGGTGGTAGTTGTTGTGAGTGAAGAGGTAGCGATAGTTGTGGTGGTGGTGGTGGTGATAGTTATGAAAATGGTAGTGGTAGTTGTAATGAATGTTGAAGTGGTGGTAGTTTCTGTAATGCTGGAAGTTGTAGTAGTGAATCTTAGTGGTGGTAGTGGTAGTAGTTGTGGTAGTGGTGATAGTGATACTAGTGGCACTAGTGACATTAGTGATAGTAGTGGTGGTGGTATTAGTAATTGTAGTAGTGGTGGTGGTATTAGTAATTGTAGTAGTGGTGGTGGTAGTGGTGGTAGCGGTAATAGTGGTGGAAGTAGTGGTAGCGTTAGTAATTGTACTCGTGGTGGAATAGGTGCTAGCGGTAGTAGTGGTGGTAATGGTTTTAGCGGTATTAATTTTAGTAGTGGTAGTACTAGTGGTACTAGTGTTGGTAGTGGTGGTGGCGCTGGTAACTGTAGTAGTGTGGTGGTTACAGTAGTGAGAAATAGTGGTTACAGTTATGGTAGTGCTGATAGTGATGGTAGTGGTAGCAATACGAGTAGTGGTGGTAGCGATAGTAGTGAGTAGTAGGTGTGGTTGTAATGACCAGTGACGGGTAGATTGATAGGACTATTTGTCTCGGCGAGATTAGCTGGTGACCTTAACCCTTCCTGTACCAAGCCAGTGTCGCCGAAGATCACCTAATTCCTCTGTATACCATTCACAGCCTGTCTTCACACCTGCATCCCAGCCAAACATGTCAAGTTTTAAAGTTTTTTGTTTTCTTTATGTCCCTTTTACTTGTTTGTTTGTTTGTTTTTAAATCCCTTAATGTTCACTTTAAATAAAATAAGATAGAAATCACTTTATTACCCCATGAGAGGAATTCACGTTCACAGAGCGTTCAACAGCACATAATGTTAGTGTACACATCTAGCGCATCATTACATAAACATAATTATCATAACTCAGTAACAGACTTATTACATGAGGTAACATAGCATGGAACTCTGGTAAAATATGGCTATAATGTTTTGTTGAGGATTAAAACGATCTTCTGAACATTTCTCTGTTTGCTTTGGTGTGGACTGTTCTGTTACTCTTGGATGACCTAGAAATTTGATGAAAATGAAGTTCGTACTATGAAAAGACAAGACCAGAACCGTGAAGTAGCATAGCAGACACGGTGGTTGTAACAAAATTTTTCGTGAATGATACCGGAAAACTTTACAAATAAATTAAACAAGAAAAGGCTAAATACAAAAAAAAACAAAAAAACCGGATTGGTGAAAGTCAATCAATCAGGATCTTGAGTGAAGTGACATCTTTTGATCTTGTGACTACAGCCGTGCTGCTGGTGCACAGTGTACAGTGCACGGTCATGTTTGGCGGTGGTCTACAGTCCTACACGGTTGGGCGTGGTACAAGTAACTTGTTTCCTTATGAGGGAAACGGAGAGGGTAGGGAGAGGTTTCAGACCGGCGCGCATTACACGATTTTGATTTACAGACTACTTGGATGGTGACGTCACGACAATGCGGTTCATTGAGGTCTCACGTAATTCCCGACCAGTTTGGATTTCAGTGAAATTCAATGTCATGACGTCACTACCCAACTACATTGGCCCCATTAAAACTCGGTTAGACTGCGCCTAGGCTTAAGGAATTAACACAATCAATCTGGACACTACAGATACAGAAAGGTAAAGACAGAATTTATTTAGTTGTCGAGTTTAAACAAAGATACTAGAAAGGATAAGATGAGACACTGTCTTCTTCGCACCACTAAAAACACCGTGCACACAATTTGCGCGCTGATTGGGGGCAGGGCCCATGGCGCATAGCATGAAAAGAATGCTTGATATATTATAATGGTAAATTTACGATGCAAAGTTGTGACAGTGTTACTGAGATTAAAAAAGAAAAAAATAGCCAGAGTTTTCCCACAGCGATTGAAGGTTATAATTCCACAATAAGTGACGTCAATCAAGGCCTATAGCGATAGCTGAACAGTGAACAAAATTTAATATTTTCCCTATTTGCTTTGTAAAATACGGCATTTTTCATGACTTCCGCATCTTTGCCGCTAGGTGACAGAGCGAAATCTGTGCACACTAAAAGCACTAGCCGTCCTATCCTGTCAATTATTTTTGGTATAAATTACGGCCAGGGCATGGCTAGAGATGTCATAAACTGCGACAGATTCTTTATATAAATAAGTATTTTTCTTTGGCAAAACTGTTGCATAATCATCTCTATATCTACCCAACCAGCTATACCCAGTAGGAAGTAGACATGTAGGATTGAGATCAAGCCTGTGTCACGAGTGGAGTGAGCGATAGTTAATAATTACGGGGGGAGAGGAGAGTAAAATTAACGCACGGAGACAAGTGAGAAAGTCGTGCATGTCATGAGTGGGGGGTCTGAAGGAGGCGAAAGCGCTGTATAACTATCACTGCAAGTTAGAAGGTCCTAGGGAGCGGATCTGTGAATAATAGCCCATCGGGCAGAGATAAAAGGAAGCAGTCGAGAAGACTAGTGAGAGTCTTTCCAGTTATGACTGGTATGTAGAATGTTGATTGATTATTATGATTGATGTATTATATTATATTCGTCTATTACTATGATGTGAATAAGTATATGTGAGGAATGTGGAAGTCCTTGATATTGAATATAGCAATGTGCGCCATGAGCGATAGATGAAAGTGAGTTCATGGATTTGTAGCGCGAGTGAGTAGTGTGTACCCCGATGGAAGTGTGTTACCGTAAGATGTGTGGTGAGTGAAAGGTGAACTAGTGTGTGTACGCTTCATGGATTGTGAGGAGAGGTGGAGTGAATAGAAACGGTAGGGTATTATACCAATGTAATGTTATTCTTGTAGGTGTCGGGGACGGGCCGCAGAGCCACCTCGATGAGCACAGGGGATAGGCCAGCATAGGGCCGGAGGCCACACATAGGCCAGAAGTGAGGCTGTCAGTGCAGGACAGTAGAGGCACATAAAGTCGTGGCAGTCAGGCCACGGACAGGGACGTAGATATGAGAGTGAATGAGATACTATATTGTTGCCATGTTGATAGGCTAGTGAACTGATACTATGTTGTTGCCATGTTGATAGGCTAGTGAACTGATACTATGTTGTTGCCATGTTGATGGCTATGGAAATAATAATGTGTTATTGCCCTGCGGAGGTGCTAGGGGAGTGCTACGGTGTATGACAATAGGAAGGTGGTATTGAGAGACTGCGGTGCCAGTGAATCATTAATGTACTATTAAGACCCTGAGGGGAGAGGCTGAGGCCGAAGTGCCTTTAGGAGTAACTACCGGATTGTGGATCCGAGGGAGCGTGTGTGTGAGAATAAGGCCGTTGTACGGCAGTCATTTCAATAATATAATATATGTAATTGCGCTAGTATATGTACAATTATGTTTAATAAATGTGTGAGTCTGATGGGCTGTTTTGTTAAGTGTTAAACTTGTTGTTCGTGATTGTCGTCCTGTCATAAACTATTACATCTCCCAGTCTGGGATTTGTGACACTGGGGGCTCGTCCTGTTTACCTGTGGTCATTTTGACAGTGTGTATTCGTTATATCTAGTTGTTTTTCTGTTGTGCTAGGAATTCGTGCTGTTGTCTTTGTTCGTGGGATGAATGGAAATTTCATGATGATATGATTTATGTATGTTTATGAATAATAATATGTATTGATGCATGTATTGCTATGAATAGGTATTAATGTGTATTTAAACTTTCCAGAGTGTGTGCGTGCCAGCCTGTAGAGGTCAAGCAGCCAGAGCTCCGAGAAAACGGGAGAAATTTAGATCAAGGGTGAAAGTTAAGTGAAATTCTGAAATTTTGTACCCTGGATTGAGGGCTGTCTTTTCATCTGTCTGTTTCCCTGTTTTTGCTGTTTTTGTTGTCGTTATAGGTTATACGGGCGGTGGCGCGGGTTTGCTGTGGTGAGCGTAGTTTGTCCTCTTCGGGAGGTGGGCTAAATTTGGAACTTCGTTCATCACAGTGAACAGTTCTGTAGGGACCTGTATTTTTGTTTAGTTGTAGCGTTCTATCTTCCTCGTTGTTTTAGGAAGACGTTTCTCTTGTCCCTCTCTTCCCTATCTATAGATACGTTCTTTTTTTTCAGACTCTGTTCTTGTTCGTACCGTGTAGTGTAATCGGCGTAGTTAGGTTGCAGTTTTTTCCATTATATTCTCTTTTTTAGGTCTTTGTCCTAGTCTGGTTCGTTGTCCTTGACGTACTTGTGGTCCTTCTATTGAATTTCCTTATTCTTGTCTTTTCTACTCTTTTTTATTATTAATAGTGCAGTACATTTTATGAATATAGAATTAGTTGTGCTGTAAAGGTAAATTTCTGAATTGTATTGGATACAAGTAGGTGTGGTTATATCTGGTGTGATCTCAGGTCTCTGGTCGTGTTGTTAGTGATCATACCGACAGGTTAGCCGTTTTTGTAATACATACCATAACCATAAATCTGTGAAATGGCGGAACTCCAACAATTAATGAAGTTGGGTAAGGAACTTGGCCTTGAGGGAGAGGAGCTACGCGGCTGGATCAAAGAACAGCAGGCGGATTTGCGCGATGAGCGTGCTAAGGATAGAGAGCGAGAAAAAGAGGCTAAGGCTCAGGAGCAGGAGAGAGAGGCTAAGGATAAGCAACAGGAGAGGGAGCTTAAGTTAAAGGAGATAGAAGCTCAAGAACGGGAGCAGGAGATAAGGTTAAAGGAGATAGAAGCTCAAGAGCGGGAGACAGACGCGCGAGTAAGAATAGCGGAGTTGGAAATCAAAAAGAGTGCGCCAACAGAAACAGTTGAGCGGCAGGTACCCAATAAAGGTGGTGTCAGGATTAAGCTCCCTACGTTCGACGACCGGAAGGACGACATAGACGCCTTCCTTTACAGGTTCGAATTGAACGCACAATTGCAATGGGGGGAAAATAAGGAATTATGGGCCACGTACCTGGCATCGCTATTGCAGGGGCGAGCGTTAACCTACTTTAAAGAGCTACAGCGCGAAGACGTGCAAGATTACGATAAGCTGAAGGCTTTGCTGCTTCGCCGATTTGCGCGTACCGAGGAATATTTCCGGGAGCAGTTTAGGCGAGCACGTGCAGATACCAGGGAGGACTTTGCTGCCTTCGTCGCGAGACTAACGGAGTATTTCGCGAACTGGGTAGACTTGGCGCATGTGGGCACGGATTTTGCCAAACTGAAAGACTTAATGATCCGTGACCAGCTGTACGCGTCGTGCCACAAAGATCTGGTGGCTTTCCTGAAAGAGAACGAACCCGCGACGGTGCAGGAGGCGTCTAAGTTGGCGGAGGCATACCGTACGGCGCATCCGTCCAAACCAGTCGCCAGGGCGTACGTCCAAGATGCTGGATACGTCGCCGTTGTCGAGGGGTCGCCGGCAGGACTTAGGGACAGGTCGCGTCAGCGTGGTGCCTATAGCGGGCAAGCCCAGGGGCATCGTAGGGGATATCACCAATCACCGGCATATGGATCCGGTAAGTTTGACCGAGCAGGAGGGCTAGGTCGCGGTAATGGCCGGGGGCGAATTGTGACCTTTGCCGATGACCGACGGCATGGGGACTCTAGTTCCGGTCGCGAGGGGTCACGGGGACCCAGGCCTAGTACAGCACAGGGAGCGGAGTGTTGGACTTGCGGACGCGTGGGTCACTTTTCGCGCGAGTGTAGGGCCGCGAAGTGTTGGAACTGCGGAAGAGCAGATCACATCAGCGTGAACTGCCCTGCAGGTAGGATAGCCGCGAACGTGGACAGTAGCTCCAGTCCATGTTCCCCAAATAAATTTCACCATGCGGCTGCGTGTGTTACATCGGACAACGGAGGCGGACAGTATTCTAAGTGTCCCAGTTGTGAGAAGTTATTATCTTCCGGTGTTTTACCTTGTGGGAGAAAGATCCCCGTTATAAATTCATGTCATACAGGAGGTGGTCTTAGGGTTTATCCGGGGTTTGTTGGGGACGAACCGGTCTCGGTTTTACGAGATACGGGATCTACCGTTGTGGGAGTGCATAGAGACTGCATTCGGGATTCACAGCTTACAGGTGAGACTGTCCCGTGCATCCAATTTTCGGGGGCCATTGAGAAATTACCCATGGCAAAAATAATGATAGATACACCTTTCCTTAGCGGGGAAGTCGAAGCAGTCGTTGGTTGTTTTCCAGGCGCCCAGCTCATCATTGGGAATGTATCACGGGTAGTTTCCCCTTCCGATGAGAACGTGCAAGCATGGTCGCAATCAAAAGGTATTGACTTTTGCGCCGCGGTCGAAACACGCCGACGGGTAGCCGATAAAGACAAGATTAGACCTTTGGCTACGCCAGCGGTCAACCTAGACATCACGCCAGAGCGCTTGGCGAGATTACAAAGGGAGGACCCATCATTAAACCCATGTTTTGGGGAAGCGCGAACCGAGAAAACGAGGAGATATAAGAACGGGTTATCTTCTTTTTTTGTCCAGGGGGGCATTCTGTTCCGTATGTACGTCACAGTGGCTTCCGTTCAAAAGCAGGTCGTCGTGCCACGGTCGTTAATTGCTACAGTATTGCGTCTGGCCCATGATGTTCCATTAGCGGATCATGTGGGAAGTGCGGGAACCAAGCAAAGAGTTCTGAAAGATTTTTATTGGCCGTCAGTATACAGAGATGTACGTTTATATTGTAAGACGTGCAGTGCGTGCCAAAAGACGACGCATAGGGGTCGTACACCCCAGGCCCCTCTTCAAAAGATCCCCACGGTTTCGGAACCGTTTAAAAAGGTTTCAGTACCTTGTTGATTTAAGAGAAAGACTATCTTCAGCGCGCACTATAGCAGAAGAAGCTTCGGGTATCGCTTCGAAAAGAGCAAAAGACTATAAAGATAGAGGTTCCAAACTGAGAATTTTTAAGCCAGGAGACAAGGTTCTGTTGTTGTTACCTACGGACCATAATAAGTTATTGATGACATGGAAAGGTCCTTATGTTATTGAGCGAGTTGTTTCAAAGGTAGATTACGCTATCCACATTGATGGAACGAGTAAGGTTTTCCATGTTAATATGCTACAGAGATTTTATGAGAGACCACAGTATCTGTGTGCACAGGCAAGACCGGAGGAGACTGTCTTCTCTACTGCTTGTACGGGGGTCGTAGACCAGTTGGACTGTGACGTAAGCGACACCGAGGCGCAGGAGGAGTTACAAATTCAATTGCCGGAGTTAACTCCGACACAAGGTTACAGGGACGTAAAAATTAACCCTGACCTTACGAGTTCAAGGAGTAGGGAACTTGAGACCCTGTTAGCGTCATTTCCGGATGTTGTTACGGATTTGCCGGGTCGCACTACGGTGATCCAGCACCAAATAAAGTTGACTTCCGATAAGCCAGTATTTCTTAGACCGTATCCGTTGCCTTTTTCTTCGAGGGATAGGGTCATAAAGGAAGTTGAGTCAATGTTGAAGTTAGATGTGATAGAACCATCAACATCGCCGTATTCATCACCCATCGTCCTCGTGAAAAAACTTGATGGATCGGTGCGGTTCTGTATTGATTTTCGAAGATTGAACACTATTACGGTAGGCGATAGGGAGCCTATCCCGTTTCAGGAGGAATTAATAGCTTCATTGGCCGGGTCCACGTGGTTTTCCAAGATAGATTTAACGAAAGGTTATTGGGAAATCCCGCTTACTGAGGAGTCTAAACAATACACGGCGTTCCAAACGCCCATTGGATTATTCCAATTTAAGGTCATGCCATTTGGGTTGGTAAACGCGCCAGCGACGTTTGCACGATTAATGAGATTAGTGTTGAGGGACATACCTAATGTCGTTTCATTCTTTGACGATATAGCATGCCATACGTCGACATGGTCTGATCATATTCAGACACTAACAGTAATTTTTCAACGATTACGTCATTTTGGGTTAACTGCTAAACCCGCAAAGATGGATTTGGCATGTCCAGAGATAATATTCTTAGGACATATTGTGGGTAGAGGTGTTCAGAGACCTGAAGAAACAAAAATTGACAAGTTAGTAGGGTTGCAAATCCCAAAAACAAAGAAACAAGTCAGAAGCTTAGTGGGAATTTTAAATTATTACAGAAAGTTCATTCCAAATTTTTCCTCCTTGTCATCTTCTCTTACTGACCTTACTAAGAAGGGACAACCCGATAAGGTCCAGTGGACGTCTGAATGTCAGACAGCATTTGATAATTTGGTGACAGCATTATCATCGTCACCCATTCTGATATTACCCGATTTTCGATCTAATTTTATCCTCAGAACGGATGCGTCGGACTCTGGTGTCGGCGCTTGTCTTCTACAGGAGAAGAACGAATGTCTCCATCCTGTATGTTATGTCAGTAGGAAGTTATTGCAGAGAGAAAGAAAGTATTCTGTGATAGAGCGTGAGTGTCTTGCCATTGTCTGGTCCGTCCAGAAACTAGGACGTTATCTCATGGGACGAGAATTTTGTATCCAGACAGACCACAAGCCACTGACATTTTTGTCGAAGAATCGTTCGTCCAGCCCACGCTTGTCTAGATGGGCATTGGCTTTGCAGCCGTATACCTTCGTTATTCAACCAATTCCAGGAACCAGCAATCATATCGCCGACTACCTTAGTCGAGCCTAGGGGAAGATTTCAGGAGCTTATACATCGGAGGACAGGAACATTGACAGGATCTGTGTGAATAAGTCGACTTTAAAATATTGACATTATAAAATATATGATATGAAGAATGGTTGATAGGTTGAATGGTTTTTGATTCTGTATTAGATATTGTGTTTAGTTAGCTATTGATGATGTGATACATATATGCATAATGCATGGCATATTGATCCCCATATTTTCCCCTGATCCCAGTATTTTATGTGCTGGGGGCATTGGTAGGTCATTTTTAATGTAGGTATTGCTCAGGCTCACTCGTTGACAGTCATCTTGATGCGATTTGAAATTAATTGCATTAATTTTTTTGGGGTGGGGGATGATGTCACGAGTGGAGTGAGCGATAGTTAATAATTACGGGGGGAGAGGAGAGTAAAATTAACGCACGGAGACAAGTGAGAAAGTCGTGCATGTCATGAGTGGGGGGTCTGAAGGAGGCGAAAGCGCTGTATAACTATCACTGCAAGTTAGAAGGTCCTAGGGAGCGGATCTGTGAATAATAGCCCATCGGGCAGAGATAAAAGGAAGCAGTCGAGAAGACTAGTGAGAGTCTTTCCAGTTATGACTGGTATGTAGAATGTTGATTGATTATTATGATTGATGTATTATATTATATTCGTCTATTACTATGATGTGAATAAGTATATGTGAGGAATGTGGAAGTCCTTGATATTGAATATAGCAATGTGCGCCATGAGCGATAGATGAAAGTGAGTTCATGGATTTGTAGCGCGAGTGAGTAGTGTGTACCCCGATGGAAGTGTGTTACCGTAAGATGTGTGGTGAGTGAAAGGTGAACTAGTGTGTGTACGCTTCATGGATTGTGAGGAGAGGTGGAGTGAATAGAAACGGTAGGGTATTATACCAATGTAATGTTATTCTTGTAGGTGTCGGGGACGGGCCGCAGAGCCACCTCGATGAGCACAGGGGATAGGCCAGCATAGGGCCGGAGGCCACACATAGGCCAGAAGTGAGGCTGTCAGTGCAGGACAGTAGAGGCACATAAAGTCGTGGCAGTCAGGCCACGGACAGGGACGTAGATATGAGAGTGAATGAGATACTATATTGTTGCCATGTTGATAGGCTAGTGAACTGATACTATGTTGTTGCCATGTTGATAGGCTAGTGAACTGATACTATGTTGTTGCCATGTTGATGGCTATGGAAATAATAATGTGTTATTGCCCTGCGGAGGTGCTAGGGGAGTGCTACGGTGTATGACAATAGGAAGGTGGTATTGAGAGACTGCGGTGCCAGTGAATCATTAATGTACTATTAAGACCCTGAGGGGAGAGGCTGAGGCCGAAGTGCCTTTAGGAGTAACTACCGGATTGTGGATCCGAGGGAGCGTGTGTGTGAGAATAAGGCCGTTGTACGGCAGTCATTTCAATAATATAATATATGTAATTGCGCTAGTATATGTACAATTATGTTTAATAAATGTGTGAGTCTGATGGGCTGTTTTGTTAAGTGTTAAACTTGTTGTTCGTGATTGTCGTCCTGTCATAAACTATTACATCTCCCAGTCTGGGATTTGTGACAGCCTGCACATAGGAATGACGTCTTTCATACGCAGATCTCTACGCTGTCGTTGGGTAGATGCAGGGAACTCGTCGCCAGGGTAATCCTACCAACCTTACAGAAATCCTATGCAAATCTACGTCGGATTGACGTGAGTATGCCGGCTGTTCAGCTTTCACAAATTATTGTTGTACTGTGGATAAACATACAGAAAGACATTCTCATTTTGATGTTTAAGGAAATCAAAAAAATTGCTGATTAATTCCCAATCTGGAATGAACAAGCATAGACCACTGTGTTTAGCGCAAACTTTGATCGGTGGGATGGGGGGGGGGGGGGTGGGATGGGGGGGGGGAAGGGAGGGAAGGGGGGGAGGTAAGTCATCCATACTATCGTCATTTCATAACACCTTCAAACACATACAACAACTAAGATTGTAGCATCCCAGCCAGCATCCCTACGCCAATCCGACCAAAATTTGTATAGGATTTCCGTAAGATTGGTAGGATTAATGTCAGACAAAGTTCCCTACATCAAACTGACGCCGTAACCAGCGGATCTTCATAGGAACCTTATAATTCCCATGTGCAAATTTGATGCCAGTCCCACACATTGGGATTTCTACATGATTGTTGTCTGGGATACCGCTTACACCAGAGCTTCCCTGTCCATCCAAGGGTTAACCATGCTTATAGAATATAAAATAACTTAAAACAGAGTCAACTTTCTGTAGCTTTCAGAGCCTGGAACCATTTGACTTGCCAACCAAATTAAACTATCAAGTCTCTCTACACCAGTTGCACTTTTACATTTTCGATCCAGCGACCATCTTAGCTTGGGCCTTTCCAGTCAAATACACCGCCTGCGCTATAGTCTAATCCTCCACTGTTTTAATGGCAATTACTATAAATCCCCACGGCTTCGCACCTTTTTGTCGTCCATTCAAATTGTTTTTACGGCAGATTTGTTTCGTTTCATGTGGTTGAAACTGAGGCAAACACAATAGGAAGACAGCGTGTGCATTTTTTAATGTGACCGCCAGCATCTGGGAGGATGAATAACACTGTATTATGTAGTTGTTTGAAATTATATTGCCGTATCTAATGCTATTTTTGAACCGTAGGCACACACAAGCCTATTTTTGATCGTGCTTTTTGGTACTTCGATTGTGATGTCATCAAAGATGCTACAGTTGATAAGATAAGACACCTAGTGCTTTTAGCGTGCACAGATTTCGCACGGCCACCTAGCGGCAAATGCCCAGAAGTCATGAAAAATGCCATACTTTACAAAGCCAAATAGGAAAATATTGAATTTTGTTCACTGTTCAGCTATCGCTATAGGCTTTGATTGACGTCACTTATTGTGGAATTATAACCTCAGTCGCTGTGAGAAAACTGGCTATTCTTTCTTTTTTTTTGTCGCAGTAGCACTGTCACAATTTTGCATCATAAATTTACCATTATATCAAGCATTCTTTTCATACTATGCGCCATGGGCCCCGGCCCCGATCAGCGCGCAAATTGTGTGCACGGTTTTTTTAGTGGTGCGAAGAAGACAGTGTCTCATCTTATAGTTTCCATGAGATCTGGCACACCAGCCAACTAGTTGGACTCACTGCAACTCAGTGTCATGACGTCACTATCCAACTGTCAGCAGGTCAAAATGGGCGGAGCCAGCGCCTAGAACAACTTAATTTTTTTTTGGTTTTTTTTCTAATTTCAAATGTTGACGTCACTGCAATCAAAATAAATATCTTCCAGTTTTCATTTCCTAGCCATTTTTTGTGATCAAGATTACAACGTTCTACTCGACTGTTTAAACAGGGATCAAAGTTTGTCATTGACCTTACTCTTAAATTATATATGTATTAGGCTCCCCACCCCACCCGTACTCCACACCCAAATATCCTTCAGAGCTGCCAAGCTTTCTTCTGAGTGAATGACCTCTGTATACCGGCCTCCCTCCGTCCCTGACCATCCAGCCATTCATCACCCATCCAGCCACATTTTCACACTTTAGCCTTTCTTCCTCATGACCACCTTGAACGGGGGGGGGGGGGGTTCACTTGGACGGGGGGGCGGGGGGGGGAGGGGGTTCACTTGGATGGGGGGGGGGGAGGGGGTTCACTTGGACGGTGGTCATGAGGAAGAAAAAACAACAACAACAACAACGAGTCTTGAACATGAATTAAACACTGAAACCCACCAGGTCGTTATTTAGCTAAGCATGACGGGACCTTGCCTTTGCCCCTTGAACTTTAAAATTCCACTGACCAGCGCGTTGAAGACATGTGTCCAGATGTCCAAGGGATATTTATGTGTGTAGGAAACAGGCTGTAGCTTGATGCTAAATCCATCATCCTCTCACTTCAGTGTACGACACTTGCTTCTGTCCAATTATGAATAAATGAACAAAGCAGGTTATTTGACACCAGATAAATGAAGACATCGAGTCGTATAAACAGTTTGACAATAGACAAACAAGGATGTTGTGCTTGTACCATTGATCCTTTTGTTTCTCTCTTGCACTAACATTGTCATCCTGTCTTTGAGGTCTCATTTGCAGTCTATGACAAGAATGTTCTTTGGGGAGGCACATAGTCTAATTATAAAGCCAAATCGAGAGAAACCTGAGACATGTTCACTGTTCAGCCATAGCTTTCTATGTAGAACGGTACGTCAACTTACCAACCGCCTTATGACAATACATGTAATTTATAGTCAGCTACATCTTAACAACAGTCGAACATTTGGATTGATTGAAACGAAAGTAATCACAATTTGTATGGACACAGAAAATCGCGTCCAAACTGTCACCCTGCGGATTAAGGAACACAGGCTTGTCAATGTTTTAAAATACATGCATTCTATCACTCATCAATCAAATACACATGTGAGCCAGGATATAATTGACACTTTGCATACGCCGCCCACACTTGGTATTCCATAGTTCAGCTGGCAGTGTTGAAATACAGCAGAAAGGAAAAAAATTAGTATTCCTTACTATAAGTTTAGCAACAAATAAAAAGAAACATATTTCGAGGGGTATTTGCCATATCATTGTTTGTGATATTTTGCCAATTTTGAGGTTTTGTCATGAAAGTGGGTCTCTCACTCTTAATTTTATCATGTATATGTGCCGTTTGGGTGTATTTTGCGAGGAAATTTTTGTGCGTTTCGATTTTGAAGCGTATTGAACAAAACCTTGATTTTACACAGCTCTCCAAACTTTCACTCGTCACATCTCGAATAGGCAAAAAAAAATTAATGACATTCAGCTATATGGAAAATACCTGACGATATAACCTTTTAAATTATGGTAAAAAATCTAAAAATTTGTTTTCATTAACTTTTTTTTTCAACAACCCCCCCCCCCCCCTCTAAAAAAAAAGCTGTTGCTGTTAAAATCGCCTATAGGCTATATATGTAATGGAACAGTTAGATACTCCGTACAAAATGAATGTCACGTTTTCACTTATCAAGGTTTTTATCATGGATATTCCCAAGGGGGGGGGGGGGGTATGAAGCCAGGTGTACATGTGGATCGGGAGTGGGGTTGGAATCAGAAATGTGCAAAATTCAAGCTCATGTACTTTGTGAACGGCCCCCGTACAGCTGGATTATATTCTTTTTAGCCCTCTGGTTTCTCCCATTGCAAGTGTGGGCTTATAGAACTTGTCTCTCTTAACAAACCACACATTCTTCTCTCATCTTTGATAGTTTTGTGACATCACAAAGCCTTTGATCTTAAGCCATTATCTACTTATGCAGGTGTTTTACGACATTCATGAGGCTTCATCCAGTATTTAGTATCTGTCAGTGATGTGCGGTCCATTAGCGCTGCTTAGTGAAGTGATCATGACCACAATACACTTTCTGATCTCTTGCAATATTTTGTGTCTCAAAGTCCGGTGTCAGCGCTCAGTCATATGACTGTTAACATAAACTGGTGGGTCAGAAGTTGTCTTTATACCTCATATCATGGACAGTTGGGAATGATTTTGCACATAACAAGTTTAGTGATCTTTCTCTCTCTCCCTCCCTTTCTCTCTCTCTCCCCTCTCCTCGGAGTCTCTCTCCATCTCTCTCACTCATCCCCATCTCCTTGTTCCTCTCTCTCCTCCCTCCCCTTCTCTTTCTCTCCATCTGTCTCCCCCCCCCCAACCTCCTCCATCCTCTCCCTCTCTCTCTCATTATTGTCAAACGGCCCCTAAACATTGATCCATGAATAGACAGTGACGATGATTTTAGCCCTCCAGACGTGTAAAACCCTGGTCCGATTTCCCTGACCTACTTTCTTATATTAGTTCTACAATAAAGTAGATTCTCGAACTGAAATTTCAATAGAAACGAGCATATTTATTTCCTTATCTCTGATTCTTGACAGACACAATGTCCCCTATAAACAAAGAAGGAAGAAAAATAAATCATTGAGATCACCAGTCTGTCAAACAAGGGAAATAACCAACTATTATATCATATTAAGTAATTTACAGAGTTGTTTCCCCGTGAGATGGTTATCACAGAAACGGACGTCAGAAACTTAAAGTGTTGGGTGGAACATTCTAGTTCCTCTTCGGGAGTTGGGTTTTTTTGTGTGTATGTGTGTGCGTGTATGGGGAACGGAGAGGGAAGAAAAGAGGGGATGCAGGGAGAGAGAGAGGAAGCTGGAGATATATTTAATATGGTCGGGGAGGAATGCGAAATGGAAATTTCATTGAGCATGTTATTTCTGTCAAATAAATACATGTAAATAAAATATTTTAATAAATGGAGAGTTGGGGAGAGTTGGGAAACAGAGAGGGAGGGAGAAAAGGTAGAGTAAGGGAGGAATGGAAGAGGAATGAGGAAGGAGGAGAAAGAGAGGGAGAAAGAGGAAAAAAAAACCAATGAGTAAAGGAGGACGAATAGAAGAAGGAACAAAGGAAAAGATGGGAGGTGGGCAAATGTTTGAGAGAGAGAGAGAGAGTATGGTCAGGAGAGACAGAGCGGGGAAGAAAGAATTGGAGAAGGAATGAACAAAGTCTTGGCATTAATGGATTTGGATAACAGTTGTAAACAATAACAGTAATGACATGATCCTCAAACAATAACAGTACCGTAATAACAACAATAACAACAAGGAAAAATCTACTTTCCGATCAACTGAACAAAAGTTTATACACTCAACATGCACACTAACCAACACGCAGACAAACACATCATTTTGTGTGGGGCTGTTGTGAGGAGCCGGTCGGTATTTTTTGTTTGTATTTTTGTATTTTGTATACTTCTTGAATACCAGCTGCGAAATTTGCTTTGTGTCATTGCAGCCCAGATACAACTGTAGCAGACACGTCGTCGCCACAGTGCAGCGCCGGTCGGCTGGGTTTTTATTTGTGGGGGGGGGGGGGAGTGATAGGGATAAATTTTACATTATAAGCCATATTGCTGAATAGTGAAGACAACTTAATTATTATTTTCTCTATTTGGCTTTGTAATCAGTCTACACCCCCCTAACCACTTTTTTTTTGTATGTCAAAAAGACCGACTAGGCGTCCACTAACTGACGTATAGAGAGATCTCACTTCCGCCAAATCGCGAAACTAGGTCGTTGCGGTAAACAAGAAATTGAAGAATTGAAAGAGACCGCCTTCACCAATGATATTGTGCATATCTGTTTACTGTGGTTTGTTCATATTTTTGGGCTGATTGAAACTATTTAGAACCGTATGTAAGCTCTTACGCTCCGTGGAAATGGACAAAGGGATATTGTTTACCGCAGCGACCTACTTTCCGCTCCATGCTAACAGTGGTTTCGCAGAGCCTCCCGTGTCTCTCAGTGCAAATTGACCAATAGTGAACCCTCTCTCTCTCTCTATATATATATTATATAGTATACTCTCTGCTAACTGGCAGGTGGCAGCCAGCATTGACGTGTAGGGGGCACCCACAAAAATAATGTTTAAACTATTTATAGAATCATTAACCTTAGCCCTCCCCAGCGCTGCCAGCTCAGGAATGTTCACTAAACATGTGCGCACCAGCGGGTCTTATCGGTGCAATTAAAACAACTTCTGCCTGTGTAACACACACAGGTGGTTGATGTCAGGGGCGACCACTCACACGCACTGACCTATATCTTTTTTCTTCTTTCTTTTCTCTGTCTTCCTCCTCATGTTTCCCCATCTTATTCTCCGATCCTTCCACTGGTTAATTTTCCTCCTTTCTCCTTGCCATCTTCCTTCTTCGTCTTCAGGAGTACGTTTCTGTCTAATTAACCCCTTTTTCTCCTTCTATGCCGTGTACACAGTGTTGGAGTCGCGCTCGAGTTCAGTTGGATTAGAATGGTGGCCTGTTTAATATCATGACCTTAAATTTACCTCCAAGAAAAAACACGCGACACATTACGGAAGAGGCTCTCTTGAGACAAACAAAAGTGAACAATTCCCCTGAGATTACCTCCGCCAGGGTTTTCGTTTAACCAAGTTTACGGCCTTCTGTGTAACCTGCACCTGCAACAAGAAATTAAAGTTTACCCCAGCAAGGGATGGTTAGTAGGAACTGTGTGACCACCGTTAAGATAAGTCTAGTCCTTTTGTGAGTACTGCCATCCGCCATCTACTCTGCCCAAAAACCGATTGTCACCCTCCTTTCTTCCGGCCACTTTCCCGGTCGAAAATTTATAGTTTTTACACCCACAAGATGCTAACTACACATCTCACACGGCTATAGAAAGTCGCTGAACCTGTACAAAACGACACCCCCCTCAAACAGGTCACCTGAAAAATCTAGGACAAGTAGCTAAATTTACATAATTAAGATTATATAATTATTATTTTGATTTAATGCGTTACAATCAGTTAAAATATGTCACAGGAGATCACCACTTGTACGTCAAACAACGCTGTTTTGTATTAGAATTGAAAAGGTTCGTATGGTCCTAGGTGAGGAAATCTTTATCTTCCGATTGTAAGCTTACTTTCCTGGCCCTCAATTTGAAAGGGAAAAGAAAAAAAAGTCCAGTGCCGATAAAAGTGTATTGGTTCCACACCAAAATGACCGAGCAACCCTGATGAGAGCCAGGCCTGACCACGGCTAGATTAACTATTAAGCAAAATAAGTGCGTGCTCAAGGCATCAAGGGGGGGGGGGGGTGGGGGTGGGGGTGGGATGAGGCACCAACATTTTTTAAGTACTTAGGACCTCTAACAGTCTTCATCCGGCCCTGGTTCTGATTCAGTTAGAGGGCAGAAAGCCCTGAGACTTGGGAGACCTGCCCTTCGGTCCTGAACATTTCTGTCATTTTGTGATTACAACAAGCCGCCACTTCGCCCACACTTTCTGCTAATCAGCGTAGCTTCTGTTGAACTGTTGAATCTGAAAGTGTCCAGTCAAGACCAGGTGTTTCAGCTCAAGGTGTCCCAGAAATTGATAAAACATCTTTTTAATCTTAGAAGACGGGTCACAGGTGGAAATGTTAAAAACAATTTATGCAATATTTTTTTGATTTCATTTCAAGAATGAAATTCTATAAATATTTAAAGATAAAATGTTCAACGAAATTAAAAAATACTGCATGAATATTGTCTACACGTCTACAATTCCACTTTAAAAACAACAAAAACAACAAAAAGTAATAAGTGACGTGGAATAGAAATGTTCTCCAGATTAGGTTCACAATGCCTTCCAGATTAGGTTCACAATACCTTCCAGATTAGGTTCACAATGCCTTCCAGATTAGGTTCACAATGCCTTCCAGATTAGGTTCAAAATGTCTTCCAGATTAGGTTCACAATGCCTTCCAGATTAGGTTCACAATGTCTTCCAGATTAGGTTCACAATGTCTTCCAGATTAGGTTCACAATGTCTTCCAGATTAGGTTCAAAATGTCTTCCAGATTAGGTTCACAATGCCTTCCAGATTAGGTTCACAATACCTTCCAGATTAGGTTCACAATGCCTTCCAGATTAGGTTCACAATGCCTTCCAGATTAGGTTCACAGTGCCTTCCAGATCAGGTTCACAATGTCTTCCAGATTAGGTTCACAATGTCTTCCAGATTAGGTTCACAGTGCCTTCCAGATCAGGTTCACAATGTCTTCCAGATTAGGTTCACAATGTCTTCCAGATTAGGTTCACAATACCTTCCAGATTAGGTTCACAATGCCTTCCAGATTAGGTTCACAATGCCTTCCATATTAGGTTCACAGTGCCTTCCAGATTAGGTTCACAGTGCCTTCCAGATTAGGTTCACAATGTCTTCCAGATTAGGTTCACAATGTCTTCCAGATTAGGTTCAAAATGTCTTCCAGATTAGGTTCACAATGTCTTCCAGATTAGGTTCACAATGTCTTCCAGATTAGGTTCACAATGTCTTCCAGATTAGGTTCACAATGCCTTCCAGATTAGGTTCACAATGTCTTCCAGATTAGGTTCACAATGTCTTCCAGATTAGGTTCACAATGTCTTCCAGATTAGGTTCACAATGCCTTCCAGATTAGGTTCACAATGTCTTCCAGATTAGGTTCACAATGCCTTCCAGATTAGGTTCACAATGCCTTCCAGATTAGGTTCACAATGCCTTCCAGATTAGGTTCACAATGTCTTCCAGATTAGGTTCACAATGTCTTCCATATTAGGTTCACAATGCCTTCCAGATTAGGTTCACAATGCCTTCCATATTAGGTTCACAGTGCCTTCCAGATCAGGTTCACAATACCTTCCAGATTAGGTTCACAATGCCTTCCAGACTAGGTTCACAATGCCTTCCAGATTAGGTTCACAATGTTCTCCAGATTAGGTTCACAATGTCTTCCAAATTAGGTTCACAATGTCATCCAGTTTAGGTTCACAATGCCTTCCAAATTAGGTTCACGAACAATTTAAACTCCCACATTACTGAAAAATACTTTACTTTTCATTTAAACGGGTTAATAGAGTCAGTTTACTTTACTTCACAAGTTTCTTCTCACCCAGGACAGATTTTACCGTAAACTGTCTCTCAAGTCTAACCCTCTTTCATCGCTCTCATCGCTTGTTCACTTTGCATCTCAAACACTTTCGTGTTACCTATTATCTCTGCTTCTATAAGGGCATTATAGAGTTCCTGCTGAGCACTGTCAACAGAGTATTTATAGTCCGCGATTGCGGGGTTGCGGGTAGAAATGTCGAAGTGCAAGGTGGATGAGAGAGAGAGAGAGAGAGAGAGAGAGAGAAGGGCAGAGAGA